>CM042689.1:406247911-406872911 GCA_023614405.1 Avena insularis
TAAGTAAGGGGCATGAGATTTTGGCTTATAACTTTTCAAGCATATCCTCTTAGTTGTGTCACTTTAACCTTAATCACCTTCAAGATGCTTATGATAGGGGCAATGAGAGCTGAAAGCTATTAAGTACCATAATTTTTGGAAGCTCTTTATGAGACTTGAATCCCTACTTCCTTCTATGAAGGCCTTTCTTTTACTTTTCTGTTGAGTCTCCACCTTATACCTTTATGCACCTACTTTGAGAGCATAGTGGCTATTCTTAGTTCTATGTGCATTGTCCCAAGTGTTGGGTCCGTAGCATAGAAAACAAAAAAATTCCTACGATGAGAACTACATGCTAAGATCTATCTACTAGGTACAGAGCAACGGGTGGACATACATCCAACAAGAACTTACCCTCGAAGACAGTGAGTTTTGTTAACAAGTAGGAACTCGTGGTTGATGTAGTCGTACACTTGCCGATCTCAAGATTGTGAGGAAGTCCGAGCGCCGCAACTCAGCAGCGCATCCGCACTCGCACACACGTTCAAGCCACCAGACAACCTCCACCTCCTCGCTCCAGCGATCCAGCGGAAGCAGCAACTCCTTCCAGACAAAATGCCATCGGGAACATGTATCTCGCTAATCCGAGACCATGGGGGAATAATTCTAGAGGGGGAGAGAGATCCTTCACGAGGAGGTGTGAGGAAGGAGGAAGAGGGAGGCCTTTTATATGAGGAGGGGGTGCCCCTCCTCTCCATGGACGGCGCATGGGGGGTGACTCCTCACCTCCCCCATTCATGTGGTGGTAACCCCTCCACATTAAAATGCCTCTTCACATTCCCCTTTAAAGTCCCTACTTTAAATGCATTAAAATTCTCCAAGTTTAATGCTCTCTAATTTAATAAAACTCTTTTATTAAATTTATTCAGAATTTTTTTAATTACTTTAATTAACAAACATTCACATATAACCCCTTGAAATATTTCAATATCACATGCAGAACCACTTTCTGCAATTTCACCCGAAACAATTTCCGGTTTCTATCGAAACAATTCCTGCGCTTTGCAATTCTTTTATATGAAACATATGTGCTCCAAAATGGTGTCCGGTAACTCTTAAGTGTGTCACCCTACGGTTCGCGACTAATGCAGACATAATTGAGACTCCTCTCAGATTAATAATCAGAAGCGGGACCTGGAGGTCCATACTGACTCCTAAATATTCAACGATGACTTCTGTGATCGTGAGAACCTTTAACGCTTGTAATTTAATCCCTTTGTCTCTTAATATAATACATGTCCGAGATTCGATCATCGGTATCCAAATACCTAGTTTGATCTCGTTACCGACTGTTGGGTCCGCAACATAGAAAACAAAAAAATTCCTACAGTGTGAACTACACGCCAAGATCTATCTACTAGGTACAAAGCAACGGGTGGACATACATCCAACGAGAACTTACCCTCGTAGACAACGAGCTTTGTTAACGAGTAGGAACTCGTGGTTGATGTAGTCATACACTTGCCGATCTTAAGATCGTGATGAAGTCCAGCAGGTCGGGCTCCAGCACGTCCATCAGATCCAGCTCTAGCACCACCAAGTCCAGCACCGCAAAGCAGCGGTGCATCCGTGATCGCACACATGTCCGGTACCCCGACAACCTCCGTCCCTTGCTCCAGCAAAGCCGCGGAAGCAGCAACTCCTTTCCAGATAAAGCCACCGGGGACATGTATCTCGCTAATCCGAGACCATGGGGGAATAATACTAGAGGGGGAGAGAGATCCTTCACAAGGAGGTGTGAGTGAGAAGTGAGGAGGGGGTGGCCTTTTATAGGAGGAGGGGGGGTGCCCCTCCTTCATGGCCGGCGCATGGAGGGGGTGACCCTTCACCTCCTCCATTCATGTGGTGGTAACCCCTCCACTTTAAATGCATTAAATTTCTCCAAATTTAATGCTCTCTCATTTAATAAAACTCTTTTTATTATTTTTATTCAGAATTTTGTTAATTACTTTAATTAACAAACATTCACACAAAACCCCCTGCGACATTTCAAGATTACATGTAGAACCAATTTCAGCATTTTCACCCAAAACAGTTTCGGTGTCTATTGAAATAATTCCAGCGCTTTCTTAAATCTTTATCTGAAACATATTTGCTCCAAATGGTGTCGGTATCCCATAAGTGTGTCACCCTACGGTTCGCGAATAATGCAGACATGATCGAGACCCCTCTCAGATCAATAATCAGAAGCGGGACCTGGAGATCCATACTGACTCCTACACATTCAACAATGACTTCTATGATCGTGAGAACCTTTAACGCTTGTAACTAAATCCCTTTGTCCCTCGATATATTACATGTCCGAGATTCGAGCATCGGTATCTCCATACCTAGTTTGATCTCGTTACCGACATGTACTCTTTTCTTGTTCCCGTGATATAACATTCTAGTGATCACATCACTTGCTTGCAAGCTATCTCAATGTGATATCACCGAGAGGGCCTAGAGTATATCTATCCGTCATCGGGATTGACAAATTCCACTCTTGATCCATGAGCCTCAACATAACACCTTCATAGCATTGAACCCATCTTTATAGTCACCCTGTTACGGTGTGACGTTTGATGTTATCAAGATACTCTTCCGGTGTTAGCAATTAACATGATCTCATGGTCTAAAGATAAAGTTTACTTCGTATGATGTTATAGCAATATAAACATAATGACTTGATCGTAATGCTATACTTCGGATGAATGTTCATCACATCATTCCACCAATGATGTGACCTTGTTATTAACAACATCCAATGTCCATGATCAGGAAACCTTGATCATCTTGTTAATCAACAAGCTAGTCTATAAGAGAGGCATAACTAGGAACCCTTTTTGTTTATTAAACACACATATATTGATGTTTCCGATCAATACAATTATAGCATGCAAAATAAACATCTATCATATATAAGGAATACATAATAACAACTTTATTATTGCCTCTCAGGGCATATTTCCTTCAGTCTCCCACTTGCACTAGAGACAATAATCTAGTTCACATAGTGATAAATCTAACACCCATGGAGTTCTGGTGTTGATCATGTTTTGCCCTAGGGAGAGCTTTAGTCAATGGATCTGCTACATTTAGGTCCATGTGTACTTTACAAATCTTTATGTCTCCATCCTTGACATGTTCGCGGATGGAGTGAAACCGGCGCTTAATATGCTTGGAATTCTTGTGAGACCTCGGTTCCTTGGCGTTGGCTATGGCTCCATTGTTGTCACAATAGATCACCATGGGGTCCAATGCACTAGGAACCACACCTAGTTCCGTAATGAACTCTTTCATCCAAACCGCTTCCTGCGCCGCTTCTAAAGCAACAACATATTTCGCCTCCGTCATTGATCCAGCCACCACAGGTTGTTTGGAACTCCTCCAACTAACTGCTGCTCCGTTCAAGAGAAATATGTATCCGGATTGAGACTTAGAGTCATCCGGATCAGTGTCAAAGCTAGCAACGACATAACACTTAGCGACTAGCTCTTCTTCACCTCCGTATATAAGAAACATATCCCTAGTTCTTCTCAAGTACTTGAGGATGTTCTTGACCGCTATCCAGTGTTCCAAACCTGGATCAGATTGGTACCTACTAGTCAAACTAATAGCATGTGTCACATCCGGTCTTGTACATAGCATGGCATACATTATAGAGCCTATGTCCAAGGCATAGGGGATCTTATCCATTATCTCTCTTTCTTCCGCCGTAGCCAGACTTTGAGTCTTACTCAATGTCTTGCCTTGCACATAGGTAAGAACCCCTTCTTACTTCCATCCATATTAAACTTCTTTAATATCTTATCAGGGTATGTACTCTGCGATGGACCAATTAGGCGCCTTGATCTATCTCTATAGATTTTAATGCCTAATATATATGACGCTTCACCAAGGTCTTTCATCGAAAATTTGTTGTTTAGATAACTTTTAACACTGTTTAAAAGATCTATATCATTTCCAATCAATAATATGTCATCCACATATAATATCAGAAATGCCACATTGCTCCCACTCACTTTCTTGTAAATACAAGCCTCTCCATAAGTTTGGACAAATCCAAACTCTTTGATCACCTCATCAAAGCGGAGATTCCAACTCCGGGATGCTTGCTTCAGTCCATAGATGGATCGCTGAAGTTTTCATACCTTATTAGCATCCTTAGGATCGACAAAACCCTTAGGTTGCATCATATACAACTCTTCTTCAATATTACCATTGAGGAACGCAGTTTTCACATCCATCTGCCATATTTCATAATCAAAATATGCAGCAATTGCTAACATAATCCTAACCGACTTAAGCATCGCTACGGGAGAGAATGTCTCATTGTAGTCAACTCCTTGAATTTGTCGAAACCCCTTTGCGACAAGTCGAGCCTTATAGATGGTCACATTACCATCAGCATCAGTTTTTCTTTTGAAAATCCATTTATTCTCAACGGTCTTTCGATCGTGAGGTAAGTCCACCAAGGTCCAAACCTGGTTCTCGTACATGGATTCCATCTCGGATTTCATGGCTTCTAGCCATTTGTTGGAATCCAGGCTCATCATCGCTTCTTCATACGTCGCAGGATCATCTATTTCATCAACCATGAAATTCAGAACAGGATTGCTGTATAGTTCAGGAGCTGCACGTGTCCTACTTGACCTGCGAGGTTTGGTAGTGTCCTCTTTCGGAGTTTCATGATCAATATCATTAGCTCTCTCTTCATTAGGTGAAGTCAACTCCGAAACAATTTCCAGTGCTGCGCTACTCGCCATTTCATGAAGAGAAGGTTCAATAACCTCTTCGAGTTCTACCTTCTGACTACTCACACCTTTCACGAGAAACTCCTTCTCAAGAAAGGATCCATTCTTGGCAACAAAGACCTTGCCCTCGGATTTGTGATAGAAGGTATACCCAATTGTTTCCTTAGGGTATCCTATGAAGATGCATTTTTCTGCTTTGGGTTCGAATTTATCCGGCTGAAGTTTCTTCACATAAACATCTCATCCCCAAACTTTAAGAAATGACAACTTAGGTTTGTTTCCAAACCATAATTCATACGGTGTCGTTTCAACGGATTTAGATGGTGCCCGATTTAAAGTGAATGCAGCTGTTTCGAGTGCATAACCCCAAAATGACAGTGGCAAGTCAGTCAGAGACATCATAGATCGAACCATATCCAATAAAGTACGATTACAACGTTCCGACACACCATTACGTTGTGGTGTTCCGGCAGGCGTGAGTTGTGAAAATATTCCACACTCTTTCATGTGTGTGCTAAACTCGTAACTTAGATACTCACCTCCACGGTTAGACCGAAGAAATTTGATCTTTCTATTATGATGATTTTCCACTTCATTCTGAAATTCCTTGAACTTTTCAAAGGTTTCAGACTTGTGTTTCATGAAATAGATATACCCGTATCTACTTAAATCATCTGTGAAAGTAACAAAATAACGATATCCACCTCGCGCCGACACACTCATTGGTCCACAAACATTAGTATGTATGATTTCCAATAAATCTGTCGCCCGTTCCATTGAACCGGAAAACGACATTCTAGTCATCTTGCCCATAAGACATGGCTCACATGTATCAAATGATTCAAAATCAAGTGATTCCAAAAGTCCATTAGGATGGAGTTTCTTCATGTGTTTAATGCCAATATGACCTAGACAGCAGTGCCACATATATGCAGATATATCATTATCAAGTTTAATCTTTTCTTAGCATTAACATTATGAATATGCGTAATATTACTATCGAGATCCAACAGAAATAAACCATTCAACACAGGTGCATGACCATAAAAGATATCATTCTTATAAATCGAACAACCGTTGTTTTCAGATTTAAAGGAATAACCACTTTGCATCAAACACGATCCGGATACAATGTTCATGCTCAGTGTAGGCACCAAATAACAATTATTCAGGTTTATAACTAATCCCGATGGCATATGGAGAGGTAGCGTCCCGACGGCGATCACATCAACTTTTGATCCATTGTCGACCCGCATCCTGACCTCATCCCTTGCTAGTTGTCGCGTGTTCCGTAACCCCTGAACCGAGTTACATATATTAGCAACCGATCCCGTATCAAATACCCAGGTGCTACTGCGAGTACTAGTCAAGTACACATCAATAACATGTATATCATATATACCTTCGTTTGCCTTGCCGGCCTTCTTGTCCGCCAAATACTTGGGGCAATTGTGCTTCCAATGGCCAGTCCCCTTGCAATAGTAACGCTCGGTGTCAGACTTAGGGCCAGCTCGGGGTTTCTTTTCAGGTGCGGCAACATATTTGCCACCCTTCTTTCCCCTGTGCTTGCCTTTCTTGTCCTTCTTGAAACCGGTGGTCCTATTGATCATCAACACTTGATGTTCTTTCCTAATCTCCACTTCTGCAGTCTTAAGCATTGACAGAAGCTCGGGAAGAGACTTCTTCATGCCCTACATATTATAGTTCCTCACGAAGCTCTTGGAGCTAGGTGGCAGATATTGGAGAACATGATGTATGCCTAAGTCAATGGGAATCGTTATTCCCAAGGACGCAAGCTTATCGGCGTACCCAGACATTTTGAGTACATGCTCACTAACGGAGCTGTTCTCCTCCATCATGCAGCTAAAGAACTTTTCAGTAGCATTATAACTCTCTACGGCAGCATGGGCATCGAAAATCTTTTTCAATTCTCCCATGGTATCAAAGGCATTGCCATTTTCGAAACGCTTTCGAAGTTCTGGCTCTAGCCCATACAGTATGCCGCAATGAACTAAGTTGTGGTCCTCCTGACGAGTCACATAGACATTCTTTTCCTCGAGGGCATCAGGAGCTGGTGGGGGGCCTAGCGGCGCATCTAGCACATATTGCTTTTGTGCAGCAGTGAGGAGAATCCTCAAATTCATAGCCTAGTTGGTGAAGTTGCTACCATTCGCAGCAAGTTTCTCTTTCTCCATGAACACATTGAAATTAAAAGCAGGTGGTGCCATCTACAACAGAATTTGTAAAGTTTATTTAGACTAAGTTTATGATAGAGTGAGTTCAACTAATCCAAATTACTAATGAACTCCCACTCAAAAACGACATCCCTCGTGTCCTTTTGGTGATTACATGAACCAAATCCACTACACCAAGTCTGATCATCACGTGAGTTGATGTAGCTTCAAAGGCGAGCATCTATATGGTCATCATATCAACTATATGACTCATGCTTAACCTTTCGGTCTATGTTCCGAGGCCATGTCTGTACATGCTAGGATCGCCAGGTAAGAACCTTAGTATTCGCGTGTGTAAAATTGTCTTACACCCGTTCCTATGAAAGTGTAGATTCGAGTACACCCGATCATCATGTGATGTCTCGAAACACGATCCACAGAACGGTGCATACTCAAGGAAGAACACATTTTTATCTTGATATCTAAATGAGGGATCATCTTACAATGCTACAGAAAGCGCCAAACTAGCAGTATAAGATGCTAACATCTAATGTGTAAAGTGAGATGATATGGTCCATGCATTTGATCTCTATCATTTGCATCGTGGTATGATCTCTATCATTCCTTTGTTTGTAAGGCCAAGGTCTACGGAACTTACACATTGAATGTGTTTAAGAGTATCTATCATACATCTACTTATAACAATAACATATCAAGACACTAGCCCACCAACAATCTAAACTAAACGCCTCTAATTTATCAATTTCAAGTTTTACGTGGCTTAGGGCTTTCGGAGATAGAACCGTTCTTACCTACGAACATGAACCACAACAAGGATAACAAAGTTATTAGCAACTCGTTGTAAATTAGATATTGACTATAGTAGGAGAGACAGACACCCGCCAGCCACTTATGCAAAACAAGTTGCATGTCAGTCATGGAACCGGTCTCATGTACGATGACATGTAAGGTTGGTCCGTGCCGCTTCATCCCACTATGCCACCAATATCCAAAATACATAGAAGATGCAATAACATGATCATCATCGCCCACATATAAACATATGTGTACTACCCGTGCAAAGCACCTACGCATAGATCAGACTCTTATACCACTATTGGGTCCGCAACATAGAAAACAAAAAATTTCCTACGATGAGAACTACACGCCAAGATCTATTTACTAGGTACAGAGCAACGAGTGGACATACATCCAACGAGAACTTACCCTCGAAGACAACGAGTTTTGTTAATGAGTAGGAACTCGTGGTTGATGTAGTCGTACACTTGCCGATCTCAAGATCATGAGGAAGTCCAAGCGCTCAAGATCCGCAGACGCACACACACGTTCAAGCCACCGGACAAGCTCCACCTCCTCGCTCCAGCGATCTAGCGGAAGCAGCAACTCCTTCCAGACAAAATGCCACCGGGAACATGTATCTCGCTAATCCGAGACCATGGGGGAATAATTCTAGAGGGGGAGAGAGATCCTTCACGAGGAGGTGTAAGGAAGAAGGAGGAAGAGGGGGGCCTTTTATAGGAGGAGGGGGTGCCCCTCCTCTCCATGGCCGGCGCATGGGGGGTGACTCCTCACCTCCCCCATTCATGTGGTGGTAACCCCTCCACATTAAAATGCCTCTTCACATTCCCCCTTTAAAGTCCCTACTTTAAATGCATTAAAATTCTCCAAGTTTAATGCTCTCTCATTTAATAAAACTCTTTTATTAAATTTATTCAGAATTTTTTAATTACTTTAATTAACAAACATTCACATATAACCCCTTGCAATATTTCAATATCACCTGCAGAACCACTTTCTGCAATTTCACCTGAAACAATTTCCGGTTTCTATCGAAACAATTCTTGCGCTTTGCAATTCTTTTGTCTGTAACATATGTGCTCCAAAATGGTGTCCGGTAACTCTTAAGTGTGTCACCCTACGGTTCGCGAATAATGCAGACATGATTGAGACTCCTCTCAGATCAATAATCAGAAGCGGGACCTAGAGGTCCATACTGACTCCTACATATTCAACGATGACTTCTGTGATCGTGAGAACCTTTAACGCTTGTAATTTAATCCCTTTGTCTCTTGATATAATACATGTCTGAGATTCGATCATCGGTATCCAAATACCTAGTTTGATCTCGTTACCGACATGCACTCTTTTCTCGTTCCCGTGATATAACATTCTAGTGATCACATCACTTGCTTGCAAGCTACCTTAATGTGATATCACCGAGAGGGTCCAGAGTATATCTATCCGTCATCGGGATTGAAAAATTCCACTCTTAATCCATGAGCCTCAACATAACACCTTCGTAGCACTGAACCCATCTTTATAGTCACCCAGTTACGGTGTGACGTTTGATGTTATCAAGATACTCTTCCGGTGTTAGCAATTAACATGATCTCATGGTCTAAGGATAAAGATTACTTCGTATGATGTTATAGAAATGTAAACATAATGACTTGATCATAATGCTATACTTCGGATGAATGTTAATCACATCATTTCACAAATCCTATGACCTTGTTATTAACAACATCCAATGTCCATGATCAGGAAACCTTGATCATCTTGTTAATCAACAACCTAGTCTATAAGAGAGGCATAACTAGGAACCCTTTTTGTTCATTAAACACACATGTATTGATGTTTCCGATCAATACAATTATAGCATGCAAAATAAACATCTATCATATACTCCCTCTGTTTCAAATTACTCCGCACGCACGCTTATCTAGGTGGGCTAGTATTCTCTTATTTTTCGTTCAAAAAATTCCCGAGATTTTTGAAATAGCTAGTACACATTTCATACTATCTAATTCAAAAAATCTAGGATTTTTTGGATAAAAAATAAAGTAAAACTAGCTCACCTAGATAAGAGTGCGCGCGGAGTAATTTGAAACAGAGGGAGTATAAGGAATACATAATAACAACTTTATTATTGCCTCTTAGGGCATATTTCCTTCACCAAGACTTGTTGATTGATGCATACCTTGATATTGCTTGTTTTAAACTATTTGTATCTAGTCACTCTTATGAACTTTGAAGGTGTCCTATGCATTTATGTTTGCTACTCTATTAGGGACAAGATGAATGCCACTATGCTATGTTTTCTTTATGTGAAACAAACAAACATCTTGCAAAGTATTTTATTCATGAATCTTTTGTTTGTGCCTTTTCATGTTGCAACATAGTTTCTTTGTCTTATTGCTAGAACTTTGTCTTTCATGTTATGATTGAAGTACTATGATCCTAGCTTTGAATGTTTTACAAATACTTTGATAAAGTTTATGATGGTGCATGTCACCTCAAAAATTATTCTTTCTTTTTATCACTTACCTACTCGAGGACGAGCAGGAGTTAAGCTTAGGGATGTTGATACATTGCAAATGTATCTATAATTTTTGATGTTCCATGCTTGGTTTTATCTACTTTCTCATGTTTTGTCCACACTTTGGAGTACTTTTCATATGATTTCTTGGACTAACCTATTAACAAGAGCTACAGTACCAGCTGGCCGTTTTCTGCTGTTTTTGGTTCTAGGAAAGTCAGAAAATGAATATTCTTGGAATTGGACGGGAAAAAATCCAAAGTCAGTTTTTCACCGAGGGACACCTGGAGCCAGAATACGAGATGGAGAGGGGTTGGGGCCCGGCCACACCACCTGGCCGCGCGGCCAGGCCTGGCCCGCGCCAGGGGGTGGTCTGGCTGCCCCAGGCACCCCCTCGGCCTCTCCTTTCGCCTATATATTGCCTCTAATATAGAAACCCTAAGGACCTGATCAAATTTCCATGAAAGAGTCTGTAGCCGCCGTCATATCCATCCCTAGATCGGGAGGGATCTAAAGCTCTTCCCGGCACCCTACCGGAGAGGGGAATTCACCCTAGAGGCCTTCTTCATCATCATGCAAGCCTTCGGTGTGATGCGTGAGTAGTTCATCTCTGGACTACGGGTCCATGTAGTAGCTAGATGGCTGGTTCTCCTCCTTTGTGCTATCATGTTTAGATCTTGTGAGCTCCGCTCATGATCAAGATCATCTATTTGTAATTCTACATGTTGTGTTTGTGGGGATCCGATGGATATTGAGATGCTATTTTAGATTGATTATTGATTCTATCATGTCTTTGTTATTTGTGATCTTGCATGCTTTCCATTGTTAGTAGCTATCTTGGCCAAGTAGATGCTAGCAACTCCAAGAGTCAGTATTTATGCTCGATAGTGGGTTCATGCCTCACAGTAACTGGGAAGTGAGTAAATCTCTAAGGTACTAGATGTGCTATTGCTACTAGGGAGAAAACAACAATCCTTTGTTCATAGAACAATCGTATTGTTTACTTTACACGCAATTCGTAATGCAATTATTCGTTGCTTGCAACTTAATACTGGAGGGGGTTCGAATGATAACCTAAAGGTGGATTATTAGTCATAGATGCAGTTGGATGGCGGTCTATGTATAATGTTGTAATGCCCAATCAAATCTCAAAGGAGTCAAGATGAGTAGTATATGCTTGTATGCTTTCTCGATGTTTGTCAATTGCCCTGCTGTAATTTGTTCACCCAACATGTTATCTATCTTAAGGAGAGCCACCTCTAGTGAACTATGGACCCGGGGCCTTTCTTTTACTATCAATCTACAATCAACTGTTTACTGCTTTGTGTTTACTTTCTGCAAACTATTACTTTCTTCCACTCGATACGTTTAATCCTTTATTTTCAGCAAAATCGGTGAGATTGACAACCTCATCGCAAGTTGGGGACAGAGTTCTATGTTTGTGTTATGCAGGTCTCCACGTTGCTACTAGCACCGGTAGTGCGCCCTGCCAAAGTTCAGCTAGCTACACCTTTGGGGTGTTTCCTTGCTCCTACTGGATTGATAACCTTGGTTTCATAACTGAGGGAAAACTTACTGCTATGCTCATCATACCTTCCTCTTGGGGTTACCCAACGAGCTCGTTAATACACGAGCCAGCAGAAGTTCCTTCCAAGAAGAGGATGAACACGAAGAAGAACCACTAATCCTTGAGGATATGCAACTAATGGGCATGTGGGAGTAGGTGGATTACTGTTCTGGTAATTTGTCAAATTTATTCAAAGGGATGATGCAATATAATGGTAAGCCTAACAGGCTTTATGATTATGGATGCATTCCTCTCTTTAAAGATTTTTTATCAACCAATACTCACATAAACAGTAATAGTGTAAAACTCTTGGAATACATAGTTTATGAAGGGTCTCATGAGATGCTTAGGAAAATTGGTATTATTATGAAAAGTAGCGATAATGAGGATTTAGAAAGGTATCATAATATTATGGATTATATTGTCAATCATTGTCAAGAACATTTTAGTGGGAATGCACTTGTGATGAAGAGTAAGGAGCTATGGTAAACAATAGTTTCTGAAACTAACATTTTGCAGGAACCACTAGATAACAAGGAGGAACACCAAAAAGGTGAGGTTGAAGACAAACATCATTCTATTAATAATAAGTTTGTTTATGATGCCTCAGTCTCTAGTAATGATTCTTATTGTGTTGAAACTAAAGATAATTTATCTACGGAGGCTTTATGCCAAGATACTCATTTAGAGAACACTAATAATTATGAACTGGAGATAAATCCTTGTAGTATTAATGAGAAGGTTTCGGGAGAGCACATATTTGATGAAATATTTGTTGATGATGCTTCTTTTTGTGAGTGGATTGATAACTCTAGAACTGATGAACTTGATAGCAAGGGTGATGAACTAGAGAACAGAGACACTTTTGAATTTTTCCCTACTGCTAAAGATGAGTATTATGAAGTGTTCCCTCGTGATAGTGTAGCCCAAGAAGAGTACTATGAATTGTGTCCTGATGATGTTATTAAAGGTAAAAGGTTTGAATTTATATGTAAATATCTAATCCTTTTGTTGAAGCTATCTAGGTAGGTATGCTCACCACACATGGTGCATCAATCATCATTTGTGAGCAATAACACATTTATCTACATGACTCCGATACACCGTAAGTGGGTGAGACTTCGACCAGGCTATAATAGTAAGTGCTCCAAACCTCTTTTGGAGGTAATAATAAATAATTCTCAAGCTCCTATCTATTGAAATAATAAGGAGAAAAGCCTACCTACTTGGTTATCAAAAAGCGCTTCTCGGGAGGCAACCCGGAAGTCATTAGGTGTCTTTCTTAGTTTTGTGTCTTGAGTCTTGATGCATTCATGTTGCATTGGCATTTTTATTCTTTGCATGATTTGCTATTAGAGTTATCTTGTTGTAGTTTTCAAAATGTAGGATTTATTGTTACTATGTGTTGCATAACTCGGTTGTACTTAAATCCCGTTTTATACATGCTATTGTTGGTTGAAAATTAAAGTTGTTATTTTACTATCAAAACATGGTGTTTCGCTAAGTTTCAGGTTAAGAAAGAATTCTCAAATAAATAGAATTTTTTTGATGCCTAGAGAAGGTTTAACGACCAACTATACAGCGGGAATAAAAAAATTCCGGCCATATAGTTTGGCTGTATAGATATCTTTGCCATCGACGAATTTTCTTTTGTAGGTACTGAAACCAACTATATGGTGGGAAGAAAAATTTCGGTCATATAGTCTCGGCCGTATAGTTATCGATGCCTTTGTGGAATTTCTTTTCGAATGTACAGTAAGTTTAACGACCAACTATACAACGACACCTTTTTGGTCCAGCCGTATAGTTGCGCCCGCATAGTTGGGAAAAACCCTCAAACAATAACTGCAAAGTAACCATTGCTCAAAATTTTATTGTTTCTTCTTCTTTCTTCTTCTAAAAACCTCGAAACACCACCTGGGAGCTTCTCTCATGATCCAGGGAAGCCGAGCATATGTAAGCAATAAAATTCTACCTCAGAAACCTCCAAGACTGTAATTTTCTATAGAAGTTCATGTTTTCTTTTTACTTTATTTTTGTCGGTTGGGTGAATGAACTTTGTTCATACACCAAAGCAATGTCTTTTATTTTGTGTGTTATTTTCGCAGGGATTTGAACCTTGTGTGATGACGTGTATGGTAGTGCCAACCGTGCAAACACTCACATGAGCCACTTGGTTGCTTCAAATCAATATGCTTACATATTAATGGCTGGTAAAACCTTCCAAACTCGAACTCTCCCAATTAAGCACATAGGGGCTGCACCTCATGTTTCATATTTTTTCTCACTTGCACTTCATCAAAATCTAGGAGTATGTCCAACTCTTGGACTTAGTTTGTGGACTTAAGAGTGGTGCTTAGGTTGATGAACCGACTTAGTGGGACTTGTATTTTTATCACTTGGAGCTAATCCCCATGCCTTCAAAAACACAAAGTGTTTTATTTTCTTCTTAGTTTCCAAGCAGGTTCTCAAGGAAGGCAGACACCAGGCTATATCAAGAAAACTACGTTAAAGCAAAGGTTCTTTGGCCATCAAAAGAGAGGTTACTTGTACCTCAACGGTAAAATGTGTCACTCTTGTTTTCAACTAAGCTTGGGGAGGTAACCACTTATCACACTCTCTTTTGGAAACTGTATTTTCTCTTTTCTTTTGGTGATATACTCAAGTTTGGTTCTTGCAAAGTTCTAAGCTTGGGGAGGTTACTTCTACATGTGTAGAGTCTTGTGCAATGTTCATATTTGATGAAGGTTTAATGCAATCATGTATCTCACTGTTTTTGAATGCTTGTTTAAGTGAGTCTAGTTCTGTATTCATATGGGGATACACTTGCTCATGATAGGCACCATAGGAGTTGACTTAGAGCTTGTATGCATCTTGAAAAATTATTTATCAAGCTTGTGGCACTATTTGCAATCTTCTAGAAAACATTGCCACAATCTCTACACTTGGAAAGAATGAATACTCGATCAAGATCTTTTGAAATTTCTTGGTTGTCATTAATAGCTTTGTTTTAAATAAATAAGTTATGCTCGACCCCATTGTGTCAAAACAATAGACTTGATAGTTTTCTTACGGAAGGAGTTGTCAATTGGAAATGATATTTCGAAGTTTTGAGTTCTATGCTAAATAAGGTGTTGTTTATTTGTCTTAAGAGTTTAGCCTTAAAGATACTCAACACCATAGATGTGATGATCGACTTGATAGTACTCTTTGAAAGGATTTTTTTAAAGAAACTAATATTTAGCGGTAACTGAGATGCATGCCAAATCTTGACCTGTTGATTAAAGTATGATATTGCTTTATGCGTCTTTGCACCACTATCGCACAACATGGGATGCTAACAACTCCGCTGGCCTTTGAACAGTCAAAAAAGAGGAAACTCTTAGAGTTTGGCTATGAGTTGCCCAACATATGTAGCAGAAATGCTATATTTGGGTATGCATTGGTATTCTCATGGGCCTGTGTTCAAAGCAAAAGAGGGAATACTCCTATGACTATTATGAGAAATCATTATACCAAAAAGAGAAACCTTGGTAATGGTCACGAGTATCCATTCTTAGCCTGCACAGTCTGATTAAACACACTAAGTTTTGGCACGATCTCACTACTGATGAACTGAAGTTTTAGAAAGACAAAGAATAGAAAATGAGTGTTTGATAGCCATGATTCATTGATGTGGATGACCAAAAGAGACATTCTAATGCTATGCTTCTTTTGACATGTTCTCGCATTTCCTTTTGGCATAAATCTTGTTACTAAGAGATAAACTTTCTGAAACTCAATAGCTGATGTTTGCACTTGAGAGCCTTAACTAGATGACATGATTGGGTAGAATCGATAAACTTTATTCCTATTTATGCTTGACATCTATTTGTGACTAAGTTTTGCTTCGGAAAAAATAATGATATGAAAAGTTATACAAAAGGTGCAATAAGAGGATCACACGTTTGTCTGCAAGTAGATTCACTGTTGATATGGAGCATATAAGTTTTGATGAATCATTAGTGGTCTTTATAACTGAGCTTGTGTTGTCTTGTATTAATACATGTTTTCTCTCTTCGAGCTTGTAGAAGAAATAAGGATGCAAGGCATTGATTTCCAATGATAAGCTATTTCACAACCATTAATTTATTATCGACCCTTCCTGCTCGAGGACGAGCAAGGTATATCTTGGGGAAGTTGATGGTTGTGAAATACCACCTCTTTTATCCATATAAAATGTTCCATTTATCTCTCATATCATGTTTCTTCCAGCTATAGCTATGCCTTATATGCATGACTTCTACTTCTCATTTACTTTCATATGAACTTTTCACATTTAGTAGTTTAGGTAGAATTTTATCACTTTCCTTGTCTATGACATGTATGTAGGTGTTGGTGAAGATTATGGATAAAAAGGAACAAAGAGAGCATAGTATGGAGGAGCTACAAGGACCAACTTAGCCATTTGAGAGGTTGGAAAAGTGAATTTTTCCAACTTCTCAAAATAAATATCCAATACCATGGGGTTTTAGCCCTCGACGATATGAACTCAACGAGCCCAAGAACACCCAAAACGGAGTTCGTATGAAGAAATGACGACCAAAATACTAAAGGATCTGCAAGTTCAACGGCCAACTATACGGCCAGAACTAAAAGTTTCCGCCGTATAGTTTGGCCATATAGTTCGTAAAAAGGTCGCAAACGATGGGATTTTGCCCCAGAGAAGCTCCAGAACCTTTCCTAATTCATATGATGGTATTGAGGGAACCCTAGGGCACTCCCAAGACCTATATAAAGGAGGGAGGACCCAAGAGAGAGCCACCAAGCCATATCCTCCACCACGGCGGAGCCCTGCCGCTGTGCCACCGCCATAGTCGCCTCCAATCAGATCTACACCATCACCATCACACAAGAGGAGAAGGGACTAGGATCTTGAAGGCCCCCATATTGATCTGCATCGTCATCTTCATCAACAACGTCTCCATCACCTATCCTCTTTGGTTACTTGTTGTAATTCTAGATTGAATCTTGGATTTGCACTTGTCTTCAATTGTATCATCATACTTCATCCATATTCTATCCATGATGTTGATTGCCTTCATGTGTGAGTAGTTTCCTTTGTTCTTGGGAAGATGGAGAAACCCTAGTATGAGATTGAATTGAGATAAATATTATTATGTGATATTGTTCATTATGTGTCTGTGTTAGATTTCCTTCATCATGATGTTGGATGAAGCATGCCACTCAATATTTTCCTCACTGAGGACTAGATGGAGGGAACTACTTGTTGGTAAACGGAGGGATGATAACACTTAAAGCGACTATAAAGCGGTGGTCATTCCTTATGTATCAACTTGGGAATCTAGGAGAACTCACGGAACTTTGTCCATGCCATGGGATACATCCTACGGGGTAAAGTCCCTTAATAGCCCAGTAATTCGATTAATGTCGATTACTGTCTGCTGTGGTTATGATGGATGATGTGTGCAGTGGTTGCTGCTTATTCGTCCATATATGGAGCTCCTCCCACACATATCATAAATGGTCTTATTTATAATAATTTTGATCACTCTTTCTAATTACAAGCGGTGGATCCACTACTCCATGAGAACTCTTTCCATCATCTCGCAGACTTTTGTAACCATACTTGCATGCTCTTGTTTACTTACAACTTTAGTGTACTTATTGTTCTCTTATTTGAAAACCCAAAAATATCTTTTACACAAAACTCGTATTTTATCTTGTTACTTAGAACGTTATGTAGTATTACTATTTCAGTATTTAGTTTAAAGAGTTACTAGACTTCAGACTTCTACTCCCTGTGGGATCGATATCTTTATTTCAAAACTAGCTACAAAAGATTTGTGCACTTGCAGTCATCAGTCGATGCCTCTTGTTGTGGTCAAGAACGCCTCGCTTGCCCGGCCGCCACTCCATCGCCGCCTCGCCGCTTGCTTGACTTGACCGCGCCCTATCTATTGCCACTCGCCGCCAAGACCACTGCTTTTCTTTGTGCCAACAAGAATGAGAGATGCAGGGTGACAATAGGGTTCTAGTCAGATGGGATAGGTGGGTGATACGTCCATTTTGCATCACTATTCTATATCATAATTTACCATTATTCATTGATATATTTCATATTAAGAGATGATACTTATGTTATTTCATCTGTTTTTGCATGGTTGATGACTTTTGGAGGATGGACCACTGAAGTCAGGATTCTGATGGAAAAGGTGCTGTTTGGAGGCGAAATTCGCGAAGATCAGAAAATTCCAGAAAATACATGGAAAATCCTATTTTTTCTAGAAGACGAAGGATGCCAGAAGGGGGAGCGGAGTTGGGCCACGGGGGGCCCACACAACCCCCTGGCGCGGGCCACCCCTAGCCGCGCCACCAGGTGGTGTGGCCACCCTGGCCCACTCCTGGCTCTCCCCTTTGGCGTATATTATCCCCACAAAACCCTAAGCCTAGGGGAGCGACCACAGAAAGATTCCGCCGCCTCTGTGGGGCAGAAAACTACAGAGAGAAAAAGAGCTCTCCGGCAGGCAGAATACTGCCGGGGAAATTCCTTCCCAGAGAGGGGAGATCGTCGCCATCAACACCACCATCAAGTTGGACTTCATCAGGATCACCATCATCATCATCTCCATCATCATCTCCACCAGCACCATCATCACCACTCCGTACCGCTGTAACAATTGGGTTGAATCTTGCATAGTTCTTAGGGGAAACTTTCCTTGTGTTGATTACTCGTTGTAGTTGATGATATTGAGTGCAACCATTGAATTATTGTTATGTTCAGATTGTTACTTATCATTATATCATCTTTGATCTTGATCCATATGATGTCTCGTGAGTAGTTCATTTAGTTCTTGAGGACATGGGAGAAGGCATGTTGTTAGTAGTGGAATTGTGTTGAGAAATATTCAATAGTTTGTTATTTAAGTTGTGGTGTTATTCTTCTAGTGGTGTCATGTGAACGTTCACTACATGACACTTCACCTTTATGGGCCTAGGGGAATGCATTGTGTATTTGTCTACTAATCCTAGGGGTTGCCGGAGTGAAAGAAACCTGAACTCCCGTTAGGAAACCTTTGCACAAGGGATGTAGGATCTCAGAGTTTAAAGTTATGGTTAGGTTTTTATCTTAATTACTTTCTTGTACTTGCGGATGCTTGCAAGGGGTTTAATCAGAAGTATGTATTAGTCCTAGGAAGGTCGGTACATTAGCACAGGTTCACCCACACAACACTTATCAAACTAAAGAAGGTTAATCAACTATATGAAACGAAAGCACTTGACGATATCCCCGTGTGTCCTCGAGAATGTTTGGTCATCTTAAGTAATACAACCGGCTTGTCCTTTGCTAAAGAAAGGATTGGACCACTTACTGCATCTATTATTATTGTCTTTTATTTACTCGCACTTTATTTATCTGCATTATCAAAAACCCCTAAAAATCCGTTTGCTAAGTATTTACAGAGAATTCCTGCTCCAAGCCACTCGCAACACCTTCTAATCCTCGTTGGGTTTGACACTCTTACTTATCGAAAATACTGCGATACACCCCCTATACTTGTGGGTCATCAAGACTATTTTCTAGAGCCGTTGCTGGGGAGTGAAGCGTTATTGGAGAGTGGAACTGGTAAAGGAAACTTCTACTGTGAGTACTGTTTACTTCGGTTAGTTACTTTATTTTCAGTATGGATAATTCACTTAGTTTCTTATTTCGTAATGCTACTACCACTACTAAGGTAGTAGATGAACCTCACCCTTCTGAGAATGATACTTTTAAAATACCTACAAGAATTATTGATCGTGTTATGGATAACTACTATTTTGGAGATGGAATTGTCCATCCCGGTGATCATTTGCTCTTTATACACGAATTATGCGGGTTGTTCAAGTGTGCAGGGATTACAACATATCAAGTCAAGAAGAATTTATTCTCATTATCACTGAAAGGAAGAGCTGAAGAATGGTATAAGCTGCTAAAGGATGGCCAATCTCTTGAATGGGAGGAAGTAGTGCCTCTCTTTTATTCAAAATTTTATCCTCCTAGTGAGATTCATAAAGATCGGAATCAAATATACAAGTTTTGGCCTCTTGATGGAGAGAGTACAACTCAAGCTTGGGGAGATTGAAGTTACTAATGCTCAAATGTCCTATTCATGAGCTCCCCAACAATATTATTATCAATACCTTTTATACAAGGCTTTCTCTTCATGATAAGGACCTATTAGATGCTTCTTGCACTGGATCATTTACACACATGGAAGAAGGAGCTAAATTGGATCTTCTAGACCGTATTCAAGACAATCCTGAAGCATGGGAGAATGATAAAGGAAGAAAGTCAGGTATAAATTATGATTATGAATGCATTAAATCTTTTATAGGAACTGATGACTTTCATAATATTAGTAATGCTTACGGTCTTGATTCTCAAAGTATTGCAACTTATTTTAAGGATTTTGCTTCCTATATTGAAATTCCTAAAAATAAGTGGAATAAGTATCATGCACCTTATAAAGATATTGTTAATGGTGTTCCTGTGAGAAATACTGAAGTTTAGACTGCTAATCATGTTTTACCCGAACCTTACATTGAGAAAATGTTTTTTGCAGTTAAGATAAAGGGACATTCTATGATAGCTAGTATGGTTAATGAAAGTACAAATAAAGCTGTTGAACCTGATGAACAAGTGGATGTTGAACCCGTAGTAGCAAATGTGAAGGACTTTGTCACTAAATATGTAGAAGATGGTCACATTATCCTCTGTAAGGATATCCCTAATATTGTTTCACAAAGTAGTGTTTTGAGAGCTAGTGTCCCTGTGTTTTCTATTAGGATAAGTGATCATTGCTACAATGGTTCCTGTGATAGTTATATCGTTAAATTTATGCATGACACTGAAAGTTATTATGAGAGAGGGAAGACTGTTCTTATGCATCTCAATAATATCAAGTTTCCTTGTTTTATGCTTAAAGTCTTTATGTTGCACTTGTTTTGCCTTCCTATGCTTGTAGCCTCTGGTTTCAACAATTTATTTTCTTACAAAATTCCCTTGCATAGGAAGTGGGTTAGACTTAAACATGCGTATTTTTGCTTCTTGATGCTCTCTTTTACTTCAATTCATATTCTTATGTGAGCATCATTTAAATTATCATGCCCATCTTAATGGCTATAAAGAAAGAGCTTTTTGGGAGACAACCCAATATATTTTCGCTTTCAGTTTTTGTTTCTTTGAGTCTTGGAAGTTATTGCTTCTGCAATAACCTCTCCTTATCTTTTGTATGGTTTTTGTGTCAAGATCAACCTCTAATGAGAGAGAAGTAATATTTGGGAAAGTTGTTGTCCCGAAACAGATTTTTGTGCTTCGCTGTAAAAATTCGTGAAAAATCTCTGTATGTCGGATTTAGCTGTAATTTTTTGTGCCTCTGCCCCACATTGTTATTTAACTTTCGTTAGTTTTGCATGTTTTGATTTGAGAAATAGAAGATTTTCGAAAAAATTGATCTTTACCTGCTGGTCTATTATGACAGATTTTTGCTACTCTTGCATTTGCTTCTTATATCGATTTCCTTTTTGAATTCCTTTTTGGGATTTCGGAAGGAGTTGCTACAGTAGCTTATGTTTTGATGGATTTCAATTGAAATTGAAACCAAAAAGGTCTATTACCTCGCTTACACTAATGTTGCTAATGAGAATTGTGCGAAGTTTTGTGTGAAAGAAAATTCCAGGTTATAGGAGAAAATGGTGTAATAAGATGGTGGAAGGTTAAATGACTCAAACAATATGTGCATAAAGATGAAGATATTGATGCTATCAAAATGGTGACTCCAGAAGAATTTATTCAATGCCAAGTTCAGAAACCTGAAGAGTCCATTTTTGAATAGGTAACAATTCTGGTAAAAAAAGGTCCACGGAAAATCTGTCAATTTATATTTTTGAAGTTTTTATCTAACAAGGAAAGAAATGAGTCGAAAAAGGGACGGAAACGGAGCCGGGTGGCTCACACCACCCCTTGGCGCGGGCCCCCTGGCCGCGCCACCAGGTGGTGTGGCCACCCCGGAGCCCGTCTCCGACCCATTTTCTCCCAGTACCTTCCTTTTGTTGTAAAACTTTGTAATATATAATCCCTCGGATCCCCCGAGGTTCGTATATCGTGTTCTCGTCGTGTTTTCGTTTCGATCTATTTTTGCCAGGAACTATTCTTAAAAGTTTAGAAGCAAAATGGTCTCCGCCACCGATAAGGGAAAGGAGCCTGCAGAGGAGGATCTTGATACGTTGCTAATGTATCTATAATTTTTGATGTTCCATGCTTGGTTTATATCTACTTTCTGATGTTTTGTCCATACTTTGGAGTACTTCTTATACACTTTCTGGGACTAACCTATTAACAAGATGCCACAGTGCCAGTTGCCTGTTTTCTGCTGTTTTTGGTTCCAGAAAGTTAGAAAATGAATATTCTCGGAATTGGATGGGACAAAAGCCAAAGTCGTTATTTTCTCGGAAGACTCACGGAGCCAGAAGGAGAGACGAAGGGGGACACAGGGTGGCCACACCACCCCTTGGCGCGGGTCCCCCTGCCAGTGCCAGGACATGGTGTGCCCCCTGGCCGGCCACCGACCTTGCCCCTTCGCCTATAAAATCCTCCCGATGCAAAAACCCTAGGCAGTCAATCAGAAATCCACGAAAAGTTCCGCAGCACCGCCGCCACCGAAGGGGAGATTCGGGGGACAGAAGTCTCTGTTCCGGCACCCTACCGGGATGGGGAAGTGCCCTTGAAGCCATCTCCATCGATCTCCACCGCCATCTCCATCACCATTGCTGATTCCCATGATGAGGAGGGAGTGGTTCTCTCTCGAGGCTAAGGGCTCTATCGGTAGCTATGTGTTTATCTCTATCTCTATGCGTGATCATATTGTGATCATGAGCTTTGTAATCAAGTAGATCTACCTTGCTACTCAAGTGCTTTAATAGTTCTCTGCTCTCCCCATGTGTGTGAAAGTGACAGCGTGCACACCATGGTGGCACTTAGGCTAGAGATTACAAATACTTGTTATGAGTTATATTTGGAGTTGGATGTTTCTATGAAATTGTGGTGTTTGTTGGAACCATCTAGCGCTCAAGGTGAAAGTGTGGGGTTACCTAGATGGGAAAGACGAACTTTGAGGTGTGTTGTTATAGCCCTACCATGGATTAGAGTGTCCAACGGAGAGTAGTTCAGAGTAGTTAAAGAGAAGATATTTATATGAGAGTGTTCACTAGCAAAAGTATGATCCCTAGGCCTTGTTTCTAAACATTGAAACACCGTTTACCACTAGATATGTTACATGTTTGCTTGCTTCCATCTTTATTAGTTTGTCTTTAGTCTTTTCCATGCCATCAAGCTATTTTCTAGCACCGTTACCACTTATAATTATCCATACCACTTGTATTTCACTATCTCTTTGCCGAACTAGTGCACCTATACACCTGACAAGTGTATTGGGTGTGTTGGGGACACAAGAGACTTCTTGTATCTTGATTGCAGGGTTGCTTGAGAGGGGATACCTTTGACCACTTCCTCCCTGAGTTCAATAAACCTTGGGTGATCCACTTAAGGGAAAATTGCTACTGTTCTACAAACATCTGCACTTGGAGGCCCAACAACTGTCTACAAGAATAGAAGTGCGTAGACATCAGATCTACAAGACTCTGAGCGGGAGGAGGAGATCGATAGTGAAGTAGAATAGGAGGCAAAGGAAGACCAGCATCCGCACACCAGAACCACCATTGCAAGCATTGGAGTGGTGGTAAACCCTGCCAGGTTCAAAAGGACCGCACAGATGTCCACTAGAGGGAAGACTCCACATCATTGCTTGGCTTCACGGTCACCTCCTACACGCACCAAGAATACCTTCCATACCCTTATCCATGAGCAGCAATTCCAGAATATGCCCAAGGAGAAACTACCCTCCAATTGGGATATGCCTCGTTCTAACCATGCATGAAAAGAAGACTTCAAGGAGGAAGAGTGGGAAAAGAATCGCAAGAGCTAGGATTCACAACCCGACATGATCATGAATCAAATAGAGCACAATTCGGAGTTGATTCGTACTCTCACCTTCGAGATTGAGGACTTGAGAAAATTGATTGAAAAGCTCATCGAGAGAATACCACCACCACCGAAGGAGTAATTCATCATCAGGTTTTGGCATCCCCCTGGTTTGTTCCAAGCTTGGGGGAGTGTCGCGGTATCACATCACTAACTTTTATCCTTTTACCTTTTTAGTAGAGTCATATCATGAATAGAGAAGTTATCATGTAGGATGGTTTGCATTATGTAAGTGTCCCCCCTCTTGTTAGATATCTATGTATCCCTTAGTGTGAGTTGCCGTTATGGAATATTAATGAAAAGTTCTATCATTTACTCTTTTGCATATCTTATTTTAGTTTTCAATTACTATTATATGATTGATCTTATTGTTAGTATTGGTATCACTTTGGGATCATTAAATAAATTTAGTTGGTTTTGGCAAACCTGGCTTGGTTAGTAGCAACACTATTATGAGAATTGAATGAAAAAGATAAAAGTACTCTTAAGAAATATAATTTCATCATATTTCTTGATTTTCTCATAAGCTTAGTATTATCTAGTTAAGATCTTTTGTGCTTCCAAGGAAGATTGCATGTTTGTTTTTATCACTTGTATGCTTGTTTGTTTCCTTCAACTCTTATGCTTGCTACCCAGCCTTGCTAGCCAAAAACCTGTACTGAGAGGGAATGCTTCTCGTGCATCCAATCCTTAAACCAAAACCTATGCCATTTGTGTCCACCATACCTACCTACTAGCACTATTGCTATTTCAAGTAAATTCATGTTTTTATCTACCTTCTGAATTAAACTTGTTATGTGAAAATTAGTGATTAAAGCTCTCACGAACTTGAAGGCACACTTTACTTTTCTTGCACCTAATAAACTTGAACCTTTGTCTCATCTAAGTTGTATATGCTTGCACTTATACGTTGGGGATTAGCAGAACCATGCTGTCACGGGGAACGCTTTTCAACATTGCACTTGTACATTGTACCCAGTTGATATCATGCTCTTTTGTTTATGGATGTCTGTGGCGCCCCGCAAAAACCACTACTAGAAAATCGCGTTGTTTTTGTGCATTGCATCATCATGACCGCATGCTCATGTCATCATGCCACATTGCATTTGAGCATCGTCATCACCATGCATCTGTTTGTCTGAAACTATTTTCGAAAACCTATTTTGTTTTTCTAATTAATCCCCGTCTTTATTCAAATATAAAACCTGGGTCTATCCGGAATATTTTGTTTTGTCTACCAACGGTTTGCAAAAGCCTCGTTTTAATAAATGAAATAGTTAAATTATTTTTGTGAGGCAGCCACCCAGGCCCGAAAGCCCAGCCGGCCACCTCTAGATAAAAATCCTACCTACACCAGTTTTCCCCCCCAAACCCTTTTCTACCTAAACCTAACCTACCCAGCCTATACTAACCAGCGCCTTCACCTCACCTGCACCAATCGGTGCTTGCCACCTCACCCCTTCCACATCACCTCACCAACCCCAGCCCGCCACCTCAGCCGCCTGACCCCACTCCCTACCTTTTCCCTCCTGCCCCGCCGCCTCTCTCTCTCTCACCGTCTGCCACCTCCCTACCAACCGCCAGGGAGAGAACCCCTTCCCCCTCCCGACAAAATTCCCTGCCTGGCCCCACCACGCACGCACACCCCGCGCAGACACGCAACCCCAGCCCGCCCCCACTCCCCACCTACCACCGCCCCGATCCCAACGCGACCACCACCGACACGCCCTCTCTCCTCTCGCTCCTCTCCTCCCTATCAGGGCCTGACCGCCTTCGGCGCCGCCGTCAGGAGCCCACCTCGGCCGCCTCCTCCTATGGCCGTCCTCCTCGCCGCCTCACGGAGCTCCCGGCTGCGCGCCGTTCTCGCCGGCCAACCTCGTTGCCGGCCACCCCCGCCTCCTTCCGCACCACCGCCATTCACATGAGGCCGCCCTCCTCTCTGGCGACCTTCCTCCCTTGCAACAAGTGCGTGCCGTCGCCCCGGCTCTGCGTCGCATCGCCTCCGCCGAGCTCGACCTCGCCCAGCGCCACCTCGCTCACCTCCACGCCTTGCCGCCTCTGCTCGCATCGCTCCTCGTCGCCCGGCCGCCCTAGCGCTGTCTGCGCCAGCCGCTGCCGCCATGGTGTCCCCCACGGCTCCGTCCCCTGTGCGCCCGAGCGGCCTCGCCGGTTCGGCCCTGCGGCTTCGCTGCTCGAGCCTCAGGTCTGAGGGCGCCACCTCGTGTCCCCTCTGCCAGCACGCGTGTATGTCCTGTAATTGTGTGTTCTGTGGGCTCTAAAAGTCCCTTTGTCTGTTGATCCGTGAAAAATACGGGCTGGCGTGCAAGCACCCTTTGCAGCTACCTTCCAAGACCATCTCGCCAAGTTCTGCCCGAAGACACATGTGTCGATTCAAGTCCGTCATCGACCACCGAAGCCGGTACCCGAACATCCTCGTCACGGATGCGACAAGGCCCCTTCTCGGACCCGAAGACCCCGGGTGCGCCGACACGGACCCGATGAACCAAGATCTTCTACACGGTTCCGAGACCCTGAAGATCGATCCCCGTCAAACCTCGGATCCGAACCCTCCTAATGTGTGACCCTGATCCATTCTCCTATTTTTATAATATAAGATACCAACTTGCTGCATTAAATCATTCATGATCGCATACATATTCAGTGGGTTGGGGGCATTATGCTGATTCACATAATAATTAAATATGGAGTGTTTATGCGGGATATCTTTGTCTTATTCCGGACTCCATTTAAATTGGTGTAGCGAACCGATACCATGCTCTGCCTTGTTAAGACAACATTTAAATTGCGGGGGTTTCAAATAACGTGGACCATTTAATTAATTGTCGGGACCTCGGTTCCGCTTAATACTGCCTAATTGCACCGCATCTGTGCCATGCCATACATCATATCATAAGCATGTCGGATCCTCTGCCGTAGTATTAAATATTGCATCCGGTGTTTCTGCTAGTGTTTGCTTCTTCGCGGATTAGGCCGATGAGTTGATGCGAGTATCGACAAGTTCTCCGGATATGATCCTCCGGCAGTGTTTCCCAGGCGAGCATCTCTCCCCTTCTACCTATTTTGCATTTATAGTCTTTATTTCCTCCTGTTGATCTATTGCTATCCGTGTCGCGATGCTTTAGTTTCCGTGCACCAGTTATATCCCGTGCAGCCTCTATATTGCCTTGGACACCTCCTATTACCTGTGTTTGGTAGATAGCTGGCTTTGCGAGTCGTAGTTGCTTGCTCAGGTGCGATCTTGTGTTGTCGAGTACCACAGTTGTTGGAATGCTGGCAGATGTTATTGGTGGAGATGCTTACTGGTGGAGATGATCATGACTTTAAATACAACTAATAAAATGCTAGATATAACTAATGCAGAGGCATCGTTGAGCAATAGATGTTATTCGGTTCTTCCACGCTCACTTGTGTCCCGTAGGACCCCGAGTACTTGATACCTGTTCCTTGATTTTTCGCACTATCCACATCCGAGAGGCCTTATGGACCCCCCTGAGCCAGAGCTTGATTCATTTCTATTTCTTGGGGCCACAAAGTAGTTTGGGGCTTTATTACTATCCTGTACTTATGCCATGCTTTACTGCTTTATTTAAGATTGTGCGTGGAGCACCAGATCGCTTTTGGATCGCGCCATGTTTTGCGGTATCGACAAGCCACCACACTTTCGGGTTCCCGATCGTTTCTGCCGTCAGCCAAACCACGGGTCCGTTCGAGCCGCCAACTTCACAGGGTAGCTTAGTGGGGTGACCCCCTGAAATATTTCTGAATCCTGTGATCGCTTTGTCGTGAATGCCTCGTTGGGTTTTGAGTTGGTTTTTCCGAGGTTGATCGAGTGTGTGTTGCTATTTGTGCACCCCTGCAGGGTAAAACTTTCTGAAAGCCGTGTCCGCGGTTATGGACGACTTGGAGCATAGTATCTCGATCATAGACAAGCATAACTAAATTAGTGCTATAAACTTGACTTAATATATGACTAGTAATCAGATTCAACTATAACAAAATGGATATTAAAAATGCCAACAACTGGTGGATCTGGATTGTGTGTTATATATGCCTAGTAAGTATTGCAACTCCAATGGAATGTGATAAAAGTGCCAACAACTGCTGGGTTTTGGGATTCCTCAGGACAATTATATCTGACTAGTAAATGTTCGAACTACAACGGAATGGTGATTAAAACTGCCCACTACTTATACTACCAGGATGACTCATGCTACCTATATCTGATTAGTAATTACTGCAACGATAACGGAATGAGTAAAATTGCCAACTGTGTGAGTTCCTTGGTCCGACTTCCTCGTTTGGTCTCGAGGGGGAAATACCAGGATGGGTTTGTTTGGTGTTAGCTTCAGGTTGGATCCGAATAGGTCTTTCTTATCCCTCTCTGCTAACCGTCAGTTGTATCGAGTCTCTATAGGTTGTTTTGTGCATTGCTACCGCTTCAGCCCACCATACCTATGTAGGCGAGAGTCAATTCTAGCCTCGCTGTATCTGGCCTCAAGATCGACGCCTCTTTTCCTTTGCCCTTTGTCGGCACCCCTTTTGTTTTAGCAGGTTTGAGATCACCGTCATTAGCAGGGTTACCCTTCCGGCTTGGCCTGGGCAGGGTTATGGACGCCATTGGTTATTCTTCAGGGCTCTTAGCCCCATTTGCATCTTGTCCATAGTCGGACGCTCTATCATTTTCAAGGTGATTTGGATCTTTGTATATTATATCTGTATTCTTGACTCATTGAGTCGCTGTTATATATATATCTGTTCTGTGGGTCCCATCGAGGACTGTTGTGTAATATTATTACTTCGTTTTCCACCCACACAAAAGTGCCTGGTGGGCGTCCTTGAATCGTTTCTATGCGGGTTTGGCGGGAAGCTCTAAAACTTGCATAGGGCCGATTTGAGGGTGTTACAATATCGTCGGTGTGAAATGAAAGGGGATCTTATAAATCCATGGAGTTACGTATGTGTGTTAGAGAAACGCCTGGGCGGATGGTCTAATCCATGCCTAATCATGATGGAAACCTGCAGTGTAACCATAATGAGCTATCTATGAAGCATTCTTCTTATAAAAAAGAGATAGAGATTGAAAAAAATAGAAAAAAAAGAGATGAGAAAAGAGGAAAGAGAGAAAAAAGCACCATTTTCCCATGGTAAATAAGAAGATGCTAAGATGCTTATTGTCTGCTTGCCTTGTCATTTTGATATGGGTATTCTTCTGTATCATCGGGCAAGGAGCACCCCATTGGCGGTTCTCTATGATACACATGTACTTACTATGATAAGAACTTACTGGTAACTAAACTTGAGTATCATGAGGAGCGGCCCTCGTATTCAAGGGACATGAGATTTCCAACTTATACTTTGTCAATCATATACTCCATAGTTTGTTCACTTTAACCTTAATCACTTCAAGATGCTTATGATAGGGGCAATGAGAGCTGAAAGCTAATAAGTATCATAATTTTTGGAAGCTCTTTATGAAACTTGAGATCCCTGCTTCCCTCTGCGAAGGGCCTATCTTTTACTTTTTAGTTCAGTCAGTAAACCTATTCCTTTCTATCTCAGCAAGTATTTTGAGTTGTTGTGTTTTATTCATTCATACGATTATTTATTATGTTTCTTATGTTCCTTGTTTTGCACATTGCTCTTATCTTAGAGAGTATTACTTTGAAAGCTATCACTGAAAACCCCTTTATGATTGAACTCCTGCAAATTGTTAGTTATCCTTTGACCAAGAGCAAAGTTTGCCATTACCAATTATGATTTACTTTATGTATCTTTATTGTGCTTCCTTTACTTATTGCAAGTTAAAGTTATATAATGGTGAGTTGTCTTCTATGATGATTTATGTATTGATGAATGTGATGCTTCTTGTTCATATTCTTTTATTGACACTTCACTCCATAAATCTGAGGTCATGTTTATTGAGCTCAGTTTTCGCTTGGGACAAGCGAAGTCTAAGCTTGAGGGGAGTTGATACGCCCATTTTGCATCACTATTCTATGTCATAATTTACCATTATTCATTGATATATATCATATTAAGAGATGATACTTATGTTATTTCATCTATTTTTGCATGGTTGATGACTTTTGGAGGATGGACCGCTGAAGTCAGGATTCTGATGAAAAAGGTGTTGTTTGGAGGCGAAATTCGCGAAGATCAAAAAATTCCAGAAAATACATGGAAAATCCTATTTTTTCTAGAAGACAAAGGATGCCAGAAGGGGAAGCGGAGTTGGGCCACAGGGGGCCCACACCACCCCCTGGTACGGGCCACCCCTAGCCGCGCCACCAGGTGGTGTGGCCATCCTGGCCTACTCTTGGCTCTCCCCTTTGGCGTATATTATCCCCACGAAACCCTAAGCCTAGGGGAGCGACCACAGAAAGATTTCACCGCCTCTGCGGGGCAGAAAACTACAGAGAGAGAAAGAGCTCTCCGGCAGGCAGAAATCTGCCGGGGAAATTCCTTCCCAGAGAGGGGAGATCGTCGCCATCAGCACCACCATCAAGCTGGACTTCATCAGGATCATCATCATCATAATCTCTATCATTATCTCCACCAGCACCATCATCACCACTCCGTACCGCTGTAACAATTGGGTTGAATCTTGCATAGTTTTTAGGGAAACTTTCCCGGTGTTGATTACTCGTTGTAGTTGATGCTATTAAGTGGAACCATTGAATTATTATTATGTTCAGATTGTTACTTATCATTATATCATCTGTGATCTTGATCCATATGATCTCTCGTGAGTAATTCGTTTAGTTCTTGAGGACATGGGAGAAGTCATGTTGTTAGTAGTGGAATTGTGTTGAGAAAGATTCAATAGTTTGTTATTTAAGTTGTGGTGTTATTCTTCTAGTGGTGTCATGTGAACGTCGACTACATGACACTTCACCTTTATGGGCCTAGGGGAATGCATTGTGTATTTGGCTACTAATCGTAGGGGTTGCCGGAGTGACAGAAACCTAAATCCCCGTTAGGAAACCTTTGCACAAGGGATGTAGGATCTCAGAGTTTAAAGCTGTGGTTAGGTTTTTATCTTAATTACTTTCTTGTACTTGCGAATGTTTGCAAGGGGTTTAATCATAAGTATGTATTAGTCCTAGGAAGGTCAGTATATTAGCACATGTTCACTCACACAACACTTATCAAACTAAAGAAGATTAATCAACTATATGAAACGAAAGCACTTGACGATATTCCCGTGTGTCCTCGAGAACTTTTGGTCATCTTAAGTAATACAACCGGCTTGTCCTTTGCTAAAGAAAGGATTGGGCCACTTGCTGCATCTATTATTATTGTCTTTTATTTGCTCACACTTTATTTATCTGTATTATCAAAAAAAACCTAAAAATCCGTTTGCTAAGTATTTACAGAGAATTCCTGCTCCAAACCACTCGTCAACACCTTCTGCTCCTCGTTGGGTTCGACAATCTTACTTATCGAAAATACTGCGATACACCCCACTATACTTGTGGGTCATCATTGGGTTGTTTTTTCGGTGAGAGAGGGATGAGCGGTAAGGGAATGGAGTGGTTCCACCGATTCGGTGGAACAGGGCGATTCCACATCTAGGGTGAATATTTGTTTTCCATGAACCGGTTTGTTCCATTCTTTTCTACCAACTGAACACGAGAATGGGTGCGATGTGCAGAACCATTCCATTACATTCTACTCCCTATGTTTCAAAATATAAGATGTTTTAGCTTTATGAAAGAAGGATATCTAGATTGATGATTTTAGAGATTGCCATCGAGGTACTAGCCAGAGCCTCACCTTCGATGTCCTGTTTGGCGATTTTAGAGATTGCTCTGCAGTTTTTGTGCTACTATGGATGACCATTATCAACTCCAATTGCACTTGTACGTAGGTCAATGGAAACGCATATTTACCGATAGAGCTCATATTCCAGTCCTCTAAGAACAGTTTGTGATATAGTAGGTGTATGTATTTTTGTAGTTCAATAAATTGTGAATGCTTTGCCAGGTCATGTATAGTACTGGAGATGATAGTCATTGTCTGTCAAGGACTCCAGATACCTAGGTCAATAAATTGGATATTTTGCATATTTTCTGAATTTTCAATAACTTCGTCAGCTATAAGGTACGGAATAGTTCACTTGGGCTGTGATTAAACCTTCACGTGCAGGATTCTAGCCGCAAGGTGAGCTGTCTTAATCTTTGAGTGATCCACTTAAACTTACACGGTTATGAAGTGTTTGTCCTAGATTACTTGGTGATTTGTGGCCGTTGCTAAAGTAGAAGACACACCGTTGCTTGTTGTCGATAAAACAACTCAAAAAGGAAAACGAGACATGCATTAGTAGATATGTTTTGACAAGTGTTGCAAACTTTATAATAGTGAGTACTGCAGCCGTTTCAGAAAATATATTTTTTGTGAAGTTTTGCAATTTTCACATCCCAAGACGGCTTCAATGATTTTATGCATATTTAGTCGAGTTCAAGATCGAATTATGTGGCCGTCTTACTGAGGAAAAGATCAGTGTTGATTGCCTGATTATATGGTCGGACACTGAGTTTAGCCGCCCGACCATTCCGAGCTCCTCGGCGACAGGGTCCGCTGGCTGATAGTCCCCAGCTCTGTCTTCCTGCTCCAGGATGACATGGTCTAACTCTGAGTTTTGTTTTGGTCTGAACTAAGAAAAAGATCAGTGTTGATTACATTGGAATTACTCCATCTGCGGGTAATTTCTTTGTCAATTTCAGATAAGATTTATGTATAACAAGGATGTGACCTGTAGATTGGTAAAAAAAATTGATGAGGTCAGTGAATATCTGTTCTGACCTTTTGGTAGCCAATCAAGTCTGGTCATATCTATCCATTTGTAGAAATGTTACGGATGTAGTTCTGTGCCATCTACGCAATTTAGATTTTATATTATCAGACTTGCAGCTGACACTTGTCTATTTTACTATATGGCTAATAAGGGAATTTCATTTCTTTGCAGTCAGCGGTACTGGAATACTGGACCATACTTGCTGCTATACAGAAAAGTGGAAACATGGTTGATAATTAATCAGAGTATTTTATCTCATTTTATTCACCCTTCATTGTGATGGTTATCTCCTAGATCACAGGCATTAAGGTATGGTTTTTTCCACGACTGTACCCTTGGAGAAACGTCTATTCTATCAACAACAATGGTCGCTACATTGTGTTATTTCTGAAATTTATTTAATTGACGGATTGTGATATGATGATAAATGCTAGCTCCATATTTAAGAATTGCTGAGAATTTTTTTATGTTTTTGGTGGAGCGCGATATTGTAGCCCCTCCTTGATTATGGTCACTACGTGAACTTTTTTAATAGGAATGGGATTATTGTTTAGCCAACTTTGAAAACTTACTAAAATTAATATATTCGTGAAATGTCATATTGTATGATTAAGATATTCCAGTGCATTAGACTCAGGTGACTAAAGAAATAATAGTGGGGTTTCACTCATAGTGATACATCATTGCGCAACTATGAGGCGATAGATATATGCAATCATATGGCTGATGTTATTTGGGAACAAGCAACAGCAATTTTTTAAATGATTTTGCCTATGCAACTGAACTGGAAGCGGTCAGAATTCAAACATAGGCTTAACTAAAAGCATTGTTTTTCTAGAATACTATAATCCAATATTTGTTTTGTTCAAAACTAAACATTTTACTTTGTCATCCCTCAATAGCAGCAAGAACAGAGCCGATAGATAGTCGACCTCAATGGAGAGGAAGAATGGAGTTAATACCTTGCTTTACCAGTGAGCGACAAGGTCAAAGGTGCACACGATGAGGTACATTCGAGAGACTGAGCATAAGGACCAGGCCGCTTGGGAGGATCTAGCGAATCCTGATTCTCCATCTGCTCGCGTGCTCTAGGTGGACTCTATGTCACTGGTTGTGAGGGGCTTCTCCAAGCTGCATCACTGAATTCAAGAGGTGATTTGGTGTATTGACTCCATTTCTTTTTTGCTAGGCCACATGCTTCTGATCCAATATATTATTGAATACAGTTAAGAGGTACGACTTTGTTCTCAATTCAAGATCCTCAAAACTTAGGTGCTATGGTTTTCTTGTGTTCATGTCATTCAAGTAGTCTTCTACTATTTCTTTTATCTTCGCTTCTGTTACCATGAACCGATGTACGTGCAGTTCTAATATGCATGTACCCTTGGCAGGGGTTCTCCATATTATTGCCTTTTGATTCCTGATTCCTCTTATTGTCCACATGTATGCCTTTTTTTCTTTTGCTTGTTGGCGTGTATTTCATCTCATGTTCTCAAAAGAAAGGGTGTAGCCGTGTAAGATTGTGCTACCTCATTGACTTCAGAGATTCCTATAAGTTCAAGAGTTCACATTCTGTTTTTTATTAAATGCATGTAGATGTGTCTCAAGTAAATACAACAAAGGTAATCAGCGAGTGGATTGACAGAAAGAATTTTTTCAGTCAAGTCTCATAGTAGTGACATAAAAACAATTCCTGCTATTTAGTTTAATGTTTTTCCATTAATTACATTGTATTGATCTCTGGTTTATCATTCCAGCTTTGACATTCTCAAAATATAACCTGATCAATGTGTTTGATTTTCTCCTCCCTGTAGAATTAATACGTGCAGTTTCAGTAAACAAAGTGTAGTGAAAGATCAACTGTCGATATTTACTTAATTTTGGAATATGTGTATTTTCAGATTGTAGCTTCGGTTGTTTGGTAGGAGTATGTTGAGCTTGCAATTGTTATTTTCAAGGTCTTGTGAATCCCAAGATTTGATTTAGGGCAAAGTATGAAGAGTAAGCAACTCTGACAGAAAATAAAGTTATGGAGCTTCTATTAATTTTCTGTATATGAGCAGATATGCAAGTTTACTAAACTAGCTTAGCAGGTTTTCTTTATTACAGCAAAGGGTAAATCAAACATGTTTCTTGCTTGCAGGTTTTTTTTTTCGGGTTCCTTGACAAGAAGATGGTAGAGCAATGTATTTGCAGCTACATTGAGGTTATAGTTTGGAACGGGATTGCTTGGGTAAAGGTTGATTGATATACACACCTGAGCATCAGTACTAACATGTCAAATATTAATTCAACAAGGTAGTCCTGCATACTTACAGGAGAATAACCTATGAATCTGATGGTGAGGAGCCGGTGTAGCTATAGACGGGAATTCAGAACCGAGATCGCTCCTATATTTCTTGAGGTTGACACACTTAGTTCTTTTGAGTATTAATTTGTGTTTTGCCAGGCGGACAACCAACACTTGCTGACGGTTGTGCGTGGTATGCATGCAAGAGTGATATAGGTTCAGTGTGGTTAGGTCACCTTAGGTGTCTGCCTTGCTTTTCTTAATCAGTGCTCTCAGGATGATTATATGTCTTTGGTTTTGAATTCATAAATGATGCCACAAGGCATTTCCTTACAAGGGAAACTCAGGACATGTACAGTCCAACCTCATGATATATAGTCAGCTGTCAAAACTTCAAAAATAAATTCATGATATACTCAGGTACATGGCCAACATACACAAATCGAGATGGAGTGAGCACATCGACAAATTTCTCTCAGTTTTCAGATGAATCTGCATTGACCCAAATTCCAAATGCATTAAGTTTATTTATAAACATATGGATCTATTTTGACTCAAATTTCAAATGCATTAAGCTGATTAATTTATAAGACGTGCGTTGCACGTGCATGCTTACTAGTCTCGACAAATTTAAGAACATTAATTAGAATCGGAGGGAGTACTAGATACATCCAAATTTTTAAAAAAATTATGACATCTATTTTGAGACGGAGGGAGTTCATTTTATTATTAAGAAATAATCCGTGCTATCTAAATTTTAGTCTGATTTGAACGGAATTCAATTTTTTTGTCAAAACTGGTACGATTTCAGTCAATCAAATTCAAACACCCAGGCCCAGCTGGCCGCATCCCAGCCCAGGCAATCTGTAGCCTTATCGCACCACGTAGCCCACCCGAAAACTTCTTTCTACCGGCGCCGGTATGTGCCGGCGTTGCATCTGCCATCCACTCCCCGCCCGTGCTTTTAGATCTGTGCACCACATCCCTGCCTCCTGGTCGTATTCCCCGTCCCTCCTTCCCGTATCCCACCCCTTCCTGTTCCTCACCCCTCCGTATCGCCTCTCTCTTCCTCCACTCGACCGCCGCTCGCCTTCCCTCGCTCCTCTCACGTTCCTCTCGGCTTCCCTCGCTCCTCTCACGTTCCACCGACGAGGAACCCTACCCTAGGCCGCCGTCGGCTCCCGTGATGGTGCGCTCTAGGTCCTCGCCTTTTCTGGCAGCAGCAAGGTGTGCTGGGAGGGGGCTCGGAGGACGCAGATCCACGGTGACCGATTTCCTCCTGGCGAGAGACGGGGCGACTAAAAGGCGCAGGGGGTGGAATCTGAGGCCTCGTCGGCGCCTCATTTTATCCTCTTGAGAGGGAGCTGCAGGGGAGCTCGGAGGATGCGACGGTGTGACAGCGGCTCCGGATCGAGCGTCCCCGCCGGCAACCTCCTCCGGATCCGACGATAGGTACTTCTCCTGGCGCTGATTGTGAGACGTAGCCATCTCTGTGTAAAATCCTTCTAAGTTTCAGTTAAATCATGACGGTTTACTCATGGTGACATGACTTACTTATCTTGCCAATTAATATTTATGGATTTGTAGAAAAATTAAGAAGAATTAGTAAGATAGGTGAGGACTGGTCATAACTCGTAATAACCTGGCAAACCTCTATTGCAGAGGACAGTAGTATTCGCATTTCTGAGTTTTTCTGGGGACATTACATGTTTCAAATGGCATGTTCTGTCCTACTTTGTAATATGAAGAATTGGTTTGTCAGACATCTCCTTTGGTGATCTGGGACAACTCAAGTTTTTTAACCCATTGCCACAAAAGTTTACTCGTTATGTGAAGTGAAATAAGATGGTTTTGCATCACCTATGCCCCCAAAGCTTTGCTTCTGTGAAATTTACTCCAGATAAAAAAATGATCATTCTATAAAAAATTGGATACAGAACCTGAGCTTGGAACAACCAGTATGAGCATTCTTGTCAGAATAGTTGTTTCAGTGTTGTGACTAAGCTCCGGATTTAGTCCAGCTGGGCAAGTTTTACTAGCCCTATACCTTATATGATTCCTACATATTCCTATGATCCAAATTTAGTTTTTCAGATGTACTATTGCCTATGTCATTTACACTTTGTTCTGACATCCATACGATGCATATAAACTTTCATGATTTTAACAGCTTAAGGAGATATTTTCAGGACCTTTCAGCAATAAAACTTGCCCAGCTGGAAACCTTTTTGTTCACTCTGTGCTCTGTAGTGCTGCTTCTTAATGACTGTGTTTGATTTCCATGTAGAAATCTATCCTGTAGAATTTGATCCAAGATAGAGAGCCTCTGTATCTAATTGTCATTCAGAATGGGATGAAGAGGACCATCTCTGGCATGTTGGGTCTAGTTCCATCTGATCATTTCCGTGTTGTTGTAGAAGCCCTTTGGAGGCCGTTCTTCAAGTTATTGGTATCCTCAATCATAACTGTGTATGCTCTCATGTTAAAAGATAGTGTGCTAGATTCTAGGTACAATTCATATTTACTTCCGTAATTTGTACATTTTGATGAAAGATTATTATTTCTGTCCACACTTATTTTCTGTACCTTGCTGTTACTTCTGAAAAAACATCAAATATTTCATAATCTAGGTTTAACCAGATCAAATACTGAAAGAGACAAAATTAGAAGATGTTAGACACCCAACCAAAACCATAGTCTAAAGAAAAATTGTTGTAGGGGAACTTACAAGATAACCAATGCCTTATTTATTCCTTGATTTTAACTAATTTATATTACTCAAGTTCCAACGGCTCTGAATAATCTGGAGTGAAAAGTACATTTTTGGGGCACACCTATTATTTTCCCACCCGCAACTAAGCACAAGCATAAAGCTAAGGGAATTGCTTGCACTTTATTGTTATTATTAACTGATTGCATGATCTGCTTAGACCATGTAGGTAATCAGACACATTGGAAGTTGAGACCGAAAGGTTCGGAAGTCTTTATTTAGACGATTTAGAGGTAATTTTCTATCTTATTACCTCCACGTAAAATTTGAGCAAAATAAAGCATGTATATTCTTAAAAAAATTGATCATGTCATCTTAGATGGATGACAATCAGTAGTACAACCGAAAACTCAAATCTGGATTTTATAAACTTCAGGTATTGCCATAGTTAGATGACAATGCAGACAATAAGTATATATTATTAAACGCTAGATGGATATAAATATAGCCTGGTTGACTTGTCCATATGGGTTACATAGAAGACGCACGCATCGGGTAGCCTGAATGAGGCAATGAGCACCTTCTCCTCCTTTTTTCCATGGCGAACACTGTTGGATCATCATGTTGGCTTGGTTCAAGGTATGTGTCTGCCTCAAGGGTTGTTCATCGTGCTTGGGTGAAGGAATGTGTGTGATGGCGTCATAGCTCTATGAATTCACCATATTTTTATCTAACTGTAGACAGGTTCTGATAATTAGTAAATTGAAAGATTCATGTAACTTCTTCCTATTATCCAAACAGTTCTTGTCTATTCAGAAAGTATCAAATGATTGTACATCCTACTGATTATCTCTTATATATCAGTGGTGATAGAACAAGTTTCAATATTCACGATGTGTTCGTTACCATTCCGTTCATTTTTTTTTCACATTTAGTATTCATACCAAGTGCATTTATACAGTAGTAGAGATGGACGAATTCATTGTAGGGAAAATTCTACTATACATAGAAGAAATGTGGGTTCTAATATTGGCATTGTATTTTTTTAAACTCATTCTTTCTTTAATTGCTTTTGAGGATTCTCTTTGTGCCAAGCTGAGCACCTCAGCAGGCATGATACTTCGGGAATGGCGTATGACGGTCCAGTTGGTATTACCGTGAAATATATGTCTGTCATCTACTTTCCAAGTTTCTCTTCAATTTTGAATAACTGGTTCCTTTTGCACTTGCAGCTTTGGATCCTAATTTGAGTTTTCATGATGTTCTATCAATAGTTCAGAGTTCAAAGAAGTGTCATTTGTATTTTATAATAGCAACAATCTCGATTTATGTTAAGGGCAGAGTGTCATTTGTATTTGATAATATCAACAGTCTCGATCTATGTTAAGGGCAGAGTGTTTAAAGATGTGGTTTTTATTTAAGAGAATTTTAGAACCTTGCTGTCGGAATAACGACATGTGAGGTTACCATCGTATATCTATATGAAAGAAAATCTTTTAAATTTTTTTTAGGTGGAAATGATGTGAGGAACCAAATAACAAGAAGTTCAAAAATGTCCTCCTCATTTATTTCTAGGCTAGTTTCAACTTACCATGTGCACTGATGTCACATGTGACATTATGGTATTTCCTGATTTCTAACTACGGCTATGATTGCAGATATATTGGTATTACCATCATGGTGCTAGATTATCAGACAAGTAGCCCACCCATGTCCCTTTAAATTGTCCTCGAGGCCACGGGTCAGGTCTGGGCCGGCCCATTCCCATCCTGAGTTGGTACTATCCAGAGTCTTTCACATTGTTCATGTTGAGATGTCCTTTTATATGTATAAATCTTTAATATCAACAATTTATGTTGGGATCCATATCCTATGCCGGGAGTTGCATGTTGAAGAACCGCAAACCATGGTGCGCTTTAATCATGTTCGCTTGAATTGATCCGTTATCAGTAGATGAATGGATCTCCGTGTATGAGAAACATTGACTCCTGTTGATTCAGTACTGATACCGCTCATCAAACAATTAAAATAATTGAAACAATAAACGGAGAATGAAAACAATTGAAACCACATCATACCCAACAAACGAAACGCAAGACACCGATTGAAAAAATAAAATACCATTAAACATTATGAAACAATAAAACCACATTGAACCATTGAGAAACAATTAAAATAATTGGAATAACAAACATGGTAAAGTTGAAACAATTGAAACTGAAGTAAAATGTTATGAATAAATGAAACGCAAGAGCCTAATTGAACAAACAAAAATCCCATCAAATATTTATGTAACCGTTGAAACCACAACAAACCTTTGTGAATCAATTGAAACCACACAAGCCTTTTTGAAAAAATGAAACCACATCAAGTCTTTGTGAATAAATTGAAACCATGCAAGCTTTTTTGAAACAGTTGAAACCACACCAAGCCTTTATGTCAATTGGAACCACAACGAACCTCTTTGAAATAATTGAAACCCATCCAGACTTTGACAAACAATTGAAACCACCTCAAGACTTTTGAAAACAATTGAAACCCATCCGAATATTTCTAAACAATTGAAACTACATCAAGCATTTATGAAACAATCGAAACCACAACACCATATGAATCAATTGAAGCCATATTCATCAGCTTTGAAACAATTGAAAGCCATCCGTACTTTATGAAAAATTTAAGCCACATCAAGGCTTTATGAATCAATTGAAACCTCATCGAGCCTTTTGGAAACATAGAAACCACATCAAGTGTGTTTGAAACCACAAAACTATGTTTCGTTTAATTGAAACCACAAAACCATGTTTGAAACAATTGAAACCACCACTTCAAACATTTGAAACCACTAAAACATGTTTGAAACATTTGAAACGACTAATACATGTTTGAAACAATTGAAACCACCACATAAGAAGAACCGGAACCACAAGACCAAGTTTCATTTAATTGAAACCACAAAACCATGTTTGAAACAATTGAAACCACCACTTCAAACATTCGAAACCACTGAAAAAATGTTTGAAACATTTGAAACCACTAATACATGTTTGAAACAATTGAAACCACAACATAAGAAGAACCGGAACCACAAGACAAGGTTTCATTTAATTGAAACCATAAAACCATGTTTAAAACAATTGAAACCACCACTTCAAATATTTGAAACCACTAAAACATGTTTGAATCATTTGAAACCACTACTACATGTTTGAAACAATTGAAACCACCACATAAGAAGAACCGAAACCACAAGACCAAGTTTCATTTAATTGAAAGCAGAAAACCATGTTTGAAACAATTGAAACCACCACTTCAGACATTTAAAACCACTAAAACATGATTGAAACAATTGAAACCACCACCTAACAACAGTTGCAACCAGAAGACCAAGTTTCATTAAATTGAAACCACCACACAAAAAACATTGGAACCTCAAGACCAAGTTTCATTTAATTGAAACAACAAAACCATGTTTAAAACAATTCAAAACACCACTTCGAACATTTGAAACCACTAAAACATGTTTGAAACATTTAAAACCACTAATACTTGTTTGAAATGATTGAAACCATAACATAAGAAGAACCAGAACCACAAGACCAAGTTTCATTTAATTGAAACGACAAAACCATGTTTAAAACAATTGAAACCACTATCCAAAATCCACTAGAACCTCAGTACCAAGTTTTAACAAAACAGGTTCGAAACAATTAAAACTACCACCCTTACACAAATGAAACAATATAATCTTGTTTCAATAATTTAAAACCAAACAAAGGCATGTTTCAAATTTATTGAAACCAAACGAAACCATATTCAAAACATTTGAAATCAATATCATATGTTGTGCAAACATAGCCAAAAACCCAAATAGAATGTTTCAAAACATTTGAGACCACAAACAAATAAAACAATTAAACGATATTACCAAAAAATTGAAACCACACAACTATGCTTGAAACATTTGAAACCACTAATACATATCTGAAGCAATTGAAACCACCACCTAAGAAGAATCGGAACTACAAGACCAGGTTTCATTTAATTGAAACAACAAAACCATGTTAAAAACAATTAAAACCACCACTTCAGACATTTGAAACCACTAAAACATGTTTAAAACAATTAAAACCACCACCTAACAATAGCTGCAACCACAAGATCAAGTTTCATTAAATTGAAACCACCACGCAAAAAATACTGGAACCTCAAGACCAAGTTTCATCTAACTGAAACAACAAAACCATGTTTGAAACAATTGAAACCACCACTTGAAACATTGGAAATCACTAAAACATGTTTGAAACATTTGAAACCACTAATACTTGTTTGAAACAATTGAAACCACCACATAAGAAGAATCGGAACCACAAGACCAAGTTTCATTTAATTGAAACAACAAAACCATTCTTAAAACAATTGAAACCACCACTTCAAACATTTGAAACCACTAATAATTGTTTGAAATAATTTAAACCACAACATAAGAAGAACTGGAACCACAAGACCAAGTTTCATTTAATTGAAACCACAAAACCATGTTTGAGACAATTGAAACCACCACTTCAAACACTTGAAACCACTAAAACATGTTTGAAATAGTTGAAACCACTAATACATGCTTCAAACAATTGCAACCACCATATAACAAGAACCAAAAGACCAATTTTCATTTAATTAAAACCACAAAAGCATGTTTGAAACAATTGAAACCACCACTTTAAACTTTTGAAACCACTCAAACATGTTCGAAACATTTGAACCCACTAATACATGTTTTAAACAATTGAAATCACCACGTAAGAAGAACCGGAACCACAAGAACAAGTTTTATTTAATTGAAACCACAAAACCATGTTTGAAACAATTGAAACCACCACTTCAAACATTCGAAACCACAGAAAAAATGTTTGAAACATTTGAAACCACTAATACATGTTTGAAACGATTGAAACCACAACATAAGAAGAACCGGAACCACAAGACCAAGTTTCATTTAATTGAAACCACAAAATCATGTTTAAAACAATTGAAACCACCACTTCAAATATTTGAAACCACTAAAACATGTTTGGATCATTTGAAACCACTATTACAGGTTTGAAACAATTCAAAGCACCACATAAGAAGATCCGAAACCACAAGACCAAGTTTCATTTAATTTAAACCAGAAAACCATGTTTGAAACCATTGAATCCACCACTTCAGACATTTATAACCACTAAAACATGATTGAAACAATTGAAACCACCACCTAACAATAGTTGCAACCAGAAGACCAAGTTTCATTAAATTGAAACAACCACGCAAAAAATATTGGAACCTCGAGACCAAGTTCAATTTAATTGAAACAACAAAACCATGTTTAAAAACAATTCAAACCACCATTTCGAACATTTGAAACCACTAAAGCATGTTTGAAACATTTAAAACCACTAATACTTGTTTGAAATAATTGAAACCACAACATAAGAAGAACCGGAACCACAAGACCAAATTTCATTTAATTGAAACGACAAAACCATGTTTAAAACAATTGAAACCACTACCCCAAATCCACTTGAACCTCAATACCAAGTTTCAACAAAGCATGTTCGAAACAATTGAAACTACCACCCTTACACAAATGAAACAATATAATCTTGTTTCAATAACTTAAAACCAAACAAAACCATGTTTCAAATTTATTGAAACCAAACGAAACCATATTCAAAACATTTGAAATCAACATTACATGTTGTGCAAACATAGCCAAAAACCAAAATAGAATGTTTCAAAACATTTGAGACCACAAACAAATAAAAAAATTAAACGATATTCCCAAAAAATTTAAACCACACAACTATGCTTGAAACATTTGAAACCACTAATACATGTCTGAAACAATTGAAACCACCACCTAAGAAGAACCGGAAACACAAGACCAAGTTTCATTTAATTGAAACAACAAAACCATGTTAAAAACAATTAAAACCACCACTTTAGACATTTGAAACCACTAAAACATGTTTAAAACAATTGAAACCACCACCTAACAATAGCTGCAACCACAAGATCAAGTTTCATTAAATTGAAACCACCACGTAAAAAATACTGGAACCTCAAGACCAAGTTTCATCTAACTAAAACAACAAAACCATGTTTGAAACAATTGAAACCACCACTAGAAACATTTGAAACCACTAAAATATGTTTGAAACATTTGAAACCACTAATACTTGTTTGAAACAATTGAAACCACCATATAAGAAGAACCGGAACCACAAGACCAAGTTTCATTTAATTGAAACAACAAAACCATTCTTAAAACAATTGAAACCACCACTTCAAACATTTGAAACCACTAATAATTGTTTGAAATAACTTAAACCACAACATAGGAAGAACTGGAACCACAAGACCAAGTTTCATTTAATTGAAACCACAAAACCATGTTTGAGACAATTGAAACCACCACTTCAAACACTTGAAACCACTAAAACATGTTTGAAATATTTGAAACCACTAATACATGTTTGAAACAATTACAACCACGACATAAGAAGAACCAAAGGACCAATTTTCATTTAATTGAAACCACAAAAGCATGTTTGAAACAATTGAAACCACCACTTTAAACTTTTAAAACCACTCAAACATGTTCGAAACATTTGAAACCAGTAATACACGTTTTAAACAATTGAAATCACCACATAAGAAGAACCGGAACCACAAGACCAAGTTTCATTTAAATGAAACCACAAAACCATGTTTGAAATAATTGAAACCACCACTTCAAACATTCGAAACCACTGAAAAAATGTTTGAAACACTTGAAACCACTAATACACGTTTGAAACAATTGAAACCACACCATAAGAAGAACCAGAACCACAAGACCAAGTTTCATTTAATTAAAACCACAAAACCATGTTTAAAATAATTGAAACCACCACTTCAAATATTTGAAACCACTAAAACATGTTTGAATCATTTGAATCCACTACTACATGTTTGAAACAATTGAAACCACCACATAAGAAGAACCGAAACCACAAGACCAAGTTTCATTTAATTGAAACCAGAAAACCATGTCTGAAACAATTGAAACCACCACTTCACACATTTAAAACCACAAAAACATGATTGAAACAATTAAAACCACCACCTAACAACAAATGCAACCAGAAGACCAAGTTTTATTAAATTGAAACCACCACGTAAAAACATTGGAACCTCAAGACCAAGTTTTATTTAATTGAAACAACAAAACCATGTTTAAAACAATTCAAACCACCACTTTGAACATTTGAAACCACTAAAACATGTTTGAAACATTTAAAACCACTAATAATTGTTTAAAATAATTGAAACCACAACATAAGAAGAACCGTAACCACAAGACCAAGTTTCATTTAATTGAAATGACAAAACCATGTTTAAAACAATTGAAACCACTACCCAAAATCCACTGGAACCTCAATACCAACTTTTATTTAATTGAAACCAACAAAACATGTTCGAAACAATTGAAACTACCACCCTTACACAAATGGAACAATATAATCTTGTTTAAATAACTTAAAACCAAACAAAACCATGTTTCAAATTTATTGAAACCAAATGAAACCATATTCAAAACATTTGAAATCAATATTACATGTTGTGCAAACATAGCCAAAAACTCAAATAGAATGTTTCAAAACATTTGAGACCACAAACAAATAAAACAATTAAACGACATTCCCAAAAAATTGAAACCACACAACTATGCTTGAAACATTTGAAACCGCTAATACATGTCTGAAATAATTGAAACCACCACCTAAGAAGAACCGGAACCACAAGACCAAGTTTCATTTAATTGAAACAACAAAACCATGTTAAAAACAATTAAAACCACCACTTTAGACATTTGAAACCACTAAAACATGTTTAAAACAATTTAAACCACCACCTAATAATAGCTGCAACCACAAGATCAAGTTTCATTAAATTGAAACCACCATGCAAAAAATACTGTAACCTCAAGACCAAGTTTCATCTAACTAAAACAACAAAACTATGTTTGAAACAATTGAAACCACCACTTGAAACATTTGAAACCACTAAAACATGTTTGAAACATTTGAAACCACTAATACGTGTTTGAAACAATTGAAACCACCACATAAGAAGAACCGGAACCACAAGACCAAGTTTCATTTAATTGAAACAACAAAACCATTCTTAAAAGAATTGAAACCACCACTTCAAACATTTGAAACCAATAATAATTGTTTGAAACAATTTAAACCACAACATAAGAAGAACTGGAACCATAAGACCAAGTTTCATTTAATTGAAACCATAAAACCATGTTTGAGACAATTGAAACCACCACTTCAAACACTTGAAACCACTAAAACATGTTTGAAATATTTGAAATCACTAATACATGTTTCAAACAATTGCAACCACCACATAACAAGAACCAAAAGACCATTTTTTATTTAATTGAAACCACAAAAGCATGTTTGAAACAATTGAAACCACCACTTGAAACATTTGAAACCACTAAAACATGTTTGAAACATTTGAGACCACTAATACTTGTTTGAAACAATTGAAACCACCACATAAGAAGAACCAGAACAACAAGACCAAGTTTCATTTAATTGAAACAACAAAACCATTTTTAAACAATTGAAACCACCACTTCAAACATTTGAAACCACTAATAATTGTTTGAAACAATTTAAACCACAACATAAGAAGAACTAGAACCACAAGACCAAGTTTCATTTATTTGAAACCACAAAACCATGTTTGAGATAATTGAAACCACCACTTCAAACACTTGAAACAACTAAAACATGTTTGAAATATTTGAAACCACTAATACATGTTACAAACAATTGCAACCACCACATAACAAGAACCAAAAGACCAATTTTTATTTAATTGAAAACACAAAAGCATGTTTGAAACAATTGAAACCACCACTTGAAACATTTGAAACCACTAAAACATGTTTGAAACATTTGAGACCACTAATACTTGTTTGAAACAATTGAAACCACCACATAAGAAGAACCGGAACCACAAGACCAAGTTTCATTTAATTGAAACAACAAAACCATTCTTAAAACAATTGAAACCACCACTTCAAACATTTGAAACCACTAATAATTGTTTGAAACAATTTAAACCACAACATAAGAAGAACTAGAACCACAAGACCAAGTTTCATTTAATTGAAACCACAAAACCATGTTTGAGATAATTGAAACCACCACTTCAAATACTTGAAACAACTAAAACATGTTTGAAATATTTGAAACCACTAATACATGTTACAAACAATTGCAACCACCACATAAGAAAAACCAAAAGACCAATTTTCATTTAATTGAAACCACAAAAACATGTTTGACACAATTGAAACCACCACTTTAAACTTTTGAAACCACTCAAACATGTTCGAAACATTTGAAACCACTAATACACGTTTTAAATAATTGAAATCACCACGTAAGAAGAACCGAAACCACAAGACTAAGTTTCTTTTAATTGAAACCACAAAACCATGTTTGAAAGAATTGAAACTACCACTTCAAACATTTGAAACCACTAAAACATGTTTGAAACATTTGAAACCATTATTACATGTTTGAAATAATTGAAACCACCATATAAGAAGAACATAAAAAACAAGACAAAGTTTCATTTATTTGAAACCGTGAAACAATGTTTGAAACAGTTGAAACCACCACTTCAAACATCTGAAATCACTAAAACATGTTTGAAACAATTGAAACCACTAATACATGTTTGAAACAAATGAAATCACTAATCCATGTTTGAAACAATTGAAACCACCACATAAGAAGAATCGGAACCACAAGACCAAGTTTCATTTAATTGAAACCACAAAACCATGTTTGAAACAATTGAAACCACCACTTTAGACATGTGAAACCACTAAAAAATGTTTGAAACAATTGAAACCACCACCTAACCACAGTTGCAACCATAAGACCAAGTTTCATTAAATTGAAACCACCACGCAAAAAACAATGGAACCTCAAGACCAAGTTTCCTTTAATTGAAACAACAAAACCATGTTTGAAACAATTGAAACCACCACTTCAAACATTTGAAACCACTAAAACATGTTTGAAACATTTGAAACCACTAATACTTGTTTGAAACAATTGAAACCACCACATAAGAAGTACCGGAACTACAAGACCAAGTTTCATTTAATTGAAACAAGAAAACCATTCTTGAAACAATTGAAACCACCACTTCGAACATTTGAAACCACCACTTGAAACATTTGAAACCACTAAAACATGTTTGAAACATTTGAAACCACTAATAATTGTTTGAAACAATTGAAACCACAACATAAGAAAAAACGGAGCCACAAGACCAAGTTTTATTTAATTGAAACCACAAAACCATGTTTGAAACAATTGAAACCACCACTTCAAACACTTAAAACCACGAAAAAATGTTTGAAATATTTGAACCATTAATACATGTTTCAAACAATTGCAACCACCACATAAGAAGAACTAGAACGACAAGACTAATTTTCATTTAATTGAAACCACAAAAGCATGTTTGAAACAATTGAAACCACCACTTCAAACATTTGAAATCACTAATACATGTTTTAAGCAATTGAAACCACCACATAAGAAGAACCAGAACTACAAAACCAAGTTTCATTTAATTGAAACCACAAAACCATGTTTGAAACAATTGAAACAACCACTTCAAACATTTGAAACCACTAAAACATGTTTGAAACATTTGAAACCACTAATACATGTTTGAAATAATTGAAACCACCACATAAGAAGAACATGAACCACAAGACCAAAAGTTTCATTTAATTGAAACCACAAAACCATGTTTGAAATAATTGAAACTACCACTTCAAACATCTGAAATCACTAAAACATGTTTGAAACAATTGAAACCACTAATACATGCTTGAAACAAATGAAACTACTAATCAATGTTTGAAACAATTGAAACCACCACATAAGAAGAACCGGAACTACAAGACTAAATTTCATTTATTTTAAACCATAAAACCATGCATGAAACAATTGAAACCACCACTTCGGACATTTGAAACCACTAAAACATGTTTGAAACAATTGAAACCACCACCTAAAAACAGTTGCAACCACAAGACCAAGTTTCATTAAATTGAAACCACCACCCAAAAAAGTGGAACCTCAAGACCAAGTTTGATTGAATTGAAACAACAAAATCATGTTTGAAATAGTTGAAACCGCCACTTCAAACATTTGGAACCACTAAAACATGTTTGAAACCACTAATACTTGTTTGAAACCATTGAAATCACCACATAAGAAGAACCGGAACCACAAGACCAAGTTTCATTTAATTGAAACAACAAAACCATGTTTGAAACAATTGAAACCACCATTTCAAACATTTGAAACCACTAAAACATGTTTGAAATTTGAAACCACTAATACATGTTTGAAAAATTGAAACCACCACATAAGAAGAACCGGAACCACAAGTTGGTTCTAACATGGTTGTGTTATTTCAATTTATAGATAGATGGTTTTTGTTGGTGTCATTTGTTTCAGCCATGGTGTACTGGTTTCAAATATTTCAAACATGCTTTAGTAGTTTCATTTGTTGGTGGTTTCAATCTATTTGAAACTTGCTAGATTTGTTTCGCTTTGCTTGTAAAGGTTTCAAACTCGTTCAATAAGATTTTAGTTGTTTCGATCGTGTTTTTGTGGTTCCACTTGAATGTCGTTGTGGTTCCAAAAGTTCATAAAACTGTTGGAGATATGCCCAAGAGGCAATAATAAAAGTGGTTATTATTATATCTTTGTGTTTATGATGAAAGTTTACATCCCATGCTATAATTGTATTATTAGGAAACACTAATACTTGTGTGTTTTGTAAACATAAAAGAGTCCCTAGTAAGCCTCTTGTTGAACTAGCTTGTTGATTGATTTATGATCATGGTTTCCTGATCATGGACATTGGATGTGATTAATAACAAGGTTATATCATTAGGAGAATGATGTGATGTACACACACCCATAGTAAGCGTAGCATAAGATCAAGTCATTAAGTTCGTATTGCTGTAAGCTTTGAAATACATAGTAACCTAATCCTTCGACCATGAGGTTATGTTAATCACCATCACCGGATGGGTACTTTGATGACATCAAATGCCGCTTCGTAACTGGGCGGTTATAAAGGTGTCATTGGGTATTCTGAAAGTATGTGTTGAAGCGCATAGACCAAGATTGGGATTTGTCCATCCATATGACGGATAGATATACTGGGCTCTCGGTGGAATGTCATCTAGATAGCTTGCAAGCATGTGACTGGGTCACAAGGGATGACATAACATGGAACGAGTAAAGAGTACTTATCAGTAACGAGGAAGAACTAGGTATGAAGATACTGACGATCAAACCTCGAATAAGTAGAATATCGCGTGATAAAGGGAATTGGTTTCGTATGTTAAATGGTTCTATCGATCACGAAGTCATCGTTGAGTATGAGGGAGCCGTTATGGATCTCCAGATCCCGCTGATGGTTATTGATCGGAGAGGTGTCTTCATCATGTTCAGATATTCACGAACCGTAGGGTGACACACTTAAGGTTCGAAGTTGTTTTAAGTAGATATGGAATTTGCATTGGAGAACGAATGTTGTTCGGAGTCTCGGAATGGATCCGGGACATCACGAGGAGATCCGGAATGGTCCAGAGAATAAGATTCATATATTGGGGATCATTTTCTAAGTTGGGAAATGTTCCGGAGTGTTTGTATGGAGATTCTAGAAGGTTTCAGAATGTTCTGGAAGGTTCTAGAGGATTTCTTGGAGTTTATTTGAAAACCAAGAAAGAGATCAAGGGAGTCCAAGTGGGGCAATACACGGATTCGTGGGGGAGGAGGACTCCTCCCAACCCGGGCCAGGAGGAGGGAGTCCTACTAGGACTCCCTCTCCAGCGCCTCCCTCCTTTAAATAGAAGGAGGGGCACCCCTCTTGCCCCTCTTCTCATAACAACCAATCTCAGCCGCCTCCTCCACCTTTCTTACCGCAGGCATAGGCGAAGCCCTGCAGATTTCTCATCTCCACCACCACCACGCCGTCGTGCTGCTGGGATTCCGTGGAGAAGAACTACTACCTCCGTTGCTCGCTAGAACGGGGAGAGGAAGGTCTGCCGACTCCAGGGTGTGACCGTCATGGAAGCTACTGCCGGAACGTGGCGCCGGAAGGATCTTCCACACGATCTTGAGATCGGCAAGTGATCGACTACATCATCCACGAGATCTAATCTCGTAACGCTTTCGGTTCTACGAGGGTTAGTACCGATCTATCTCGTTGCTCATGTCTAATAGATTAGATCTTGGCTTTTGTCTAGATTAGATCTGGGTTTTGTTCGTTCTTGCGGTAGAATTTTTTTGTTTTCCATGCTACGAACCCATCAGTGGTATCAGAGCCTTGTCTATGCATAGATCTGTTGCACGAGTAGAACACAATGAGGTTGTGGGCATTGGTGCTCGTGTCGTCTTTTGCTATGTGTGTACTTTGCATCTTGCGGTATGGTGGGATGAAGCGGCTCGGGCTAACATTACATGTCATCGTACATGAGACTTGCTCCACGCTTGACGTGCAACTTGCTTTGCACAAGTGGCTTTATGGTGTCTGTCTCTCCCATCATAGTATAGATCAAATCTACACTTTGCACTTGATAGCACTTGTATCAACGTTGTGGTTCAGTTTCGTAGGTAAGATCCGTTCTTAGTCAAAAGCCCCAAGCCACGTAAAACTTGCAAAGAAAATTAGAGGCGTCTAACTTGTTTTTGCAGGGGTTTTGTGATGTGATATGGCCTACATGTGATTGTGATTGTATTTGATGTATGCAATGATCCTTGTTGTAATATGGCAACCGGCAGGAGCCTAATGGTTGTCTTTAATTCTGTTAAGACCTGCGTGTCTATTCATCTTGTAATAGCTTTGTTCCAAGTAGTTGTGATAGTTGCTAGTGATGATGGACAACCATGAAGCGGCGCCACGGACCTTGACGCAATGCTGGTGATGATGGAGATCATGTCCGTGCTTTGGAGATGGAGATCGAAGGCATAAGAAGAAAGGGCCATATCATATCACACTAATTATGAATTGCCTGTGATGTTAATCCTTTATGCATCTTGTATTGCTTAGATCGCGACGGTAGCATTATAAGATGATCCCTCTCACTAAATATCAAGTAATAAAGTGTTCATCCTTAGTTGGCGCCGTTGCTAAGACTCGTAGTTTCGAAGCATCTCGTGATGATCGGGTGTGATAGACTCTACGTTTGCATAAAACGGGTGCAAGCCAGATTTGCACATGCGGAAACTAAAGGTTAATCTTGACGAGCCTAGCATGTACAGACATGGTCTCGGAACACGGAATACCGAAAGGTAGAGCATGAGTCATATGATTGATATGATGAACATGAAGATTGTTCGCCGATGAAGCTACATCATCTCACGTGATGATCGGACTTGGTGTAGTGGATTTGGTTCATGTAATCACTAAAACAACTCGAGGGATGTTGTTTTGAGTGGGAGTTCACCTAGTTGATTTAAGAATTAAATTTGAACACTATTTATCATAAACTTAGTCTAAAACTACTTGCAAATTTGTTGTAGATTATGGCGAACGTTTCCATCAATTTCAATGCGTTCCTAGAGAAAGAAAAGCTTAAGAACAACGAAAGCAATTTCACGGACTGGTTCCGTGGACTGAAGATCGTCCTCAAGGCTGGTCAGTTGACCTATGTGCTCGAAGCACCGCTAGGTGACCCACCTGCAGAAGATGCCACCGATGACGTAAAGAATGTTTATGCCACTCGGAAACATCACTACTCCACAGTTCAGTGTGCCATCCTGTACGGTTTAGAATCGGAGCAAAAGCATTTTGAGCACCATGACCCGTTTGAGATCATTAAGGAGCTCAAACTCATTTTTGAGACTCGCGCGGCCATGGAAAGCTATGAAGCTTCCGAGAAGTTCTTTACCTGCAAGATGGATGAGGGTAGCTCCGTTAGCGAGCACGTGCTCACCATGTCTGGGCACGCAAACAAACTCCGAGAGTTGGGGATATCGATTCCTAATGAATTGGGGATTCACCGTGTCCTCCAATCACTGCCACCAAGTTACAAGAACTTTGTGATGAACTACAATATGCACTGCATGAACAAGACGTTGCCTGAACTATCGTCCATGCCGAAAACTGCTGAAGTGGAGATCATGAAGGAGCACCAAGTGTTGATGGTCAATAAGACCACAATTTCAAGAAACGGGGCAAGCCTAAGAACAAGGGCAACTTCAAGAAGGACGGCAAGAAAGTCGCCGACTCGCTAAGAAGCCCAAGGCTGGTCCTAAACCTGAAAGTGCTTCTCGCAAGGGTGCTGGTCATCGAAGCGAATCGCCCCAAATACCTGGCGGATCTGAAGAACGGCAACATCAAGAAGAAAGGTATATTCGATATACATGTTATAGATGTTTATCTTACTAGTAATCATAGTAGTGCCTGGGTATTTGATACTGGTTCGGTTGCTCTTATTTGTAACTCGCAATAGGAGCTGCGGAATAAACGAAGACTGGCGAGAGACGAGGTGACGATGCGCGTTGGAAATGGCTCCAAGGTTGATGTGATCGCTGCGGCACGCCTCCTCTCAGATCTACCATCGGGATTAGTTTTAAATTTAAATAATTGTTATTTGGTGCCTGCGTTAAACATGAACATTATATCTGGATCTTGTTTATTGCGAGACGGTTACTCTTTTAAGTCTGAGAATAAAGGTTGTTCGATTTATATGAGTAATATATTTTATGGTTATGCACCTGAGATGAATGGTTTATTCTTATTGAATCTCGATAGTAGTGATACACATGTTCACAACATAGATGCTAAACGAATAAAATTGAATGATAATTTTACATACATGTGGCACTGTCGTCTTGGTCACATTAGAGTGAAGCATATGAAGAAACTCCATTCTGATGGACTTCTTGAATCACTTGATTTTGAATCACTTGAAAGATGCGAAGCATGTCTAATGGGAAAAATGACTAAGACTCCATTCTCTGGAATAATGGAGCGAGCTACGGATTTATTGGAAATAATACATACCGATGTGTGCGGTCCAATGAGTGTAGCATCGCATGGTGGATATCGTTATGTTCTCACTTTCACGGATGACTTGAGTAGATATGGGTATGTCTACTTTATGAAACATAAATCCGAAAGTTTCGAGAAGTTTAAGGAATTTCAAAGTGAAGTGGAAAATCACCATAACAAGAAGATTAAGTTTCGCTCGATCATGGAGGTGAATATCTGAGTTATGAGTTTGGCATGCATTTATAGAAATGTGGAATACTTTCATAGTTGACACCGGCGGTAACTCCACAGCGTAATGGTGTGTCAGAACGTCGTCATCGAACTCTCTTAGATATGGTTCGGTCTATGATGTCTCTTCAGATTTATCATATCTTTTTGGGGCTATGCATTAGAGACACCGCATTCACTTTAAATAGGGCACCATCTAAATCCATTGAAACGACACCGCATTTAATTGTGGTTTGAAAGAAACCTAAGTTGTCATTCCTTAAAGTTTGGGGTTATGAAGCATATGTAAAGAAGTTATAGCTCGATAAGCTTGAACCCAAAGCGTAGAAATGCGTCTTCATAGGATACCCTAAAGAAACAATTAGGGTATACCTTCTATCATAGATCCGAAGGCAAAGTTTTCATTGCTAAGAATGGATCCTTTCTGGAGAAGGAATTTCTCTCGAAAGAAGTGACTGGAAGGAAAGTAGAACTCGACGAGGTTATTGAACCTTCTTTCGAGTTGAGAGTAGCGCAGACCGAAGATGTTTCGCGTCACCGCACTAACCGGAGAGTAAGCTAATGATGATGATCATGAAACTTCAAACGGTTACTATGAACCTCGCAGTCAACGAGGGTCCGTACCACTCGAGTGGTATGACTCGCCTTGAACGTCATGTTAGTGGACAACACCGATGACCCCGACGTATGAAGAAGCTATGGTGAGCCCAGATTCGGCTAAATGGCTAGAAGCCATGAAATCCAAAATGGGATCCATGTACAAAAACCAAGTATGGACTTTGGTGGACTTACCGGATGGCCGTAAGGCTGTCGAGAACAAATGGATTTTCAAAAGAAAACAGATGTCGATGGTAATGTTACCGTCTATAAAGCTCGACTTGTCGCGAAGGGTTCAAAATTCAAGGAGTTGACTACGATGAGACTTTCTCACCAAGAGCGAAGCTAAAGTCCGTGAGGATTATGTTAGCAATCACCGCATATTTCGATTATGAAATTTGGCGATGGATGTCAAAACGGCGTTCCTTAATGGTGACATTGAGGAAGAGTTGTATATGGTACAACCCAAGGGTTTTGTCGATCCTAAAGATGTCGACAAGGTATGCAAACTTCAGCCCATTTATGGATCAAGCAAGCATCCCGAGTTAGAATCAACGCTTTTGATAAAGTAATCAAAACTTTGGATTTATACAAACTTATGGAGAAGCTTGTATTTACAAGAAAGTGAGTGGAGCTCAGAGCATTCCTAGTACTATATGTAGATGACATATTGTTGATTGGGAATGATATAAAACTTCTTAATAGGCCAAAACCTATTTGAATAATAGTTTTTCGATGAAGGATCTTGGCTAAGCATATATTCTAGGCATCAAGATTTATAGAGATAGATCAAGACACCTAATAGCGCTTTCACAAAGTACATACTTAGACAAAGTTCTAAAGAAGTTTAGAATGGAAGAGAGCAAGAAAGGGTTCGTGCCCATGTTGTCAGGTAAGACCTTGAGTAAAACTCAAAGTCCGGCTACGGCAGAAGATAGAGAAAAGATGAATAAAATTCCCTATGCCTCGGCCATAGGTTCTATCATGTATGCCATGCCGTGTACAAGACCGGATATAGCACATGCGTTAGTTTGACTAGCGATATCAAAGTGATCCTGAATAGAACATCGATAGCGGTCAAGAATATCCTAAAGTACCTGAATAGGACTAAGGATATGGTTCTTTCTTATGGAGGTGATGAACAGCTTGTTGTAAATGGTTACATTGATGCTAGTTGGAACACCGATCCAGATGACTCGAAGTCACAGTCCGGATACGTATTTATTTTGAATGGTGCTGCAGTGAGCTGGAGGAGTGTCAAGCAGAGCGTTGTGGTGAAATCTTCAACTGAATCGGAATACATAGCTTCTTCGGAGGCTGCACAAGAAGCCATATGGATGAAGGAGTTCATTACTGAACTTGGCGTGGTTCCCAGTGCGTTGTACCCGATGGCCATCTACTGTGACAACACAGGTGCCATAGCTAATGCACAGGAGTCAAGGTCACATAGCAAGCTGAAGCACATCAAGCTACGGTTCCATGCTATTCGCGAGTATGTCCAAGATGGTGACATAAAGATTTGCAAAGTACACACTGATCTGAATGTAGCAGATCCGCTGACTAAACCTCTCCCTAGAGCAAAGCATGACCAACACTAGAACGCCATGGGTGTTCGGTATATTACCATGTAATCTAGATTATTGACTCTAGTGCAAGTGGGAGACTGTTGGAGATATGCCCAAGAGGCAATAATAAAAGTGGTTATTATTATATCTTTGTGTTTATGATGAAAGTTTACATCCCATGCTATAATTGTATCATTAGGAAACACTAATACTTGTGTGTTTTGTAAACATAAAAGAGTCCCTAGTAAGCCTCTTGTTGAACTAGCTTGTTGATTGATTGATGATCATGGTTTCCTGATCATGGACATTGGATGTGATTAATAACAAGGTTATATCATTAGGAGAATGATGTGATGGACACACAACCATCGTAAGCGTAGCATAAGATCAAGTCATTAAGTTCAGACACTGTAAGCTTTGAAATACATAGTAACCTAATCCTTCGATCATGAGGTTATGTTAATCACCATCACCGGATGGGTACTTTGATGACATCAAATGCCGCTTCGTAACTAGGCGGTTATAAAGGTGTCATTGGGTATTCTGAAAGTATGTGTTGAAGCGCATAAACCAAGATTGGGATTTGTCCATCCATATGACGGATATATATACTCTGGGGCCTCTCGGTGGAATGTCATTTAGATAGCTTGCAAGCATGTGACTGGATCACAAGGGATGACATAACATGGAACGAGTAAAGAGTACTTATCAGTAACGAGGAAGAACTAGGTATGAAGATACTAATGATCAAACCTCGGATAAGTAGAATATCGCGTGACAAAGGGAATTGGTTTCGTATGTTAAATGGTTCTATCGATCACGAAGTAATCGTTGAGTATGAGGGAGCTGTTATGGATCTCTAGATCCCGCTCATGGTTATTGATCGGAGAGGTGTCTTCATCATGTTTGCATATTCACGAACCGTAGGGTGACACACTTAAGGTTCGAAGTTGTTTTAAGTAGATATGGAATTTGCGTTGGAGACCGAATGTTGTTCGGAGTCTCGGAATGGATCCGGGACATCACGAGGAGATCCGGAATGGTCCGGAGAATAAGATTCATATATTGGGAATCATTTTCTAAGTTGGGAAATGTTCCGGAGTGTTTGTATGGAGATTCTAGAAGGTTTCGAATGTTCGAAGGTTCTAGAGGATTTCTTGAGTTTACTTGAAAACCAAGAAAGGGATCAAGGGAGTCCAAGTGGGCAATACACGGATTCGTGGGAGAGGAGGACTCTCCCCAACCCGCCGCCCAGGAGGAGGGAGTCCTACTAGGACTCCTCCCCAGCGCCGTCCCTCCTTTAAATAGAAGGAGGGGCGCCTCTGCCCCTCTTCTCATAACAACCAATCTCAGCCTCTCTCCTCCACCTTTCTTCCGCACAGCATAGGCGAAGCCTCAGAATTATCATCTCCACCACCACCACCACGCCGTCAGGTGCTGGGATTCCGTGGAGAAGATCTACTACCTCCGTCACCGAACGGGGAGAGGAAGGTCTGCCGACTCCGACGTGTGACCGTCATGAAGCGCTGAACGCTGCTACGGAAGGATCATCCACACGATCTTGAGATCGCAAGTGATTGACTACATCATCCACGAGATCTAATCTCGTAACGCTTTCGGTTCTACGAGGGTTAGTACCGATCTATCTCGTTGCTCATGTCTAATAGATTAGATCTTGGCTTTTGTCTAGATTAGATCTGGGTTTTGTTCGTTCTTGCGGTAGAATTTTTTTGTTTTCCATGCTACGAACCCATCAAAAACCTTGGGTGGTGGTTTCAAACATGTTTTGTTGGTTCCATTTTGTGGTGGTTTCATTTGCTTCAACCATGTTGTAGTGGTTTCAAATATTTCAAACATGGTTTTGTGGTTTCTATTAAATGAAACATGGTTTAGTGGTTTCATTTGTTGGTGGCTTATATCTATTTCAAACATGCTACATTGGTTTCACTTTGTTTGAAAAGGTTTCAACCCTATTTGATATGACTTTAGCCGTTTCGATCGTGTTTTTGTGGTTTCAATTGTTTGTCATTGTGGTTTAAAATGCTCCTAAGAACTAGGGTCTTAGTTTCACTTGTTTGAAGCATGGTTATGTCGGTTTAATACATTGAAACATTTTTGGGTGGTTTCATTTGTATCTAACATTGTTCTGTTATTTCAATTTATTGATAGATAGTTTCGTTTTTTCATTTGTTATTGGTTTCAAAAGGTTTATTGGTTTTATTTGGCCATGGTTTCATTTGTTTCAAAAATGTTGTAGTGGTTTCAAATGTTACAATCATGGTTTTGTTGTTTTAATTAATGGAAACATGCTTTAGTGGTTTCATTTTTTCATGGTTTTAATCTATTTGAAACATGCTTTCTTGGTTTCGCTTTGGTTGAAAATGTTTCAAACTGGTTCGATATGGTTTTAGAGGTTTCGATCGTGTATTTGATGTTTCAATTGTCTGTCGTTGTAGTTTCAAATGTTCGTATGAACTAGGGTAGCAGTTTCAGCTTTTTCAAACATAGTTATGTGCGTTCAATACATTCAAACATTTTTTCAATTTATTGATAGATGGTTTTGTTGTTTTATTTGTTATTTGTTTCAAATGTTTTCAAATATGGTTGTAAGTTCATGAGATGGCTTTTAGTGCAACCTGCCATCGGATCATTCAGGAAGAAGGCCAAGCAGCACATGTTGTCTCTGTCAACCAGTGGTATGATCTTACATGCATAGAGCAATGCGCTAAAGAGTTCCTGGCGGAAGGCTCCAGTGCTCTGTTTAGCAATTTTGTGAATGTAAAGAAGCTTAAGGAGTGAAGCTTTTATGTCAATGTATTCTAGTAGTTTGTTTCCGCTTAAGAATTTGAACTTTGTATCCATCAAGTTTACTATGGTCCGGGCCTTTGCTATATTCATTAGTTCTAGTGAATTTTTCGATTGTTTGGTTGAAATATGAAAGCAATAATTGGTCTTATATAGGATAGTTCTACAATCTATACAGCTGTTCAATACTCAACATAAAGCGTTAATCTTTCAACAGCAATCAAACCATCCAAATAATCATCTGAAACATGTGGCCACGATTTTAGAGATAACAAAAAAAGTAGAGCATGCTACTAGTAAAATCCATAACAAGTTTGGCAAAAACAGAATGTATTCTAAATTACAACATAAGTAGTGGCTAAAAACAAGAGTACTGCTCACTGGCACCGTGAACATAGACTCCTTATGAGAAGAGTACAATTTGCATATGTATAGATATTACAAACATAAATTTCTAATCAGCCCAACTATCGAGCAACATCTTCGGATAGGTGGATATGTTGTGTATAGGAGACTTGCATTTGCTGCAGAACCTAGACTGCACTACTCCAGAGAGACCCCCAGGTACCTTAAGTCGCTTAGCTGGAGCAACACGCTTCTTCTTGCTGATGTTTGCCTCCAGAAGAAACGTATACCTGCGATTAGTCTGCCTCCCATTCTTCAACTTTAGCACATGCGCGTGTATTGAAGAAACACGTATTCCTATGTTCTTTGTCCTATCAAATTTTAGGGAAGGGATTAGACAATGAATTCATATAATTCTTCACCATTCCTCTTAATCAGTACAATAAGGAAACTATAAAATTAAAGTTATCAAGTGAACTCACCGCACGTTGACAGATTAATTCTTGCATTGTCCTGATCTTTTTTGGTAGATGTATAGCTGTCTCCATATCTGATACTGAATCCCTTAACCCAAGAGTATGAGTTATAAAACTGGTATGCTTCTGCCAATTAATCAAAAGTCATCCCGACCTTAGGCTGGAACATTTCCACTGTTTTATCATAACAGTAATCTCTCAGTGATTGTTCCATTGGTGCAACTGACTCAGTCCTTTCAGAAAATTTATCTATTAACTTAGGAAGTTTATGCATCAGACGAAATAACAAACGGCAGATTGCTGTTAGATCATATAATATCTTTTCTGTACGAGGCAATAAGACTTCGACAAGACCTCACTTGAATCAACACGATTGAATGCGGAGAAAATATTGTCATCATTCTATTCATACTGTTCAGAGCATTCTCCAGTATCCTCGTTGATTGAACGTACGACCGGCGGTTCTGATTCCACCTCGTTTTGTTCACCAATTATATCATCTATAGATACACTGTGTAAAAGTTGATAACAATAAGTAAACTAATCTAAGTTAACAATTCTTGTATTAGGACTATCAAAATTTATCATTTGTATGGCACAGAGTAGTGAAAAATCACCTCATGACAGGCAGAGATAGAACCTCGCCTGGATATGAAGATTCGCTATTGTTCATGCCTGTACTATCATTTTCCGGAGGGCTAGTAACATTCTCCCTTTCATATTGTTTAACAAAAGAAAATTTAATAAATAAAACAATGAGCTATGAAAAACTATTAATTGGTCAAATAATGTTTTAGAAATCTATGTTCCACACACAGGTAGATATTATCTATAAGTGTAATATACATACACTTTACACAGATACAAAAGAGATTTGTAACAATATGTTCTTCTTTCCAATCATTTCATAGTTCTACAGAATTCTAACACATTTGCACTTCTAAAGAACTTTCTAACAATAGATTACTGCTCATCAACTTGCTGCAGTACAAAATTGCCAGGACAATATTTTCAGAAACAATAACACTAGCTCCGATACTTACTCACAGATTTATTACAGAGATTTGTCAAATTGTAATATACGTACACGGTACCTAGATAAAACATAGAGTTTTAACAATATATTCTCCTATCCAATCAATTGGTAGTTCTACAGGAACCTAACACATTTGCACTTGTAAAGAAATTTCTATCAAGAGATTAGTGCTCACCAACTAGCTGCAGGACAAAATCGTGAAGACAATATTTCAGAAAAAATAATACTAGCTACATACTCACCAATTTTTTCTAGAGATCCACGGGTTTTCTACACTGTTGTGCAAGCCCAGGAAATAGCCTTGCTGTGGCGGATCCCCTTGCGCCATGAAACCCTAATGGTCCAAACAAAAACCAATTTCTTGGATATCAGCTAGCAATACCAAATCACTAGATTGTCAAACATAGGTATCATTGGAAATACCTCCATCAGAAACATGGGGAATCAGATCTACGGAGTATGAACCGCAGAACAAGATTTCTGAATGCTCATGAACTATTTGAGAGACGGAGAGCAGATTCGATGAAGGGCGGGTAGAATCGACCACGTCGGGGGTAGGGCCGTAGCGGAAGGTAAGGATAGAAGATCTAGTCGATGCGAATCGAACCTAGTTGAAGAACTCGCCTCCGTCGCACCGTGGAAGAGAGAGTCTCCGCTGGAGGGAGCCGGGTGGTTGTCTGGTGGCGTAGAAGACAGTTTCTGAGTACGTGTCTGACAGGTTCGCTCGCTCTGCCGCGGAACCGGGAAAAGAGATACCAAACGGTGGGAAACAATCCCGGGGGAAGCTATCGCTAATCTCAAAGCAGCCTTGTATGGCTGATTCGACGCCGGCACGTACCGGCGCCGGTAGAAACGCCGCGTTCGTAGCCCACCGAACTGATGAGCCGCGGACCAGCTGGTGACGCCCACGTTTCGTTTCCGATCCTAGCAACCCTAGCCCCTCGCCGTCGCCAGTGCTCCATCCCAGCAAACGCACCACCGTGCCGCGGCTCAATTCCCCGGCCGCCTGATATGAAGAAGAAGAAGACGGCGAAGGCGACATTACCCGTTGTCCCGCTGACGCTGTCAAGAAGGAGATGGTGGCAATACCTGCGGCTGCCAAGAAGAAGGTTGCGGTGGCTGCACCCAAGAGGCGCGGATCCGATTGGAGCCACCGCCCGCAGGTCGCGGAAACGGGCACGCGATGGTGTCCGCCGCAGCTGCGATCTCATCAGCAACCTCCCCGATGACATCCTCCGCGCCATCGTCTCGCTCCTCCCCACCAAGGACGGCGCCACGCAGTTATCGCCACGGTGGCGACACTGGCGCTCGGCCTCTCAACCTCACCGATTACAGCCTCTGCTCCTACGAGTCCCACTCCCACCTCCTCTCCGTCGTCTCCAAGATTCTCTACGACCACAAGGGCCCCGCCCGACGCTTCGTCTACTCCTACAGCCCCTTCTACCATACCTATTTCGCCGCCTGGTTCCATTCCCTATCCCTCGCCAACAGGGGCGCCGGTAAAAAAGGTTGATGGGGTCAACACGAACAAATAGGGAAAATGTGGGCCTATAAAATATATATATATATATATATATATATATATATATATATATATATATATATGCATAGCTTGTATGGTGTTGGAGTTCTCCTATGGTCCTCTATGGATACTTCAAACCAGGTTGTGGTCTAAACGAACCTCTAACTAAATATTTTCGTCTCATCTCATCTTGTAGCTTCGGTTCTATATATTTTGTTATCCTCTTTCTATCCATCGGATCATAAGAAAGCTCATTCAAATTAATTGTTACCTCTTCTGAAGTTGGAGGGACCGGCAAAGGACAAGGACATGCACTAGACTAGTGTTGGATGGACCTTTGTGATCAGGATCATTGGTTGTGTGTGGTGGCGATTTCCTTTTCAAATTCAAAATTTTTTTCATAAAATTTCTACCACCTATAAAATTAGCAAGAGACCATCATCGCAAAAATATGTATGAATTATATAGACATGATAATTACTGTACAAAGTCCTTCTTGACTTCTCGTTTGATTACTTTACATTATGCTACGGCGATTTGAGGCTTAATCTGTATTCTCCGATCCATGTTATCAGCGTCTCACTAATTATCCAATACGAAAAAAATCAACCCACACTTTCAAACGACTAAAAATCAACCGATCATGAAACTGAAAACCATAAGATGATTCGAGAAATGGGAACCAATAGTCTTTCAGTATCAACTAGATGCATATACACTTACAGATCGTGTAGAAGAAATAGTCGGTTTTCTTGAGTCGAGGGACTGCCGACGTCAATGCACAGGAGGAGGAGGTTTGCTTCGGTGTCCCCCCCTCCTCATACTTTGAAGGGGTAAGATGATCTTTTACTATTAATTATTGATTATTAGTTATTAAACCATACACGTATAGACATAATTTGTAATTGATAGAGGCGATTATCAAAGTCCATCCAAAATCATCACCTTGCTAGTCTAATATATTGTATTATCGTATACGTGCACGTGTTGCCGGAGTGGACACGGCTACGGCTACTAGCGCCTGCGACCACGCACACTATGACGGCGACCGACATGGTTCGCGACGAGGACCTCTGCAGTTCTGCTTGCCCGCTTCACGCGCTGCGGTTTTTACAACGTTCACTGAATCAGGTCGTGTGACGGCTCGTCTTCATTGTGCTAGCTAACCCGTTAAAAGGGCGAGGAGTATTTTTTTAAGCAGACGGTTTTAGTTGGTACACGTAAATACCGTGTATGGCCTTTGCGGAACAACATAATCTAATTTGGTTTAGCAACTAATAATCAGCAATTAATGGTAAAAGACCACCTTACCCCTTCAAAGTTCTAGGAGGGGAGACACCGAAGCAAAAGTGCATGAGGAGATGGTGAGAGGCGAACCATGGACGACGAGCGAGCGAGATCGCCAGAAAAAACAGAATCCGAGGTGACCAGGAGCGAACCGAGCGATAGTTTTCCTTCAGCCATCGATCGGTCGATCGATTCAGCTAACTATGGGCTGACTACTGCATGTTTTGGGCCTGGTCAGGACGCACAAGGAATTTTTTGAGGGAACACAAGTGATTTTACGTGAATGGAGTCTGATTAACTGGGTTAAATACAATTTTTAATAGGTTCATTTTGTTGAACTAGGCTATATAGACAAGAGTCTGGGCCAAAGTCGCTGGGGTCAATTGACCCCAAGTTTACAATGTAGCTCCGCCCCTGCTTGCCAACCTTCAGGAGCTCGACATCATGTTCGAGGATTTCGAACACGAGAACGTCCCGCTGCCACCATCGCTGCTTCTCTGTGCACCAACCATTGTCGTGGCCAAAATCGGCTCCTGTGGTTTCCCAAAGGAGATCACGTCTTTACTAAGTTTCCCCTTGCTCAAGCAGCTCAGTCTATTCCACATTTCCATCTCCGAGGATGTGTTCCATGGGCTGCTCTCTGGTTGCCATGTCTTGGAATCACTAAATCTCGAGAGCATTCAGGATGTGGGTTGCTTCCGCATTTCCTCGCAAACTCTTAGGAGCTTGCACCTCTGCGCTTGTTTTTCAAGAAAAGAAGAATTGGTTATCGAAGATGCCCCTTGCCTTGAAAGGCTGCTACTAACTTTTCATGTTGAAGACCGTGAGACTATTCGGATAATTAGGGCACCTAGATTGGAAATATTGGGCCCTTTGTTGTCGTCCTGCATCTCCAAAATCGAGATTACAAACCAAGTCTCCGAGGTAGCACTACCAGTCTCTTCACTCCTGCATTCAACATTATTACATTCATAACGTATTTCAATGTGCATTCTATTCCTCAGAATATAACTGCAACCAGCTTGAGAACTACTACTATACAATAAACACCGTCAAGGTTTTGGCTCTCCGGTTTTCTCTTCCCGATCTGAACGCTGTTATTGATGTCTTAAGGTGTTTCCCATGCTTGGAAAAGCTCTATGTCAATAATGTGAGTATTCATCTTTTCTTTTAATTTGAAAAACGAATATTTGGTTCTCGTGCGAAAATATTATTTGCACATAAAATCTAGTCTAGGTGGCCAGGTAGGAATTACTTTAACATTTTTTTATTCTGTACTTTTCTAGTGGGCGCATCACTTCGAGAACCCCATGCAAAATAGGCATGAGTATGACCCGCTGGATCCTGTCAAATGCCTTGAGACACATCTAAAAAAACTAGTGCTGGGAGATTATTGGGGCTGTAAGGAAGATGTCCGCTTTGCCAAGTTCTTTGTCTTGAACACAAAAGCGCTAAAGGAAATTAAATTTCGAGTCAGCAGGAAGATCAACAAGGAATGGGTGGCTGATCAATATAGGCTGCTAGAAGTTGGAACTAGAGCTTCTCGAGATGCACAACTGAAATTCATACATAGTGATTCAAAAAAAATGGATGCCCATGATCTGTCAATTGCAGATCCCTTCACCTGCTATATTTTTAACGAAGTAGATGCGCTTTTAGAAGAATCATACCGATTGTTTGTCACTGGTCGTCTCCGTGGACTTTGACTTGCCTTTTGCTTATTCTGTAGACACACGTTTGATGCTCGAAGACTGAGCCGTCTTTGTAATTGGATATGGTTACTCGCGACTTATGGCCTAATATTCCTTTGTAGTAATTCCCAGCAGGTTGTGTCATGCAAAAATAGTTTACTGCCAAAAGTAGTAACTGGGAATTAGTAAACTGAGCACCAAACTTCTGTTGCACTATCTTTTGTCTGACAAAGTATGGATGCTACCAAGGCTGCAGTTACAGTTTCAGTCAGTAATGAAATGCTTGTGTGGAAAAGTTGCTCCTGTTTCGATCAGCAGGCCAGCAGCTCATGCCTGTGTTGAAATCTCGTTATCCTTCCTTACACAAGAAAATGTGACGTTTAAGTGCTATTTTTTTTCATTCTTGGGAAGGTCGATCTGGTATACACTGTAAATATGTGTCTGCCTTGGTCCTTTGATTAGAAAACCATAAAATAATAAAATCATATTTTTATTTCCTTTTCCATTCTAACATGAATGTTAATATTGAAGACACTTTATTTACAGTGTGCGACTTCTCTTTGTATAGTTCTCTATAGAATTAGCAATTGCTTTACATCTTAAAATTTTAAAATCGGCTTTGCGTCCACGACACCATCTGCATGAGCCTGAACCACGACCGGCTCGAAACCCTTCTGTAGCAATACCAGCTTGAGGAACTCCCAGTTCACTCGGTCGCAGGTCTTTTTAAAATGACTAAATTCCAGTTTTTACCCCCTAGTAATTACTCCATTTGGTAATTCATCCTAATTATCCCATTTAGCAAAAGTTGTGCTAATTTTTACCCCGTGTAAGATTTTGTGAGTGTTCTAGCGGGGGCGTCTAGTACAGGTTGCATGCTACTTTGTCTTTTTTTCTATTTTTTATTTCTCACTTCTCACGAGAAGCGGTCGGTCTGATCATGAGTTGAACTGTATTGTTTTTAGGATGCGCCGGTCTTCTCTGTTCCTAAAACCGTGTCTTCTCTTAACAAAAAAATTATCTTGCTTAAGCCAAAAAAAATATCCTAGTGCTACGTCAAACTAACTGAATACGACTCCTAATCTTCATCTGTTGAGAGCAAGAGTCTGTTACTTTCAAACATTGCGAAGCCCTTCTAGTTCTTATTTAAATCGCGGCTAGCAGCACTACCATTGTGACTGCCCGCCTCAGCTAGTTCTTCATGTAGCGCAGATTGGAGAAACACAACAGCGAGATGGGAGGTTAAAAAAACCTGCCAGGAGAAACCATGCACAACGAAACTAGTCTACATACCATCTGTCAAAACGCTCATAAAAATTTAAAGGGGGGTAAAAATTGGCACATTTTTTACTAAATGGGGTGATTAGAATAAATATTTGCTAAATAGGGTAATTAGTGTCAACGTTTTAAAACTAGGGGGTAAACACTAGAATTTACTCTTTTAAAATCTAGCTTAAGGAAAATTCCAGCAAGATTCATAATTTTACTTCGTGGATGATTTCTTGAAGCGCCAACATCCCTTCATGTAGGCCCATCCTATGATGAAGGTGGTTTGGCACACATCAATAGTTCTGTTACCATGCAAGTTGGGGAGTCGTGGTCCGGTATCATCAAGGCGAGGTTATGTTGGCTTCTCAGGCCGGAGCGAGCATATCTCTGATGCATTCCATGCAGAACTCACTGCAGTTCTGCAAGCCCCGTCCGGCTAACTGAATATCTTGGAGCCATAAACATCATCCCAGAGACAGACTCACAGCTGCTAATGCTGGCGTTGAATCGTCATGAAGTTGATGCTTCTCCGACAGGAGTAATCATTGATGAGCTGAAATTCCAGATTAGAACTTCATTTACTTCATGCAATATTATTTCATGTAAGCGTGATTTTAATAGGACAGCCCATGAACTTGCAAGCATTGGGTGGTCCTATGATGTAAACAGAGCTTTGCTCTTGGAGTATGAAGTACCATCTCAGATAGCTGGTCTTGTGTCGGGCGGTTTGCCCCAATAGAGCTCAGGCTTTATCTCAAAAAATAGTTCTGTTTGCAACTAGCGCCAATCGGGAAGTGTAAGTTTTCAGTATTAATTTGAAAATCACGTTCATAAGAGTTATCGGTCTTATACTGCCTAATATAGTTCGCCCTGATAATTTTAGGGATAAGAGAAAGAATGTCAAAATTAATTCTAGCAACATATAATCTACCAAGCATGAAGTTATTGAGGATGTCAAGGATAGTGCTTTTGATTGTTCCCAAAACTTTTTGAAGAAGGACAACGGAAACCCATCCGGTCTATGGGATGAGTCAGGTTTCATACTCGCAAGAACCTCATCCAACTCTTCCACGGTGAAGGTAAGAGTTAGGCCATCATTCCTGCCATCGAAATCCTCCTTGCCCGAGTCCACAGATCATAAGCCAGGCCTAGCCATGCAGGTTTACCCTTAGAACCCATGATCTCACGATAGAAATTGTAGATATGAGCTTGCAAATATTTTGGTTTAGTGATCATCCCTTGATCCGAAACCAGGATTGGGATCCAACACTTGCGCGTTCTTCCATTATCCACCACATGGAAGAAAGCGGTCTTCAAATTCACTTTAAGGAGTCACTTAACCCAGCCCTGTTGTCGCCAATACTCCTCTTCCCTCGCCAAGGTCATGAGTTGTTCCTCGAGCGAGTATCTAAGTGCCCAAGAATCCTCGTCTAGGCTGACATATCGGTTAAATTGTCCAGTTCTCCACCTGACATAGGTACGGTTACTCGGGTACCTATGATTTTCTACTCTGGCTATATAAAAGGCTTACGGCCCATGAAGAGTCAAGATGATTGCTCAAAAGAAGCAACCGACAAAGTCTTTAGTTGTATTAGGAAAGGGAACAAAGGACTGATACCGTGTTGGTATTGTAATTATGCATATGTAACCTATCCGCATATAGCTTTGAGACCCATCCTATTATATATAGGGCGGGAGAAGCCTAGGCGAGGATACCGAAAATCCCCAAGCGATCTGTAATAGTGCGATTCACCAAATATTCAGGCGACTTTAACTCCATTGTTCTCCTAACATCCGACGAAATCCCCAGCGTTCTCTTTTTCGCAAAACCCTAAGTCTTTCTCTATGGACATTGCCGAGGTCACCACTCGTAAATTGGTGCCGTATGTGGGAAACTTGAACGACGGAACCATGGATTCGGCGGAACTCTCTTTTCCAAGCAGCAACCCAACAAAAACGGATCCACACCCGCCCACCTCGGTGATAGTACCCGCCTAATTCAATGCCGGATCCGATCTAATCATCGGAAGTTTCCACTTTCAAGTAGAAGACCCCCAAGAATCACACCCTTCACCCCTGATTACATCAGAACCGTCGGTGGAAAATACTATGCTTACGGCGATACCAGCATCATCTGTCACATCCTTTGTGGAAGTCACGGCAGAAATTGAAGTAGTCGAAGAAAACAAGCAAGACGAGACGGATCTGGGGGACCTTGATGGTCTTTATGACAATCTCTCCTTCGGATCAGATTCTCAACTAACTCCACCATGTGGAACAAGCCCATCAAACTCTGAACCCAAGGAAAGCGGTGAAAGCATCGACTTCGCGATAAGGATGGCAGAAATCTACCTAGAACAGAAACTAACGGACTTCATTGATCCACCTAACAGTGTCTCCCTCTATTCAGATGACGACGTCACCATTTCATATATTACCTAGCACCAAGTATGCGTGATCATCGGAGACGCTCAACTCAGCAAGACTCCAACGGTAATCCTATTTTTAACCCTGACGATATCCTATCAAGCGACAATGCAGGAAACCACGGAAATGAAGGAAATCGTGGAAACAGGGAAGACCCAACAAACAATCGCGTAACCCCGGGAGGAGGAGAACCACGCGAAGGCGAGAGGCAAACTCTCTAGCTACCAGCCGAAGCATGGCAAAAAGCAAGAGCGACAATTTCGTGTGCAGTCCCCATGACGGCCGATGCCACACGTGAGGATCTACTGGCATACCAATATTTGCTTCATCATAAAAAAAGACCTGCTAAGGATGCAGAGGAAGCTCGATGAAAGGAAAAGGTTATCCGACGAATCCAGCCTGCGACGGGCACAACTAAGCTCTACCCGAGGATCAGGGAGCATAACAAGAGGAGCACTGTCAACAAGGGAAACATCTCGACTACAGAACATCCCCGAAGCAGAAAGAAGTGAACTATTCTGAGACCTTGATCTATCATTCATGTCAATAGATCAAGCATGAAACATCAAGGAAAAAACGGCCAAGCAGCAATTATAGCGGCACAAACATATCTGATCACAACTCAACCCTCACCCGACGATACTCGTGCGACCCTCCATCGCTCCGCCCTGATGAACCTCGGCATGGTAGGAGCATCTCTCGTGCAGGCAGAACAAAGAACCACGTGGCAAACCGATAGATCCCCACGCTATCATAGCATCCCTCGGCAAATAGGTCACATCCGACGGTCACGATCGCCACATCAGGTCCACTTTTCGGGATTAGATCCACGGAATGATGTAAGAAACAATATTACACAAAGAAGGGTCGATCGATCTAGGGAAGAGTGTAGCAGCCAAAGATACTATGACGGTGAAAGCAAAGAAGATCAAGAACTATGTGGAGCCAGTTGCTTTACCCGACGGGTTCACAGGACTCCAGTACCAAAAGACTTCAAATTACCTCATGATCGTCGGAAATATGATGGCCTCCAAGAATCCGAAGCTTGGTTAACAGATTATCTGGCAACAGTCAAGTTACAAGGCGGCTCCAAGGCTACTGCAATGCAAAGCTTGCAGCTGCATTTAACTGACGCAACTCTCTCTTGGCTAAAACAACTACCCGAAGATTCTATCAGTAGTTGGAACGATCTTGAGGACAAATTTTATCAGAAATTTCCAATCCACATTCAAGTGGCCCGCATCTCTAGAACAATTGCGAGCCTGTAAGCAAAAGCCAGGAGAGTCAATACGAGCCTTTGTCCAGCGGTGGAAGATTATCAAAAACTCAGCTGAAACCATATTCAATGAAAGAGTAATTGATGCTTTCAACGATGGACTTTGTCGGCAAGAATTCATTGAAGAACTGGTATGAATCACACCAAATACAATTTCGCAGTTGATGGACATAGCCAATCGCTGGGCCGATGGAGAAGATGCATTACACAACAAAAGAGCCCGCTCACTCGAAGAATATAGGGACAGGTGCAATAACGTTAGAAGGCGAGAAAATAACGATGGGTATAGCACACCAAGTTATGTTGCAGCCAGTTTCTCTAGAGGAGACAACCGATGAAGCAATGACTACAACAATGGGTACCGCAGTAGCAGGGACGAAGTCGGCGGAAGCCAGCCGCAACAACGGTACCAGCCAAAAAGTCAAGACCCACTGATACGTCCAAAACGTATCTACTTTCCCGAACACTTTTGCTATTGTTTCTCCTCTATACTTGTGTGATTTGGATGCAACTAATGCAGACTGGCACTATTTTCAGCAGAATTGCCTTGGTGTCTACTTTTTGTGCATAAAACCAACTATCAGGAAAAATCCCGGAAAATATACCGAAAATCCTATTTCACCAAGACCTGTGAGCTGAATACGAGACGGAGAAGAGCTGGGGTGGCCACACCACGGTGGCGCCAGGCAGACAGCCGCGCCAGGTGGTGGGCCCCCCAGGCACCCCCTCGGCCTCTCTCTTCGCCTATAAGGAGCCTTCTGACCTAAAAACTCCGGGGGGTTCGACGTTTTTCCAGAAGTAGTTCCGCTCCGCTACCACCACCAGATTTCACGAAACAGCACCAGAAACTCTGTTCTGGCACCCTGGTGGGACAGGGAATTGGAGGATATCATTGCCTTCATCACCATCGCTTCTCCATCGACCATCCATGTTTCCCCCATCTATGAGTGAGTAATCCCCCGCTATAGGCTATGGGGATGGTAGGGATTGGATGAGATCTTTCATGTAATGGCATCAGATTGTTAGGGCATGGTGCCTAGTATCTTTTATTAGTGCTTTATGACTTTGTTGCGACTTGTTGTGCTTAATGCTTATCACTAGGGCCGAGTGTCATGATCTCAGATCTGAACATGTTATTGATTCATTATGATAGTATTGTTCTTGGTCTTATTTGCAAGTTGTATACACACGTTGTTGTCCGGAACCTATGGCCCCAAGTGGCGATGTAAATCGGATAACTAAGGGAATGGCTTTGATGTGAGGATCACATGTGTTCACGGAGTGTTAATGCTTTGCTCCGGTTCTCTATTAAAAGGAGCACCTTAATTGCCAGTAGTTCCCTAGAGGCCCCGCTGCAAATGGGCTGGCAGGACAAAACATGTTGTGCAAGTTCTCATTGCGAGCACGTATGACTATATATGGAACACATGCCTAGGATTGTCTAGTACTTGGATGCTTTATCTTATTTATCTGCAATTGCCCTATGTTCTGATTGCTATGTGAATTGTCTTGTCCATGCAACGCCATTCATCCATCCCTATGCCTACCGCACTCAATCCCATCGCCATCGCTTTTGTTACTACTGTCTTTGCTTTACTACTGTTGTTACTTTACTATTCCTACTACAAAACTGTTGCTACTGATAAACTGCTGTGAGCAAGATTGTTTCCAGGTGCAGCTGAATTGGCAACTCAGTTGTTAAGGCTGATAAATATTCTTTGGCTCCCCTTGTGTCGAATCAATAAATTGGGTTTCACTTCCCTCGAAAATACTGCGATACACCCCCTATACTTGTGGATCATCACCCGCCTATGTCAGCAGGACAAATATTGGAAGGACCATGCAATATGCACTTCTACGTCGACTCGACAGGCAAGAGGTGATCCAACCACCTCCTAAAGGATTGCTGAACATTCTTAAAAATGCAAGAGCTATGCAATGCAAGGGCAACTGAAGCAGCAAACCAAGGCTATGCTACTACACCTGGCGCTTTGGCTATCGGTGCACCACCACCAGCACTGGGGCATCCGCCAGCGGGACAGCCGCAAAACACAACAAACCAAGAAGACGAGTACCCTAGATCAAAAGGAGCAATGTCGATGATCCAGAAGGGACGACCCTCTAATAGAACACAGAAGCTGATCACTAGACAAGTGAACATGGCAGTAATGACGCCACCACCTACGCCAGAGTATCTTCATTGGTCAGAACAAGAAATAACCTTCAACAGAGCTGACCACCCACTTCGGATCCCAGGACCTGGTCAATCAACACTAATAGTAGAGGCACAAATCAGCGGGTTCGACATGAGCAAGGTTTTCTTGGATGTAGGAAGCAACATTAACCTCATCTATGCCAAAACCCTATGGGTAATGAACTGGTCCCTGATGAATCTAGCACCAACAGATACAACTTTTCACGGAATAGCTCTAGCAAAGGCCGAAACTCCTCTAGGCAAAGTGCACCTCGACGTAGTCTTCCGATCAAGAAAAAACTTCAGGAGCGTAAAACTAGAGTTCAAAGTCATGGACTGGCCTTCATAGTACGACGTGATCCTGTGATGACCAGCTTTCGCCAGATTCATGGCAATACGCCAGTATGCGTACCTGGTGTTGAAAATGCTAGTCCCCGATGGGGTCATAACAGTAAAAGGAAGCTTCAGCTGCTCAGATAGCTGTGATCAAGAATTCAACAAAATATCAGAATCTTTCGGGATGGAGACACAATTTGGCCAGTTGAAAATAGCGGATGAGGTACTACTACACGAAGGACGTGTCCCCAGCGGGCGAACCTCGGAAGATCAGGTACACCACGCACCCGCAAAGGCTACCTATTTGGCCTCCGCTTCTGGTCCTTCATAGGAAGGTGTGCTCGTCGGGTTTCCTCGTGAGAATTGGGGAATTGCCGGAAACTACGTCAACAAGGAAAAAGCCCAAAAGGAACCCAATGAGCACCCAGCAAAATCAAGCACGACTGCCAACAAAAAACCCACCCGACAAAGCGAGGTCATTAGAGAGCAAACTCCTTGCCTCACAAATACATGACGTGTCATGGAGATAACAAAAGCAACATGGGTAGCCAACCTGATACTCATCCCTAAAAAAGGCGATAGTCTACGCGTATGCATCGATTTCCCAAATAGAAGTGACTTAGTAAACCAACTACTTTTCTCTCTGGTCTGCCGTGTGAACACGGCACCTCCAGTCGAAAAGATGAAACCTCCTCAAACCAACAAGGGACGCGATGGGACACCTCAAGACAGAAGTCGCAATTTTTAGAAAAATTCTTTACTCGTATACTTTTTTATATTCAATAAGGCTAACGACCAGGCGAACACGCCCATGAAATGTATCCCTTTATACTTATCAATGAATAAAGAAAGTACTTCTCGGCATAAAGTTTCCAAGGCACATGAAGGCAATAGAAGTTACGCAAAGGACATCAACTCGTCGGGTCCTATACAAAAGGATATAACATATAATCAAAATCTCGTATAAGCATATGACCTTTTTGAAAAGTATAAATAGCCCTATATAGCATTCATTCTAAAAAGTACAAAGGTACACAATAGGAGCAGAAACAGTCAGATGGCAAAATTCATAAAAAAACTCCTCGTATGCCTCTAGGAACCTCCGGACAATCCTAATCGTAGGTCTACGAAGGGTGGCATAGTGAGGCGCCATACTAACAAGACCACCATCAGAAGGAGAGGGCAGCCCCGACGATATGACGTCCAAATCCAGTGTTAGATGATGTGCGTGCACCCAAGACAGCGTAAGCTTGGCACCCACCACAAGTTGAAGCTTTACAAAATGATGAATCCGTTTGCCCTATCGGAACTTCCCCATCAAATCAGCCAAAGTCTGAGGCTGGGGATCCCAAGGAAACATGGTATTGTAAACAATGGCCAGCGATCTACGATAGCACTCGACAAACTATTCCACCACGAATACGCGGTCCTGAAGCAGAGCCACAGAATAAGCACGACGGTGATTAGTCCAAAAGTCTGTCCCGGAATTTTGAGAAGCAGACAGAAGAGCTTGAATTTGGTTGCGCAGACATTGGGTCTCGTCCCTCTCGCTCAATTGAATGTCCGCAAAGCAAAAAAAAAGAGAAAACGTTGGCATCCCACAAGGGGAGCAGCAGGAAGCAATAGCAAAGACTTACACAACATCTTTTCACTTGCTCCAGAAATTTCGTCCAAGAAGTATGCTTCACGATCGAAGGCCTGGCGTGTTTTTGATTGAGCAACATCCACCATCGATTGAACAACCCGAATTTTCCCTTCAAGCTTCTTCACCTGCTCGATTTTCTCGGCATACAACGGCGGATCTATCGTGCGTACAACGGCAGTATCGGTTGCACCCGTTCCAGATGGGGATGGGAGTGCATCCGATGATTGCACAGGTGCGGCAGGAGCCTCCGAATCTATGAAAATATGGCAGGATGTATGAAAGACGCAAAAGCCTTCAGCATACATACATACATACAGAGTTTTTCTTGTCATCAAAAGAAAGCATTGAGCAACAGGAAACGATAAATATTCATTACAACAACAACAGAAGATATATGGAACACTACAAAAGCTACGGAGCTGTTTTCTCCAAAGACAGAGTCGCACTAGCAGAGGGAGCGCTAGCTATGAGAATAACAGGGGCAACAGTCGAAGAAGGAGCACCGTCCGAAGAAGGAGCAGCTGATTTCTCCGGACCCGGGCCTATACCTAGGAGCAGCCGGGAAAATTTCTCGGCCCTCTTAATGAAAGGCTTCAAATCAACTGCTTGGCCTTTGGAGTTGACCGGTATAGAGGAGCTAACCTTCTCCCAGTTGACCTTCTCGCCGTGCTCCAGCGCCAACGCCATCGAAGTTTCAGCACCGCTCTTCGACTAAGTCACACTGTAGCCAACAAGCGGACTAGGGTCGACACCAAAAATAGTGACGAGATCATTCAAGTCAGCAGGTACTTCCTTCGATGGAAAAACTTTGGCATGCAGGCTCTTGAAGGCGCGGCGTGAGCGGACAAGGAGGTTGCGCACACGAACACTATTAGCCTCCAGAGTCCTAACAACATCCGATAAAGGATCAACCTTCTTATCTTCATCCAGCAACAAATTTTGGCCTGTCAGCTCTACACATACCAAAAAAGGGGGGAATAAGAACGCAGACCCGAATCTACGGTTCTGGTAGTGTCTCGGGGGCTACTAACATAGGTATGGTTACTCGGGTACCTATGATTTGCTACCCTGGCTGTATAAAAGGCTTATGGCCCATGAAGAGTCAAGATGATGGCTCAAAAGAAGCAACCGACAAAGGCTTTAGTTGTATTAGGAAAGGGAACAAAGGACCGACATTGTTGGTATTGTAATTATGCATGTGTAACCTATCCGCATACAGCTTTGAGACCCGTCCTGTTATATATAGGGCAGGAGAATCCTAGGTGAGGACACCGAAAAATCCCCAAGCGATCTATAATAGTGCGATTCACCAAATATTCAGGCGACTTTAACTCCATTGTTCTCCTAACATCCGATGAAATTCCCAGCATTCTCTTTTTCGCAAAACCATAAGTCCTTCTCTATGGACATTGCCAAGGTCACCCCTCATCACCATCCTAATGGAGAAGCTCGGACTTAGCATCCTTCCGCTCCTTCCCTAGCTTTGATCCACATCCATGGAGGAATTGGTGGATGCCCCTGGATGAAGTTGCCAAAAGTTGATAACATCATGCTAGCATTCACCCTGGACCGCCAGGCCAAAAAGCTTGTTGTGAACTATCTCACCAAACCCACCCACATTCAGCCACTAGGTCTGAAAATGAACCTTGCCTATCTTGGTGGGTTCACCTCCCCTAAGGATAGAATAAGTGGAATGTGGCGAGCCAATGCAAGTTTTCGCTACGAACGAGCACATCGGGTACAACGTCTCCTATGATAGTGAGATGAGAAACCTATCTAGCACCGACCTAACCTGGTCCATATGATTAATTATCCAAGTAGACCGAGCCCTAGGCCATATGATTTCCCTTAGAGACATACCAACGATGGAATCATTGAACATATTAACCCTAGCATAGTTGATGTTTGGGTTGTTCTTGTCGTCGTGCCTCAAATCGGATTGAATTCTCCGCCGACTTGGCTCCCCACCACAATGCCTTCTAGCTCCTGCAAGAATTCCCTTGATCTTGCGTGGTCAGCTGGACTGTATATAAGCACAAAAAACCACTTGCATTTCCTAGCGTTGTGGTAGACTAGGGCACTAATAGAGAACATCCCTTTCTTCCATTCTCCTACCTCAAAGGTTTCTTCCCTAAAACCTAGAAGTAGCCTAATGACTGCAAGTGCACAGATCATTTGTAGCTAGTTTTGAAATGAAGATATTGATCCCACAGGGAGAAGTAGGCGAAAGACTAAAATTCTTTTAACTACAACTAAAAGAAGTACTTAAGGAATAACTTTAGAAGGAAAGAAAAGTAGAGTTGTTTTGGGGTTTTTGGTTGAATGAGGCAATATAAAGTAAAGTAAAACTTAATGCGGAAAGTAAGAATCGCGTGTGTAAAGAACTTGGAACTGCAATAGGAAAAAAGGCGTTCTCAGGGAGTAGTGGATACACCGCTAGCAATTTAGACTAAGCAATCAAGATTATTATAACAAATATTCTCATGATATGTATGTATGTGGGAGGAGCTCCATATATGGACAAATAGGCAGCAACTACTGCTCACATCATCCTTCATAATCACAACTGACAGATAAACGACATCCATCGTATTATCCCGTTATTAAGGGATTTCTCCCGTGGCATGGACATGGCTTTATGAGTTCTCCTTGATTCCCCAAGTTAGTACGTAAAGAATGAAAACAGCTTTATAGTCATAGTAAGTGCTATCATCCCTCCGTCTACCAACAAGTAATCCCCTTCATCGAGTCCCCATAGGAGGCAAATATTAAGGAGGTGCACAACTCCCAACATCAAGATGAAGACAATTAACACATATACATAATGATGTATAACATAATAATCTCTATCTCATCTCAATCATATGGTAGGGTTTCTCCATCTCCCCAAGAACTAGAGATCTACTCGGACATGGAGGCAATCAACATCATGGCAATGGTAATGGAAACAATTGTAAATGAATAGTTCTTGTATAAATCCACAATGAGGATAGAAATTACAACAAGATATAGATGGGGTGCAGATGGGATGGATGGATATGGCGGTGGTGTAGTGGTTGATGAAGATGGAGATCGATGCCTTGGCCTCTCAGATCTGTGTAGGGCGAAGATGGATCCCTTGAGCAAGTTCCCCCCTCCAGATGCCTTTCGGAGGTGAGGTTTCGGTGATTTCTAGGTGTTCTATATGTCGTCCCTCTGATCCAGTTGCACGAAGTGAAACTATTTGAGGAGGCGGTGGCGACGCCAACTATACGACTAGAACTATATGGCCAAAAAAGTATTTCGGACATATATTTGATCGTTGAATCGTCTGTATGCCTCAATTGCTTTGGGTTTTCTTCTAGTGTTCTTGATATTTCCGAAATAAGCATTTTACGTTGTTTTTGACTCCTTTCTCTCCCTAGTACAACTGCTCCAAGAATTGTGTCCATTGGATCCATCATCTATCCTGATCCTGGTGAAAATAGACATAAAACCTGCGCACGAGCGCCATAAAATACCAAGATCCTACATCTACAATGCAAAATAATAATATAAAACATGATGCAAATATGCACTCATCAACTTCCCCAAGCTTAGAGTCTTGCCCGTCCCGAGCAAGTTTAGCTTAATGGATGTGATCCTCATATTCATGAAGCTAAGTCGATAAAATAAATGCGGCAGTTACAGCATGTGTTTATCATATATGATACACATGAATAAGTTCATGAATAGTACCTTACTGGAACCATCTGAATAGTATTAGTAGGCTTCCACACCTTAGCATTTAATAGTTCACAAAAGATCACTCTCAATATGATGTAAAAGTATTCAGTTCAACCGAATGAGTTAGCGAGATAGTCCCAAGTGTTTTAGAATTAACATATTCACTTGGGATTCAAAATCTCAAAGCATCACTTTGTCACACTACAATATAGTGGTGTATGCCTATTTGCTCTTTGCACACTTGCTCTTTTTCTTCTTTCTTTTCTTCTCTTTTGTGTATATGCTCACACTTTTGTTTAAGTGTTGTGCAAATGAGCTAGCCATACATTCCACTTCATGTAGGAATTCAAAGTTTAACGATCTCAATTATCAAATTCCAATTGTATATGAAGCATTTTTATAACTTGAAGATTCTACCTCGACTTGTTCTCACTCTATTTTGATAGCGCTCTTTATTTTCCTTTGTTCAAGGTTTCCTTTTTAACTTAACTGCATAGATAATTTTTCTTTGTAAATCAAATCGTAGACTTACAACATATTGACCAAATTATCTTTATATGTTCCATTAATATCAATGGTGTAGAAGACTCCTATTGCTATCATCAAGTGCAAGTAAAATTATACTCAAGACATTCATATATCCAATAAGACAAGCACAAACTCAATAATGCTCCTTATATGATAATAAACTCGGAATTTCACAAATGGGATCGACTATTCCTTAAGGGATTTTAAATGATGCAAATTTTATTTCTAAACTCGAACTAATGCAAAACTAAAATAGTGATATAAAACTTATAAGATAGATTACAAGGTCTTAAAGGTCTCCCCAAGCTTGGAATCAAGCCAGGCAGGATCAAATAACTCCTTGTTGGTACCTATTCCTCCTTCTGGGTAGGAAGAGTATTGCCTTCTTCCTCTATGTTCCAAACCTTAGCCATGCTCACGAGGCGAATGCTGAGCTCGGCCATGTCGTATTGAAGCTTCAAAATTTTCTTCTAGAGGAATTTCTTCTCATCTGTCAACTCAAAAACAGTTTTAATCAAGAAACCAACTCTACCATCGATGTCATCGACCTTTTTCTCAAGGTCTTTGCTCATCATCTAGTAGGAGTCAATCCCTTCTCCAATTGTTTCGATACATGCCTTTGAAGCTTTTTCCAACTCATATATCTTATCATGAATCTCATCTTGCCGCACCTTCTTAGGTTTAAGAGGCGACAGACCGAGAGGAGGTTTATAATAGGATCCTATGTTGTGACAATAGGGATTAGAGAGATACTCATCCTTGCTTTTTCCCTGCTCCACTTGACTCATCATCTCCATCCTTTGCGGGAACATGTCCTCCCAATTTGGGAGAGGCTTGACCTCCGGGATGGATGATGATGATGATCCTTTAGGTTCTACTTCTTCGACCCTCTTCACGGGCTTCTCTTCTTTCTTCCTCTAGATCTTGTTGACATGGAAGGGCTGCATGGCTTCGCTGTACGGATGTTGTTAGAGGGGCTTGTATAGGGATGGCGAGGATTTTTTTTGAGGCTGGAGGCTGTAGCTCTGCGAAAACTTAATGAAAAAGGTTAGATGCGATCAGCTTTAAAAAGGGAGGTCAAAAACCCTAGCTGCCTTTCGTAACGAGCAACTATGCGGGTGCGTCCCATGTAGATCTCATCGTATAGTTATGAACCGACTATAGATTACATCTACGGTGGAACCAATTATACGGCCGCAACTATACGAGCGGGAATTTTTATTCCCGCCGTATAGTTAGTTGTTAAACCTTCTGTACGCCGATTTTTTTTTGGAGATGGGTCGATATCTATACGACCACAACTATACGGGCAGAATTTTTATTCCCACCATATAGTTGGTCGTTAAACTATCAGTACCTAGAAAAGAGTTTTGTCAAAGGCACAGATATCTATATGATGGCAACTATACGGGTAGAACTTTAATTCCCGTCGTATAGTTGGTCGTTAAACTATCGGTACCTTTCGTGGAGGGAAGGGGTGATGTCGAGACAACTATATGACCGCAGCTATACAGCCGAAAATTTTATTCTCGCCGTATAGTTGGTCGTGAAACCCTATGGATTCACCAAAGTTTTCCTACTTCTCGAAGGATTCTTTATTAATCTGAAACTTAACGAAATATCAAGTTTTTTCGACCAATTTTGGCATTATCAATCTTCCTTCTTGTTCGCTAGAGCATCAAATGTTTCTTATTTAACACAATGCTTAATTAAAAATTTAAAAATTCACTCAAACCTTTACTTTGCATGGGTTGCCTCCCATGAAGCGCTCTTTTATGGTCAATATCTTGACCGTAGTGTTGCTCATTCCGTCTCAAGACCATTCTTCTTGCAGTTGCCATTCCTTGTATATCTTTGCTTAATCACTTCTTCTGGGATGATCACTTCTATGGTGACTACACTTATATCTTCTTTTACTCGATAATTCTTCAAGCATTGTCCATTTACCATCCATGAAAGAGAGGGTGTTTTTCCCTGGAGCTTCACTGCTCCCGATGAATAAGCTTCTTCAACTATATATGGGCCTTCCCACTTTGATCTGAGCTTCCCTGGAAACAACTTAAGATGAGAATTATTGAGAAACACTTTGTCTCCACTTTTAAAGGTCTTATTCTCTATTTTTCTATCATGCCATCTTTTCACTTTTTCCTTAAACAACCTAGCATTCTCATAGGCCTCACTTCTAAACTCATCTAAAGCATGAATATCTAATAAATGTTTTTCTCCTGCTACTTTAAGATTATAATTTAGGTTCTTGATTGCCCAAAAAGCTTTGTGTTCCAATTCTAAAGGTAAATGGCATGCCTTACCATACACCATCTTATAAGGTGTCATACCCATTGGATTTTTAAACATAGTACGATATGCCCATAGAGTGTCATTTAACTTGGATGACCAACCTTTTCTTGATTTGTCCATCGTCTTCTCGAGTATGGTCTTTAATTCTCTATTAGAGAGTTCCACTTGACCACTTGTTTGAGGATGATATGGTGAAGCAACACGGTGAGTTACTCCATATTTGCTGAGGATTTTCCTGAAAGTTCCTTTCATAAAATGAGAACCACCATCAGTGATTAAAAATCTAGGAACTCCAAACCCGGGGAATATGATATCCTTGATCATCTTCACTAAGGCGGCTGCATCTGCATGACTTGTTGGAATAGCTTGAACCCATTTACTAACATAATCAACATCAACAAAATATGAGTATAACCATTTGATTCTATAAAAGGTCCCATGTAATCCATTCCCCATACATCAAAGGGTTCAGTTATGAGACTATAATTCTTTGCCATTTCTTGTCTCCTACCTATATTACCTCTTATTTGGCAACCATCACAGTATTCCACATACCTGTGTGTGTCCTTGAGCAAGGTGGGCCAATAGAATCCGGATTGAAGTACCTTCGCTGCAGTTCGCTTACCTGCATGATGTCCTCCATACAGACTGTCATGACAAGCTTGCAATATTACATTCATTTCATGGTTAGGAACACACTTCCGAATCATTCCGTCAGGTTCATGACGATACAGATACGGATCATCCCAAAAGTAATATTTAAGATCATTAAAGAATTTCATCCTTTGATTTCTTGTCATACCAGGAGGTATAAATTTTGCTGCGAGATAATTAGCATAATCTACATACCACGGATCAACAATTTCAACATTTGCTAAATATTCTCCCATAAATGATTCATTTATAGGTACGGGGTTAGTAATTATTCCCTCCATCCTAGAGAGATGATCTGCTACCGGATTATCCTTACCCCTCCTATCTACTATTTGCAAATCGTATTCTTGTAGTAATAAAACCCACCTAATCAACCTAGGCTTCGCATCCTTTTTCACAAGGAAGTGACGCAAAGCTTGGTGATCCGTATGAACTATTACCTTAGAATTGATGATGTAAGATCTAAATTCGTTGCAAGCAAAAATTATAGCTAGGAACTCTTTTTCTGTAGTAGCATAATTTTTCTAAATCTTATTAAGAGGTCTACTAGCATAATAGATAACATTTAAATTCTTTTCATCTTGCTGTCCTAACACAGCCCCTAAAGCATAGTCACTAGCATCACACATGATTTTGAAAGGTTCATCCCATTTCGGAGATTACATGATAGGTGCTAAAACTAATTTATTTTAAAGGTTCTCAAAAGCTGCAATGGAAGCATGATCTAAGTAGAATGGAGTTTATTTATGAAGAAGGTTGGTGAGAGGAATAGCTATTTTAGAAAAATCTTTTATAAAATGCTTACAAAAACCTGCATGTCCTAGAAACATTTTTAAGTTTTTAATGTTCTGAGGTATTGGAAGATTTTCTATAGCATTTATATTAGTTTTATCTATTTCTATTCCCTTCTCCGAAATCTTATGCCCGAAAACTTTACCTTCTCTTTCCATGAAACGGCATTGTTCCCAATTCAAAGCCAAAATGACTGCATCTCTGCAAGACTTTGGTTAGATTGTAGAGGCAATTTTCAAAGGTTGTTCCACAAACAACAAAATCATTTGTTAGAACTTCCATAGTCTTCTCAACAAAATCATCAAAGATTTTTAGAACACATTCTTGAAAAGTTGTTGTTGCATTACATAAGCCAAACAGAATTAATCTATAAGCATATGTGCCATAAGGGCAAGTGAAAGTTGTTTTCTCTTGATCTTTCGGTTGTATGGCAATTTGAGAATATCCAGAATAACCATCAAGAAAACAAAAATAAGAATTATTACTAAGTCTGTCTAAAATTTTATCCATGAATGGTATAGGTTTATGATTTTTCTGTGTCTCGCGGTTTAGCTTCCTAAAATCAATGCACATACGATATCCAACAATAGGCCTTATAGGAACTAGCTCACCATCCTCATTCATAGCAGCATCAAGACCACCTTCTCTTGGTATGCAATCAGCTGGGCTAACCCACTTACTGTCAGAAATAGGATATATTATGCCAGCATCTAATAAGCATATAACCTCGTTTCTTACTACTTCCTTCATTTTCGGATTAAGCCTTCTTTGTGTATCCACTACAGGTTCAGCATCATCAAGAATGGTAATCTTATGTGTTATAATAGATGGATCTATTCCTTTAATATCACTTAGAGTATATCCAAAGGCTTCACGATGCTTAACCAAGACTAAAATGAGTTTATTTATTTCATTCTCTGATAAATTTTTGCTAATAATAACAGGACATTTATTTTCATTATCTAAAAACTCATACCTCCTATCTTCTGGAAGTTGTTTCAATTCAATTGGTGGAGGCTCTTCATCTCCTTTTCTTACCAGTTCTTCATAGTCATGTGGATTTTGTGCTTCCGGAACTAAATCAAGGTAACCATCCATGTCTTCTCTCTCCTCATCATCTGGTGCTTCCTCCCAATTAATTGGGCTCCTCCCTAATTCATCTTGTGGAGTACTAAAATGAATTGCGGCCAGCTCGGTAATCGTTTTCTCTTCCTTGATATATTCCACTTCATATGGCCTCTTTTTTAGTTTGGCAAAGTGGAATGTCATTTACTCTTATCCAAACATCAGTGAAATAGTATCCTTCTTATTATCAACTTGAGCTTTGGTTATGGAAATAAAAGGCCTACCTAAAAGAATAGGACAAGAATCTCGAGGCATATCAACAATATGAAAATCAAGGGGGTACATGAGTGATCCAATAAAGACATAGATATTTCTGATTACACCTTCTGGTTTTATATTGGTCCTATTAGACAATTTAATAGTAGTGCCTACCGGTTCCACATCTGGATTATTTAAATTGTAGCGGAGTTCCTCATAAAATGATGAAGGCATAATATTTATAGTGGAAATTGGCTCACAAATTCCATATAAGAAAGTTTCTGCATAATATATAGGAGTCATAGCTTTAGAAGTTTTGTTACCTCGCACCTTACCTTCGATGAACTCTGAAGTTTCAAGGTCTAGCATAACCACTTCATTGTCCACTATTCGTGCTTCCATAAGATCCTTTAATATAACGTTATTTATATTGGTAGCTTCGGGGTTCTTTTCTGGTTTCTTTGGTCTCTTCTTTATTTGTTCTTCCTCTTTTGGCCTTTTTTGATGATCTCTTGAATAGGTGCTGAGGAGAACTCTTCCATTAGCGCTCTTGCATGTTTCTTTTCTTCAAGGGGTTTATGGGGTTCCCATTCTATAGGTACCTGCAAATGCCCTGCATAATTCTCAATAATTTTCTTTACTGAGTAAGAATCAATACTAAGGGTTTGAATCATTGCACAAGTCCTTTCATCTGGAAGGAAATTTTTTACACAAGCATATTCAGAAAAACTATTTGTAATGTTCTCCTCATTTTTAAGATTTTCTGTTGCCTCCCTCATTTTTATTATTAGTTTCCAAGCTTCATCATAGGTATAAGATAGAAAACTGCCATTAGAAGCAGTGTCTAGATTCATTATATTTTCAATATTAAGCCCTCCATAAAAAGTGTGAGTGATTAACCAATCAGGCAAACGATGATGGGGGCAATTATCTAGGTAGCTTTTGTACCTTAGATATCCTTCATACAAACCCTCACCAGGATTATTTTTGAAACTGATAATAATACCTCTCATCCTGTGAGCTTTGCTTTCTAAGTAATATTTTGATAGGAAATTGGTTCTCAGTTCCTTCTAAGTCCTTGGTGCTTCTGCACAAAAAGTTCTATACCAGTGGCAAACATTATTAGAGAGAGTTTGTCTAAACAACTGGGTTTTAACCATATCAAGATTACAGTCATCGAATATAAAGGAACCGAGAACGTCTTCAAAGAATTGTAAGTGTCCATATGTACTCTCTTCTTTGGTTCCTGCAAATTTCTTAGAGTGCAGTAGTTCAAATAATAAAGGGTGGATCTCAATTCCGTCCAGATTTATGCTTTTATTGACAGTTATAAAAGCGTCCATGGGAGAACCCATTTTCCTTACTACCTCAAGCTGGACTAAATGCTGAGTGTTATCCATTGTTGTGGTCTTGCAACTTAAATAAAAATTAGTACAACGAAAGTAAATAACTAAAAGTAAAATGACTTATAGCGCTATGCTCCCCGACAACGATGCCAGAAAATAGCTTGATGACTGCAAGTGCACAAATCGTTTGTAGCTAGTTTCGAAATAAAGATATCGATCCCATAGGGAGTAGTAGGCGAAAGACTAAAATGCTTTTAACGACAACTAAACGAAGTACTTAATGAATAACTTTAAGATTCAAGAAAAGTAGAGTTTTTTGGGTTTTTGGTTGAACGAGGCAATATAAAGTAAAGTAAAACTTAATGCAGAAAGTAAGAATCGCGTGTGTAAAGAAATTGGAACTGCAATAGGAAAAAAGGCGTTCTCAGGGAGTAGTGGATACACCGCTAGCAATTTATACTAAGCAATCAAGATTATTATAACAAATATTCTCATGATATGTATGTATGTGGGAGGAGCTCCATATATGGACAAATAGGCAGCAACCACTGCTCACATCATCCTTGATAACCACAGCTGACAGATAAACGACATCAATCGTATTATCCCGCTATTAAGGGATTTCTCCCGTGGCATGGACATGGCTTTATGAGTTCTCCTTGATTACCCAAGTTAGTACGTAAAGAACGAAAACAGCTTTATAGTCACAGTAAGTGCTATCATCCCTCCGTCTACCAACAAGTAATCTCCTTCATTGAGTCTCCACAGGAGGCAAATATTAAGGAGGTGCAGAACTCCCAACATCAAGATGAAGGCAATTAACACATACACATAATGATGTATAACATAATAATCTCTATCTCATCTCAATCATATTCTAGGGTTTCTCCATCTCCCCAAGAACTAGAGATCTACTCAAACATGGAGGCAATCAACATCATGGCAATGGTAATGGAAACAATTTTAAATGAACAGTTATTGTATAAATCCACAACGAGTACGGAAATTACAATAAGATCTAGATAGGGTGAAGATGGGATGGATGGAGATGGTGGTGGTGCAGCATTTGATTAAGATGGAGATTGATTCCCTGGCCTCCCAGATCTGTGTAGGGCGAAGATGGATCCCTTGAGCAAGTTCCCCCTCCAGATGCCTTTCGGAGGTGAGGTTTCGGCGATTTCTGGGTATTCTGTATGTCGTCCCTCTGATCTAGTTGCACGGGGTGAAACTATTTGAGGAGGCGGTGGCGGTGCCAACTATATGACCGGAACTATATGGCTATAAAAAGTATTTCGGTCGTATAGTTGGTCATTGAACCGTCTGTATGCCTCGATTACTTCAGGTTTTCTTCTGGTGTTATTGATATTTCCCAAATAAGCATTGTATGTTGTTTTTGACTCCTTTTCTCCCAATACAACTGCTCCAAGAATTGTGTCCATTGGTGTAGCATCCCGGTAAAACCATTACTAGAAAATCAATGTGTTTTACCTTTGTGCATCATCATGACCACATGCTCATGTCATTATGCCACATTGCATTTGAGCATCGTCATGTCATCATGCATCTTTTACCAAAAACAATTTTCTAAAAGCCCACCTTTGTTTTCTAGACACCCCTTCTTTATTTCAAACGATAAACCCTGGTCCTTTCGGATATTTTGTTTTGTCTAAAATCTATTTATAAAAGTCTTTTTAAAATATATATAATATTTTTGGGGGGTCAGGCAGCCAACGGCCAGGCCCGAAGGCCCAACCAGAGGCCACCCAGCCCACAACCACCAAACCCTAGCCACACCTAACCCCACACCACATCCCTCCACCCCGTCGCCACTCCCCAGCCGCAACACACTACATCGCAACACAGCGCGCGCGCGTCACGCCTCGCACGCTACAGCCCCGCGCGACCACCCGGACCCACCTCCTCGCCCCGCACACGTTGCACGCTCGCGACCCCGTCTCCCTGCCACTTCCCTGGCCCCACCTCGCGTCGAGACCATGTACCGCATTGAGCCACCTACCCCGCATCGCCTCCCTCTCTCGCCTCCCTCGCGCTCGAGCAACCACCGCTGTCCTCTGTGCTCCGCCTGCGATGTGCCTCCCTGGCAAGCAACTAGCGCCGCCACCACCTTGCCTCTCCTCTCCGCGTCTCCGCCACGTGCCCTCGTCAAGAGCTCCATGTGGGCAGCGCTGACCCTACTAGGCCCCCAACCGCCACCGAGCTCGTCGGCCTTCCGTCGCCCCTCGAGCTCGCCCCCATCCCCATCGAAGCCCTCCGTCATGATGCTTCGGAACCGCCGTCCTCGTCCACCGCCGCGCATCGACCTCGCCTGGTCCGCGCCATCCTCTGCCGACGTTCGTCCGTGCCGCCCTGCTCCGGCCACAGCCGCGCGCCTCCTCTGGCCGCCCTTCGCACCAGTTATGTCTACACACTTCTATTCTTGTAGATAGTTGCTGGGCCTCCAAGTGTAGAGGTTTGTAGAACAGCAGCAAGTTTTCCCTTAAGTGGATCACCCAAGGTTTATCGAACTCAGGGAGGAAGTGGTCAAAGGTATTCCCTCTCAAGCAACCCTGCAATTAAGATACAAGAAGTCTCTCGTGTCCCCAACACACCCAATACACTTGTCAGGTGTATAGGTGCACTAGTTCGGCGAAGAGATAGTGAAATACAAGTGGTATGGATATAAGATAACGGTGCTAGAAAATAGCTTGATTGCGTGGAAGAGACTAAAGGCAAACTGAAATAGAGATGGAAGCAAGCAAACATGTAACAGATCTAATTGCAAACGGTGTATCAATGCTTAGAAACAAGGCCTAGGGATCATACTTTCACTAGTGAACACTCTCATATAGATATCTTCTCTTTATGATACTACTCTCCGGTTGGACACTCTAATCCATGGTAGGGCTATAACAGCACACCTCAAAGTTCGATTTCCGCATCTAGATAACCCCACACTGTCACCTTGAGCACTAGATGGTTCCAACAAACACCACAATTTCATAAAGACATCCAACTCCAAATATAACTCATAACAAGTATTTGTAATCTCTAGCCTAAGTGCCACCATGGTGTGCACACTGTCAACTTCACACACATGGGGAGAGCAGATATCTATTAAAGCACTTGAGTAGCAAGGTAGATCTACTTGATTACAAAGCTCATGCATGCATAGAGAGAGATGAACACATAGCTACCGGTAGAACCCTTAGCCTCGAGAGAGAACTACTCCCTCATCATCATGGGAATCAGCAACGGCGATGGAGATGGTGGTGGAGATCGATGGAGATGGCTTCGGGGGCACTTCCCCGTCCCAGCAGGGTGCCGGAATAGAGACTTTCTATCCCCCGAATCTCCCCTTCGGTGGCGGAGGCACTGTGGAACTTTTTGTGGATTTCTGATTGACGATTTAGGGTTTCTGTACTGGGAGGAATATATAGGCGAAGGGGCAAGGTCGGTGGGCGGCCAGGGGGCCCACACCATGCCCTGGCGTGGCCAGGGGGGACCCGCGCCTAGGGGTGGTGTGGCCACCCTATGGCCCCACTACGTCTTGTCTTTTGGCTCCGTGAGTCCCCCGGTAAAATATCAACTTTGGCTTTTGTCCCGTCCAATTCCGAGAATATTCATTTTCTGACTTCCTGGAACCAAAAACAGCAGAAAACAGGCAGCTGGCACTGTGGCATCTTGGTAATAGGTTAGTCCTTCAATCATAACATGAAAGACAGAGTTCTAGCAATAAGACAAAGAAACTATGATGCAACATGAAAAGGCACAAACAAAAGATTCATGAATAACAATGCTTTGCAAGACGTTTGTTTGTTTCACATAAAGAAAACATAGCATAGTGGCATTCATCTTGTCCCTCATAGAGTAGCAAAACATAAATGCATAGGACACCTTCAAAGTCTATAAGAGTGACTAGATACAAATAGTTTAAAACAAGAAATATCAAATTATGCATCAATCAACTAGTCTTGGGACAATGCACATAGAACTAAGAATGGCCACTATGCTCTCAAAGTAGGTGCATACAGATAGAAGGTGGAGACTCAATATATAAGTGGAAGAAAGTCCTTCATAGAAGGAAGTAGGGATTCAAGTTTCATAAAGATCTTCCAAAAATTATGGTACTTATTAGCTTTCAGCTCTCATTGCCCCTATCATAAGCATCGTGAAGGTGGTTAAGGTTAAAGTGACACAACTAAGAGGATATGCTTGACAAGTTATAAACCGAAATCTCATGCCCCTTACTTATGAAGACCGAACCTCATGCTACTCAACTTTAGTCACAAGTAAGTGATGACCCACAAGTATAGGGGGTGTATCATAGTATTTTCGAGAAAAGTGAAACCCAATTTATTGATTCGACACAAGGGGAGTCCAAGAATATTTATAAGCCTTAACAACTGAGTTGTCAATTCAGCTGCACCTAGAAACAATCTTGCTCATAGCAGTTTATCAGTAGTAACAGTTTTGTAGTAGGAATAGTAAAGTAGCAGAAGTAGTAAAGTAAAGACAACAGTAACAATAGCAGTAACAATAGGATTCGAGTGCGGTAGGCATAGGGATGGATGGACGGGCGTTGCATGGACAAGACAATTCACATAGCAATCAGAACATAGGGCAATTGCAGTTAATAAGATAAAGCATCCAAGTACTAGATAATCCTAGGCATGTGTTCCATATATAGTCATACGTGCTCGCAATGAGAACTTGCACAACATCTTTTGTCCCGACCCGTTTGCTGGGCCTCAAGGGAACTATTGGCAATTAAGGTGCTCCTTTTAATAGAGCACCGGAGCAAAGCATTAACACTCCATGAACACATGTGATCCTCACATCAAAGCCATTCCCTCCGGTTATCCCGATTTCGCCACTGGGCCATTGGTTCCGGACAACAACGTGTGTATACAACTTGCAGATAAGACCATAAACAATACTATCATAATGAATCAATAACATGTTCAGATCTGAAATCATGGCACTCGGGCCCTAGTGATAAGCATTAAGCATAACAAGTCACAACAAAGTCATAAAGCACTAATAAAAGATACTAGGCACCATGCCCTAACAATCTGATGCCATTACATGAATGATCTCATCCAATCCCTACCATCCCCATAGCGTACAGCGGGGGATTACTCACTCATAGATGGGGGAAACATGGATGGTCGATGGAGAAGCGATGGTGATGATGATGGCAATGATCTCCTCCAATTCCCCGTCCCGGCAGGGTGCCAGAACGGAGTTTCTAGTGTTGTTTCGTGGAATCTGGTGGTGGCGGCGGAGCGGAACTCCTTCTGGAAAAAACATCGAACCCCCTGAGTTTTTAGGCCAGAAGGCAACTTATAGGCGAAGAGGGAGACCGAGGAGTTCAGGGCGGCAGACCACCTTCGGCGCGCAGTGGTGTGGCCTGGGCCCAGCCCCCCTCCGTCTCGTATTCTGGCTCCGGGAGTCTTCTGGTGAAATACGATTTTTGGCATATTTTCCGGGATTTTTCCTGATAGTTGATTTTCTGCACAAAAAGTAGACACCAAGGCAATTCTGCTGAAAATAGCGTCAGTCCATGTTAGTTGTATCCAAATCACACAAGTTTAGAGGAGAAACAATAGCAAAAGTGTTCGGGAAAGTAGATACGTTTTGGACGTATCAACTCCCCCAAGCTTAGCTTATTGCTTGTCCTCAAGCAATTCAGTTGAAAACTGAGTGCGATAAAAGAACTTCACGAACACATTTGCTTCATATGATGTGTATATTCTCAGCATGTGATCAACTACTTAGACAATTCATAATAAGGAGTATGCAACTAAGTTTACTTGATAGGCATTGCAAGCTATGAAGAGATTCCAACTCAAAAATAATAAGTAGCATGAAGCATAAACATAAGCAACATTACAATGCTCATAACAAGGTATGATAGAGTGGTATATCGCTTGCCTTTGATTATGAATGCCAAGGCACCTCTGAAGTTCAAGTGAAGAGTATAAGTAAAGATGTCAAAGATACAAGCATCAAAGTCATAACACAAATAATCAAGTAATGAGACAAGCATAAAGAATGACAACTATGCTCTCAAGAAGGTGCTCAAAGAATATGTGGAGACTCAACAAGTAAAAGAAAAGGTTTTGAATAATTTGAAAAGCTTCCAAATGCTGAAAGTATGGTACTCGTTAGCTTTGAGCTCTCATTGCCACTATCATAAGCATCTTTAATGTGGTTAAGGTGAAAGTGAGGTCCAATCTGAGTTATATGCTTGACAGACTATAAACTGAAAATCCCATGTCCCTTGAGTACGAGGGCCGCTCCTCATGCTACTCACTTTTAGTTACCGGTAAGTTCTTGTCATCGTAAATATGTGTGTATCATAGAGAACCGCCAATGGGGTACCCCTTGCCCGATGATACGGAAGAATCCCCATATCAAAATGACAAGGCAAGCAGACAATGAGTATCTAAGCAATCTTATTATTTACCATGGGAAAATGGTGCTTTTTTCTCTCTTTCCTCTTTTCATAAATCTCTTTTTTTCTTTTTCTCAATAGCTATCTCTCTTTTTTATAAGAAGAATGCTTCATAGATATCATTATGGTTACCCTGCAGGTTTCCACCATGTTATCATGGATTAGACCAGTGGCCCAGGTGTTTCTCTAACACACATACATAATACAAGCTCCCCTTTTATTTCACACCGACGACATCCGCAAACAAAAGAGCATGGTATCAACTGGGTATATATTTACAAGTGTTGAAAGCGTTCCTCATGATAGCAGTTACGCTAATCTGACCTATAATTTGCAAGCATAAAACTTTCATGGACAGTCACAATGGTTCAGGTTTATTAAGTGCAGAAAATAAAGTGTGCCATCAAGTTCGTGAGAGCTTTACTAACTAACTTTCTCTTAATAAGCAAACATTTTATTCGGAAGAAAACAAGGCATATTGAATATGCACGAAAGTAGCAAATAATGCTAATAGGTAGGTATGGTGGACACTTTGGAAATAATTGGTTTAGGGAGTTGGAAACTTGAGTAAAACATACTCAGTGTAAGCGAAGGCTAGCAATAGTAAGGGAGTGACAAACGAGAGAGCAATAGCTGTCATAATCATGCTTGCAACAAAACATGACTAAACATGGCATGAAAGTGATTCAAGATCCTCAAGGCAAAATAGTTCATCGAGGCTTAACTGATTATTTCAGTCATATGCATGCGTGAGCATGTGCCAAGTCAATTCCAATGAAACATTCAGAGGAGGATACCACGGTGTCATACCAAGTTATGAATAGAGTAATGCAAGCAAACATTCATAGGACATGTCACAAACTATTAGAAAGCTAGAACTAATCATACAAAAGCAAGAACTACTAAGCATCCAAAGATAACATACACCCTACACGAACAGGCTAAGCATGCCCACAATGATGAGTATATGTACAAAAATGAAAACAAATAGAGTTTGTTACCAGCTTCTTACCACGCCTCAAGTTGTCATTAATCCTCATTATTGCTCTTCACTTGTGTGGCTTGAATAATAACATGAAACCAATATCCACTGAGGACTGCTGAACCCTGTAGCAAGCTCACAAAACCAAAGAAGAACGACAAATATTTTTGTTGTTTTCGATTTTTTAAAACAAGAACCAAAAGGAAAAACAAGCAAAGCAAAATCTTTTTGGGTTTTTCAAATAGTTCAAACAAAGCAAAAAGGAAAAAACAAACCAAGGCGAAATGAAGAAGCAACCCAAAGAGAAACAACAAAAATATTTTTGGTCTTTTTGTGTTTTATAAAGCAAAAGCAAAGAAAGAACGAAAACTAAAAAGAAAACAAAACATGAATATACAAAGTACCGACGCAACATGATAAGGAGATGAGTGCGATGCCGGTGTACCTCCCCACAAGCTTAGGCTTTTGGCCTAAGTGGGTATCAGTCCCAAGCCAGCCAGGATGACGTGTCACCATAGTATGACGAGGAGGTACCCTCGTCCTGGTGCGAGCTCGAGTACGTCCCTCCGTAGTGTGCGGAGTAATCGTAGGAGGGCACATCCTCCTGGTGCTGCTCGTGGAAACCCAGCAAGCGGAGCTGCTCGTCCACCTCCTCCTTAGAGCGCGACCATGGTCTCCTGTGAACACTAAACAAAGAAGACTGCGGCAAAGGGATCTCCCTCTCATCCCCATCAGTAAAAACAACATCCTATATACTAGACTGTCCAAATCAGAAGCAGCAGTGACAAAGTGATGAGTTTTCATAGCAACAAGGTCAAGCCTTTGTGGTGCCAATACAATATCATTGGGGTCCACTGAAAGTCCTAATGCATTGACCATACGCGAGGCAATGATGCCCCCATAGATAGGTCCCCTAGCAGCTAGGCGGCGAGCAATAAGCGAGCCAAGATTGTACCGAGTGTCATTGTTAAGCGCAGCAGCAAGGAAGGCTAAATGATAGTTGGAGATATTACTTGTGTTCTCCCTACCAAGTACGCTAGTAGCAAGATAATATGCAAAGTATCTAAGGGCAGGGAGTTGGATGTTTCTTATCTTTCCGCGTTGCGCCACGCGGTCATCATCATTGGTCACCCCTCGGTAAAGCTCCAGCAAATTAGCAGGTCGCCCTTGAATTTTCTTCAGGGTCCCTGTCATGCTTACACCTACAATACTGCAAAATCTTTCCAATGGCATGGTAAAGGGCAGATTATAAATTTTGAAAGAGACAGTTGACTGATAGGGTGTGTTAGTAAACGTGAAGCTCTCAACAAAGGTTTTGGTGAGCATAGCGTATTTCTCACTCTCATATTGCATATATGAGGTCAAACCAACCCTCTCAATCAGTAGCAAGAAATCATAAAGAATCCCTGCAGCTTGTAAGAAAGTAAAACAAGGAAAAGTAGATGGGTGAGCATCCCCATCATCCCTTTCATTACTGTCTGAGTTGCAATGAGATCTTTGTTGTATGATGGCCTAAACTGAGAGGCTGATCTTGAGGGCCTCGACCTCCTAGGTGCATCCCTTTCAAATATCTCTCCAAAGGTATGGTTGTTCATGCTTGGTATTCTAAAATTTAAACACCTATTAAACAAGTGATTGCAAAGTGAATATAATGAAGGGTACTACTCATAGGGACTTGTAAGAGTCCTAAACATGCATCAAAACTATATCTCTAAGCATCAAACAAGCTTACAAGCTCTCATAACCTGTCACCTATAGCAGAAAAATACTCAAGATATAATCCACTAAACACAAATCTACTTGGACAAGGGGAGGAGTCACATACCAGAGAACAAGTGCTTCAAATTTCAGCAACAAAGATGGGCTGAGCAAGGAGATCGAAAAAATCAAGAGCAAGCACAACAAGAACGCGATTTTGAGCAATGAACTGGAGCTTACTCGGGAGAGAGAAGAAAGTGGCAGGTGAGAGAGTTAGTGGAGGGCCAGGGATGGCCCACACCATGGCATGGCGCCACCCAGGGCAGGCCGTGCCACCAGGTGGTGTGCCTGCTTGGTGGGTCCCCCTGGTACCTCCCAGGCACTCCTCTGCCCCTTTTTTCACATAAAAATTTAATATGAATTTTCTGGAATTTTTCGAGACACTTTATTTTTGGGCATTTTTCAAGTATAGAAGAATGATTTTCTGACAGACAGATTTTTTTGGAAAATGATGCAAGGACAAAACAAAGCTAGAACTACAGAAGTTCTAAGACACTCTAACATGCAAGCAACTAACAACAAAAAGGAAAACTAAACGAAAGCAAAAACTAAAATGGATAGAATAGAAGTACACGGAAATAATCATAGTGAAAACATTGTTTTGTTCAATGAAATCCTTTTGTTAACAAGGTTGATCAGGTCATGTTACAAAAAAAATTCCATATGAGACAAAATCTTTGTATTCCACTAATGATTATGTTACCTCAACCTTGATAGCAATGGTCCCACTCATAATAGTTTCAAAATTTTCTCTTGGTATGGGACAATATATTTCTCCAACTTGAATGCCCTCAACATGTTCAATTGAATTCAAACCATAAGTCCTTCCAATCTTCTTGGGGAAATAGACAGTATGTTCCTTGTCATTAACATTGAAAATCACCTTTCCTTGATTACAATTAATAACAGCTCCTGCAGTATTTAGAAAAGGTCTCCCAAGAATAATAGACATATTATCATCTTCACGCATTTCAAGCACAACAAAATCAGTTAATATCAAGCAATTATGAGCCACTTGAACAGGTACATCCTCACATATACCAACAGGAATAGTGGTAGATTTATCAGCCATTTGCAAAGATATATCAGTTGGTATTAATTTTTCTAGTTGAAGCCTCTTATAGAGAGAAAAAGGCATAACACTAACTCCAGCTCCAAAATCACACAAAGCAGTTATAACATAACTATTCTTAATAGAGCAAGGGATAGTTGGAATCCCTGGGTCTCCAAGTTTCTTGGGAACCTTATCATTAAAGGAATAATTAGCAAGCAAAGTAGAAATTTCTTCATTAGGGATCTTCCTTTTATTCGAGACAATATCCTTCATATACTTTGAGTAAGGAGGCAATTTAATAGCATCAGTCAAAGGAATTTGCAAGAATAAAGGTTTCATCCACTCACAAAACTTATTATAGTGTTCATCTTCCTTTGACTTGTGTTTCTTATCAGGGAAAGGCATAGGTTTTTGGACCCAAGGTTCTCTTTCACTACCATGTTTCTTAGCAATAAAATCTTCTTTGGTGTATTTAGTATTCTTAGTGTGGTTTTCAGGTTCTTCTTCAACTTTATCTTCATTAGGAACTTCATTTTCTTCATTACCACTTTCAGTTTCAGCATCAGAAATAGATATAATATTAGGATCTATAGCAGGTTCAGAGGGTTCTACAATAGTTTTATGTTTCTTTTTCCTTTTCTTACGAGTAGAGCCACTATTTTCAGCTTGTTGAGAATCCTGCCAATTCTTTTGGGATGCCCCTCAGGATATAGAGGATCTTGGGTAGCAGCACCACTTCTAGTTCTAATTTCATAAGCATGTTTTTCTTTAGCAACATTAACTAGCAAGTCTTTCTGCACTTTAACGAGTTGATCTATTTGAGTTTGAACCATTTGAAAGTGTTTAACAATCATTTTAACATCATTAGAGGTTCTTTCCACAATATCTTTCAACTCAACAATAGCTCTAGTGTTTTCCATTAGATGATTTTGCACTCTTTTATTAAAATTATCTTGCTTAACAATGAAGATATTGAATTCTTCTAAGCATTGATCAGGAGGTTTAGAGTAAGGGATATCACCTTCATCAAAGTGTTGGAGAGAGTGTACCTCAATAGTGGATGAGTAGGGAATAGGCTTACATAATTCTTCTATAGGAGGTAAATTCTTGACATCTACAGCTTTAATTCCCTTCTCCTTAAGATATTTCTTAGCTTCCTTCATCACTTCATCATTTAATTCAATAACTCCCCTCTTCTTTGTCGTTGGAATAGGCACCGGAATAGTAGGTTCAGGTACAATTACTTTAGGTATAGCTTGTTCGGGAGGAGTCCAATCTTCATAGATCTTACTTATTTTAGCCATTAATTCCTCACCTTCCTTAGGAGTCCTATTCCTGAAAACACAATCAGCACAACTATCTAGGTATGTCCTAGATTCCTCGGTTAGTCCATTATAAAATATATCAAGAAGCTCATTCTTAGGTAATGGACTTCCAGCCTGTGCATGAATCAAAGCACAAAACCTTGCCCAAGATTCGGGCAATACCTCTTTTTCTCCTTGTTTAAAATCAAAAAGTTCCTGTAAAATAGCATGTCTAGCACTTAGAGGAAAATATTTCTGCAGGAAAGTACTAATCAAGCAATCAGGGCTATTAATAGATCCAAGAGGTAAATTACTAAACCAAGTTTTAGCTTCTCCTTTTAGTGAAAAGGGGAAAATCTTAGCAACAAAGTAAGTACGCATCTTAATATCATCGGAAAACAAGCCACTCGGGGTAGAAAGTTCATTCATATGTGCTACCGCACTTTCATTCTTAGTCCCACAAAAAGGTTCTTTCTCAACAATAGCTATGTAAGATAGATCGAGAGAGAAATCATAATCTTCATCTATAATGTTTATGGGAGAAGCAACAAACTTAACAATATGAGGCAATTTGGGTCTAATGGTATGCCTCTCAAGGAGACTCTTAGTAGCGCTCCTATCATGGGTGTTTTTACATTCTTTAATAAATTCATCGGTCATCTCAACATAACCATCTTCAATATCATAACTTTCACTAGACTCAGGTGAACTAACAGGTGTAGTAGTGTCTTCATTAGGAGTTTCAGTATTTCCAGCTATAGTTCTAGCAATCGTAGCATCTAGGAAAGGACCTAACGAACCACTCTTATCAAGCACAGTAGAACTAGCATCATAAGCATCAGAAGTTTCAGATTCAGCAGTAGTAGCAGTGTGTGTAGCATGTGTATGTGGTGGCGCAGCGAGCTTACTCATAACAGATGGTGAATCAAGAGCAATAGAGGTGTTCAAAACCGTACCTCTTCTTGTAGTGGATGGTAAAATAGGAACCTTGCCATCACGAGACTTACCCATGATGGATGGATAGCAGCGAACAATAGAGAATCCAAGTGAACTTGATAAATAAAGCTATGCTCCCCGGCAATGGCGCCAGAAAATAGTCTTGATGACCCACAAGTATAGGGGGTGTATCGCAGTATTTTCGAGGGAAGTGGAACCCAATTTATTGATTCGACACAAGGGGAGCCAAAGAATATTTATAAGCCTTAACAACTGAGTTGTCAATTCAGCTGCACCTGGAAACAATCTTGCTCACAGCAGTTTATCAGTAGTAACAATTTTGTAGTAGGAATAGTAAAGTAGCAGAAGTAGTAAAGTAAAGACAACAGTAACAATAGCAGTAACAATAGGATTCGAGTGCGGTAGGAATAGGGATGGATGGACGGGCGTTTCATGGACAAGACAATTCACATAGCAATCAGAACATAGGGCAATTGTAGATAAATAAGATAAAGCATCCAAGTACTAGATAATCCTAGGCATGTGTTCCATATATAGCCATACGTGCTCGAAATGAGAACTTGCACAACATCTTTTGTCCTGCCAGCCCGTTTGCAGCGGGGCCTTGATGTCTATGCACGTCTATTCTTGTAGACAGTTGTTGGGCCTCCAAGTGCAGAGGTTTTTAGAACAGCAGCAAGTTTTCCCTTAAGTGGATCACCCAAGGTTTATCGAACTCAGGGAGGAAGTGGTCAAAGGTATTTCCTCTCAAGCAACCCTGAAAATCAAGATACAAGAAGTCTTTTGTGTCCCCAACACACCCAATACACTTGTCAGGTGTATAGGTACACTAGTTTGGCGAAGAGATAGTGAAATACAAGTGGTATGGATAATTATAAGTGGTAACGGTGATAGAAAATAGCTTGATGGCATGGAAGAGACTAAAAGCAAACTGAAATAAAGATGGAAGCAAGCAAACATGTAATATATCTAATAGCAAACGGTGTTTCAGTGCTTAGAAACAAGGCATAGGGATCATACTTTCACTAGTGAACACTCTCATATAAATATCTTCTCTTTATGATACTACTCTTAACTACTCTCCGGTTGCACACTCTAATCGATGGTAGGGCTATAACAGCACACCTCAAAGTAAGTCTTTCCCATCTAGAAAACCCCACACTGTCACCTTGAGCACTAGTTGGTTCCAACAAACACCACAATTTCATAAAGACATCCGACTCCAAATATAACTCATAACAAGTATTTGTAAACTCTAGCCTAAGTGCCACCATGGTGTGCACGTTGTCACTTTCACACACATGGGGAGAGCAGAGATCTATTAAAGCACTTGAGTAGCAAGGTAGATCTATAGATTACAAGCTCATGATCTCAATAAGATCATGCATAGAGAGAGATGAACACATAGCTACCGGTAGAACCCTTAGCCTCAGGGAAGAACTACTCCCTCCTCATCATGGGAATCACCAATGGTGATGGAGATGGTGGTGGAGATCGATGGAGATGGCTCCGAGGGCACTTCCCCGACCCGGTAGGGTGCCAGAACAGAGACTTTCTGTCCCCCGAATCTCCCCTTCGGTGGCGGCGGTGCTGCGGAACTTTTCGTGGATTTCTGATTGACGATTTAGGGTTTATGCATCAGGAGGCTCTTATAGGCGAGAGAGGCAAGGTCGGTGGCCGGCCAGGGGGGCACACCATGCCCTGGCGCGACCAAGGGGTACCCGCGCCTGGGGTGTGTGGCCATGCCATGGCCCTCCTCCGTCCCGTATTCTGGCTCCGTGAGTCTTCTGGTAAAATAGGAACTTTGGCTTTTGTCCTATCCAATTCCAAGAATATTCATTTTCTGACTTTCCTGGAACCAAAAACAGCAGAAAACAGGCAACTGGCACCGTGGCATCTTGTTAATAGGTTAGTCCAAGAAATCATATAAAAAGTACTCCAAAGTGTGGACAAAACATAAGAAAGTAGATGAAACCAAGCATGGAACATCAAAAATTATAGATACATTTGCAATGTATCAACATCCCCAAGCTTAACTCCTGCTTGTCCTCGAGTAGGTAAGTGATAAAAAGAAAGAATGATTTTTGAGGTGACATGCACCATCATAAACTTGATCAAAGTATTTGTAAAACATTCAAAGCTGGGATCATAGTACTTCAATCATAACATAAAAGACAAAGTTCTAGCAATAAGACAAAGAAACTATGTTGCAACATGAAATGGCACAAACAAAAGATTCATGAATAACAATGCTTTGCAAGATGTTTGTTGTTTCACATAAAGAAAACATAGCATAATGGCATTCAGCTTGTCCCTCATAGAGTAGCAAATATAAATGCATAGGACACCTTCAAAGTTCATAAGAGTGACTAGATACAAATAGTTTAAAACAAGCAATATCAAGGTATGCATCAATCAACAAGTCTTGGGACAATGCACATAGAACTAACAATGGCCACTATGCTCTCAAAGAAGGTGCATAAAGTTAGAAGGTGGAGACTCAATATAATGGTGGAAGAAAAGCCTTTTTGTAAAAAGAAGTAGGGATTCAAGTCTCATAAAGAGCTTCCAAAAATTATGGTACTTGTAGCTTTCAGCTCTCATTGCCCCTATCATAAGCATCTTGAAGTGATGAAGGTTAAAGTGAACAAACTATGGTGTACATGCTTGACAAAGTATAAGTTAGAAATCTCATGTCCCTTGAATACGAGGGCCGCTCCTCATGCTACTCAAGTTTAGTCACCGGTAAGTTCTTGTCATCGTAAGTACATGTGTATCATAGAGAACCGCCAACGGGGTACCCCTTGCCCGATGATACGGAAGAATCCCCATATCAAAATGACAAGGCAAGCAGGCAATGAGCATCTCAGCAATCTTCTTATTTACCATGGGAATATGGTGCTTTTTTCTCTCTTTCCTATTTTCATAATCTCTTTTTTTGTTTTTCTCTTTTCCTCTTTTTTCTCAATATAGGACTCTTTTTTTTATAAGAAGAATGCTTCATAGACAGCTCATTATGGTTACGCTGCAGGTTTCCACCATGTCAGCATGGATTAGACCAGCGACCCAGGCGTTTCTCTAACACATATACATAACTCCATGGACTTACAAGCTCCCCTTTCATTTCACACCGACGACATCCATAGACAAAAGAGCATGATATCAACTAGGTACAAGTACCCGTGCAATGTTGAAAGCGTTCCCCATGACAGCATGGTTCTGCTAATCCCCAACAAATAAGTACAAGCATATACAACATAGACGACACAATGGTTCAAGTTTATTAAGGGCAAGAAAAGTAAAGTGTGCCATCAAATTCGTGAGAGCTTTAATCACTAGTTTTCTCCTAACAAGTTTAATTTGGAAGGTAAACAAAAGCATGAATATACTTGGAATAGCATAATCTAGTAGGTAGGTATGGTGGACTCTTTGGAATAACTTGGTTTAGGGAGTTGGATGCATGAGTGGAACTCATACTTGGTTGTGGAGGCTAGCAAAAGACTGGGAGCGACAAACTAAGAGAGCAATAATGGCCATAATCATGCAGAGCGACAAAACATCATTGATCAAAGCATAAAGTGATACTACAAGTTGAAAACTAAAGGATCATAAAGGCTATGGTGACTTTGGATAGTCATAACATGGTGTGAGCATGCGCCAAGTCAATCCAAATAAAGCATCAAAGGAGAATACCACAATACTATGCTTTAATATGCTAAAACAACGCATGATTCATCCAAGGCACATTAAGCAATCTAAATTGTTTATAAGAAGTCATGATACCGCAAAGAATACTAAGCATAAAGCCAAAACAATATCGATCATGGCATGACAAAGCATAGGCCACAGTCAAAAACAAGCTCTCTTTACCACTTTAAGCATGAACTTTCCTACTCTTTTCCAAACCAAACCAAACTATTTGAAAACCAATGTATGAAAGAGGGGGTCCAACCAATTTATTCAAGCAAACTAATAAAACCAAGCAAACTAAATCCAAAAACAAAAAACTGAGACGCTCCAAGAACAACACAATTGTGCATGAAACAATAAAAATAAAGCGTTTAGAAGAAACCTGGAATTTTTATTGATGAAGAAGGGGATGCCTTGGGAATCCCCAAGCTTTGACGCTTGTACTTCTTGGATATTTCTTGGGGTGACACGCGTGGCATCCCCAAGCTTGAGCTTTAGTCCATCCTTCATCTCATTACTCATTCCTTCCATACACCTGAAATTTTTCCTTCATACAAAACTTCACACAATCTTTATTAGCAACATTAGTGCACTCAAGATAATAGGTCTTTAGGTTCAGTTCTAACACCAATAAAACTTCCATTAAAACACTAGCTACTGTAGCAGTTCCCTCAAAAATCTCAATTCCCCAAAAGAACTCAAAAAGGAACCAACAAGAAGCAAATGCAGAAAATGGCAGAAATATGTCAAAACAGACCAGCAGGTAAAGACAAATTTTTTCGAAGACCTTATGTTGCTCAAATCAAAAAGTGTTGAACTAACGAAAGTTAGATAACAACCTGGGGCAGAAGCACAAAAAGTCATGCCTCAAAACGACGTACAGAGATTTTACACAAATTTTTATGGTGAAGCACAGAAATCTGTTTCGGGACAGCAACTTTCCCAAGCATTACTTCTCTCTCATTAGAGGTTACTCTTTGCACAAAAAGAAAATAAAAAGGATAAGGAGCGGTTATTCCAGAAGTAATAACTTCTAAGACTCATCTAAAACTTTTGGGTTATCTCCCAATAAGTACTTTTCTTTAACGCCTTTAAGTTAGGCATGATAGTTTGAAAAGATGCTCACATAAGAAATGTGAATTGAAGTAAAAGAGAGCATCAAGAAGCAAATTCAAAACACATTTAAGTCTAACCCACTTCCTATGCATAGTAATCTTGTAAAGAAACAAGTCATGAAAGCACAAAGCAACAAGCATAGGAAAGCAAAACAAGTGCAACTTCAAAATTTTCAACATAAAGAGGGGAAACTTAATATTGTTGAGACACATAAAACCATGTTTCCCTCTCTCATAATAACTTTCAGTAGCATCATGAATAAAATTAATAATATAACTATCACATAAAACATTCTTATCATGAGCCACATGCATAAAATGATTATTACTCTCCACATAAGCATAGTCATTCTTATTAATTGTGGTGGGAGCAAATCCAACAAAATAGCTATCATTATTATTCTCATCACCATAATCATCAAATATAGGAGGCATATTGTAATCATAATTAATTTTCTCCTCAATAGTAGGTGGACTGAAAATATGATACTCATCATTGTAATCATCATATATTGGTGGTTTGGTATCATCGTAATAAATTTTTTCCTCCGTGCTTGGGGGACTAAAAAGATCGTTTTCATAAAAACTAGCTTCCCCAAGCTTAGACTTTTCCATAGCATTAGCAATAATGGTGTCCAAAGAATTCATACTAACAACATTGCTATTAGCATGCAAATAAATTTCCATAGGTTTTTTAATTTTCTCTTCAAACACTTCATGTCCTAACTCAAGATAAATACTATAAAGCTCTCTAATTTTGTTGTTGTTTTCCATTAAGCCTAACTAGTGACAACAAGAAACAAAAAGACAAAATTGCACAATCTAAAGGAAATAACTTCGAGCACTCACACCGGAGGATGTGAGTTTACCTTACCTCCCCAGCAACGGCGCCAGAAAATAGGCGTTTGTCGTGGGAGGTTCTTCTTCTTTAATCCTCCGGTGTGAATACCTTTTACCTTACCTCCCCGGCAACAGCGCCATAAAGTAGGCGTTTGCCGTGGGAGGTTCTTCTTCTTTAATCCTCCGGTGTGAATACCTTTTACCTTACCTCCCCGGCAACGGCGCTAGAAAATAGCTTGATGTCTACGCACTTCTATTCTTATAGACAGTTGTTGGGCCTCCAAGTGTAGAGGTTTGTAGAACAGCAGCAAGTTTTCCCTTAAGGGGATCAGCCAAGGTTTATCGAACTCAGGAAGGAAGTGGTCAAAGGTATTCCCTCTCAAGCAACCCTACAATCAAGATACAAGAAGTCTCTTGTGTCCCCAACACACCCAATACACTTGTCAGGTGTATAGGTGCACTAGTTCGGCGAAGAGATAGTGAAATACAAGTGGTATGGATAGTTATAAGTGGTAACGGTGATAGAAAATAGCTTGATGGCGTGGAAGAGACTAAAAGTAAACTGAAATAAAGGTGGAAGCAAGCAAACATGTAATAGATCTAATAGCAAACGGTGTTTTAGTGCTTAGAAACAAGGCCTAGGGATCATACTTTCACTAGTGAACACTCTCATATAAATATCTTCTCTTTATGATACTACTCTTAACTACTCTCCGGTTGACACCTCAAAGTAAGTCTTTCCCATCTAGAAAACCCCACACTGTCACCTTGAGCACTAGATGGTTCCAACAAACACCACAATTTCATAAAGACATCCAACTCCAAATATAACTCATAACAAGTATTTGTAAACTCTAGCCTAAGTGCCACCATGGTGTGCACGTTGTCACTTTCACACACATGGGGAGAGAAGAGATCTATTAAAGCACTTGAGTAGCAAGGTAGATCTATAGATTACAAGCTCATGATCTAAATAAGATCATGCATAGAGAGAGAGATATGAACACATAGCTACCGGTAGAACCTTTAGCCTCGAGGAAGAACTACTCCCTCCACATCATGGGAATTACCAATGGTGATGGAGATGGTGGTGGAGATCAATGGAGATGGCTCCGTGGGCACTTCCACGTCCCGGCAGAGTGCCGGAACAGAGACTTTCTGTCCCCCGAATCTCCCCTTCGGTGGCGGCGGCACTGCGGAACTTTTTGTGAATTTCTGATAAACGATTTAGGGTTTATGCATCGGGAGGCTCTTATAGGCGAGAGAGGCAAGGTCGGTGGCCGGCCAGGGGGCCCACACCAGTACCCGCGCCTGGGGGGTGTGGCCAGGACCTGGCCCTCCTCCGTCTCGTATCATGGCTCCGTGAGTCTTCCGGTAAAATAGGAACTTTGGCTTTTGCCCCTTCAATTCCGAGAATATTCATTTTCTAACTTTCCTGGAACCAAAACACAGCAGAAAACAGGCAACTGCCACTGTGGCATCTTGTTAATAGGTTAGTCCAAGAAATCATATAAAAAGTACTCCAAAGTGTGGACAAAACATAAGAAAGTAGACAAAACCAAGCATGGAACATCAAAAATTATAGATACATTTGCAATGTATCAGGCCTCAAGGGAACTACTGGCAATTCAGGTGCTCCTTTTAATAGAGCACCGGAGCAAAGCATTAACACTCCGTGAACACATGTGACCCTCACATCAAAGCCATTCCCTCCGGTTATCCCGATTTCTATCACTTCGAGGCCATTGGTTCCGGACAACAACATGTGTATACAACTTGCAGATAAGACCATAAACAATACTATCATAATGAATCAATAACATGTTCAGATCTGAAATCATGGCACTCAGGCCCTAGTGACAAGCATTAAGCATAACAAGTCGCAACAAAGTCATAAAGCACTAATAAAAGATACTACGCACCATGCCCTAACAATCTGATGCCATTACATGAACGATCTCATCCAATCCCTACCATCCCCATAGCCTACAGCAGGGGATTACTCACTCATAGATGGGGGAAACATGGATGGTCAATGGAGAAGCGATGGTGATGATCTCCTCCAATTCCCCGTCCCGGCAGGGTGCCAGAACGGAGTTTCTGGTGCTGTTTCATGGAATCTGGTGGTGGCGGCAGAGCGGAACTCCTTCTGGAAAAACATCGAACCCCCCTGAGTTTTTAGGTCAGCAGGCAACTTATAGGCGAAGAGGGAGACCGAGGGAGTGCTGGCGCCAGACCACCTGGTGCGCCTAGGCTAGCCAAGGCCAGTGGTGTGGCCTGGGCCCAGCCTCCCTCTGTCTCGTATTCTGGCTCCGGGAGTCTTCTGGTGAAATAGGATTTTTGGCATCTTTTTCGGGATTTTTCCTGATAGTTGATTTTCTGCACAAAAAATAGACACCAAGGCAACTCTGCTGAAAACGGCGTCAGTCCGTGTTAATTGTATCCAAATCACACAAGTTTAGAGGAGAAATAATAGCAAAAGTGTTCGGGAAAGTAGATACGTTTTGGACGTATCAGTAAGCTCTTGTCATTGTAAGTACATGTGTATCATAAAGAACCGCCAACGGGGTACCTCTTGCACATGATACAGGAGCTATCCCATAATCAAAATGACAAGGCAAGCAGACAATGAGCATCTCAGCGATCTTTTTATTTGCTATTTGCATAGGTTTTTATTAAGGATGCTTCATAGAGTGCTCATTATGGTGATGCTACAAGTTTCCACCATGATTAGGCATGGCTTAGGCTAGCAGCCTAGGCATTTCTCTAACACACATACAAACTCCATGATCTTACAAGTTCCACTTTTATTTCACACCGCCGGGATCCATAAGCAAAAGAACATGATATCAACGGGGCACAAAGTACAAGTGCAATGCTGAAAGCGTTCCCCATGACACATGGTTCTGCTAACTTCAACTTATAAAGCGCAAGCATATACGCAACAAAGAAGGACCCAATGGTTCAAGTTTATTAAATGCAAAAAGTGAAGTGTGCCATCAAGTTCGTGAGAGCTTTAATCACTAGTTTTCTCATAACAAGTTTAATTTGGAAGGTAAACAAAAACATGAATATACTTGGAATAGCAATTGCTAATAGGTAGGTAAGGTGGACTCTTTGGAATAACTTGGTTTAAGGAGTTGGATGCATGAGTGGAGCTCATACTTGGTTATGGAGGCTAGCAAAAGACTGGGAGCAACCAACTAAGAGAGCAATGATGGCCATAATCACGCAGAGCGACAAAACATCATTGATCAAAGCATAAAGTGATATTACAAGTTGAAAACTAAAGGATCATCAAGGCTATGGTGACTTGGGATAGTCATAACATGGTGTGAGCATGTGCCAAGTCAACCCAAATAAAGCATCAAAGGAGAATACCACAATACTATGTTTCAATATGCTAAAACAACGCATGATTCTTCAAAGGCACATTAAGCAATCTCAATTGTTTATAACAAGTCATGCTACAGCAAAGAATACTAACAATAAAGCCAAAAAATATCAAGCATGGCATGACAAAGCATAGGCCACAGTCAAAAACAAGCTCTCTTTACCACTTAAGCATGAGCTTTTCTACTCTTTTCCAATCCAAACCAAACTATTTGAAAACCAATGTATGAAAGAGGGGGTCCAACCAATTTATTTAGCAAACTAAGAAAACCAAGCAAACAAAAAACCAAAACGAAAACAAAAAAGAAGATGCTCCAAGAACAACACAACTGTGCATGAAACAATAAAAATGAAGCGTTTGGAAGGAACCTGAGATTTTTATAGATGAAGAAGGGGATGCCTTGGGCATCCCCAAGCTTTGACGCTTGTACTTCTTGGATATTTCTTAGGGTGACACGCGTGGCATCCCCAAGCTTGAGCTTTGGTCCATTCTTCATCTCATTACATCATTCCTTCCATACACCTGAAATTTTTCCTTGATACAAAACTTCACACAATCTTTATTAGCAACATTAGTGCACTCAAGATAATAAGTCTTTGGGTTCAGTTTCAACACCAATAAAACTTCCATTTGGGTTCAGTTTCAACACCAATAAAACTTCCATTAAAACTCAAGCTACTGTAGCACTTCCCTCAAAAATCTCAATTCCCCAAAAGAACTCAAAAAGGAACCAACAAGAAGCAAATGCAGAAAATGGTAGAAATCTGTCAAAACAGACCAGCAGGTAAAGACGATTTTTTTTGAAGACCTTATGTTGCTCAAATAAAAAAGTGTTGAACTAACGAAAGTTAGATAACTACCTGGGGCAGAAGCACAAAAAGTCACGCCTCAAAACGACGTACAGAGATTTTACACGAATTTTTACGGTGAAGCACAGAAATCTGTTTCGGGACAACAACTTTCCTAAGCATTACTTCTCTCTCATTAGAGGTTACTCTTTGCACAAAAAGAAAATAAAAAGGATAAGGAGCAGTTATTCCAGAAGTAATAACTTCTAAGACTTAACTAAAACTTTTGGGTTATCTCCCAATAAGTACTTTTCTTTAACGCCTTTAAGTTAGACATGATAGTTTGAAAAGATGCTCACATAAGAAATGTGAATTGAAGTAAAAGAGAGCATCAAGAAGCAAATTCAAAACACATTTAAGTCTAACCCACTTCCTATGCATAGTAATCTTGTAAAGAAACAAGTCATGAAAGCACAAAGCAACAAGCATAGGAAAGCAAAACAAGTGCAACTTCAAAATTTGCAACATAAAGAGGGGAAACTTAATATTGTTGAGACACATAAAACCATGTTTCCCTCTCTCATAATAACTTTCAGTAGCATCATGAATAAAATTAATAATATAACTATCACATAAAACATTGTTATCATGAGCCACATGCATAAAATGATTATTACTCTCCACATAAGCATAGTCATTCTTATTAATTGTGGTGGGAGCAAATCCAACAAAATAGCTATCATTATTATTCTCATCACCATAATCATCAAATATAGGAGGCATATTGTAATCATTAATTTTCTCCTCAATAGTAGGAGGAATGAAAATATCATATTCATCATTGTAATCAACATATATTGGAGGTTTGGTATCATCATAAGCAATAGAATAGCTATCTTCCAAAGCTCTTCAAACACTTCATGTCCTAACTCAAGATAAATACTATAAAGCTCTCTAATTTTGTTTTTGTTTTCCATTAAGCCTAACTAGTGAAAACAAGAAACAAAAAGACAAAATTGCAGAATCTAAAGGAAATAACTTCGAGCACTCACACCAGAGGATGTGAGTACCTTTTACCTTACCTCCCCGGCAACAGCGCTAGAAAAATACTTGCTGGTGCGGTGTTGACGTGGGAGTTTCTTCTTCTTCGTTCCCCGGCAACGGTGCTAGAAAAGAGCTTGATGTATACACACTTCTATTCTTGTAGACAGTTGTTGGGCCTCCAAGTGCAGAGGTTTGTAGAACAGCAGCAAGTTTTCCCTTAAGTGGATCACCCAAGGTTTATCGAACTCAGGGAGGAAGTGGTCAAAGGTATTCCCTCTCAAGCAACCCTGCAATCAAGATACAAGAAGTCTCTTGTGTCCCCAACACACCCAATACACTTGTCAGGTGTATAGGTGCACTAGTTCGGCAAAGAGATAGTGAAATACAAGTGGTATGGATATAAGATAATGGTGCTAGAAAATAGCTTGATGGCGTGGAAGAGACTAAAGGCAAACTGAAATAGAGATGGAAGCAAGCAAACATGTAACAGATCTAATTGCAAACGGTGTATCAATGCTTAGAAACAAGGCCTAGGGATCATACTTTCACTAGTGAACACTCTCATATAGATATTTTCTCTTTATGATACTACTCTTAGCTACTCTCCGGTTGTACACACTAATCCATGGTAGGGCTATAACAGCACACCTCAAAGTTTGCTTTCCGCATCTAGATAACCCCACACTGTCACCTTGAGCACTAGATGGTTCCAACAAACACCATAATTTCATAAAGACATCCAACTCCAAATATAACTCATAACAAGTATTTGTAATCTCTCGCCTAAGTGCCACCATGGTGTGCACACTGTCAACTTCACACACATGGGGAGAGCAAAGATCTATTAAAGCACTTGAGTAGCAAGGCAGATCTACTTGATTACAAAGCTCATGATCACAATATGATCATGCATAGAGAGAGAGATGAACACATAGATACCGGTAGAACCCTTAGCCTCGAGGGAGAACTACTCCCTCATCATCATGGGAATCAGCAACGACGATGGAGATGGTGGTGGAGATCGATGGAGATGGCTCCGGGGGCACTTCCCCGTCCCGGCAGGGTGCCGGAACAGAGACTTTCTGTCCCTCGAATCTCCCCTTCGGTGGCGGCGGCGCTACGGAAATTTTCGTGGATTTCTGATTGACGATTTAGGGTTTCTGTATTGGGAGGAATATATAGGCGAAGGGGCAAGGTCGGTGGGCGGCCAGGGGGCCCACACCATGCCCTGGCGCGACCAGGGGGACTCGCGCCTAGGGTGGTGTGGCCACCCTATGGCCCCTCTCCGTCTCGTCTTCTGGCTCCGTGAGTCTTCCGGTAAAATATCAACTTTGGCTTTTGTCCAGTCCAATTCCGAGAATATTCATTTTCTAACTTCCTAGAACCAAAAACAGCAGAAAATAGGCAGTTGACACTGTGGCATCTTGTTAATAGGTTAGTCCAAGAAAGTGTATGAAAAGTACTCCAAAGTTGGAACAAAACATAAGAAAGTAGATAAAACCAAGCATGGAACATCAAAAAATTATAGATACATTTGCAATGTATCAACCTGCAATGCTGCACTTCGCAGCGCGCATCTCAGCCTCCGGCTCCGCTGAAGCCCCCGTGCAGGTTCGCCTCTGCCTTCTCCGGCGCCCTCGCCATGGCCACCGTATCCGTTGGCCTCGACCCTAGAGAGCCCTATCCTCCCCGCTGTTTGCAGACGTGGTAGATGCTCCTGTTCCCACCCTGACATCGTGGTGCCCTTCTCCCAAGCTCTCCGGCCATCAAGCTACACACGCGCACGTCGCCTGGTCATCGCCCCTCTCTTCATTTGTGTCTTCCTGTCAGTGTTTGTGGTATGGGGCTGCCGTTGTTGTGCTTGTGGTTTCTGATGCGTCACCTGATGCTGTCCTGAGGCTTGTCAATATCGACATGTTGGTGTGGTTTGTGGGGTCACTGCAGGGATGGTTGTTCGCCTCTGGACACATGTCATAGTCAAGATCGTTAATGGACAACCCTGATGTCTACTTCCTCGGTGTTGCCAAATACGTACACCAAGATCTACCAGCGCCGAGAACCGAGCCCGACACCGACAATTGAAGATGGCAACCCCCAAGTTCTCCTTCACAGACGGCAAGTTCATCGATACAGAGTTAGAGACCAAACCCGAACCCCTCTGAATCCAAGATCTTCGACCCCCGATGTGTGACCCTTTTTGAACCCTATTTTATAAATACTATATATCTGTTGCATATATATTGTACATGTTGCATACATATTGTGTGGTTTGGGGGCATTATGCCGATTCACTCTTAATTAAATATGGAGACCATACGCATGCAAATCTAGTCTTATATTGACTCCATTTAAATTTGTGTAGCGAACCGGTACCATGTTTTGCCTTATTAATGCAACATTTAAATTGCAGGGTATCTAAACAACATAAACCATCTAATTAATTGTCAGGACCCCGGTTCCGCTTAATATTGCCTAGTTGCATCACATCTTTTCCATGACATGCATCATATCATAATCATGCTGGATCTTCTGTCATAGTATTAAATAGTGTATCCGGTGTTTCTTTTAGTGTTTGCTTCTTCACGGATTAGGCCGTTGAGTGGATGCGAGTATCGACAAGTTCTTCGGATAATGTACCTTCAGTAGAGTTTCCCAGGCGATCAAGCTCCCCCTTTCTACCTATTTTTTGTATTTATAGTCTTTACTTCCTTCCTGTTGATCTACTGTTATCCGTGTTGCGATGCTTTAGTTTCCGTACCATTTATATTCCTCGCAGCCTCTATATTGCCTATTGTTTGATAGATAGTCGGCCTTACGAGTCGTAGTTGCTTGCTCAGGTGCTGCTTCGCGTCGTTATCGTTCCACCGTTGATGGAAGGTTGGCACATGCTTAATGGTGGACATGTTTAATGGTGGATATGGTCATGACTTTAATTACAACTTGATATTAAAATGTTGGGAATAGATATAACTAATGCAGAGGCACCGGCGGGCAATAGCTAATATTTGGTTTTTAACCGCTCACTTGTGTCCCGTAGGCCCCGAGTACTTGATACATGTTCCTTGACTATCGCACTATCCGCATGTGGGACCATGAATCCCCTTAGCCAGAGCTTGATTCATTTCTTATTTCTTGGGGCCACAAACTAGTTTGGGGCTTTATTACTATCCTGTACCTATGCCATGCTTTACTGCTTTATTTACGATTGTGCGTGGAGCACCTGTACTGTTTTGCATCGTGACACGTTTTTGCTGTCACACTTTCGGGTTCCCAGTCGTTTACCGCCGTCTACACAAACCCTGGGTCCGTCTTGGAGCCGGCCAACTTCGTTGCGGGTAGCTTAATGGGGTGTCCCCCCTGAAATATTTTATGAATCTTGTGATTGCTTTGTCGTGAAAGCCTCGTTGGGTTTTTATTTGGTTTTTTCGAGGTTGATCGTGCGCGTGTTGCTATTTGTGCACCCCTGCAGGGTAAATCTTTCTGAAAGCCGTGTCCATGGTTATGGATGACTTGGAGCACAGTATCTCGATCATAGACAACTATAACTAAAGTAGTGCTATAAATTTGACTTTGACATGTCTAGTAATCAGTTTCACTATAATAGAATGAGTAAATAAAAGTGCCAACCACTCCTGGAGTTGGGATGTCTCATGCTAATTGTATCTAACTAGTAAGTATTGCAACTACAATGGAATGGTTAACTAAAACTGCCCACTGCTTATGATATCGGGATGACTCATGCTATTTATATCTGACTAGTAAGTGCTGCAACTATAATGGAATGAATAAAGCTGCCAACTGTGTGAGTTCCTCGGTTTGACTTCCTTGTTTAGTCTTGAGGGGGAATACTAGGATGGGTATGATTGGTGTTAGTATCAGGTTGGATCCGAATAGGTCTTTCTTACCCCTCTCTAATAGCCGACAGTTGTATCGAGTCTCTATAGGTTGTTTAGTGCATGTTGCGCTGCCGCTTCAGACCACCATACCTATGTAGGCGAGAGTCGCCGAATTCTAGCCTCGCCGTGTACTGGCCTCAGTACTGACCGCTATCTTCTTCCTTTTCCCTTTGTCGACACCCCTTTTTGTTTTAGCAGGTATAAGATTGACGTTGTTAGCAAGGTTACCCTTCCGGCTTGGCCTGGGCAGGGTTTAGGACGCCATTAGTTATTCTTCAGGGCTCTTTGCCCAATTTGCTTCTTATCCATACTCGGATGCTGTATCGATTTCAAGGTGATTTGGATCTTTGTACTGTATATCTGTATTTTTGACTCATGGAATCGTTGTTGTATATATATGTTTCTATGGGTTCCATCGAGGACTATTGTGTAATGATATTACTTTGTTTTCCACCCGCACGCAAGTGCCTGGTGGGCATCTTTGAATCGTTTCTATGCGAGTTTGGCAGGAATCGCTAAAACTTGCATAGGGTCGATTCGAGGGTGTTACAATTGGATCCATCATATGTCCTGATCCTGGTGAAAACAGACATAAAACATGCGTGTGAGCGCCATCAAATACCAAGATCCTACATCTACAATGTAAAATAATAATATAAAACATGATGCAAATATGCACTCATCATGGCCCCCTTCACATAGTGTCCCACCGCTGGGAACCAGTCCCGCACAAACTAATTGTTATGCTCCTAAAATCACTCAGCGAGAAGTCATGCTTGATTGTTTCTTGCACACCAACAAAATCCACCTTATCATTTCCCATGTAGTATTTTAATTGGATTTTACGCCTCGGATGGTCAAAGCCTATGATGTTCCACATGAACCCTATCATTTGGTCTGCACCATATGAACCGCAAGAGTTGACCGTCGGGACCGCCTAGGTTTCGGTGCTCGTTTCCCCAACAAGCACCTTGGCACTGATTCACCCTGAACATGGACGTCAATAGTCCCAACTGTCGTGTCCTTAACTGGCGCAAGTGGAGACTAAGAGACCACTAAGGCCCCCACCACCGGTGTCTAAGTGAATGCCGCCTCCGCTAGTGCATCCTGAGCTGCTTATTTAGCCCAAATGAATGACAAAACCTCCATAGATCTTCCCGCCGCTGGTTCGAACACAATTGCACAATCGCTAGCTACCTTAAGGAAGTGAGAATCAGAATGAGAGTCTAGGGCTGTGAATTTTTTACCTTTATCTAGGTTCTTCTCAGCTATGTGGAGTTGGGCATTGGTCATGGCTGGTGTCGTCGCGCCCACTACCATATGCCTTCCACCATCTTAGTGTGGAGGCCCCTAGCCACCAATGATTTGGCATTCACCTCTTTCCTCAGGTTCACCTCATCCGGACTGGTATCATCCGCCCTCACAAATTGTGGGATCACAGATTCTTGGACCCCATGGCAGTATCATCAGTGTCACCCATCACCTATGCCTGCCAAGCCTCTTACCGGCAAGACTTGGCACCCAACATGTCAAACCTTGGAGTAAACGACTCCTTCTCCAAAGTGTCGATCAAAAGGTAAGGAGCCTTGAACATAGATATATCGATTCACTTCATACAAGTACGATAAGTTGACAAGAAAATACTAATCCTCGTCTTCCTCTGCCATGGCCATAGCCTTTTGTTGCCAACCTGAGTAAACTGGGGATGGAATTCATTTTAATACAGGAAGGATATCTCCCGCAAGTTGGAACCATATTGATTGATCTAAGCATCGATGAACTTGGCATGTTCTTTTGCTCCCGTTGTCTTGCAGAAGGAGGGGCACTAATAGTCCTACCCCGCTCACTCTACTGACGAACGCCCTGGACAGAACTGATGTATTTCTACGAGGAAATCCCTGCCTCTTTCTTTGCACTCTTCTTGTGTTTCTAGTCCGTGTCATCCCTGTTGCGAATGTCCGAGTGCTCCTCCATGTTGTCCTCGGGAAGTGGTCACGGCGGCCCCATAGATCCAATAGCGCTAGACCGGTTTCCCATCTCGGTATTCACCATGATGTTAGCCATACCCATTGACGAAACCTAAACAGATCCCCTGGTTTGGTCCGGGAATCTGTATTGGAACCGCATTCTCATCGGAGCCTTGAAGAGGGATAGTTCATCCACCATCACCAGTATTCCCACCATCACCATGGCCGCCATCAGCTTGTCCGCTACTTTAAGATCCTTGGTACCCCTCCCAATTGCAACTAAACTTTTGAAGGAGTTATGCCCTAGAGGCAAATAATAAAGTGTATTGTTTGATATATCTCCTAAATGTTCATAATACGTTTCATACTGTGTTATAGCTGTGTTAATATGAAACGTTAATACACGTGTGGTATGTAAACAAACTGTGTCTCTAATTATCTCTAGCGAACTAGTTCATTGGTCATGAGGATGATCTGGGTTTCAAGATCATGGGCATTTATTCCAATTGACAATGAGGTCATGCCATTAGCTAAATGATGTGATAGACAAACATCGAACAGTTGTATCTTAATGAGATCCAGTTACAAAGTTCACCATTGATGATAAACACAGAAAACCTCGCGACATGATCCTTTGTCTGTGAGGTAATGCAAATCACCGTTCTGGAGGAAGCTTTGATGGTATCAAGTATCATCTCGTAAAATGGTGATAAAAATGTGCCACTTAGAGTTTCCAAAGGGGAGCGTCGAGGAGTACATATCAAGACTAGGATTTGTCAAATCCATGTAATGAATAGATACATGTGGCTATCTCAGTGATGTTGCATTAACGAATCTTGCAAGCATGTGACTTGGTCACGGAATGCAACAACATGGGAACGAGTAAACAAGTTCATTGGTAACGAGACCGAACTAAGGTATGGGGATAAGATCAAGTCTCGGATGAATTATGTATCAAATGACAAAGGGAACGAGAGACGACTATTTCACGGTTCGAGCAATAATATTCGTGAAACACACAGGGGTCACATGGCCATCCAGGTCCCTCTATTAATCATTGATGTGAGAGTATTCTCGATCATGCCCGGAGTGTTTCCGAACCGAAGGATGTCACGCTTAAGGATGGGGACGCTTAGGGTAGATGCAGTATCGTAGGAGAAATAGAGAAAGAGAAACCAAAATAGTTCTGGGTAACATCTGATGTAGAACGGAAGGGGTCCAGAAGGTGTTCTGGAGTGAAAGGATATGATAATATGTGTATCTGAATGTTAATTGGAGAATTAATATTAAATATATATTTTATTATTAAAGGAAGCCCAATGCTAATGGGCCTCACCGGAAGGGGAGGCCCAAGGGGCAAGGTGCCTAGGGAGAGGGGCTAGCCGGCCTAGGCTTAGTGGGCCACCCAAGTGGGGCCCACCTAGGGCCGGTGACTGCCCCTAGGTGGCTGGCGGGTGTGGGCATTAGTCCCACACCGCCTGGCCCCTGGGTGGTGCGCCCCCCTTCCTACTATATATGGGTCTTCCCCCTTTAGAATCACCCAATTCCCCCATTCTCTCTCTCTCTCATCCTTTGAGGACTTCTTCGTAATATTGGAGAGGACCTCTTGGGTTGTGATTTCTCCACCTTCACACTACCATCGTGTGATCATCGATCCGACATCTAGTTCTTCTGCTGCTCGGCTGGATCAGAGTCCGGGAGACATCACCTACACCGTACGTGTGACGAACTTCGGAGGCACCACACTTGACGTACTGCTCGTCTTCATCAATATAAGCCTTCCTGCGTAAGGCGTGCCTCGGTCTTCAAAGGTATGAATACCGTCTTTCTCTTCCGTTACTTACGTCTACATAGTATAGATCCTGGTTTTAGTGTTTGCTTAGGTAGAATTTTTTTGTTTTCTGCTACGGAACACTACAACTTTCCCTAGAATGACAGAAGGCTTGGGTTCGAGAAAAGATTCACGGATCTTGGTCTCAATCTCCTCAACGGTAGAAAGATGCGACCACTACGCGTGTACATGTGCAACATCTCTTTAGACGAGAAGGACACCATAAACTCCTTCTCAGACATGCGTTGGAACTCCCAGTCCCAACTTCCTTCCATCAGGTGCTTTAGCTCAGCCTTCAAATCCATAACCCAAAAAGGTTCTCCTTTGAACGCGATGGCGTCTATGTGCTTATACTGCATCACCACCCGCGCCTAAGATGGCTTGACCTCCTGATACGTTGTAAACGTATCTATAATTTTTGATATTCCATGCTTGTTTTATATCTACTTTCTTATGTTTTGTCCACACTTTGGAGTATTTTTACATATTTTCTAGAACTAACCTATTAACAAGATGCCACAGTGCCAGTTGCTTGTTTTCTGCTGTTTTTGGTTTCAGAAAAGCTAGTAAGGAAATATTCTCAGAATTGGACCAGACAAAAGCAAAAGTCAATATTTTACCCGAAGCAACACGGAGTCCGGAGGGGAGACAAAGTGGCGCACCAGGGCGGCCACACCTGGTGGCGGCGTGGCCTGGGGCGCGCCACCAGGGGTGTGGGCCCCCTGGTACTCCACCGACCTAGCCCTTCCGCATATAAAGACCCCTCGGGACGAAAACCCTAAGTACCCGATCAAAATTCCACGAAAGAGTCTGTAGCCGTCGTCATCTCCATCCCTAGATTGGGAGGGATCTGAAGTTCTGCCCAGCACCCTGCCGGAGGGGAGAGTTCACCCTGGAGGCCTTCTTCATCACCATGCCTGCCTCTGATGTGATGCGTGAGTAGTTCATCCCTGGACTACAGGTCCACATAGTAGCTAGATGGTTGGTTCTCCTGCTTTGTGCTACCATGTTTAGATCTTGTGAGCTCCGTTCATGATCAAGATCATCTATTTGTAATCCTACATGTTGTGTTTGCGGGGATCCAATGGATATTGAGATGCTATTTCAGATTGATTATTGATTCTATCATGTCTTTGTTATTTGTGATCTTGCATGCTTTCCATTGTTAGTAGCTATCTTGGCCAAGTAGATGCTAGCAACTCCAAGAGGGAGTATTTATGCTCGATAGTGGGTTCATGCCTCTAGTAATCTGGGGAAGTGACAGAAATCTCTAAGATACTAGATGTGCTGTTGCTATTAGGGAGAAAATAGCAATCCTTTGTCCATAGGACAATCGTATTGTTTACTTTACACACTTTGCTTAATGCAATTATCTGTTGCTTGCAACTTAATACTGGAGGGGGTTCGGATGATAACCTGAAGGTGGATTATTAGTCATAGATGCAGTTGGATTACGGTCTATGTATAATATTGTAATGCACAATCAAATCTCATAGGAGTCAAGATGATTAGTATATGCATGTATGCTTTCTTGGTGTCTATCAATTGCCCCGCTGTAATTTGTTCACCCGACATGTCATCTATCTTAAGGAGAATCACCACTAGTGAACTATGGACCCTGATCCATTCTTTTACCATCAATCTACCATCTACTATTTACTATTTTACTGTTTACTTTCTGCAAGCAATTACTATCTTCCACACAATACGTTTAATCCTTTATTTTCAGCAAAACCGGTGAGATTGATAACCTCACTGTAAGTTGGGGGTAAAGTTCTGTGGTTGTGTTATGCAGGATTCCAAGTTGGAAGACAACACCTTGGGGTTGTTTCCTTGCTCCTACTGGTTCAATAACCTTGGTTTCATAACTGAGGGAAAACTTGCTGTTGTGCTCATCATACCTTCCTCTTGGGGTTCCCAACGAGCTCATCGTATTTTGTGCCATCACCTCCAAACAGTAGAAATTTAACCCCGAGAAGGCGTGACCCATCTATTGGAGGCGCAATTTCTTGCCCCTTGTCAGATACTCCCTCCGTTCAGAAATATAAGACGTTTTAGCTTTGTGAATCAAATGTATCTAGACGTCTTTTAGTGTAAGGTTCATAGAGGTTTAAACCTATACACTAAAAGAAGTCTAGATACATTCATTTCACAAAACTAGAATATCTTATATTTCTGAACGGAGGGCATAGTTGGCAGAGGCGTGGCCTTCCTCCTTGCAGACCATAGGGAGTGGGTAATTGGTGTGAGATGACTGGAAGTGGCCTACCCTTCCATATTTGAAGCATTCTGCTCCAATAGATTTCGTCGCCGTCCCTGGCCATCGGCTGAAAGCCTATGTTTGGCTAGTGTGCGAGCCCGTTCACCGCCATGAATCTCCTTGCCCTTCGCGTTTCTCTACTAGCTCCCGCCTTCCCTAGACTGCTAGTCCTTCCGCTAGTATTGGTCGTCCCTTGCAGTATATGTATGCTTCTTGCGCTTCCACACCTCCCGCTTCTCCTACTCCACCCACGAGTGGACGGAGGACCCCAATCCTGCCAGCCATACCCCTAGCGACAAGCATGTTGCTTTTCTAGTAGTTACCTCCGCTTATCCTCCTACAACCGCCTCCCGTCTCCCTATTGCTCTCATTGAAGTTCCTCTTGGACGGCCGGCCATTGCCACCGCGGTCCATGCCCACAACCTCTGCGAACGAGCGCATGGGCGGTGGAGGATCGATAGCCCCGAGCAACGAGCGAAAAACTTTCTGTTTCTGTCGCTGCCTCACTTCCCTTAAGGTGGATGGATAATTGTGGAACTAGGACATCCTTAGGCATCCACACCCGGATATTTTATCCCCTTTTCCAAAGCTCTTTGGACCCGGCCAATTGCATGGGCTTTCGGCCCATAACCTCCCGCCACGGCCTCGACATGGCATACGCCAGATGATAGATGCTCAGTGGGCCCATTGAAGGGCCGACATGTGGGTCGATCTATTGGTTCACACTCCCTACGGACCACCAAGGACATGATGGGCCATTCCACGTCATCCAACCCCTGGCCCGCCAAGCACGACCTACTTGTCTTGGCTATCAAGATCTGATTCTCCTCCACTGCCTTGGTGGATGAGCCCCGCCGGCGCTAGCGAGCAAGCCGGGATCTCCGCTCCGCCGCCAACCTCACACCTAGAGGGGTCAACTGGCATGACCGCGCCCTCCTCCCAGAGCTGGAGCGTAGCGGGAGGTGGGTAGTTGATGGCGAGCAGCAGTTCGACAAGAAGCGGGACCCCTTTCTTCCCGACAAGAAGCTTGTGCCAAAGGCAGCCTCCTAGCTCCTCCGCCTTGTTAATGAACCTAGCCACATACGGAATCACTAGTCCTGCCTGTAGGCACTCTAGTCACGACGAGTCCGATTCCCCTAGATCTAGATCTCTACTCACCTCCGACATGGAGTCCTCCTCCGAGTCACTCGAGGCAACCAGAACTTGCCCTGTACCGTCGTCCCTACCGGTGCCGACAACAGAGCCATCGGCCGCCAACGCTCGTGTGCGGCAAGTGCGGTGGTGTCCGGCTGGTCTGTTCCCGCACGCGCAACGCCATTCGAATCACCCTCCAAGTCGCTGCTCTCAGTCGTACGTGGACACGAGCCGTTAGACACATCTGGTCGGGGCCTGTAGGTCTTAGTAGTATAACAAGTGAATAAATTTAACTTCATGGCGCACACATCTATCATGTATGAAGATCAGTGGCTTCATTGCTCCTCGATCTATTCTCAGCATTAGTATTTTTCAAAGCTCTTATGCAGCAGTTCCTTTCATTGGAACTGATTTGTTTGGATTTTCGCTTATTCATTTGCTGAATTCACGTCGAATTTGAACAGACCAATTCATACTATTTGGTAAAATCTGGTTCGATATCCATCGATAAAGAAAACCACCGGACCCAGGCCATATCCACTCCCAGCCCAGCGTGGCCCAGCTTCTCCATGGCGCGGCGGCGCGTCTAACCCTAGCCAGCGCTACGCGCCTCCCCGTTCCATTCCCCAGCTGCCACACAACCGTCCATCGTAGCAATCGAAGCCCCAAACCATCTCGACGGTAAACCCCCCAAATCCCCGTTTCTCCGATCGCCGGACGCCGGGTATGAAGGAGAAGAGAGCGGCGGCACCCACGGCTGCCAAGAAGAACAAGGCGCGGGCGGATACCTCAGAAAAAAGACGCGAGTCTGGGGGAGCAGGAGAAGGCAGGCCGAAGAAACTTGCACGGCTTGACAACGGCGACGGCGACGGCGACCCCCCCCAGCCACGGCGATCTCATCAGCAAACTCCCCGATGACATCCTCCGCAGCATAATCTCGCTCCTCCCCACCAAGGACGGCGCTCGCACGCAGGCCCTCGCCCGCCGGTGGCGCCCGCTCTGGCGCTCATCCCCTCTCAACCTCGACGCCGACTACCGATTCTGCTCCAACGAGTTCAAGCGCTTCCTCATCGTCTCCAAGGTCCTCGGCGACCACCATGGCCCGGCCCCTGCTTCTCCTTCTGCTACATCCGCCTTCACAAAGCCAAAAAAAGGTTTACCGAAGAAATCGCTCAGATCGAGCGCTGGTTCCATTCTCGAGCTCTTGTTGGCCTTCAGGAGCTCGACATCAGATTCCGGCTCTTGGACTGTTCACATGAGCATGAGAAGCGTTACCCGCTGCCACCATCGGTGCTTCTCTGTGCATCAACCCTTGTCGTGGCCAGAATCAGCTTCTGCGATTTCCCAAAGGAGATAGTTCCTTCCGTGAGTTTCCCCTCGCTCAAGCAGCTCAGCCTATGCCGTGTTTCCATCTCTGAGCATGTCTTCAGTGGTGTCCTCTCTGCCTGCCATGTCTTGGAGTCACTCAACTTAGAGGAAATTCGTGCTGATGTGGGTTGCCTCTGCATTAGCTCGCCAACTCTTAGGAGTGTAAAATTATGCGCTTGTTCTTCAGCGAATGGAGAAATTGTCATTGAAAACGCCCCTCTCTTGGAAAGGCTGCTACTGCCTTTTGCAGGAGAGGGTTCTGAGACTATCCGGGTAAATAGGGTACCTAATTTGGAAATATTGGGCCCTCTTTCACCCTGCATCTCCAAAATGGAGATTGCAAACCTTGTCTTACAGGTAGTAATAACAGCCTCTCGCTCTTTATTCTTGTATGCAGCATTGTTACGTGCATAATATTTCATATATGTTCATTACTTTCTTCAGAGTTTAACCCCTGCCGGCCTGAAGAATACCATAAGCAGCGTGAAGGTTCTGGCTATCGAGTTTTCTGTCTCCAATTTGAATGCTGTTATTAATGTCTTAAGGTGCTTCCCGTTCTTGGAAAAGCTCTATGTCATTGTGAGTATTCACCTTTTGTAATGTAAAGTTGAAGTGATATTAATTCTTGTGCAAAACCTTGTTTGCACATATAATCTAGTCTAGGTTGGAATAAGTTCTAACATATTTTCTCTTCACTATCCCCAGTGGCGGAGACATAGGATGATACCAACGAAAAATGCATGGCACTATGACCCACTAGATCCAGTCAAATGCGTTGAGACTCATCTGAAAGAACTAGTGTTGAAGAATTATGAGGGTGATGCGCAAGATGTTTGTTTTGCCAAGTTCTTTGTTTTGAATGCAAAATTGCTCAAGGAAATTAAATTTGGAGTCGTTAGAAAAATCAACAAGGAATGGGTGGCTGGTCAGTACAGGCTGCTGGAAGTGGGATCTAGAGCTTCTCCAGACGCACGATTCGAATTTATACTTAGTAATGAGAGCCGCTTGGATGCCCATGATTTGTCAACTGTGGATCCCTTCACCTGCTATTTGATCAGAGGAGTAGATGCTCTTTCAGAAGAATCATACTGATGGCTAGTTGGAAGAATCATGCTGATGGTCGTCTTCATTGAGTTTGGTCTAGACCTGAAGGATTTAGTGTCTTAGCTTATTCTGTAGACATGGTCTATAATCCTTAAAATGGATATGGCTGCTCTACTTCTAGTCTGATGTTCCTTTGTTATTCCCGAAAGGGTAGGTCATGCAAAAATAGTTTGTTGCCAAAAATTGTAACTGGGTACTAGAAAAAGGAGCACTGAGCTCCTGTTGCACCGTCTTTTGTCTGAGGAAGTATAGATGCTACCTTGGTTGTTCCAATTTCAGTCTGCAATGCTCGTGTTGATAAGTTGCTTCTGTTTCAGCTGCAATTTATGCTTGTGTTGCAAACTTAGTTATCCTTTTACGTAAATATTTGACATTTCAGTCCTATTTTTCATTATTGCTAATACTCCTATATGTATTTGCCTTGGTCCTCATGAAAATCTAAAAGACCTGTAATGCAAATTGGTTTATTGCCAAAAGTTGTCTCTGGAAGATGGTGAAACCAGCATCAACCTACTGCTGTATTTGGAAGATAAATTTACTGCTAAAACTTGTATCTGGAGACTAGTAAACTGTGCATCGAACTACCATTACCATGTATTAGTATGGCTATCTTCATCAAGCCAGGCTAATGTCTTTTGTCTGAAATAAAAGTGTGGATGCAACCCAGTTTTTGCTCTAGCTGTGTTGAAAAGAGTCTTCAAGCCTAGGACTTGTTAATTAAGAGCATTTTCTCTTGGCCTGTTAAAAAAAAATTCTGTCTGATACCCAATGATGCATTGATCGGTTATCTCCTAAACGATGTATGTATGTAAACTGAGATTGGGGCTCTCAGCCGGTGGGACTAACTGGTGAGGCCGGTGGCTTGGTGGGATGAGCAAAGGAGCAACAAGATGTCCTCATGTCCACGTTCAGGTCTCTCTCTCTCCCACTCGAGCAACTACCATGTCGTGCACGCGCTGGCTCCAACCAAGGGATCTTGTGCGTGCTTACTGTGTTTTTTGTTGAAACACCACAATGGGCTGAGCACTTGCTTCTTGTCTTCAAGTAGTTTGCTAAATTTAAGTTTCTCATTTTATCCTTTGCAGAACTGTGAATGCATGAAATCGCCGTGTCTCTAATCTCGGCCTTGAGTAAGCATGAGCTGTGACTTTCCAAGAGCAGTTTGGTTCATATCTATTCTAGGTCTCAAAGTGGATGGCATGGTTCAGCAGGGTAAAGTTGCTGCTTCTGAAGCTATTCATGAGATCTTACACAGGCACAATGAACCACATTCCTCACTCTTTGACGGCGAGCCAAGGAGAACAGAAGGTGAGTTGATTTCTGTGAGAATTTAAGCTCTAGGAACGTCTTCCTTTTATAGCTGCAATCTTCAACATACTCACTAGAACGACCCGCCTATATCTCAGGAACCACCCACTGAAACCCCTCCTTCACCATCAATCTCGTTTGCATATTTTTTGGCAATGAACTCAAATCTGATTGAGGCGCAAGACAGGCGTGGTGTAGCTATCCGCTCTGGCGCTCATGCCCTCTCAACCTTGATGCTGGCTACCGCTTCTGCTCCAACGAGTTCAAGCACTTCCTCATCGTCTCCAAGATCATCTCCGACCACCATCGTCCGGTCCGCCGCTTTGCCTTCAACGGCGTCCGCCTACACAAGGCCAAGAAAAGGTTCGCCGAAGAAGCAGCTCAGATGGAGAGCTGGTTCCATTCTTGAGCTCTTGTTGGCCTTCGGGAGCTCGACATCAGCTTCCTCCTCTTGGACTATGAGCCTGAGAAGCGTTGCCCACTGCCACAATCGGTGCTTCTCTGCGCATCAACCCTTGTTGTGGCCAGGATCAGCTTCTGCGATTTCCCAAAGTAGATAGTTCCTTCTGTGAGCTTCCCCCTCCTCAAGCAGCTTAGTCTATGGCGCCTTTCTATCTCTGAGGTTCTGGCTCTCGAGGTTTCTGCCTTCAACTTGAATGCTGTTATTGATGTCTTAAGGTGCTTCCCATTATTGGAAAAGCTCTATGTCATTGTGAGTATTCATCTTTTGTAATTTAAGGTTGAAGTGATATTTAATTCTTGTGCAAAACCTTATTTTCACATATAATTAATCTAGTCTAGGTTGGGATAAGTTCTAACATATTTTCTCTTTACTATCCCCAGTTGGAGAAATATAGGAAGATACCAATGAAAAATGCACCGGACTATGACCCACTAGATCCAGTCAAATGTGTTGAGACTCATCTGAAAGAACTAGTGTTGAGGAATTATGAGGGTGATGTGGAAGATGTTTGTTTTGCCAAGTTCTTTGTTTTGAACGTGAAATTGCTAAAGGAAATCAAATTTGTAAGTGAAAAAATCAACAAGGAATGGGTGGGTGATCAATACAGGATGCTAGAAGTGGGATCTAGAGCTTCTCAAGACGCACGATTGGAGTTCATACCCAATACGTTTAAGGCTTTGGATGCCCATGATCTACCAAATGCTTATCCGTTCAACTGCTATTAGATGCTCTTTCAGAAAAAACAATCTGATGGCTTGTCAATGCCTAATCCTGTCATATTTGTAGTATTTTTCAGATCCCTTCCTAATAGAAATGCATATCAGATCATACAAATACAGCAAATGCTTTGTCAATTGCAGATCCCTTCACCTGCATTTTTTCAGAGGAGTAGATGCTCTTTCAGAAGAATCATACTAATGGCTAGTCGATGGTCATCTTCATTGACTTTGGTCTAGACCTGAAGGATTTATTGTCTTCAACTTATTCTATAGACATGGTTGATTTTTGAAGATTGTTCTTTTTAGTCTAATCCTTAAAATGGATATGGCTGCTCCAATTCTAGTCTGATGTTCCTTTGTTATTCCTGAAAGGGTAGGTCATGCAGAATTAGTTTGTTGCCAAAATTGTAAATGGGAACTAGTACAAGGAGCACTGAGCTCCTGTTGCACTGTATTTTGTCCGAGAAAGTATGGATGCTACCTTGGTTGTTCCAGTTCTAGTCAGCAATGCTTGTGTTGAAAAGTTGCTTTTGTTTCAGCTGCAATTTATGCTTGTGTTGAAAACTTGGTTATCCCTATTTTTCATTATTGCTAGTATGTATTTTCCTTGGCCCTCATATAAAAAACCAGCAATATGTCAAGCCAACCTGATACTGCAAATTGGTTTATTGCCAAAAGATGTATCTGGAAGATAGTGAAACCATCGTCAAGCTACTGTTGTATTTGGAAGATTAGTTTAGTGTTAAAACTTGTATCTGGAGGCTAGTAAACTGTGCATCAATCAAGTCTCAGACTTTGGCTGACTTCATTGTCGATTGGATCGAGTTTCCACATATGACTCGGCAGCCTGATACTTTGTACTAGAAGATGTACTTTGATGGATCAAAGATGATCGATGGCTCGGTAGCTGAAGTTTTCCTCGTGTCGCCCAAGGGCGATAAGGTACGATATATCTTGGAGATTCACTTCACGACCACCTATAATGTGGCCGACTACGAGGCTTTGCTCCATAGGCTACAGATGGCCAAGGAGATGGGAATTAGTCAGACTGAGTTCTAAGGTGAGTCTGACCTTGTGGTACAACAATGCAATGGCACATGGGATGCTGAGTATCTCGTCATGGCCAACTACCATCGAACGGTGGACAAGCAAGCAAGATCGGCACATACTTTGCCAGCTTTGAGTTCAAGCACATCAACCGGTGGTACAACAAGGAAGTCAGCGCTCTTTCGAGAGTCGGCTCGACAAGGGGACCGGCTGGTCTAGTAGTGTTGCTTGAACACCTGCATCAACCTTCCATCAAGGCGAAATTAGAGGCTGCACCAATTATCCCGGCTGCCGAAGAGTCGGTGCTGGTGGCCGTCTTTGTCGAGAAACCAAATTGGACACTACCGTATCTGGCCTACTTAATAGACTGAGAGTTACCTTCAAATGAGGTTGTTGCCCAAAAGATTGTGCGTCCTGAAGTCTTAAACCATCATCAACAGCTTGCTTTACAAGCGCTCTATAGCAAGAGTGTTTCAGCGCTGTGTATCACTGAGGAAGGTCTAAGAGATTGTATGATAAATCCATGCCAATGAGTGAGGTCATCATGCTCGTCACGAGCCTTAGTCGCCAAGGCTTTCCGTCATGGATTCTTCTGTCTAATAGCTCATGTTGATGCCGTCAAGATAGTCTGCTAGAAGTTTGCAAACCAGCCGCACATGGTGGGGTGTTCGCACTCAAAACCATACCCATCACATTACCTTTGGTTGTGTGGGGAGTCAATATGGTTGGGGCCCTTCAAGAGTGTAAGAGGAGGATCCACTCACCTGATAGGCACGATTGAAAATTCTCCAAATGGGTTGAAGCCAAGCCCATCTAGAAGCAGGACGCTCCAACGACGGTTAAGTTCTTGCAAGAAATCATATACTGTCATGGTTGTCCCCACAACATCATCACTGATAATAGATCCCATTTCAAAGGACCATTCACTCGCTACTGTGGAAGAACAATTTCGGCTTGATTTGGCATCAATCGCACACCCCGAGTTAAACAAACAGGTCGAGCGAGCCAATCAGATGATACTACGAGGGATCAAGCTACGCCTCTTTGCGCCCTTACAATGTGCGGCTAGTGCGTGGCTCAACGAGCTCCCTCTAGTCTTGTAGAGCATCAGGATGCTCTTCTTCCTAGTTTACAGTGTAGAACTTGTCATGCCGAATGACGTCATTCATGACTCTTCAAGGATTACGGCTGCATGTAGGTTAATATTCGACCCTTTATCTAGTTTCCTAAACAATCTCACCTTGCCTTGCCAAATGTCCAGCACATTAGTACTATGCACCTGCAAAGACCAAACTTTGACTACAACCTTTGTAAAATCAGGTCTGGTAAGCCACCATTTTTCAAATTTAAAACTGCTTTTCTTGGGGTAGTGATTCTCACCAGAGTCCTAAATAATAGGGGTATGATCCCTCCCAATTATAGTCAAAGCTTTAGCATTTGCTAGAGGGAATTGAGCTTCAAAATTAGCCAAAGATTCCATCAATTCTGCTTATAATTAGATCATCCTGATTATTGTCCCAAGTAAAGGCCCTACCAGCAAGCCCAAATTACAACAAGGCCCACATCTCTACCCAAGCATTGAACTTATTAGCCCACCTATGATCTATATTATAATTATTCTTATCTTCATGTGATCTTACCAAGTTAAAATCACCTCCAATAAGAGAAGGACCTTCCCATTAATGAAAAGTTCATGAATTTCATAAATGAACTGCTGCTTCTTTTCCACATAGGCTGATCCATAGAATGTAGTTATTATACACACAAAATCATTAACCTTGTCCTTAACTACAACACTAAACAAAGGAATATTTTTAATTTCCCAGGAAATAACATCAAACAAATCTAAATTAACACCAACAAGAATACCTCCAGCAGTCCCTATGGATGGGAGGTGATTCCAAGCAAAATTCCTATTTCCTAAGATGTTTTTCAAGAAGGAATTACTGAAAGTATCCTTTTTAGTTTCCTGAAAACCATTGTAATCTAATCTAAGAGGAATGAGGTTATCCTCTTTGCACTTTTTTCTACAAGGTGCAGAACGACTTCTGCTATTCTAGAAACAAACTAACGTTGACCTTTTTTCTTGTGGTGCTTGCCTTGAGATTTTCTAACTACATCAATCCAAATTTCAGCTATATCATCTTGTTCTTCGGTATGTGAAGTACTAGATGTTTCTACCATAGGAAATAAAATACTAGGACTAGAATGTGAATCTAAATCATTAATATCTATTCCAATGTCATTAGACATATGTTCTAATTCATGAGTACCAATTACATGTATTTTATGCCATAATACCTTTCATCTTGTTTGGCTTGTGATCTTAGCAAGTTAATCTCTATTCCAATGTCATTTTACATTTCTTTTGTCTCAAAAACAAGTATCGACACAAGTGCGGTTTGTTCTCATGTATGTCAGCAATGCATGCTTGGTAGTCAGAAGTTACCCCAGTTTCAGTGAGCAATTCATGCTACTTTTGAAACCTTAAATTACACACGAGGGATAGTTCAACATGGAGTGAATTACTTTTGTTTTTCTTAGAGTCTAGTCTGCCTAAATAAGAAACAATAATCAAGTGGCTGCAAAGCTGCATATTTGTTCCATACTTCTTACATGTAATAACGGGAGGCATCATGCTTATGTGAACTTTTTTCCCTTCATCTTATTCACTAAAGTTCAATGAGAATAGTATGCAAATTCCTCATTTCCAGATAAAGTAGTCGTGGACATAGATAACAGTTTGCTCACACTAGTGGAAACAGGCCTCTAGTCCCTAGACATAACGGGCTCTAGTGCCGGTATCGCACTTAGGACTAGAAATTCGGGACTAGAGGCCCCTTTCTCTAGTCTCGGTTTGCTACGAATCGGGACTAGAGGCCACCACGTGGAAGAGGCAACACGGCCGGGGCTTGAGGACCTCCAGTCCCGGGCCGTAACACGACCCATGACTAAAGCGGCACGATTTTATGTTTTCCTTTTTATTTTGTTTTTCCATTTCGTTCCTTTTTCAATTTGTGTTTTATTATAATTTTAAACATGTTTCCGTACACATATTCTATGCTACTACATACATAGTACACATTGATTCACATATTGAGATCACATATTACATGGAGAGATCACATATTGAGTTCACATATTACATGGAGATCACATATTGAGTTCGTCTTCATCCACATAATGTTCTCCCCTTTCATCAATGATATCCTTCATCACAAATCCCACCAATTCCTATTGAATTTCTCGTATGTACTGTTGTGGCTCGAGTTTCTCCCGCAAACGGTCTATATAAGTTGAAGCAACTTCGTGCTCATTAGTCAACTCACGAATGTACTCGCAACCATAGAATCCACATAAATGAGTCCTCGGTGGCTGCTGCAAACCCTTCACCATTTTATAAGTTAGCTCATCTTTGAATTCTCCTTTTATTTCCTTTCTAAACCGTGTCCAACACCTGCTCGGCAAAGAAAATGAACAAAGGAGTTATTAATTACTTGATATCTCAGGATATGAATGAAAGAGGTCGATATAATGCGATAATGATTGAAATTACTTATGGAGCATTGCTTTCATGTCGCTCCACTACTCTTGGTCCTAACTTAATGGGTCGGTGACTTCATCTTGGGACTTGTCAACTTGAATGTTTAGCAGAATCCAGTGATACCTGCGGACATTTACATAAGTAGACATGCATAACTCATCAATTGCACTTAACATCGAGTAAGCAAAAAAAGAATATGTACAAGACATAAACACTCACTTGAAGTTGTAAGGAAATAGTATATCCTTACGGTAATTATACTTGATTAAAAAGGTGGAGATATCTTCGAAAACGTAGTTGGGGTGATTGTCTAACGTATGTTGATTAACGATATTGGGGTCAATGAACCGAACGTCATAATTTCTAGCTCTTTTGCATTAAAGAATCTTTATTCTGCATAATAGCGTACAAAAGGATATATAGTCAGGATAATATATTACAGGGCAATGAACGACCTGAGTTAGAGACTTAATTACATAAATAAATCACTTACCGACAGTAGAAACCGAGGATAGATTTGTCGAGGGCGTGTTGATTGTATAACTGAAACAATTTGTTCATTTGAATCTATATCGAGTAAGGTTTGAAATGATGCTCCACTCTAACGTCCGCTAAAATCCATTCTTTCGACTGCTGCTTTGATGTTTGCAACATGTACTAGTTGTGCAGATTTTGCATATGTGTTGGTAGACACATGTACTCCTCATGACTGAGCAGAGGCTGCCCTTTGACATATTTCCGTGCTATCTCACCCACCGGCGCTTCTTCATAGACTAAAATTTTGACAGAGACATACCTGCTTCGGTAGCAGTAGCTTTGGCCTACGCTACAGTGATACCAATTTTGAAAGGGAATGTATGCCCCATGTGTGGTTTTGGTAATTAATGACAATTTCTATGGACTAATGTGTAAATTTAATTTCACTTATAGGTTTGTCCATTGTCATCGCTTGGACCATGTGTTGGTCTCAAGGTTGAAAAAGAAGAAGAAATGTCCAAGGGCTTTATGCCTATTGAAATCTTGTTGAAGAAGAAGAAGAGGAAGATCAAGTATGTCTTGAAGAAGAAGATGGAGTTCCTTATGGACATGTTCAAGACATCATCAAGAAATAAAGTGAAAGCTCAAGATGCATCATCTCTAGTATATCTCATGCTTGAAGCTTGCCATCCTTGGTGATCATGGAGTGATGAAGTGTTGGGCCACGCAGAGATAAAAACAACTTTTATCCTACGCGGTGAACCCAAGATCTAGCTGAGGTAGTAGGCCACGAGAATTACCACTAGACGCGCGGTTGCGGAATCGATGTAGCACGTCGCTTGATGCAGTGCAGTCCTCACGATCTGTTTCGATCCACGATCGTCGAAGTGCTGAATGTACAACACCTCCGCTTGTATCCACATGTACGAGGAGGAGCACCGGCGGTGGACTGTTAGGTCCGGTACGGCGGCGATAGGACTGGACTAGGGAAGGGTTTCCAACACATGGAGTGACCTAACCGTGTGCTCTAAGCACCTGCACCCCAGCTTATATATGGAGTGAAAGTGGGCTCCTATCACTTGTGGCCCATTCACTAAAAAGACCTATATTAGTCACTCCGAGTCCAACTCACTGACTAAGTCCATGTCTCTATTTGGGTACAACCCAAATAGATTTCCTATTTGGGTCTAACCCAAACTTCCTCCCGCTCTTAAGTGTGTGACCCGATGATGTCTACGCACTTCTATTCTTGTAGACAGTTGTTGGGCCTCCAAGTGCAGAGGTTTGTAGAACAGCAGCAAGTTTTCCCTTAAGTGGATTACCCAAGGTTTATCGAACTCAGGGAGGAAGTGGTCAAAGGTATCCCCTCTCAAGCAACCCTGCAATCAAGATACAAGAAGTCTCTTGTATCCCCAACACACCCAATACACTTGTCAGATGTATAGGTGCACTAGTTCGGCCAAGAGATAGTGAAATACAAGTGGTACAGATAGTTATAAGTGGTAACGGTGCCAAAGAATATCTTGATGGCGTGGAATAGACTAAAGGCAAACTGAAATAAAGATGGAATCAAGCAAACATGTAACAGATCTAGTTGCAGACGGTGTTTCAATGTTTAGAAACAAGGCCTAGGGATCATACTTTCACTAGTGAACACTCTCATATAAATATCATCTCTTTATGATACTACTCTGAACTACTCTCCGGTTGGACACTCTAATCCATGGTAGGGCTATAACAGCACTCCTCAAAGTTCGCTTTCCCCATCTAGATAACCCCACACCGTCACCTTGAGGACTAGATGGTTCCAACAAACACCACAATTTCATAGAGACATCCAACTCCAAATATAACTTATAACAAGTATTTGTAATCTCTAGCCTAAGTGCCACCATGGTGTGCACGTTGTCACTTTCACACACATGGGGAGAGCAGAGATCTATTAAAGCACTTGAGTAGCAAAGTAGATCTACTTGATTACAAAGCTCATGATCACAATATGATCATGCATAGAGAGAGAGAGAGATGAACACATAGCTACCGGTAGAACCCTTAGCCTCGAAGAAGAACTACGCCCTCATCATCATGGGAATCAGCAACGGCAATGGAGATGGTGGTGGAGATCGATGGAGATGGCTCCGGCGGCACTTCCCTGTCCCGGCATGGTGCCAGAACAGAGACTTTTTATCCCCTGAATCTCCTCTTCTGTGGCAGCGATGTTGTGGAACTTTTTGTGGCTGGAGGCTGGACGATTTAGGGTTTTTGCATCGGGAGGTATCTTATAGGCGAAGAGGAAAGGTCGGTGGGCGGCTAGGGGGCCCACACCACCTGGTGGCGCGGCCAGGGTGGACCTGCGCCACCACATGGTGTGGCATCCTTGTGGCCCCTCTCCGTCTCGTCTTCTGGCTCCGTGAGTCTTCCGGTAAAATATCGACTTTGGCTTTTGTCCGGTCCAATTCCGAGAATATTCATTTTCTGACTTTCGTGGAACAAAAAACAGCAGAAAACAGGCAGCTGGCACTGTGGCATCTTGTTAATAGGTTAGTCCTAGAAAACATATAAAATAACTCAAAGTGTTGACAAAGCAAAGCAAAGTAGATACTAAACAAGCAGGGAACATAAAAAATTATAGATACGTTTGCAACATATCAACACCCCCAAGCTTAACACCTGCTCATCCTCGAGTAGGTAAGTGATAAAAAGAAAGAATAATTTTTGAGGCGACATGCACCATCACAATCTTGATCAAAGTATTTGTAAAACATTGATAGCTGGGATCATAGTACTTCAACATAGCATGAAAGATATAGTTCTAACAATAAGACATAGCAACTATGTTGCAACATGAAAAGGCACAAACAAAAGATTCATGAATAACAATGCTTTGCAAGACGTTTGTTTGTTTCACATAAAGAAAACATAGCATAGTGGCATTCAGCTTGTCCCTCATAGAGTAGCAAACATAAATGCATAGGACACCTTCAGAGTTCATAAGAGTGACTAGATACAAGTAGTTTAAGAACAAGCAATATCAAGTTATGCATCAATCAACAAGTCTTAGGACAATGCACATAGAACTAAGAATGGCCACTATGCTCTCAAAGTAGGTGCATAAAGATAGAAGGTGGAGACTCAATATAAAAGTGGAATAAAGGCCTTCATAGAAGGAAGCAGAGATTCAAGTTTCATAAAGACCTTCCAAAAATTATGGCACTTACTAGCTTTCAACTCTCATTGCCCCTATCATAAGCATCTTGAAGTGATTAAGGTTAAAGTGACCAAACTATGGAGTATATGCTTGACAAAGTATAAGTTGGAAATCTCATGTCCCATGAATACGAGGGCCGCTCCTTATGCTACTCAAGTTTAGTCACCGGTAAGTTCTTGTCATGGTAAGTACATGTGTATCATAGAGAACCGCCAACGGGGTACCCCTTGCCCGATGATACAGAAGAATCCCCATATCAAAATGACAAGGCAAGCAAAACACGAGCATCTCAGCAATCTTCTTATTTACCATGGGAAAATGGTGCTTTTTTCTCTTTCCTCTTTTCTCATCTCTTTTTTTCTTTCTCTTTTTTTTCTCAAAATCCGACTCTTTTTTTTATAATAAGAATGCTTCATAGACAGCTCATTATTGTTATGCTGCAGGAATCCACCATGACATCATGGATTAGACCGGCGGCCCAGGCATTTCTCTAACACACATACATAACTCCATGGACTTAAAATCTCCCCTTTCATTTCACACCGACGACATCCATAGACAAAAGAGCATGATATCAACTAGGTACAAAGTACAAGTGCAATGTTGAAAGCGTTCCCCATGACAGCATGGTTCTGCTAATCCCCAACATATAAGTGCAAGAATATACAACATAGACGACACAATGGTTCAAGTTTATTAAGGGCAAGAAAAGTAAAGTGTGCCATCAAGTTCGTGAGAGCTTTAATCACTAGTTTTCTCATAACAAGTTTAATTCGGAAGGTAGATAAAAACATGAATATACTTGGAATAGCAAATGCTAATAGGTAGGTATGGTGGACTCTTTGGAATAACTTGGTTTTAGGAGTTGTATGCATGAGTGGAACTCATACGTGGTTACGGAGGCTAGCAAAAGACTGGGAGAGACCAACTAAGAGAGCAATAATGGCCATAATCATGCAGAGCGACAAAATATCATTAATCAAAGCATAAAGTGATATTACAAGTCGAAAACTAAAGGATCATAAAGGCTATGGTAACTTTGGATAGTCATAACATGGTGTGAGCATGCGCCAAGTCAACCCAAATAAAGCATCAAAGGAGAATACCACAATACTATGCTTTAATATGCTAAAACAACGCATGATTCTTTCAAAGGAACATTAAGCAATCTCAATTGTTGATAACATGCCATGCTACAACAAAGATCACTAAGCATAAAGCCAAAACAATATCAAGCATGGCATGACAAAGCATAGGCCACAGTCAAAAACAAGCTCTCTTTTACCACTTAAGCATGAACTTTCCTACTCTTTTTCCAATCCAAACCAAACTATTTGAAAACCAATGCATGAAAGAGGGGGTCCAACCAATTTATTCAAGCAAACTAAGAAAACCAAGCAAACAAAAAACCAAAAACAAAAACAAAGACGCTCCAAGAACAACACAACTGTGCATGAAACAATAAAAATGAAGTGTTTGGAAGAAACCTGGGATTTTTATTGATGAAGAAGGGGATGCCTTGGGCATCCCCAAGCTTTGACGCTTGTACTTCTTGGATATTTCTTGGGGTGACACGTGTGGCATCCCCAAGCTTTAGCTTTAGTCTATCCTTCATCTCATTACTCATTTCTTCCATACACCTGAAATTTTTCCTTCATGCAAGACTTCACACAATCTTTATTAGCAACATTAGTGCACTCAAGATAATAAGTCTTTAGGTTTAGTTTCAACACCAATAAAACTTCTATTAAAACACAAGCTACTGTAGCACTTCACTCAAAAATCTCAATTCCCCAAAAGAACTCAAAAAGGAACCAACAAGAAGCAAATGCAAATAATGGCAGAAATCTATCAAAACAGACCAGCAAGTAAAGACGAATTTTTTCGAAGACCTTCTGTTGCTCAAAACAAAAAGTGTTGATCTAACAAAAGTTAGATAACAACCTGGGGCAGAAGCACACATATTCACGCCTCAAAAGGACGTACAGAGATTTTACACGAATTTTTACGGTGAAGCATAGAAATCTGTTTCAGGACAGCAACTTCCCCAATCATTACTTCTCTCTCATTAGAGGTTACTTTTGGCACAAAAAGCAAATAAAAAGGATAAGGAGCGGTTATTACAGAGGTAATAACTTCCAAGACTCATCTAAAACTTTTAGGTTATCTCCTAATAAGTACTTTTCTTTAACGCCTTTAAGTTAGGCAAGATAGTTTGAGAAGATGCTCACATAAGAAATATGAATTGAAGTAAAAGAGAGCATCAAGAAGCAAATATTCAAAACACATTTAAGTCTAACCCACTTCCTATGTATAGGAATCTTGTAAAGAAACAAGTCATGAAAGCACAAAGCAACAAGCATAGTAAAGTAAAACAAGTGCAACTTCAAGACTTTCAACATAAAGAGGGGAAACTTAATATTATTGAGATGCATAAAACCATGTTTCCCTCTTTCATAATAACTTTCAGTAGCATCATGAATAAAATTAACAATATAACTATCACATGAAACATTCTTATCATGAGCCACATGCATATAATGATTATTACTCTCCACATAAGCATAGTCATTCTTATTAATTGTGGTGGGAGCAATTTCAACAAAATAGCTATCATTATTATTCTCATCACCATAATCATCAAATATAGGAGGCATATTGTAATCAAAATTAATTTTCTCCCCAAAAGTAGGTGGACTGAAAATATCATATTCATCATTGTAATCATCATATATCGGAGGCATAGTATCATCAAAGTAAATTTTCTCCTCCATGCTTGGGGGACTAAAAATATCATGCTCATCAAAACCAGCTTCCCCAAGCTTAGAATTTTCCATACCATTAGCAATAATGGTGTTCAAAGAATTCATACCAATAACATTGCTATTAGCATGCAAATAAAGTTCCATAGGTTTTTTAATTTTCTCTTCAAACACTTCGTGTCCTAACTCAAGATAAATACTATAAAGCTCCCTAATTTTTTTGTTGTTTTCCATTAAGCCGAACTAGTGAAAATAAAAACAAGAAACAAAAAGACAAAATTGCAGAATCTAAAGGAAATAACTTCGAGCACTCACACCGGAGGATGTGAGTACCTTTGACCTTACCTCCTCGGCAACGGCTTGATGTCTGCGCACTTCTATTCTTGTAGACAGTTGTTGGGCCTCCAAGTGCAGAAATTTGTAGAACAGAAGCAAGTTTTCCCTTAAGTGGATTACCCAAGGTTTATCAAACTCAGGGAGGAAGTGGTCAAAGGTATCCCCTCTCAAGCAACCCTGCAATCAAGATACAAGAAGTCTCTTGTGTCCCCAACACACCCAATACACTTGTCAGGTGTATAGGTGCACTAGTTCGGCGAAGAGATAGTGAAATACAAGTGGTATGGATAATTATAAGTGGTAACGGTGCCAGAGAATAGCTTGATGGCGTGGAAGAGACTAAAGGCAAACTGAAATAAAGATGGAAGCAAGCAAACATGTAATAGATCTAGTGGCAAACGGTGTTTCAATGTTTAGAAACAAGGCCTAGGGATCATACTTTCGCTAGTGAACACTCTCATATAAATATCATCTCTTTATGATACTACTCTGAACTACTCTCCGGTTGGACACTCTAATCCATAGTAGGGCTATAACAACACTCCTCAAAGTTCGCTTTCCCCATCTAGATAACCCCACACTGTCACCTTGAGCACTAGATGGTTCCAACAAACACCACAATTTCATAGAGACATCCAAATCCAAATATAACTCATAATAAGTATTTGTAATCTCTAGCCTAAGTGCCACCATGGGGTGCATGGTGTCACTTTCACACACATGGGGAGAGCAGAGATCTATTAAAGCACTTGAGTAGCAAGGTAGATCTACTTGATTACAAAGCTCATGATCACAATATGATCATGCATAGAGAGAGATGAACACATAGCTACCGGTAGAACCCTTAGCCTCGAGGAAGAACTACTCCCTCATCATCATGGGAATCAGCAACGACGATGGAGATGGTGGTGGAGATCGATGGAGATGGCTCAGCACTTCCCGTCGGCAGGTGCCGAATCAGAGACTTTTTGTCCCCCGAATCTCTTGTTCGGTGGCGGCGGTGTTGCGGAACTTTTCATGGCTGGAGGCTGGACGAATTAGGGTTTTTAAATCGGGAGGAATCTTATAGGCGAAGAGGAAAGGTTAGTGGGCGGCGAAGGGTCCCACACCACCTGGTGGCGCAGCTAGGGTGGACCCGCGCCACCACATGGTGTGGCCGCCCTGTGCCCCCTCTTTGTCTCGTCTTCTGGCTCCGTGAGTCTTCCGGTAAAATATCGACTTTAGCTTTTCTGACTTTCCTGGAACCAAAAACAGCAGAAAACATGCAGCTGGCATTGTGGCATCTTGTTAATAGGTTAGTCCTAAAAAACATATAAAAATACCTCAAAGTGTTGACAAAGCAAACCAAATTAGATACTAAACAAGCATGGAACATCAAAAATTATAGATACGTTTGCAACGTATCACCCGACAGGCTCATGGTGACCCGGACATGATCCGAGTCTCACTCGTGACCGATCAGTCGGTAGCGGCTCCTAGCAGAACGTGCCTACTCCCAAGTACCAAAGAGTCATGACGACATACCTTCCAATGCGACTTTCGTTTGAGTCCCTTTTGCCTCACGATATACCTTGTTGAACTATAGGTGAATAATCATCATCCCTTAAATAGTTCGACTCTCTTTCTCAATCCGAGATAAGTGATTCATCCAACTAACTCCTAGTTGATCTCCTCGGTTAACACTTAACCGAGTCATGCATGGCCATGCTTTCCGAATCATATCTTCCAATAGGGCCCAGAGAATATCTCTCCAAATGGAGGGGCAAAATCCCATCTTGGTTATTGAAGTGACCTAGGATACCACTGCATGATGTAGTACACTATAGTCATTGACATAACACCAATGAAACACCGTTCACTAGTATTACATCCCTCAGAGTGGTACAACAGAAACACAGCATGTCCAAGACATGAATATAGATTACAACACAACTCTTTACAAAAGATCCAGAGAACACTCTAGGTTAAAGAGAGAGAAAGAAACTTCTTACAAAGAAGAACCAGAAATAATAACTCAGAACTATCTAGTAACGAAGACTAGCATCTAAACTATTTGGCTTGCCATTGCTGCTATTGCAATGCTCTATAGAAGAAAGTTTTATGGCTAGAGAATCTACTCCTATCTACTTAAGAACTTTGTCTTCACTTCGGTTGATGTATATGTTGACTTCATTGACTCTGTTGAAGAATTTGAGCTGTCGATGATGGTTTCATGAGCAGAAATTGATGTTAACATCGTCTTCAACGTCTTAGATACTAGCAAGGGTTAAGAAGGTACGGTTGAGTACGAGCGTACTCAGCAAGTTCACTAAAAAGGAGTGTATGATGCACTATCTCTACAGCCACAGACCATAGGTCGTAGGCAATGCAGGTTTTCATAAACATTTCTTCAAAGGTTGCTTTTATTCTGAAAACTATGTCCGACAGCCTTCACAGGTTGACCAGAACCTTCATGGGGTTCCTTTCCTACCGCGTTTGTAGCTCCTTCCTAGAACAGGGAGTAACATGTCACAATTCTTACACTCTGTGGAGGTGCGTTACTTTACCCATGAGAGACCTTAGCCTTGTTGCACAACCAAGTCATGAGCTTGTCCATACTTCCTTGGTATGGGGCCCAGGCTAAGATCCAAGCCAAGCACTGCCCTCTCCGTGACCTCATATGTCTGCACGATCCTCTGGGGTTGACTACACCTCCGTTAAGCCCCCTTTTTGGGCAAGCTACAACCCTGCCGAGTTCCCGAAAACTCTATGAGATGGTGATGCCCCTGGCAAGCTCCATAAAGGTCCGACTATACCTCTGGCAGCCACTCATAGATAATCTAGACACCAAAATCGTGGGGCCTAAGGGTGCCCACCCATATGCTGGATCCACACAATGAATCACAGCGTCACGATAAGGTCATCTTGCCTCCATATGAAAGGAAGAAGATACAACTGACTTCTCTGTCCCATTCCAAATCTCATGGTTAACGCGTAATATACGGCGCTAGAATCACTGGTGACATTGGTTATTAAGTCCTAGATATTATGTTCCTTTACCATCAAAACTGTATCAGTAGATTATTACCACTTGGTAAATAAAACATAATCATATTATTATTAAAATAGTATTTTCTGTCCTTTTTGAAATGCAGGTGATGACAACATTTGAGTTACAAGCATTTGATAGAAAATAACCAAAGGACATGAGCAAGTTGTAAACTTGCCTTTTGTGATTGCAAGATTATGCACTCACGGTCTTCAAGACAATAGAAGATCCAAAATCTGGAAATAACATCATTGGTCTGGTAAGGACTAATGTTTAAAGAAGCAGAATGCAATTATGCATAAGTAATGTAATGCAGTTTGGAAAACCCCGAAGTAATACCCCAATATGGTGAATGAGTTAAATTTAAGTGATTTCTTTAAGATTTAGTTGGTCTATATGTTTACTTTACAAGCCAATATACATATACAAGGAACTTAAGACAAACATGTATGATATAAAGTAAATATAACAACACATGCAGTTATTTGATATTATGTATCTATTATGGAAGTCCATGTTTTAGGTTGATAAGAGTTGAAGAACTTATTATTAGATTGTTGTTTGAAGTGGAAAAACGAATAACTTTTGAAGAGAAGGTTTCTTTGACAAGGTTTAACCAATCTTTATGGTTAGTAGAATGATCGATGTCATTTGCGTTTGTTCGATAAGTTTGGATTTGTGATGCCTTATGACTTAATTTGGAACAGACAAAAGTTAACTATAAAACATAATTAGATCTAGGGTGTGATGTGTTTAAAAGTATTAATAAACTTTAAATCTTATAACAAGCATGTTTGAAGGTATAGGATCATTCACTTTTAGTTTAAGTGAGTTTTCTAAATGTTAATAGTTTTACTTTTAAGTATTATTATAGACTTAAGTTATGGTTTTAGAAATAGTATTTCAATGTACAAGATTTAGGGTTTTACATAAAATTGTGATTATTTCTTATTTAAGTAAAGAATTTACCAACTAAATAATAAATAAGGATTTATTTCTTAATAACCTTAAAGTGGGTTGGAATAACATAATTAGTATTTTTCTAGGGAAATATACTTACTTAAGATCTTAGAAGTGAATTTTATTCAATTTTAGGTGTTATCCTTATTTTTACAAAATTCCACAAAGGATTATATATCTTTAAATATTTGCTTCAAGATTTATTTGAAAACAAATTAAGTTAGTATTTTTATAAAATAGTAGATTTATTTTTAAATGCAAAAATGATTTTTTATTCATTTTTTAGGACTTTCCTCAATTTATGAGATTTTATTAAGGATTTAAGGGTGTTAATATTTATTCACATTTTACTTAGCTTAAATAAGTAAAGTTGTATTTTTCTTGGGCATATATCATTTTTATGATCATTTTGATATATGATATATATTTTTAGGATTTTTTTATATTTTTCTAAGGCTAAAACAATCTCACGGTATTTTTGGTTATTTTACATTTGGTTTATTATTTCTTTTTCAATATTTATTTTTTTCTCTTTCTTATAAAACTACTTTTGACCCGCGGGCTGGTTAAGCCCAACATGGCCCAGTTGGGCCTAGGGTCAAACCCCACCCTAGCCCAACCCCTCTACTCTCTCATCTCACACGCACACCACACTCTCGTTCCTCTCCCGGCTTCGGTCGCCACCGCTGCCTGATCAATTCTGGCGAAACCAAGATGTTGCGGCGGCCACTGCCTGATGCCGAAGCTCCATAGTCGACTGGCCGATCTGGTCCTCCAATTTGATTTGACTTTGAGGCCCTATCGAGCTCGCCCCCCAACCCTTCTCTGGCTAGGGTCCACGATCTTGTGGCTCCACCATCCGTCAGCTCTCCTTATGGTCTAACGTCGTTGCCGCCTTGGCGCAATCCCAGCGCCGCCCTACCTTGGATGGTTGGTTTGCCGCTCTTGGTGACACGGCCACACCATTCTCGGCCTATGCCGTTGTATCTTCTCTGATCTGGTGCTGGCGGAAAGGCAGGGTGCCTGTAACCCCGGTGGTCATGTCCTGTTGCCTCTGGACTCTGCTATGGAGATGGCGAGGTATGGTAGTGTACTGGTGGTTTTGGTGAGGATTTGGTGTGGTGCTGCTGTGATGGCACTATTGTGCGGACTACTTCATCCTCAACGCCGGTGGGACGGTGCTCCAAGCGCAACCCCGACGACCTCTAGTTTACCGGTTCATAGCTCTGCTTCTCTGTTGTTGTAATGGCGATGACCATTTGGTTATTGTCGTGCTACTGCTACAGCATGGCCATCGACCACACTCACCTCCCCTTCGGCTTCAACAACCTTTCAGATAAACTCTACTGTGACCGGCCATCGAGCCGATGAACTAGTTTAGGTGATTAATAATTATATCCTCTAGGTATTTAAGTCTGTCCCTGGTAGTTTTAGTTCTCTTAAAGTACATTCTTCTCTTGCTGCAATTTAAAGGTTTAAAACCAAATATTGAATTTTTGGGACTTAGCTAAATAGTTATTTGGCAGGTTACTGGTTAGATATCCAATTGGTTTCTTGCTTCTTTTGTTCTTGTTATTCTATTGCACATTGATTATGTATAAGGCTAGGGAACTTCTGGTTGAGCTAGCTATGATAGATGGTTATAGTCTTGTCATGGACTTCTATGGTAGTGATTATCAAGTACTAAGCCATGGTGATGCTCTGCTAGTATATTCTAGGTTGTGAGGTTGAAGATGAAATACTGGTCAAATAGGTGTTATATGCTATATTATAATCAGAGTTATATTTTACTCCTAAACATGTGTTAAACTGATTCTTGTGATACTCTAATAGTAGTGTAGAGGTTTTAGTTAGATAATCTTTGTGATGTATTGCACACAACTTGCTCCTTGAACATTTTCAAGAGCATGATCGTGTTTGATTAAATACTTAAGCATCTCTAAAGATACTTGTGATACTTCCTAGCACCTTTACTTTGGAAATAGAGAATACATGTTGTATACGTGGTGTGCATCAGTGCTACTCTCCATACTTCATATTACTTTCCTCTCTTTATATGGTTAGCGCGTGAGCTCTTGTTTATACCAGGGATCACCAGCTCAACTGATTGATTTGGTTCCCCTCTCTAATTGTCTCTGTCTCTCTATTTATAAACTGTAAAGAATAGGTTTTGTGCTTGACTTCTTAGCCCGGCCTGTGATGCAAGAGCCTGAGGCCACTATTTAAACAAGAACAGAGTTGGTACTTGATGTTTTGTGTTAAACAACTTAGTGGCTTCTGCTGCCATTGATTCTGCTGTTGTGGGGCCTCCCATGTGGAGTGTGCACAACAATAGATCAAAACAGCATGACTTGCTGTTATCAATCCCTGCCAAGGATGCATAGACCGAGGCCATTTTATAGATAAAAGACATATACTATGTTGTCTATAGTTGTTGGCTGATTTGTTGGAGATCTTAATAAAGGATTTGTCTTCTTGTAACTTTGTATAGTGAAGCAACCTATATATTTGATTCCTCGAATACTTTCTAGGAAAATGTGTTTTGATTAAATTGTCAATGTTGCATAAAGAAAGGGCTTCTGTAATATGACTATGCTGTTGTGGAACCTTCCTAAGAGGGAGCTCAACAGCATAGATCATTTACATGATCTGCTAAACTTTAACTCAACCAGATGTTAGTTTATGTGCTTGCCAATGATGCCAAGTCTAAGGCATATTATTTAGATGAAAGAACAGATATTTGATTGTGGCTTTAATTCTCTGTGATGAGCTTTGCATGGCATCTCCATGCAAGACTGAGAGAATCTCCCCATCCAATCCTCCTAGATAAAAATATTGTTGAGGGTAGATGGAATTGGTGGCTATGTATTATTTCTCTTGTGTTCCTAGATCTATATGCAAGATATAAGAACATATGCTGCATGATCCAGTGGTTAGTTCTGATGATTCTTACATGCTGGTTGTGAGTGGCTTATAGCCTGTTGTAGATCTTGATTACCTACACCAATACTTATGGCCTGCTCCACCATCTGCCTCTCGTTTAATTCCAGTTGCTCCTTCTAGCATCTAAATCTCCTCCTCCTTGACCTGTTGTTGGCTCCTTGATCTGTTGTCGATGATACCTTTTCCTCTAGAGGTACTCTTCGTCTTGTTCTTGATTTATTTACTAGGCCCTACTCAGTGATTTGATTGTTAGGTAATGGATATATGGATCTTGGTGATGATCTAATAGGAACAGATGCTCTTGTGGTGGAACAGACTTGTGATGAACAGAGAAAGAGATAGTTGTGGTCATGTGGTATAACTGTACTTGTGGTGAAAGAATGAGCAGAGAGAGAGGTGGTGCTACAGTTCCCTCCTCTTATCCATCCATTCCTTGGCTGCTTCATGTGTTGACAGTTCATGCCATGCAGTTAGGTGTGTGTGCTTCTTGCACTGTTCTGGATGAGTGCAAGACCAAACATCTTGATACTCCTCCTTTTCACTTCTACCACTCTGGTGAAACTTGCCCCATAATTCACTGCCAATGATGTTGTACTGAGGAAACTATCTGATTAAGAACAGATACTATGATTTGGTGAAACTTGCCCTTCAAATTAAACTCAATGATGAGACAAAACAGTGCCCTTCACTATTGATATCTGAGGGCTCTATTTATACTCTAACCCCCTTATTCTTTTACTTGTTTTGTGTTCTTTTGAGTTGTTTTGCAGGTATACAAGATTATAAATACAAAGAAAATATTTAGAAGATGGAGAAATTGAAGATGGATTTAGTTTCAGATTTTACTTTCTTCTTTTGTAATTTCCTTATTCCTTTGTAAAAGACATTGTGATTTATATATTGTTTTGTAATAAAGAATTATTTTAGTTATTTTATTTATGTAATTACTTTTCTATTTATTTGTGTACTGTAATTTACTTTCATTCTTGTATTGTAAAGAATAATAATACTATCTGTTTATTTGTAATAATAAAGATTATTATTGCAATTATTTCATTTCAAATTCTATTTTATAGATTCAATTGTATTAATCGAATTTGAATTGTCTTCCCCTCAAACACAAAAGATACAAGAGAGGTTATGTCGAAATCTATCGCACTTGCTCGGATGCTTTCATCAGAACAAGAGAGGCCTTGATCATTCTATAGCTTCTTTAGTTTTGCGCGAAAATTGCCCAGATTTTCTATGCATGAATGCAATGCACACACCTCATCTCAGCTTATTTCTAAGCTCTAATGGTGGGATGTTACAGTTATTCACATCACGCAGCTTGACTCTCAGTCGACCCGAACTCCACCTTTATAACTGCCCAACAAGGAAAAAAATAGCGCGCTATTTCGCCGTTTTAGCATCGCTATAGCGTTTTTGGAAGGAAAACACTATGCTATGCAAATTCTGCTTGCTATGGCGCTAAGCTCGCTATTAGCGGCGCTAAATACGCTATTTCCTGTAACGTTGTAGTGGTGCTATTTTTTTCTAGGCAAATAGCGAGTAGCGACAACCCACGAACGATTGAGCTCAGCCCCAAAATGTAATCTAGCTAAACTCAACCTCAGATCGGCACCTATCCCAGTCCCAGTCGCCACTTCCCAGTTCCCACTCCCTCATGCGACGTGACTGTGGCGACTGGCTTGCAGTAGCCCAATCGCCTCCAGCTCCGGCATGATTTGTAATGAACTATTGTACTATTGTGTCGCGGCACTTATATATTTTATATTGTCAAGCCATTTAACGGTAGTTGGTTGGTACTATTCTGCCGTCGCACTTATATATTTCATATTGTACTATTTTGCCGCTTGTTGCCTTGTTCGTTGTTGATGTTAGTTAGACTGTTTGAAGAATGTTTATCTTTCATTATGATCTGGATTTTGTCATTGTGAATTTATTGATCGCCGTGAAGCGGAGTCTATCATTTGGCCACCACTTATGCATGTATTACTATGGACAATTTTTTATCTACCGCAAGCCTTACTTTCTTAGTACACATTTCATTTTGTGATTGTTTTGTGAAACACTAGCACGCTATAACTTGCATAGCATTTTGAGACAGGCCACGCTAATTTAAATAGCGCGCTATTTTTTTCCTTGCTGCCCAATGACGGAACATCATTTGATAGAACCTAAGTCGGTGATCCTCAACTCGGATTGTGCAATAACCTCAGGTCTAAGGATTATATTGATTGAGACATGCAAATGACGACTTGTTCGTTGCATCTTAATATGGGCCAGTCCGACTCGCTAAACTCTTTTAGTCAAATCCGTGTAAGTCGGAATAGCATCTCCATGCCCATGACAAGTGGAACCGAGTCATCTGTCGACTTTCACATTGGTCTTAGTTGTATGTCCAACACAACCTCGATGACCAAGGACAATTAGTATGAACAACATGAATATATAGTTCCACAATCAAATCACATATTCAATGATACATATCAGTAGTTCATACATGGACAATAACTTTATGAATACATTGGAAATAACATCATACATGATTGCCTCTAGGGCATATTCCCAACATGAAGACAAGTTCAAACAAGAGGTTTCCCCATGGAGTTTGGGGGAGCATTTCACAAGTCTTCATCAAGCAAGAGCAAGCAAGGCAATCAAGAAAGGTGTTCCATCTTGAGAAGGACAAGATGATCTACATCAAGCTCAAGTGGAATGCTCAAGGCAAAGGTATGATCTTTATAGGTTTTCTATTTTACCGGTCTCTTATAGTGTTGGGAGACTGGGTTTAGCATAGATAGCCGTACTATCAAGAGGGGCTCTCGAGTGGGTGACTCGATCGTATCTTTCGGAGAGAGCTCAAACCTTTATATATATAGCATCATCTTTCTTGGTTGTTGTTTGGTTCTTGTCCATGATAGGATCTAGAGCTTGTGGTTATCTTCTTAACAAGCTCTAGTTCATCAAAAACGGATTTATCTTGCATATCTTTTTGCGTTTTTGATCTTGCGGGTTTTTCGGCTCCACTCCTTGGGAGAAATCTCACATATATATTTATGGTATTTTCTCCCTTTGTGATACCCAATATTTTTAAAATTGGTTTGGATTCTAGACATCGTTATCTTTCCAACAAAATTGGTTTCGTCTCGTTTCGAGTTCGGATGCAAAAGTTATCGCGTTTCTGGTTTCTGAAGTTTTCGTGATCGGTAAATCCGGCAGGCCACCGGTAGTACCGCTAGGGAATCTTTGCCGCCGGTAGTACCGGTGTAAATTCTGGCCCAATTTTTGGTAAGCCCAATTTTGGTTTAATACCCTCTCTGTTTTGGAGTGCACTTTTGTCGGAACTTAGACCAGAATTTCTAGTGGTAGTTCCGGCCAGGTTTTTCTCTCTTTTCCCACCTCGTTTTTGGACCGTTGGCTGGGTGCCACCGGTAGTACCGGCGACCCACCGGTACTACTGTCCATGCACAATTCTGTGCATAACGGGATGATCAGGAGCCCTTTAAATGGGGCTCCTCATCCCCTTCGTGGGGTTAGCTCTTTTGGTCTGTTTTTCACTCTCTCTCTTTCTCCTCCATTGTTTACCTTGAAGAGCTTACCCTCTCCCCTTCCCCCTCCTATGATTCTTGCATCTTTTTGAGGGATTTGAGAGAGGAGATCTAGATCTACAACCCCCACCAATCCAAATCCCTTCTTTGTGAAGGAATCCTTGGGATCTAGATCTTGGAGAGTTTTGTGTTCTCCTCTTGTGTTCTTACTCTCTTATTCCCCCAATAGATTTTGTAGCTTTGGTGGAATTTGAGAGTGAAGGACTTGCCTCTTGCATTTGGTGCATAGGTTTGAGTTCTCCTCGGAGATTCGGCGAGTTCAAGCTCTTGGGCTTGTTTCTCTTGGGTTCTTGGAACCCTAGACGGTTGTGTGGAGTTGTGGTGTGTTCTTGGGGGTTCCAATTGAGTTGTGGAGATTCCCCAAGCTTGTTGTCATTTTGTGGCATTGTGGAGCCTTTGTGGCATTTCTTGGGAGCCCTCCAATTGAGTTGTGGAGATTGCCCCAAGCCTTGTACGGGTTCGGTGACCGCCCTCAAGTGTCCCATAGTGAAATGTGAGTAGGCCTTTGTGGCGAGCTCACGGGAGAATATGGTGAGAATTTTGTGGCATCGGTGAGTTGTGTGCCTTCGCATCTTGGGGTGAGGCCTTGTGTGGCGTTGGGTGAGCATCGAGCCACCACACCTTAAGGTGAGCCATTTGTGGCGTTCTAAGTACATTGCGCTATCGCACCTCTCCAACAGAGATGTAGCTTCTTTGGAAGCGAACTTTCAGAAACAAATCTCTCCACGTCCATCGGTTGTGTCTCAACCGAGCCCTTTACTTATGCAATTTACATTTTATAGCCATCATGCTCGAAGTATTATATCTTGCTATCACCTTGTTGCTTGTCTTTCTTAGCATAGGTTGTTGGTGCACTTAGTGAACTTGTGGATATAGGTTTTGGCTTGATAAATTAAATGTTAAGTTTTATACCGCATTTATTAGAGCTTAAACCATAATAATTTGAAAACGCCTATTCACCCCCTCTAGGCGATGTTTGTTTCCATTTTGCATTTTTAGCAGCAGCCTTGGCTCCGGGGTCCAATAATTGCATGTACTTATTCATATCATCTCTGAAGTCCTTGTCGATATCAGAACTCACTATGAGCGAGGGGGATTGATTTTGCTATTGTCTGAGCTGGGGAAATTGTTTCTAGTGTTTTGCACTTGTTTTTGTGTTCTGCTTAGACTTGGTACTTCTTGCCTGCTTAATAATTCCATGGTTATAGTCTGAATGAAGATTCATCGATATTTGGGATGGTTGTTGAAGAAAGGACGTATCCCACGTTTTGTTTTTTATCAAATACCTGTGGTGGCTCAGGCTTTTTTGGTGCAAAAAAGCCTTAGTGTAGGCACCCACTTCCATGGTGTTTTCCTCATCAGTCTTGTCATAAGGTCTCTTGGGAAGAGCCGATAGGATGTCGACTATCTTCACTATACTACCTTTCTTTTGAGTGGGGTGCGGGGGAGTGGCGACACTCTGTTTTTTAACGATGTAGTATTGCGTAGAGGCGGAGATCGAGATGTACTCATGCCGCGGTGATCGACATCCCTCTCGTCGAGGGGGAATTGGAGGTTGTCGATCGTCAAAGGGTGGAATTGGAGGTTGATGATCGTTGAGGGGTGGACTTGGAGGTTGACGATCATTGGAGGAGGGAGGACTTGGATTCCTCGGAGTCGGTGGCCTTGGTGCCGAGCCTGGAAAATTGATGTACTTATTTTTCCATAGAATGATGTGGCACTTGACATCTCCCAGTTTCTTATGGCCTTTAGGTGCAGCGATTTCAATCTCTAGGTCCTCATACCCCTCCACTAGGTCATCTAGCGAGACATGAGCATAGCTAGGTGGAATCTAAAGTGAATGGTGGAGTACTCCAGGTAGACAAGGTAAAGCAGTGCCGATCGCCACCATGAAGGGCAGGTTGTTCATTGGTTGATGTAGCTCACATTGTATCATCCTTCTAACATCATACATGGGGTAGCGAGTCGCTGGTGCATCCTTTAGCAATGCATGATCATCAGCCTAGACATCCGTGGAAGCTACACTGCTTCTCCACTCGCTATTATTCAATGTAGGATTTTCCTGTGGCTGAGATGACCCTTGCCTAAGTGCTTACACTACCAGCTTCTTCATCCCAGCTAGTTCATCTTCTATCTTCCCGATCCGGTCTGCCTCCAGGTCCTTCTTTCTCTTACGGCTTTTGTAACTATCATCGTACTCATAAAACCATTTCTTCCATCTAACACCAGCACCTTTGCCTCGTGTTCGTCCAAGTTTTTCAAGATTCACAAGGGCGCTTCTCAACTCATCGTTCTCTCTCTCGGGCTGAAATAATCCCGCTTGAGCACCAGTGATCCCTCTAGCCCTTATGTTGGACTCCATAGATTCCCACTTAGGCACGACACTCTTGTAGCCACATATCCTCATTTTATGGTAGTATTGCTTTTTCTCAGCATTTTTCTTATTTTTTTCTGACCTTGCCTTGGCTATAGAAGATAGCTTGTAATTTACAAAATCGGGCCATTGTTCTCTCAATTTCTCGTATGCTCCTGTGAATTTTGGAGTTTTATTTTTTCGCAACATATTTCACGTATAAATTTTTTTTGTGGTTCTAGAATAGTTAGCGAACCTCCGATAGAGCCTCCTCCTTGACTCTCGCTCTTATTTCAAGCCCACCCAGAATTCGGATAGTACCATCTACCTTGAATTCTTCATACTCTAGAGGTAGTATGAAATGTGTTATGAGCTTCTGCCAAAGGTCATCTTTGGCATCATCATCGACATAAGTAGTGAATTCTTCACCTGCATTTTTTTGGCTTATTCCATTCTTGAATGGTGATCGGGAGGTTGTCCCTAGCAATCACTCTACATTGATTTATAAACATCCTCGCATGCTTTTCTGAAACAATTAGTTCTCCATTATCATCTATTTCGTCGATGGTGAACATTTGATTACATCCAACTTTTTGTTAGGGCCTCGTTTTGTTCTACCTGTCAATTGCCTCGATCCGGAGGGCTAAAAGAAGAAAGAAGAGTGATTAATATATATACAGATCAATTAATTAATGCATCTAGTCACAAGAGGCTTAATATATATACCTCGCCGGTTGTTGTCGAGGGGCCATCATCGTTGTTTGTTTACCCTTCATCCATCTGTTCTAGCTGATGTCCATCACTGGATGGATTCAGAAATGATGATATCTCAACCTCGTCTACATAATCTTCTTATGTTTTGTTCACACTTTTAAGTATTTTTGTACATTTTCTAGCACTAACCTATTGACAAGATGCCATAGTGCCAGTTGCCTATTTTCTGCTGTTTTTGGTTTCAGAAAAGCTAGTAAGAAAATATTCTCGGAATTGGACGAGACAACAGCCAAAGTTCGAAGGGCAGCCGAAGGGGGGCCACGAGGAGGCCACACCCCGTGGCAACGCGGCCAAGGGGCGCGCCACCAGGTGGTGTGGGACCCTCAGGCCTCCACCGACCTTGCCCCACCGCCTATAAAAGTACCCCGGGACAAAAACCCTAGGTACCCGATCAAAAATCCACGAAAGAGTCTGTAGCCGCCGCCATCTCCATCCCTAGATCGGGGGGATCCAAAGCTCTTCCTGAACCCTGCCGGAGGGGAGAGATCATCCCGGAGGCCTTCTTCATCACCATGCCAGCCTATGGTGTGATGTGTGAGTAGTTAACCCTTGGACTATGGGTCCATACAGTAGCTAGATGGTTGGTTCTCCGCCTTTGTGCTATCATGTTTAGATCTTGTGAGATCCGTTCATGATCAAGATCATCTATTTATAATCCTACATGTTGTGTTTGCGGGGATCCGATGGATATTGAGATACTATGTCAGAATGATTATTGATTCAATCATGTCTATGTTATTTGTGATCTTGCATGCTCTCCGTTGTTAGTAGCTATCTTGGCCATGTAGATGCTTACAACTCCAAGAGGGAGTATTTATGCTCGATAGTGGGTTCATGCCTCTAGTAATCTGGGGAAGTGACAGAAATCTCTAAGGTTGTAGATGTGATGTTGCTACTAGGGAGAAAACAACAATCCTTTGTCCAAGGGGAAATCATATTGTTTACTTTACACACTTTGCTTAATGCAATTATCTATTGCTTGCAATTTAATACTGGAAGGGGTTCAGATGATAACCTGAAGGTGGATTATTGGTCATAGATGCAGTTGGATTACGTTCTATGTATTATGTTGTAATACACAATCAAATCTCATAGGAGTCAATATGTCTAGTATATGCATTGTTATGCTTTCTCAATCCGTCAATTGCCTCGATGTAATTTGTTCACCCAACAAGCTATTTATCTTAAGGAGAAACACCTCTAGTGAACTATGGACCCCAGTCCATTCCTTTACCATTGATATACCATCTATTGTTTACTGTTTACCGTTTACTGTTTACTTTCTACAAGCAACTACTATCTTCCACACTATACGTTTAATCCTTTGTTTTCAGCAAAACCAGTGAGATTGATGATACGTTGGAAACGTATCTATAATTTTTGATGTTCCATGCTTGTTTTATATCTACTTTCTTATGTTTTATCCACACTTTGGAGTATTTTTACACATTTTCTGGAACTAACCTATTAACAAGATGCCACAGTGCCATTTGCCTGTTTTCTGCTGTTTTTGGTTTCAGAAAAGCTAGTAAGGAAATATTCTCGGAATTAGACTGGACAAAAGCCAAAGTCAATATTTTACCCTTGGCAACACGGAGTCCGGAGGGGAGCCAAAGAGGGGCACCAGGCCGGCCACACCCTAGGTTGGCACAGCCAGCCCTAGGCGCGCCGCCACCTGGTGTGGGTCCCCTGGTACTCCACCGACCTTGCCCCTTCGCCTATATATTGCCTCCAGGACGAAAACCCTAAGGACCCGATCAAAAATCCACGAAAGAGTCTGTAGCCGCCGCCATCTCTATCCCTAGATCGGGAGGGATCTGAAGCTCTTCCTGGCACCCTGCCGGAGGGGAGAGTTCACCCTGAAGGCCTTTTTCATCACCATGATTGCCTCTGGTGTGATGCATGAGTAGTTCATCCCTGGACTATGGGTCCATGTAGTAGCTAGATGGTTGGTTCTTCTCCTTTGTGCTACCATGTTTAGATCTTGTGAGCTTCGTTCATGATCAAGATCATCTATTTATAATCCTACATGTTGTGTTTGTGGGGATCCGATGGATATTGAGATGCTATTTCAGATTGATTATTGATTCTATCATGTCTATGTTATTTGTTATCTTGCATGCTTTCCATTGTTAGTAGCTATCTTGGCCGAGTAGATGCTAGCAACTCCAAGAGGGAGTATTTATGCTCGATAGTGGGTTCATGCCTCTAGGAATCTGGGGAAGTGACAAAAATCTCTAAGGTACTAGATTTGTTGTTGCTACTAGGGATAAAATAGCAATCCTTTGTTCATAGAACAATCGTATTGTTTACTTTACACACAATGCTTAATGCAATTATCTGTTGCTTGCAACTTAATCTCGGAGGGGTTGGATGATAACCTGAAGGTGGATTATTAGTCATAGATGCAGTTGGATTACGGTCTATGTATAATGTTGTAATGCCCAATGAAATCTCATAGGAGTCAATATGATTAGTATATGCATGTATGCTTTCTCGGTGTCTGTCAATTGCCCCGCTGTAATTTGTTCACCCAACATATCATCTATCTTAAGGAGAATCACCACTAGTGAACTATGGACCCCGGTCCATTCTTTTACCATCAATCTACAAGATATTTACTGTTTACTGTTTACTTTCTGCAAGCAATTACTATCTTCCACCCAATTCGTTTAATCCTTTGTTTTTAGCAAAACCGGTGAGATTGACAACCTCACTGTAAGTTGGGGGCAAAGTTCTGTGGTTGTGTTGTGCAGGATTCCAAGTTGGAAACAACACCTTGGAGGTGCTTCCTTGCTCCTACTGATTCGATAACCTTGGTTTTCATAACTAAGGGAAAACTTGATGTTGTGCTCATCATACCTTCCTCTTGGGGTTCCCCAACGAGCTCGGTATATTTTGAGCCATCAAGCCTTTTTTCTGGCACCGTTGCCGGGGAGTCAAGGACATCTTCACAAGGGGAGTCCCTCATAACCAATCTCTTTACTTTGTTTTTTGTTTTCCTTAGTTTATTTTTTCTTTGTTTGCTTCTTTCTTTTATCAAAAACAAAAAAAATTAGTTGTACTAGTTTGCTTCCTTTATCAAAAACACAAAAAAATTAGTTCTTTCTATAGTTGTTACCTCGTTCTTAGCTCGCCATGTTGACCCCTAAGTTCACCCTAAAAGACCTTTCAATAGGTAGTGGCTCTTGATGACCCACAAGTATAGGGGGTGTATCGCAGTATTTTTGAGGGAAATGAAACCCAATTTATTGATTCGACACAAGGGGAGCCAAAGAATATTTATAAGCCTTAACAACTGAGTTGTCAATTCAGCTGCACCTGGAAACAATCTTTCTCACAGCAGTTTATCAGTAGCAACAGTTTTGTAGTAGGAATACTAAAGTAGCAGCAGTAGTAAAGTAAGGACAGTAGTTACAACAGCAGTAAACAGTAGGATTCGAGTGAAGTAGGCATAGGGATGGATGGACGGGCGTTGCATGGACAAGACAATTCACATGGCAATCAGAACATAGGGCAATTGCAGATAAATAAGATAAAGCATCCAAGTACTAGATAATCCTAGGCATGTGTTCCATATATAGTCATACGTGCTCGCAATGAGAACTTGCACAACATCTTTTGTCCTGCCAGCCCGTTTGCAGCGGGGCCTCAAGGGAACTACTGGCAATTAAGGTGCTCCTTTTAATAGAGCACCGGAGCAAAGCATTAACACTCCGTGAACACATGTGATCCTCACATCAAAGCCATTCCTTCCGGTTATCCCGATTTCTGTCACTTTGGGGCCATTGGTTCCGGACAACAACGTGTGCATACAACTTGCAGGTAAGACCATAAACAATACAATTATAATGAGTCAATAACATGTTCAGATCTGAAATCATGGCACTCGGGCCCTAGTGACAAGCATTAAGCATAACAAGTTGCAACAAAGTCATAAAGCACTAATAGAAGATACTAGGCACCATGCCCTAACAATCTGATGCCATTACATGAACGATCTCATCCAATCCCTACCATACCCATAGCCTACAGCGGGGGATTACTCACTAATAGATGGGGGAAACATGGATGGTCGATGGAGAAGCGATGGTGATGATGATGGCGATGATCTCCTCCAATTCCCCGTCCCGGCAAGGTGCTAGAACAGAGTTTCTGGTGCTGTTTCGTGGAATCTAGTGGTGGCAGCAGAGCGGAACTCCTTTTGGAAAAACGTCGAACCCTCCCTGAGTTTTTAGGTCAGAAGGCATCTTATAGGCGAAGAGGGAGACCGAGGGGATGTCTGGGGTGGCCAGACGACCCCCTGGCGCGGCCAGGCCCAGCCCGCGCGGCCAGGTGGTGTGGCTGGGCCCCAGCCCCACTCCGTCTCATATTATGGCTCCGGGAGTCTTCTGGTGAAATAGGATTTTTGGCTTTTGTCCCGTCCAATTCCGAGAATATTCATTTTATGACTTTCCTGGAACCAAAAACAGCAGAAAACAGGCAACTGGCACTATGGCTCTTGTTAATAGGTTAGTCCAAGAAATCATATGAAAAGTACTCCAAAGTGTGGACAAAACACAAGAAAGTAGATAAAACCAAGCATGGAACATAAAAAATTATGGATACGTTGGCAACGTATCAGCTCTATAATTGGGAAAGATAATATTAAAGAATTCTTTAATCATGTTAGAAAGCATGAGGATATTGAGGATAGATCCCTAGCAGAACTTGCTCCAAATTATGAAATTGCTGCTGCTTCTTTAGTTCACATGTTGGAAGCTAGGTTTGTTAACCTTAACCCCATAATGCAAGTAATGTTTCTTAAACTTAAAGATATTGGGGACACTGAAAAGAGAGATTTTATTCTGGAAACTTTGCTTAAAGAATTCTATGATGTTGTTAAGGAAGCTAGAAAAGTCTTTGATTGTTTTAAGATGCTAGGCTCATGTGTAGATGTTATTGGTACACGATAAAAGATGGACGAAACAAAACCTAAAAATGGGGAGGAAATTGAAATACTAATACCTTTTAAACTTGTAGGAATGCATGAAGCCTTAGAAAAGAATTTTGATTAGATTGTTCCTGAAAACCCGTTTGATGAAAATAGTGAACCCAAGAGTATTGAGAAAGGATCCTCTAGAACTTATTTGGATGAGATACCTTGCCTTGTTGAACATATTTCTGGTATTGATCTTAATGCTTCTTCATTTGAGAATACTTGATTCTATTCTTGCTTCTTATGCCTAGCACAAAGGCGTTAAAGAAAAGCACTTATTGGGAGATAACCCAAATTTCGTTAGGAATCTTTTGTTGAGTCTTAGAATTTATTGCTTCAGTAATAACCTCTCCTTATTATTTTTGTGTGGTTTTTGTGCCAAGGGTAACCTCTAATGAGAGAGAAATAATGCTTGGGAAAGTTGCTATGCCGAAATAGATTTTTGTGCTTCGCTGTAAAAATTCGTGAAAAATCTCTGTACGTAGGTTTAAGCTGTAATTTTTTGTGCTTCTGCTGCAGGTTGTTATCCAACTTTCGTTAGCTCAACACTTTTCGATTTGATCAACAGAAGGTCTTCGAGAAAATTGGTTTTTTCTTGCTGGTCTGTTTTGACAGATTTCTGCCATTATTTGCATTTGCCTCTTAATCTCTTTCTCTTTGAGTTCTCTTTGATCACTTAAACTTTTTAAAGGAAGTGCTACAGTAGCTTGTGTTTTAATGAAAGTTTTACTTGAGTTGAAACTAAACCAAAAGGACTTATTATCTTGAGTACACTAATGTTGCTAATGAAGATTGTGTGAAGTTTTGTATGAAGGAAATTTTAAAGTGTAGGGAAGAGTAATGTGATAAGACAAAGATGGACAAAAGCTCAAGCTTGGGGATGCCAACCTTGTCACCCCAAGAAATATTCAAGAAGTACAAGCATCAAAGCTTGGGGATGCCTAAGGCATCCCCTTCTTCATCAATAAAAATCTCAGGTTTCTTCCAAATACTTCATTTTTATTGTTTCATGCATAATTGTGTTGATTCTTGGAGCGTATTCGTTTTGTTTTTAGTTTTCGTTTGCTTAGTTTGCTTGAATAAGTTGGTTGGACCCCCGCATTCATACATAGTTTCAAATAAGTTGATTTGGATCGGAAAAGAGTAGGAAAGTTCATGTTTAAGTGGTATAAAAGGAGCTTATTTTTTACTATGACTTATACTTTATCATGTCATGCTTGGTATTGTTTTGTCTTTATGCTTAGTGATTATTGTTGTAGCATGAGTTGCTTCAAACAATTGAGATTACTTAATGTGCCTTGAAAGAATCATGCGTTGTTTTAGCATATAAAAGCATAATAATGAGGTATTCTCCTTTGATGCTTTATTTGGGTTGACTTGGCGCATGCTCACACCATGTTAAGACTACACCAAGTCACCATAGCCTCTATGATCATTTATTTTTTGACTTGTAATATCACTTTATGCTTTAATTAATAATGTTTTATCGTTTTGCATGATTATGGCCATTATTGCTCTCTTAGTTGGTCGCTCCCAGTCTTTTTCTACCCTCCATACCAAGTATGAGTTCCACCCATGCATCCAACTCCAATAAAACCAAGTTATTCCAAAGAGTCCACCATAGCTACCTATTAGCATTTGTTATTCCAAGTATATTCATGTTTTTATCTATCTTCCAAATTAAACTTGTTATGTGAAAATTAGTGATTAAAGCTCTCACAAACTTGATGGCATGCTTTACTTTTCTCACACTTAATAAACTTGAACCATTGTGCCCATCTATGTTGTGTATATTCTTGCGCTTTATAAGTTGTGAATTAGCAGAACCATGCTACCATGGGGTACGCTTTCAACATTGCACTTTATTTAGTTGATATCATGTTCTTTTGCTTATGGATCCCGACGGTGTGAAATAAAAGGGGAGCTTGTAAGCTCATGCAATTTGTATATGTGTTAGAGAAACGCCTGGGCCGCTAGCCTAAGCCATGCCTAATCATGGTGGAAACTTGCAGCATAACCATAGTGAGCAATCTGTGAAGCATCCTTAATAAAAACCTATGAAAATAGCAAATAAAAAGATCGATGAGATGCTCCTTGTCATTTTGATATGGGAAAGCTTCCGTATCATCGGGCAAGGGGTACCCCGTTGGCGGTTCTCTATGATACACATGTACTTACAATGACAAGAACTTACTCGTGACTAAAGTTGAGTAGTATGAGGTTCGGTCTTCGTAAGTAAGGGGCATGATATTTCAACTTATAACTTGTCAAGCATATCCTCATATTTGTTCACTTTAACCTTAATAACCTAAAGATTCTTATTATAGGGGTAATGAGAGCTGAAAGCTAATAAGTACCATCATTTTTGGAAGCTCTTTATGAGACTTGAATCCCTGCTTCCTTCTATGAAGGGCCTTTCTTTTACTTTTATGTTGAGTCTCCATCTTCTATCTTTATGCACCTATTGAGAGAGCATAGTGGTTATTCTTAGTTTAATGTGCATTGTCCCAAAACTTGTTGATTGATTCATAACTTTGATATTGCTTGTTCTTAAACTATTTGTATCTAGTCACCCTTATGAAATTTGAAGTTGTCCTATGCATTTATGTTTTGCTACACTATGAGGGACAAGCTGAATACCATTCTCATTATGTTTTCTATAAGTGAAACAAACAAACAAACAAACAAACAAACAAACGTCTTTCAAAGCATTGTATTCATGAATCTTTTGTTTTGTACCTTTTCATGTTACAACATAGTTGCTATGTCTTATTGTTAGAACTATATCTTTCACGCTATGTTAAAGTACTATGTTCCCAGCTATCAATGTTTTACAAATACCTTGATCAAGATTATGATGGTGCATGTCACCTAAAAAATTATTCTTTTTTATCACTTACCTACTCGAGGACGAGCAGGAGTTAAGCTTGGGGATGTTGATATGTTGGAAACGTATCTATAATTTTTGATGTTCCATGCTTGTTTTCTATCTACTTTCATATGTTTTGTCCACACTTTGGATTATTTTTACACATTTTATGGAACTAACCTATTAACAAGATGCCATAGTACCAGTTGCCTATTTTCTGCTGTTTTGGTTTCAGAAAAGCTAGTAAGGAAATATTCTCGGAATTGGACCGGACAAAAGCCAAAGTCAATATTTTACCTGAAGCAACACGGAGTCCGGAGGGGAGCCGAAGAGGGGCACCAGGGCAGCCACACCCTAGGGTGGCGCGGCCAGCCCTAGGCGCGCCGCCACCTGGTGTGGGCCCCTTGGAACTCCACCGACCTTGCCCCTTCGCCTATATATTGTCTCCGGAACGAAAATCCTAAGGACCAGATCAAAATTCCACGAAAGAGTCTATAGCCGCCACCATCTCCATCCCTGGATCGGGAGGGATCTGAAGCTCTTCCCGGCACCCTGTAGAAGGGGAGAGTTCACCCTGGAGGCCTTCTTCATCACCATGACTGCCTCCGGTATGATGCGTGAGTAGTTTATTCCTGGACTACGGGTCCATGTAGTAGCTAGATGGTTGGTTCTTCTCCTTTGTGCTACCATGTTTAGATCTTGTGATATCCGTTCATGGTCAAGATCATCTATTTATAATCCTACATGTTGTGTTTGCGGGGATCTGATGGATATTGATATGCTATTTCAGATTGATTATTGATTCTATCATGTCTATGTTATTTGTGATCTTGCATGCTTTCCGTTGTTAGTAGCTAACATGGGTATGCCCAATAGGCACTCGACTACAACCTACCTAGTGCGGCTCGACGGAAGGCCCACTCGACGAATTGCCAAGGTCCATGACGCCTATGACGGTTCGAGTGGTATGAAGCCCATATGGACACTGACTCCCAAACGCACAAGACAAGGAAGTCTCAATACTAGAGTTTGAATCTAACTTGTAACTAACTCGTATTGGTACCTGAGACCTAGCCTCCCCATATATAAAGGCTAGGAGGGTCCAACGAGAAGGCAATCTTTCAATCGCGACTCCTACAATACCCCAATAGATAGATCTACGATCTCCCACATCCCCACAATAGACAATAGATCTAGACATCAATCTCTCATACACATACGCCAAATCTAATCTGCGCATACACCGCCATCGGCGATATTGTAATCCTTTGGATCATCATCAATCAAGAGCAGACAAGCAGGAGTAGGGTCCTCTATGAGGCCTGAACCTGGGTAAACCTTGCGTCCCTGTGTTCTTGTTTGCTAGCCGATCGAGACTTCCAGTGCATCTCTCCTTCTCTAAAACCCAAGTCCATAACAATGGGCATTGATGAGTTAAACCCTTGTCAATTGGCACCGTCTATGGGAACTAGGAGCGCTGATGTTGTGATCTCGACGGCTCCATCACCTGCAATCTTATTCGTCTGCATCAGAGGAGCAGATCTGCTTCGGCTCCTTCAATTTCGCCATCATCGTCAGCCGGATTGCTTTTGGCAAGCCACGCTCGAACCCGGTATAGCTGGCGTGTTTTCTGCGACATCCTTCATCAGCCTTTGGGCTAGGCCGGTAGAAACAGCAGTGACGGACACGAGTCGGCCAAAAATATGTATGCGGGTCACGCAATTGGAGCAATTGAGCTAGAGGAATCTAATCCCATCTCTATCACTTGGGAATCATTAAGAGCTACGTTTAATCAATGATCCAATCTGCACCTCCACTTTCCAAGGAAAGGAGTCACTTTTATGTCATGATGACAATGGTCAGATCGATGCCTCCTATGAAGTTAGCTAGCTCAAATCAAATCGGACATGATTCAAGGACGGGGAGATCAAGGCCATGAAATAAAAAATTCATGACTCGTTGGTCACGAAGAGCTAGTTAGCAATAAAAGTATATCAGTTGATCATGGAGAGATATTTAGCAAATAAAAAGGGAGAAATTAGCTGCTAGCGTATGGATTCATGCGGGTGAGCGCGTACATATCAGATAAAGGCCAACGGCCGCGCCCGCTCGCTGACCTTAGTGTTGGCCGGATACTCTACCGTGCCGTAGATTGTTTCAACTCTGCCATGAACTATTTTAGTACACTCGCAGACCACATCTTCTTTGACGCAACTTCATATGATCGGCTTCGACATTGTTGGATTTGTGTAGCCATCATCTACTTCATCACTACTGCACTGACTATCCTGGCTTCACCGTAAGACCTGCCATAGTCTTCGGTTGCGGCAAACCACTGCCGCCATCGGCTTCGATAACATATATACTGCTGCGTCGATGCCTTCCACCGCACGACTCGCCACCGCGTCGACTCCGTCCACTACATCGACTCTCGTCCGCCGGCGACCCGATGACTCATTCGGTTCCACCAACCCGCCATGGTCTTCGACTCCACCGAGAACTTCATTGCCGCCTTCGGCTGCGGCGACCCGCTACGGTCTTTGGCTCTAGAGACTCTGGGCTCCCTCGGCATCAGCGACCCGCTCCGGTCTTCAGCTCCAACGACCCGCCATGGTCTTCGACCCCGGCGACACGCTGCCTCTTTCGATTGTGGCAACCCGTTGCCACCATCGGGTGTGGCGACCCGCTACAATCTTCGACTCCGCCATGCGACCCGCTGTCGCGTTGATTACGTCTACGACCGCATCAATTTCGTCCACGACAACTACCAACAAAGCTAAGTGATCTACTTAAAGTTGATTTCTTTCTTAAATTAATGGCACTCGAAACACTCGGGGGTTGCGCCCTCTTCAAGTAACCTATGTGTCATTGACTCTACGCACTCGAGTACCTCATACACGACAACCCGAGTAGCTGATTCTGCCTGATCGTCGAATCCTTGAACTCCGAGTACCTCGGCAAGGTACTGAGACTAAGGGTAATCAGGCTAATGAAAAGACCTAGCATGTAGTGCAAAAGTGTCGACTCGATTGGCACCAGAATTTTGTAGGGGTTCCGCGCATAAAAACAATAAAATTTACACTACGCCCCTGAACCCTTGAAGATGCCAGGACCTATCTATTAATGTCTGATAGAAGGAGGGCTTTTCGCGAACTTACCCTTGAAGACCGAAAAGTGTTGTCAACGCTTAGGAGAGCGTGATTGATGTAGACGAGCCGAAGCCGACCTCAAGGTCGTGATGAAGTCCTTGCGCTCCTTCTGGCTCCAACGACTTGAGTGCCTCAAGTGCGACACCTCGAGGAGTTCTGACGTCTGTGCCCGACGATGACTCCGCTTCCCGATCCAAAGCAGTTGTGGAAGTAGAGCTCCGGATCCGAATCCCATGGCCAGCAGGCGCTCCAGTGAAGATGTCTCTCGCTCGTGCAGTCCATACTTGGGACCACGGTCACGAGAGAGAGAGAGGGGGGGAGAGAGAATATCAATTAGAGGTCCTCCCAAAAGTGGGGAGACCTTTATTGATTATTGGTGTATTTTTCTAGGCCAAATACCCCACTTTATATAGGGGAGGAGGTACTACCTCCCCTAAAGTCCCGGGGTGGGACTAAAGGAGAGGAGGGGGAGGAGGTGGCCGCCGGCCACCTAGTGGGCCCCGCACAGGGGGGCTAGGCCCAGCCGGCCTCCCCCTTGCCCCTTCTCCCTCTCTCCTTTCCCCCAATGGCCCCTCTCCCTCCGGAATTGGCCCATTAAGCCTTTGACCTTTTTAATTGATTTTCTCTTTATTAAATAATTATGAATAAATGATTAAATCAATATTTAACATTCATTCACACATTATCTAATCTCCGTGGACATGAAACACCTCCTACTTCCACTCCGGACATCCTCCGGACTTACCGAAACCCTTTCGGTTTTCTCCCTACTCTTCTTCGGTGATTCCACCGATCCTATAAACTCTCTCTAAGCATCATCAAGCCCTTAAGCGTGATACCCCACGGTTCGGGAAAACTCTAGACATGGTCGGGACACTCCCGCACCAATGATCGACAGAGGGACCTGGATGGCCATGTGACCCCTGTGCGTTCCACGAAGATCTTTCGTCGTTTGAACCGGGACAGTCGTGTCTTATTCCCTTTGGCACTAGATACTTGCATTGCCCGAGATTTGATCAATGACATCACCATGTCGTGTTCAATCTCGTTACTGAACAATGCTACTTAACTCGTTCCGACAAGTGATATCCCCGTGATCTAATCACACGCTGCGCAGCTATTGGATATAACCTCTCCGAGTGGGCCCTTGAGTATCTTCCTGTCACATGGACGGACAAATCCCGCTCTTGACAAATATTACCTCTACGGTTTCCTCCGAATACCTGAACACACCTTTATAACCACCGTTTTACCAGATGGCGTTTGATGCTATCTAAGCACTCTCGGGAGACAGTGATTGATATAGCCGCACGGTCTAAGGAAGAGTCTATGACGATCCATTTCTAATCATCGTAACTTGAACTTCGTGACATGATCGGGTCACGATGTTTAGGTTGGGTATTGGTTCATCATCTCATTCTCTGAATGAGATGACCTCATTTCCAACTGGCATAAATGCCACATGGTCAGGAAACATGATCATCTGTTGACCAATGAACCAGTGACTAGAGTTTCACTAGGATCCTCTGGTTGTTTGTATATCACACGTGTATTGATATTTCCACTCAATACAGTTATAGCATGATATAAAACTTAATCATAAACTATATGAAATATGATAATAGTCCTTACTACTATTTGTCTCTAGGGCATATTTCCAACAAATTTTGCTTTGTAGACCGAGATACAAATATTGTTTACAAGATACAAGTACTTCACAATTCTTAATGCTTTATGCAGCTTACAAGTATGACGACTGTATCGAGATATTCTATCGGGTCCTCCAGGATGAGTCGACAAAACAACTGACTACGCCATACACTCAAGACCCGAGTCAAGTTCCTCCTCGGATGGTTGCATCGCTTGATGCTACAAAGACGTGGTGCTAGCGACGCACCCGACAGAAGTGACTGTGTCAACTCCAATTGCATCGTCGATTCAAGCAACTTATGCGTGACACACTGACTCGATGCACTTCTGGGTCAGTGGTTTCTCCTTGCATGATTTCCGACTACCACTGCAAGATACAAGACTCGAGTCTCTGCCCGAGTCTACGACTCCGCCAGACACTCGGGGGCTACTCCAACTGGAGCGTTGGACGCAAATATACAAGATCTTCGAGTGGAATGCTCTGAATCCTCACTCGAATCTACGATTTGACTAAGGACTCGGGGGCTACTCCCATAGGGAGCATTGGTCACGCATTCGAAAAAGTGCCAGCGTTGATGGCATTCGCAAGATCATCTGAAGTACTTCCGGAACGTTTCGTCTATGCAACCGATGACTATGAGTCTCTTATCGAGTCTACGACTCGAACAGACACTCAGCGGCTACTCCCATAGGGAGTGCTGGTCCCGCACCCTATAGTCCATTGTGTCGACTATGTCCGCAATGTCGACTCGCTTACAGCAATCGAACGCATTGGCGACTCTGCTCACTTACATTCCAATGTCAAGTTCAGAGACAACGTCTCCTTGGTCACCCGAATCATCTCTACGATGACAAAAAATTCGGATGTCGTGCTTACATCATGAAGATAAGACCTGAATAGGGCCTGGCAACGCATCTGCTGCGCTCTACCAGAAATAATCCGTACATACAGGTACGATGAACATGCCTTGACGGACACGTCGAGTGCTCACATTTACACACTGGATTCGACTCTATAAGACCTCTACGGCATGAGTCAAATTACGCCAGCAATTTCCGAATTCGAGTCCGGTGAGTCGAGTTTGAGTAGGTAGCGTTGTTTTTCCCTAGAGCAATTAACTGGTCCTGATCCGTCGAGCGCACCAGGCACGTTTACCATCATCCCTATGAGCTACTATAAATTCGACTGGCCCGATGAACTTCCGGGTGAAGTGCTTCGCACTCGACATAATTGTCGACTCCGACATCCTAATGCAAGACTCAAGACTTCTGAGTCTCCATCCGAATCTACGATTCATATGGACACTCGGGGGCTACTGACATGGGTACGCCCAATAGGCACTCGACTACAGCCTACCTGATGCGGCTCGACAGAAGGCCCACTCGACGAAATGCCAAGATCCATGACGCCTATGACGGTTCGAGTGGTATGAAGCCCATATGGACACGGACTCCCAAACGCACAAGACAAGGAAGTCTCAATACTAGAGTTTGAATATAACTTGTAACCAACTCGTATTGGTATCTGAGACCTAGCCTCCCCATATATAAAGGCTAGGAGGGTCCAACGAGAAGGCAATCTTTCAATCGTGACTCCTACAATACCCCAATAGATAGATCTATGATCTCCCACATCGCCACAATAGACAATAGATCTAGACATCAATCTCTCATACACATACGCCAAATCTAATCTGCGCATACACCACCATCGGCGACATTGTAATCCTTCGGATCATCATCAATCAAGAGCAGACAAGCAAGAGTAGGGTCCTATACGAGGCCTCAACCTGGGTAAACCTTGCGTCCATGTGTGCTTGTATGCTAACCGATCGAGACTTCTAGTGCATCCCTCCTTGTCCAAAACCCAAGTCCATAACAATGGGCATTAATGAGTTAAACCCTCGTCAGTAGCTATCTTGGCCGAGTAGATGCTAGCAACTCCAAGAGGGAGTATTTATGCTCGATAGTGGGTTCATGCCTTTAGGAATCTGGGGGAGTGACAGAAATCTGTAAGGTACTAGATGTGTTGTTGCTACTAGGGAGAAAACAACAATCATTTGTTCATAGAACAATCGTATTGTTTACTTTACACACAATGCTTAATGCAATTATCTGTTGCTTGCAACTTAGTACTAGAGGGGGTTCGGATGATAACCTGAAGGTGGATTATTAGTCATAGATGTAGTTGGATTACGGTCTATGTAAAATGTTGTAATGCCCAATCAAATCTCGTAGGAGTCAAGATGATTAGTGTATGCATGTATGCTTTGTCGGTGTCTGTCAATTGCCCCACTGTAATTTGTTCACCCAACATGTCGTCTATCTTAAGGAGAATCACCACTAGTGAACTATGGACCCTGGTCCATTCTTTTACCATCAATCTACAAGCTATTTACTGTTTACTCTTTACTTTCTGCAAGCAATTACTATCTTCCACACAATTCGTTTAATCCTTTGTTTTCAGCAAAACCGGTAAGATTGACAACCTCACTGTAAGTTAGGGCAAAGTTGTGTGGTTGCGTTGTGCAGGATTCCAAGTTGGAAACAACACCTTGGAGGTGTTTCCTTGCTCCTACTGGTTCGATAACCTTGGTTTCATAACTAAGGGAAAACTTGCTAATGTGCTCATAATACCTTCCTCTTGGGTTCCCCAACGAGCTCGATATATTTTGAGCCATCAATTGACAACCTCATTGTAAGTTGGGGTAAAGTTCTGTGGTTGTGTTGTGCAGGATTCTAAGTTGTTAGCAACACCTTGGAGTTGTTTCCTTACTCCTACTGGTTCGATAATCTTGGTTTCATAACTGAGGGATAACTTGCTACTGTGCTTATCTTACCTTCCTCTTGGGGTTCCCAACAAGCTCTACATATTTTGAGCCATCAGTCCACGAAGTGGGCATGTCCTTATATCCTGAACCAATTTGGCATTCGTGCTGATTTTGATTTACTTTGCAACAATGTTGGTTTGTACAATTTTGTATCTCAGGATGTTGCGACATACCGCCGCTTGACGCTTAAGTTCTTCAGCACCTTGACACACATGGTGGATCCTTATGGTTGTTCTGAGGAACAAAGGCCTGGAGTTGATCGAATTAAATTCCACCTTATGAACTATGCTTATACTTTGACACTCACCCAATGGGCTCAATGATTTGGGTTAACCAACAACACCATCGATGTACGCACAACTATCTTTGTTTTAGATCCTTCCCCTTCACAATATTTTAACTTGATGAGAATCCATGGAAACACACCTAAGGGGGACCAAATTGATCATCCTGCTATTCGATATTTATTCTATGTTATTGCTAACACACCGCAAGAATGTGGTGAGTTTACTAGAGTTAATAAGGAGGACATGTTAATCTTTGCAAAAGTTGCACTTGTCAATTGTAACTTAACGCCAAATTTGGGCACTCTTCTTGTGTTTTACCTTAAGTATCAAACTCTTCAATTTGGAGGACCCCTATGTGGAGGAGGAGTTGTGACCGTTCTTGCACGCGCACTTCATATCAACCTAGGTAACATCCAACCGTTGACTGGAGGTAACCGTCTCGGTCTATGTACTCTAAGAGCATGTGGTATGATTTCTAAAAATTATGGTAGATATTTCTTGAATATACCTAGAGCGGATCACTTGATCCTGGCACCTTTTCCTAGCGGTTTATTCTCTATCGAGGATGGACGTTTGCGTTATGACGCGCATGTTGAAGCTAATCTACCCCAACAAGAAATACTTATGGGAGGAGGAGAAGATGAAGAAGTAGAACAAGAAGGACCCGAACAATATGTGCATCCACCAAACTACTACACCACCTTTGAAGATATCTATGCACTCAAAGGAAACATTCAAAACATGAACAACCTCTCCATCAACCTTCGAGATGCCACTGCAAGCCTCACCACCCAGTTCCATGATTGGAGCAGCCAATGGAACGTGGGAGATTATTCACCACCACCACTATGAGCAACAAAAGGGCTTGCAAAAGCCCGAGCTTGGGGATGTGTTCCCCTAGCAAATTTATTTGTGTAATAATGAGGTTGTACTCCAACTCCTTGGGAGCTTTGAAACACTCGTGTTGGCTTGTTCCAACACTTCGCTTTTTTCTTTGCTTTTTAATTTGCTTTCGTTTTAGTTATTTGTTTTTATTTTCTTAAACCCTTGCTTGGTCACAACTTATTTTCTATTCTTTAATCCCTATCCTCAAAAATAAAATAAAAAATCCGTTTATCCTTTTTTTCGTAAACATGGATTCATACTTTGCCTCTTTTCTTTAATATCATTTCGAGAGTAATTGTGTTTGAGTTTTGAAGGAACACATCCCTATAAGGAAGAGGATCATGAAGTTACTTATGAGAGGTATGTCCTATGTCTCCCACTTATGAAGTTTGAGTTGTTTATCTTAGTTGGTTGATTTGCTAAGATACCATGCTAGTGGGAAGTAATTAAATATGGTTATAGTAAGGCTTTTTATTGGTATGATGATTAGTTGTTGAAGATCTTACTCTAGTTATTTTAGTTAACTGAGTCTTCCTTAGAAATAATAATGCCAAACAAGTACAATAAGAAAAGTTTGAAATTTACGACTTGTTTGATGAATGATTGTCTTGAGAATATACCATTGATTATACTTAACCCCGTAGATATTTTGATAGTCTCGACGACACTCATGAAATGAGTTGTTTGATTGAAATAAAGTCTAGTGGTAATTGGGATGCATGCCAAAGCTAACCTTGTGGATCAAACCGCAGTACTAGCTCAAAAAAAGGAGGAAGAAGTGAGACAACTTTGTTCTATGTTTCTATTGCACACCTTTAGGATGCCAACAACTCCGCTAGCTTTTGAACGATCTATGGTATAACCCCGGATTTCGGCTATGAGTTGATCGCATGAGTAGCATCTGTGTCAATGTATGGGAAAAAGTATTGGTAGTCTCAAAGGTTGTGTAAACACTAGCAAAAAGAAACAAACAGCAATCCTAAAAAGAAAAAATGAAAAAGAAAGAAAGAAAATATCTATGGGGATCCACATAACAAGTCCTTGGTATGGTCTCATTACAACTTTACAAATTTTTCTGTAAATACAATGATTGGATTGGAAGTGTTTTAGATTGACTCGATTTATGATGTGGGTGTAAATAATACACTTTATTGTTATACTACTTAACACATGAAGCTCTCTTACTAAATTATGCTATTTAAACATCCTAGTGTTCCTTGGCAAGTTGAGAGTTAATTAGAGGAATTAGATTGACTGCTGCACTTCTAGTTATTTATACTTATATTAAACTTTACTTTGATCATATTGACTTACCAAAGCTTGTATAGTATTCTTGTCATCTCCCTAACTTTGATAAGCTTCGCAAATGAATGAAGTGTCGAGCACATACGACTACCGAGTGGAAGTGAACTCTTATTCTCGTTGTTTCAAGTTTAAGCGTTGAATTCCTTATAGTTCTTTTGGTTCTTCTTGCTCGAGGACGATCAAGGTTTGAGCTTTGGGGAAGTTTATGGCTCTGATTTTTGCCATCTTCCACTGCGTTTAAATGTTGTTTTTGGTCAAGCAGTTTCCAAAGAAACTCTCAACTTTTTTCATTAATGACTAATAATTGCAAAGATATGAAAATCCCTTCTTTGATTTATGTTGTGCAGGAAATCGCTGCTTTTAAAGAGAAATAAGGAGTCATAATGAAGGACTTTTAGGAAGTACACACGACCAAGTAATTGGAGAGGTGTTCCAAGGCGCCTGAAGGCTTAACGACCACTAGTACGGGCATGGTATGCCCGTACCGCCCGCCCGTACCATGTGGAAACGGCTTCGTCTCGTCAAACCCTACAACTTTCGTGAAGACACCTATATATTTAGAGGCTCCAGCCGCTGGCCAGAGGGCCGCCATTCTCATATTGCATCACAACACCACCAAAGGAGATCCACACCATTGTTCATCCATTGTTCATCACTTCCACCATCCATCTATCCACTAGCCATAGCCATTGCTTTGTACTTTAGATCTCCTTGTGATTTGACGACCATTGTAAGAATATTTGATTTCAATCTAAGTATTTGCATCATGTTTTCTATCTCTGATCTATTTGTTACGAGTGAGTAGTCCTCACGGGCTGCGGTTTGGGGAGAAACCTCTCAGCAATTATGTGCATCTAGTGATGGGTTCGTAGCATGGAAAACAAAAAAATTCTACCGCAAGAACGAACAAAACCCAGATCTAATCTAGATAAAAGCCAAGATCTAATCTATTAGACAAGTGCAACGAGATAGATCTGTACTAACCCTTGTAGATCCGAAAGCCTTGTGCGAGATCGGATCTCGTGGTTGATGTAGACGATCACTTGCCGATCTCAAGATCGAGTAGACGATCCTTCCGGCGCCGCGTTCCGGCAGCGGCCTTGATCGGTCACACGTCTTGAGTCGGCAGACCTTCCTCTCCCTGTTCCAGCGAGCAGCGGAGGTAGTAGGTCTCTCCACGGAATCCCAGCAGCACGACGGCGTGGTGGTGGTGGTGGAGTAGAGAATTCTGCAGGGCTTCGCCGAAGCCAGAGCAGATGGAAGGAGGAGGAGAGAGGCGACTAGGGTTTGGAGAGGGAGGGGCAAAGGGGAGTGGCGCCTCCACCCCTCTATATATAGAGGGAGGGGTGCGGCCTAGGGTTCCCACCCCTAGGCCCACCTCCTAGGGCCGGCGCACAAGGGAGCTTGGGGGGAGAGTCCTTCCCCCCCCAAGTTTCCCTTACTTACCCTTCAAGTTTCCCTTTATCCTTTCTTGGTTTTCAAGTAAACTCCAAAAAATCTTCTAGAACCTTCCAGAACATTCTGAAACCTTCTAGAATCCCCATATAAACACTCTGGAACATTTCCTAACTTCGAAAACGATCCCCATTATATGAATCTTATTCCCCGGACAATTCCGGATCTCCTCGTGATGTCCCGGATCCAATCCGAGACTTCGAACAACATTCGGTCTCCAACACACATTCCATATCTACTTAAAACAACTTCGAACCTTAAGTGTGTCACCCTACGGTTCGTGAATATGTAGACATGATGGAGACACCTCTCCGATCAATAACCATCAGCGGGATCTGGAGATCCATAACGGCTCCCACATACTCAATGATGACTTCGTGATCGATAGAACCATTAACATACGAAACCAATTCCCTTTGTCACGTGACACTCTACTTATCCGAGGTTTGATCGTCGGTACCTCCATACCTAGTTCTACCTCGTTACTGATAAGCACTCTTTACTCGTTCCATGTTATGTCATCCCTTGTGACCTAGTCACATGCTTGCAAGCTAACTAGATGACATTCCACCGAGAGGGCCTAGAGCATATCTATCCGTCATATGGATGGACAAATCCCAATCTTGGTCCATGTGCTTCAACACATACTTTCAGAATACCCAATGACACCTTTATAACCACCCGCCATTCTGAGCGGTGTTTGATGTCATCAAAGTACCCATCCGGTGATGGTGATTAACATAACCTCATGGTCGAAGGATTAGGTTACTATGCATTTGAAAGCTTGTAGCAATACGAACTTAATGACTTGATCTTATGCTACGCTTACTATGGGTGTGTGTCCATCACATCATTCTCCTAATGATATAACCTTGTTATTAATGACATCCAATGTCCATGATGAGGAAATCATGATCATCAATTAATCAACAAGCTAGTTCAACAAGAGGCTTACTAGGGACTCTTTTATGTTTACAAAACACACATGTATTAGTGTTTCCTTATAATACAATTATAGCATGGGATGCAAACATTCATCATAAACACAAAGATATAATAATAACCACTATTATTATTGCCTCTTGGGCATATCTCCAACAGTCTCCCACTTGCACTAGAGTCAATAATCTAGATTACATGGTAATATACCTAACACCCATGGCGTTCTGGTGTTGGTCATGCTTTGCCGTAGGGAGAGGTTTAGTCAACGGATCTGCCACATTCAAATCAGTGTGTACTTTGCAAATCTTTATGTCACCATCTCGGACATACTCGCGAATAGCATGGAAACGTAGCTTGATGTGCTTCAGCTTGCTATGTGACCTTGGCTCCTGTGCATTAGCTATGGCACCTGTGTTGTCACAGTAGATGGCCATCGGGTCCAACGCACTAGGAACCACGCCAAGTTCAGTAATGAACTCCTTCATCCATATGGCTTCTTGTGCAGCCTCCGAAGCAGCTATGTATTCCGATTCAGTTGAAGATTTCGCCACAACGCTTTGCTTGGCACTCCTCCAGCTCACTGCAGCACCATTCAAAATAAATACGTATCCAGACTGTGACTTCGAGTCATCAGGATCGGTGCTACAACTAGCATCAGTGTAACTGTTCACAACAAGTTGTTCATCACCTGTTGGGTCCGCAGCATAGAAAACAAAAAATTTCCTACGGTGTGAACTACACGCCAAGATCTATCTACTAGGTATAAAGCAACGGGTGGACATACATCCAACGAGAACTTACCCTCGTAGACAACGAGCTTTGTTAACGAGTAGGAACTCGTGGTTGATGTAGTCGTACACTTGCCGATCTCAAGATCGTGATGAAGTCCAGAAGGTCCGGCTCCAGCACGTCCATCAGATCCAGCTCTAGCACCACCAAGTCCAGCACCGCAAAGCAGCGGTGCATTCGTGATTGCACACACGTCCAGTACCCCGACAACCTCCGTCCCTCGCTCTAGCAAAGCAGCGGAAGCAGCAACTACTTTCCAGATAAAGCCACCAGGAACATGTATCTCGCTAATCCGAGACCATGGGGGAATAATACTAGAGGGGGAGAGAGATCCTTCACAAGGAGGTGTCTTTGAGAAGTGAGGAGAGGGTGGCCTTTTATAGGAGGAGGGGGGGTGCCCCTCCTTCATGGCCGGCACATGGAGGAGGTGTCTCTTCACCTCCTCCATTCATGTGGTGGTAACCCCTCCACATTAAAATGCCTCTTCACATTCCCTTTTAAAGTCTCCACTTTAAATGCATTAAATTTCTCCAAATTTAATGCTCTCTCATTTAATAAAACTCTTTTATTATTTTTATTCAGAATTTTGTTAATTACTTTAATTAACAAACATTCATATAAAACCCCCTGCAACATTTCAATATTACATGCAGAACCAATTTCAGCATTTTCACCCAAAGCTTGATTTAGTGTCTATTGAAATAATTCCAGCGCTTTCTTAAATCTTTATCTGAAACATATTTGCTCCAAATGGTGTCGGTATCCCTTAAGTGTGTCACCCTACGGTTCGCGAATAATGCAGACATGATCGAGACCCCTCTTCGATCAATAATCAGCAGCGGGACCTGGCGATCCATACTGACTCCTACACATTCAACGATGACTTCTGTGATCGTGAGAACCTTTAACGCTAGTAACTAAATCCCATTTGTCTCGTGATATATTACATGTCCGAGATTCGATCATCGGTATCTCCATACCTAGTTTGATCTCGTTGCCGACATGCACTCTTTTCTCGTTCCCGTGATATAACATTCTAGTGATCACATCACTTGCTTGCAAGCTATTTCAATGTGATATCACCGAGAGGGCCCATAGTATATCTATCCGTCATCGGGATGGACAAATCCCACTCTTGATCCATGAGCCTCAACATAACACCTTCGTAGCACTGAACCCACCTTTATAGTCACCCTGTTACGGTGTGACGTTTGATGTTATCAAGATACTCTTCCGGTGTTAGCAATTAACATGATCTCATGGTATAAGGATAAAGATTACTTCGTATGATGTTATAGCAATATAAACATAATGACTTTGATCGTAATGCTATAATTAGGATGAATGTTCATCACATCATTCCACCAATGGTGTGACCTTGTTATTAACAACATCCAATGTCCATGATCAGGAAACCTTGATCATCTTGTTAATCAACAAGCTAGTCTATAAGAGAGGCATAACTAGGAACCCTTTTTGTTTATTAAACACACATGTATTGATGTTTCCGATCAATACAATTCTAGCATGTAAAATAAACATTTATCATAAACATGGAATAAGATAATAACCACTTTATTATTGCCTCTCGGGCATATTCCCTTCAGTCTCCCACTTGCACTAGAGTCAATAATCTAGTTTGAAAAACTTTGCGTATTGAACACCTATGGCTTTCTGGTGTTGCATATACGCTATTGCTAGTGGTTACCCTAATCTCTGGATCTGACAGTTTCAGGTCCGTGTGTATTTGCATGTCTCTGCGTCTCTACGCATCACTCATTCTCAAATGAGATGGCATTGTATAGATTTGGTCCTTTGGTGAGACCTTTAGTTCGTTAGGCTCAAAATATGTTGATGTTATTGTCACACAATATATCTTCATAGTATTAGCCCACTTTGAACCACACCTAGTTTGATAACAAACTACTTAACACAAATGCCCTCCTTTGCTGCTACTATAGCAGTCATATACTTAGCCTTTTGTTGTAGTATCCGTCACAATGTATCAACTTTGGAACTCATCCAAATCCATCATGGAACATCCTTTCCATTACATTGTGCCACCCATAGTCTAAATTGAGATAAATTTAATTTGTATCTTGTGACAAAACTAGTATCAATGTAACACTTTACAATGAACTACCTTTAACTATTTGTCACTTATACATTATATATTCTTAGTTCTTCCAAAGCTCATAAGAATATCTTTACTATTGTCCAATGATCATCTTATGAATCATTCTGGTATATGCTCATAACATTTAGAGCATAGGACATTCTGGATATATACATATCATGGTATAATCGATCAAAATCTTCATGTGATTTTACTCACTAAGTGTTGAAACACTTGAATTTTGATACAATCCTTTCCATGCAGCAAGAACCTTTCTTGTTGTTTCCATATTGAACCCTTTCAATATCTCATATATGTATGTCTGGCACAACCATATTAGCGCCTTAATCTATCCATATAGATATTGATGGCTAATATTCCGGGTTTGCCCAAGTCTTTCATTGAAATCTTATTTTAATGAAATCCTTAACTTGTGTCAATTCAAGATACATCATTTCCAATCAACAATATGTCCTCTACATAATGTATTAGAAATATGTCTTAGCGCTCCCACTTAATTTCTTGCAAATGCAAGCATCTTCATCATCTCCGATGAATTTAAACTCTTTTAACAGTTTCATCATGGTGAAGATTCCAACTCCGCTATGCTTACTTCAACTATTGAAGTTGCATGCCCTTTTAGCACCCTTTGAATTAACAAAACCCTTCGGACCATGTCATGTACATGTCCTAGGTTACCGTTCTATTAGAAGAACCTTGTTTTGTTTATTCAACTACCATATACCAAATTATATGTAGTGGTTGCTACATTAATCCGTCAAGACTATATATCGCTATGAAAGATCAAATCTTGTCATAATCAACTCCTTGAACATTGTCGTAAACTTCTTTCTGACATGTCGACTATTTCATAGATGTTAAACATCCATGTCTTATTTCTTTATAGATCCAAACACGACCGATAGGCTTCACGCCTTTCCGGAGGGTCTTCCAAGTTCAGAAACTTGTTTTCTCGTGTATGGATACTATCACAGATTCTATGACTTCTAGTCATTTTATGGAGTCAGGGCCCATCATCGCTTCTTTGCGTGTAGTCGGTTCATCATTGTCAAAACAATAACGACTTGCTTATCAAATCTTACTATTTGATTCTTACCGACCCTGCGGTTCTATAGGAACTCTAATCTCCGAGATCACACCTTTTGTAATCACGAGCCATGAGCATTGTGGTCGCCGGGACACTTTTCCAAGCGCTACTTAGCACATATAGCTAAGGTTCAACAACCTTATCAAAGTTCTATTGTCCTCCCACTTAACTTTTCACGAAAAAATCCTTCTCAAGAAACTTGACGTTCCAAGTAACAAACTCTTTTGTCCTCGGTGTTATGGAGAAATTCCCAACAAATTCTTTGGGATAACCTACAAAGACGTGCTTATCCGACTTTGGTTGTAAACATTTTACTTATGCATAGCATACCAAAATTTAAGAAAAGACAATTCGGGTTTTATCCCAAACCATAACTCATATGGTGTCATTTCAATGGATCACGATGGTGCTCTTTTCAGTGAAAAAGTGGTAGTCTCTAAAGCTTCAATCCTTAAAACATAATGGCAGTTTTATAAATGACACCCTTGATCTTACCATGTCAAACATGGTTTGATTTATCTCTCGAATATGCCATACTCCTATGGTTTATCGGGAAACACAAATCATGGAACAATTCCTCAAGTCTTAGGTGTTTTTGCTAAACATGTAACTCAAATATCTTCCTTTACGATCGAATCATAAACTCTTTATTTTCTTGTTACAATGATTTTCCACTTCATCTTGAAAGTCTTTGAACAATTTTCAAATGTTTCATACTTCTTCCTTGTTAAGTAAATATATAGATATATTCACTCAAATTTTCAGAGAAAGCATATGAAGCAAAAAGATCCATCGCATATGGCTACACATAATGGACTGTGCACATCAGCATGCACAATTTCCAATAAGCTAGTCATCCGTTCCTCTCTGGCCTATGGACGGAGTTTCAATTATCTCGAGGAAAGTCTCACATGCGTCAATTGATCAAAATCAAAGACTCCAAAAATCCATCAACATGGAGTTTCTTCATGTTTTCTTTCAAATATAATTTAAACAGCGATGTCACTTCATAAGTGATCTTTCAATCATTTGTCTTGCGACATTTTAGCAATAGTGTTTATGGATGTGATTTCTCCAACTAGACTTGTAAAAGTTCATCCATCCTTTATGGAATACGGTAATTATTTGAACAGCCATTGTTCTCATGATACCGGAACAAAATAACAATTATTTAAACAAATCTTGAAGGCTTGGTTTGATGACAACGAAAAACACAATAACACTTTATTTGTTTTCGATGAACATCATCACTCATTCTCTTGCTGGTTTACTTAGGCCATTGTAGTTCATGAATTGCGTTGTCCTGTATGACACTTCATACCAACCAATTCGGTATCCAATACCAGTATCCAATACCTAAGAACCACATTTTTTTAACAAGCAAGGAATACAACCATAACATGTATATCTTCTATATACCCAAGTTGGACATCTCCAACCTTATATTTTCTGCCAAATATTTTTATAGATTCTCTTTCAGCAATTCCTTTTTATTCTAAAAGAATCTATCAACATCAATAGTGGTGTCATTCACATGACACATAGTACAAAGCATATATAGTCAAATACTAATACCTTTGGACTTGCACTTTGAAGTGGATCACCATCATCAAATGTTTGGCATTCTTTCAAAAATCCATTCTTTAGTAATCTATTAGTGTAGTAAACATTTTACTTACATCTTCTATTCATCCTTATCATGACAACTTTCATGATCAAGCTACTATAGCTTATAAGGAAGAATCACGAGTATAATATCAGTTCCCAAAACCCTTTTGGTAGATTCGGATGCCTAGCATCTCCATCCTTCACAAATTCTCATAGAATATGAGAACATGTATTTTGCTAAATTATACTCTATCATAATGCAACCAAAAACATTGTTTCAGATATCACAATATCTTTCACACATGATGGTTTCTGAAACAATTTCTAGCTCCAATATAATCTTGATATTAAAACAACTTTTTGAATATCAATAATCATGGAGGCAAACATGATACTTTAGATACTAACATTGGAATTCTTACTCTTGATTTAATACTACTTATTAAACTTCATGGAGTAAATAGAGTTTGCTGAAAGTTTGCAATAGGACTTATAAACTTTAAATTGACATTCTAAACAATACGATACCAGTTCGTAAAGTAAATATCTAGAATTCTGTAGTTCTATTATCTCAAATAAAAACTAAGCATAAGGTAGTGAACAGATGCGAATGACTACAACAAATTATGCAAATTCACTTTGATTTAGTTTATGACAAATTGAGTTCGACTAATCCAAATTAGAAATGAACTCCCACTCAAAAACGACATCCCTCGTGCCTTTTTGGTGATTACATGAACCAAATCCGCTACACCAAGTCCGATCATCATGTGAGTTGGTGTAGCTTCAAAGGCGAGCATCAATATGGTCATCACATCAACTATATGACTCATGATTAACCTTTCGGTCCGTGTTCCAAGGCCATGTCTGTACATGCTAGGCTCGCCAAGTAAGAACCTTAGTATTCGCGTGTGTAAAATTGTCATACACCCGTTGCATGAAAGCGTAGAGTTGAGAACACCCGATCATCACGTGATGTCTCGAAACACGATCCATAGAACGGTGCATACTTAAGGAAGAACACATTTTATCTTGATATTTAAATGAGGGATCATCTTACAATGCTACGTAGCGCCAATGGCGGTATAAGATGCTAACATCTAATGTGTAAAGTGAGATGATATGGTCCATGCATTTGATCTCTATCACTTGCATCGTGGTATGATCTCTATCATTCCTTTGTGTGTAAGGCCAAGGTCTATGGAACTTACACGTTGAGTGTGTTGTAAGAGTATCTATCATACATCTACTTACAACAATACCATATCAATACACTAGCCCAGCAACGATCTAAATTAGACGCCTCTAATTTATCACTTGCAAGTTTTACGTGGCTTAGGGCTTTCGGAGATAGAACCGTTCTTACCTACGAACATGAACCACAACGAGGATAACTAAGTTATTAGCAACTCGTTGTAAATCAGATATTGACTATAGTAGGAGAGACAGACACCCGCCAGCCACTTATGCAAAACAAGTTGCATGTCAGTCGTGGAACCGGTCTCATGTACGATGACATGTAAGGTTGGTCGGGCCGCTTCATCCCACTATGCCACCAATATCCAAAATACATAGAAGATGCAATAACATGATCATCATCGCCCACATATCAACATATGTGTACTACCCGTGCTAAGCACCTACGCATAGATCAGGCTCTGATATCACTGTTGGGTCCATAGCATAGAAAACAAAAAATTTCCTACGGTGTGAACTACACGCCAAGATCTATCTACTAGGTACAAAGCAACGGGTGGACATACATCCAACAAGAACTTACCCTCGTAGACAACGAGCTTTGTTAACGAGTAGGAACTCGTGGTTGATGTAGTCGTACACATGCCAATCTCAAGATCGTGATGAAGTCCAGCAGGTCCGGCTCCAGCACCACCAAGTCCAGCACTGCAAAGCAGCGGTGCATCCGTGATCGCACACACGTCTGGTACCCCGACAACCTCCGTCCCTCGCTCCAGCAAAACAGCGAAAGCAGCAACTCCTTTCCAGATAAAGCCACCGGGAACATGTATCTCGCTAATCCGAGACCATGGGGAATAATACTAGAGGGGGAGAGAGATCCTTCACAAGGAGGTGTATTTGAGAAGTGAGGAGAGAGTGGCCTTTTATAGGAGGAGGGGGGTGCCCCTCCTTCATGGCCGGCGCATGGAGGAGGTGTCTCTTCACCTCCTCCATTCATGTGGTGGTAACCCCTCCACATTAAAATGCCTCTTCACATTCCCTTTTAAAGTCTCCACTTTAAATGCATTAAATTTCTCCAAATTTAATGCTCTCTCATTTAATAAAACTCTTTTATTATTTTTATTCAGAATTTTGTTAATTACTTTAATTAACAAACATTCACATAAAACCCCCTACAACATTTCAATATTACATGCAGAACCAATTTCAGCATTTTCACCCGAAACAGTTTCGGTGTCTATTGAAATAATTCAAGCGCTTTCTTAAATATTTATCTGAAACATATTTGCTCCAAATGGTGTCGGTATCCCTTAAGTGTGTCACCCTATGGTTCGCAAATAATGCAGACATGATCGAGACCCCTCTCCGATCAATAATCAGCAATGGACACGGAGATCCATCGGCTCCTACACATTCAACGATGACTTCTGTGATCGTGAGAACCTTTAATGCTGGTAACTAAATCCCTTTGTCTCGTGATATATTACATGTCCGAGATTCGATCATCGGTACCTCCATACCGAGTTTGATATCGTTGCCGACATGCACTCTTTTCTCGTTCCCGTGATATAACATTCTAGTGATCACATCACTTGCTTGCAAGCTATTTCAATGTGATATCACCGAGAGGGCCCAGAGTATATCTATCCGTCATCGGGATGGACAAATCCCACTCTTGATCCATGAGCCTCAACATAACACCTTCAGTAATCGAACCCACCTTTATAGTCACCCTGTTACGGTGTGTCGTTTGATGTTATCAAGATACTCTTCCAGTGTTAGCAATTAACATGATCTCATGGTCTAAGGATAAAGATTACTTCGTATGATGTTATAGCAATATAAACATAATGACCTTGATCGTAATGCTATACTTCGGATGAATGTTCATCACATCATTCCACCAATGGTGTGACCTTGTTATTAACAACATCCAATGTCCATGATCAGGAAACCTTGATCATCTTGTTAATCAACAAGCTAGTCTATAAGAGAGGCATAACTAGGAACCCTTTTTGTTTATTAAACACACATGTATTGATGTTTCCGATCAATACAATTCTAGCATGTAAAATAAACATTTATCATAAACATGGAATAAGATAATAACCACTTTATTATTGCCTCTCGGGCATATTCCCTTCATCACCTCCATAAGAAAGAACCATATCCTTAGTCCTATTCAGGTACTTTAGGATATTCTTGACCGCTGTCTAGTGCTCCATTCCAGGATCACTTTGTATCTGCTAGTCAAACTAACAACATGTGCTATATCCGGTCTTGTACACAGCATGGCATACATGATAGAACCTATGGCCGAGGCATAGGGAATATTATTCATCTTCTCTCTATCTTCCGCCGTAGCTGGACTTTGAGTCTTACTCAAGGTCTTACCTGACAACATGGGCACGAACCCTTTCTTGCTCTCTTCCATTCTAAAATTCTTTAGAACTTTGTCCAAGTATGTACTTTGTGAAAGCGCTATTAGGCGTCTTGATCTATCTCTATAAATCTTGATGCCTAGAATATATGCCGCTTCGCCAAGATCCTTCATTGAAAAACTATTATTCAAATAGGCTTTGACACTATTAAGAAGTTCTATATCATTCCCAATCAACAATATGTCATCTACATATAGTACCAGGAATGCTACAGAGCTCCCACTCACTTTCTTGTAAATACAAGCTTCTCCATAAGTTTGTATAAATCCAAAGTTTTTGATTACTTTATCAAAACGTTGATTCCAACTCCGGGATGCTTGCTTCAGTCCATAAATGGAGCGCTGAAGTTTGCATACCTTGTCAGCATCTTTAGGATCGACAAAACCCTTGGGTTGTACCATATACAACTCTTCCTCAATGTCTCCATTAAGGAATGCCGTTTTGACATCCATCTGCCAAATCTCATAATCGAAATATGTAGCAATTGCTAACAAAATCCTCACAGACTTTAGCTTCGCTAATGGTGAGAATGTCTCATCGTAGTCAACTCCTTGAATTTGTCGGAACCCTTTCGCGACAAGTCGAGCTTTATAGACGGTAACATTACCATCAGCATCTGTTTTTCTTTTGAAAATCCATTTGTTCTCGACAGCCTTACGGCCATCCGGTAAGTCCACCAAAGTCCATACTTGGTTTTCGTACATGGATCCCATTTCGGATTTCATGGCTTCTAGCCATTTGTCAGAATCTGGGCTCACCATAGCTTCTTCATACGTCGCAGGGTCATCAGTGTTGTCCACCAACATGACGTTCAAGCGGTCATACCAATCGAGGAGTAATGCGAACCCTCATTGACCTGCGAGGTTCAGCAGCAGCTTCGTTCGAAGTTTCATGATCACCATCATTAGCTTCCTCTCCAATTGGTGCAGGCGGCACAAAAACATCTTCCGGTGCTGCGCTACTCTCAACTCTGAGAGAAGGTTCAATAACCTCGTCGAGTTCTACTTTCCTTCCAGTCACTTCCTTCGAGAGAAACTCCTTCTCAAGAAAGGATCCATTCTTGGCAATGAAAACTTTGCCTTCGGATCTATGATAGAAGGTATACCCAATTGTTTCTTTAGGGTATCCTATGAAGACGCATTTCTCCGCTTTGGGTTCAAGCTTATCAGGTTGTAACTTCTTTACATATGCTTCGCAACCCCAAACTTTAAGGAACGACAACTTAGGTTTCTTTCCAAACCACAATTAAATGCGGTGTCGTTTCAACGGATTTAGATGGTGCCCTATTTAAAGTGAATGCGGTTGTCTCTAATGCATAGCCCCAAAACAATAGCGGTAAATCTGTAAGAGACATCATAGACCGAACCATATCTAAGAGAGTTCGATTACGACGTTCGGACACACCATTACGCTGTGGTGTTCCCGGCGGTGTCAATTGCGAAAGTATTCCACATTTCTTTAAATGCATGCCAAACTCATAACTTAGATATTCACCTCCGCGGTCAGAACACAGAAACTTAATCTTATTGTTACGATGATTTTCCACTTCACTTTGAAATTCCTTAAACTTCTCGAAAGTTTCAGACTTATGTTTCATAAAGTAGACATACCCATATCTACTTAATTCATCCGTGAAAGTGAGAACATAACGATATCCACCACGTAATGCTACACTCATTGGACCGCACACATCGGTATGTATTATTTCCAGTAAGTCTGTAGCTCGCTCCATTATTCTAGAGAATGGAGTCTTAGTCATTTTTCCCATTAGACATGCTTCGCATCTTTCAAGTGATTCAAAATCAAGTGATTCAAGAAGTCCATCAGAATGGAGCTTCTTCATACGCTTCACTCCAATCTGACCAAGACGTCAGTTCCACATATATGTAGAATTATAATTCAATTTTGTTCGATTAGCATCTATGTTGTGAACATGTGTATCACTACTATCGAGATTTAGTAAGAATAAACCATTCATCTCAGGTGCATTACCATAAAATATATTACTCATATAAATCGAACAACCTTTATTCTCAGACTTAAAAGAGTAACCGTTTCGCAATAAACAAGATCCAGATATAAGTTCATGCTTAACACAGGAACCAAATAACAATTATTCAAATTTAAAACTAATCCCGAAGGTAGATGTAGAGGGAGCATGCCGACGGCAATCACATCAACCTTGGAGCCATTTCCAACGCGCATCGTCACCTCGTCTCTCGCCAGTCTTCGCTTATTCCGCAGCTCCTGTTTCGAGTTACAAATATGAGCAACCGAACCAGTATCAAATACCCAGGCACTACTATGATTACTAGTAAGATACACATCAATAACATGTATATCGAATATACCTTTCTTCTTGATGTTGCCGTTCTTCAGATCCGCCAGGTACTTGGGGCAGTTACGCTTCCAGTGACCGGCACCCTTGCAGTAGAAGCATTCAGTTTCAGGCTTAGGACCAGCCTTGGGCTTCTTAGCAGGTGCGGCAGCTTTCTTGCCGTCCTTCTTGAAGTTGCCCTTCTTCTTAGGCTTGCCCTGTTTCTTGAAATTGGTGGTATTATTGACCATCAACACTTGGTGCTCCTTTTTGATCTCCACTTCAGCAGTTTTCAGCATGGACGATAGTTCAGGCAACGTCTTGTTCATGTAGTGCATATTGTAGTTCATCACAAAGTTCTTATAACTCGGTGGCAGTGATTGGAGGACACGGTGAATCCCTAACTCATTAGGAATCGTTATCCCCAACTCTTGGAGCTTGTTTGCGTGCCCAGACATGGTGAGAACGTGCTCGCTAACGGAGCTACCCTCTTCCATCTTATAGTTAAAGAACTTTTCGGAGGCCTCATAGCTCTCTACGGCCGCGTGAGTCTCAAAAATGAGCTTGAGCTCCTTAATGATCTCGAACGGGTCGTGGTGCTCAAAGCGCTTCTGAAGCTCCATTTCTAAACCGTACAGGATGGCACACTGAACTGTGGAGTAATGATTTTTCCGAGTGGCGTAAACATTCTTTACGTCATCGGTGGCATCTTCTGCAGGTGGGTCACCTAGCGGTGCTTCGAGCACATAGGTCAACTGACCAGCCCTGAGGACAATCTTCAGTCCACGGAGACAGTCCGTGAAGTTGCTTCCATTGTTCTTAAGCTTTTCTTTCTATAGGAACGCATTGAAATTGATGGAGAGGTTCGCCATAATCTACAACAAATTTGCAAGAAGTTTAGACTAAGTTTATGATAAATTGAGTTCAATTTTAATTCTTAAATTAACTAGGTGAACTCCCACTCAAAACAACATCCCTCACGTTGTCTTAGTGATTACACGAACCAAATCCACTACACCAAGTCCGATCTTCACGAGAGAAGATGTAGTTTCATCGGCGAACAATCTTCATGTTCATCATATCATTTATATGACTCATGCTCTACCTTTCGGTATTCCGTGTTCCGATACCATGTATGTACATGCTAGGCTCGTCAAGATTAACCTTAGTTTCCGCATGTGCAAATCTGGCTTGCACCCGTTGTATGCACACGTAGAATCTATCACATCCGATCATCACGAGATGCTTCGAAACGACGAGTCTTAGCAACGGTGCCAACTAAGGATAAACACTTTATTACTTGATATTTAGTGAGAGGGATCATCTTATAATGCTACCGTCGTGATCTAAGCAATACAAGATGCATAAAGGATTAACATCACAGACAATTCATAATTAGTGTGATATGATATGGCCCTTTCTTCTTATGCCTTTGATCTCCATCTCCAAAGCACGGACATGATCTCCATCATCACCAGCATTGCGTCAAGGTCATTGGCGCCGCTTCATGGTTGTCCATCATCACTAGCAACTATTACAACTACTTGGAATAAAGCTATTACAAGATGAATAGACACGCAGGTCTTAACAGAATTAAAGACAACCATTAGGCTCCTGCCGGTTGCCATATTACAACAAGGATCATTGCATACATTAAATATAATCACAATCACATGATGGCCATATCACATCAAAAAAAACCTGCAAAAACAAGTTAGACGCCTCTAATTTTCTTTGCATGTTTTACATGGTTTGGGGCTTTCGAATAAGAACTAATCTTACCTACGAAACTGAACCACAACGTTGATACAAGTGCTATCAAGTACAAAGTGTAGATTGGATCTATACTATGGTGGGAGAGACAGACACCCGCAAAGCCACTTGTGCAAAGCAAGTTACACGTCAAGCGTGGAGCAAGTCTCATGTGCGATGACATGTAAGGTTAGCCCGAGCCGCTTCATCCCACCATACCGCAAGATGCAAAGTACACAAAGCAAAAGACGGCACGAGCACCAACGCCCACAAAACCATTGTGTTCTACTCGTGCAACAGATCTACGCATAGACACGGCTCTGATACCACTGATGGGTTCGTAGCATGGAAGACAAAAAAATTCTACCACAAGAACGAACAAAACCCAGATCTAATCTAGATAAAAGCCAAGATCTAATCTATTAGACAAGTGCAACGAGATAGATCTGTACTAACCCTTGTAGATCCAAAAGCCTTGTGCGAGATCGGATCTCGTGGTTGATGTAGACGATCACTTGCCGATCTCAAGATCGAGTAGACGATCCTTCCGGCGCCGCGTTCGGCGGCGCTTCATGATCGGTCCTGCGTGGAGTCGGCAGACCTTCCTCTCCCGTTCAATGACAGCGGAGGTAGTAGATCTCTCCATGGAATCCCAGCAGCACGACGCCGTGGTGGTGGTGGTGGAGTAGAGAATTCTGCAGGGCTTCGCCTAAGCCAGAGCAGATGGAAGGAGGAGGAGAGAGGCGGCTAGGGTTTGGAGAGGGAGGGGGCAAAGGGGGGTGGTGCCTCCACCCCTCTATATATAGAGGGAGGGGTGCGGCCTAGGGTTCCCACCCCTAGGCCCACCTCCTAGGGTTCACAAGACAGGGAGCTTGGGGGGAGAGTCCTTCCCCCCAAGTTTCCCTTACTTACCCTTCAAGTTTCCCTTTATCCTTTCTTGGTTTTCAAGTAAACTCCAAAAAATCTTCTAGAACCTTCCGGAACATTCCGAAACCTTCTAGAATCCCCATATAAACACTCCAGAACATTTCCTAACTTAGAAAACGATCCCCATTATATGAATCTTATTCCCCGGACAATTCCGGATCTCCTCATGATGTCCCGGATCCAATCCGAGACTCCGAACAACATTCGGTCTCCAACACACATTCCATATCTACTTAAAACAACTTTGAACCTTAAGTGTGTCACCCTACGGTTCGTGAATATGTAGACATGATGGAGACACCTCTCCGATCAATAACCATCAGCGGGATCTGGAGATCCATAACGGCTCCCACATACTCAACGATGACTTCGTAATCGATAGAACCATTAACATACGAAACCAATTCCCTTTGTCACGCGACACTCTACTTATCCGAGGTTTGATCGTTGGTATCTCCATACCTAGTTCTACCTCGTTACTGATAAGCACTCTTTACTCGTTCCATGTTATGTCATCCCTTGTGACCTAGTCACATGCTTGCAAGCTAACTAGATGACATTCCACCGAGAGGGCCTAGAGCATATCTATCCGTCATATGGATGGACAAATCCCAATCTTGGTCCATGCGCTTCAACACATACTTTCAGAATACCCAATGACACCTTTATAACCACCCAGTTACGAAGCGGTGTTTGATGTCATCAAAGTACCCATCCGGTGATGGTGATTAACATAACCTCATGGTCGAAGGATTAGGTTACTATGCATTTGAAGGCTTGTAGCAATACGAACTTAATGACTTGATCTTATGCTATGCTTACTATGGGTGTGTGTCCATCACATCATTCTCCTAATGATATAACCTTGTTATTAATGACATCCAATGTCCATGATGAGGAAATCATGATCATCAATTAATCAACAAGCTAGTTCAACAAGAGGCTTACTAGGGACTCTTTTATGTTTACGAAACACACATGTATTAGTGTTTCCTTATAATACAATTATAGCATGGGATGCAAACATTCATCATAAACACAAAGATATAATAATAACCACTTTTATTATTGCCTCTTGGGCATATCTCCAACATCTAGATCATGGGAGAATTATATTGTGTTTGAATTCATGATTTGTATCTTTTGTTTCTTCATATCTTGTCTTGATCTTTGGACTTGTAGGTACCCAAGACCCCATAGATTGATAAAGGCTTGAGGTGAGAAACTTGGCTAGCGGCGATATCATAGGAACCTCAGTGATAGAAAGGGTAGTACGGTCTTCGCTTAACGTCCCATTAGGGATCAACAACAACATCACTACTTAAAGCTTTGATCTGTGTTTACACTTAATAATCGTTTGTAACTCGTGGCTTCGGTGTACTCTCTGTTGGATTAGAAGTCTATTGCTATGCCCGCTGCATCACGGAGGCTCTAGAATATTAGGATGTGTTGCCCATAAAAGATTATCGCAATACAAACATTATACATGACTATGCTTATTATTATCTTTTATCCCAGTTGATGTGCAGCTGCAGGTGGATCTTCAACCCTGGCCTATCTGCATCCATTGATTCAAACCTGTTATAAAGTAAACTAGATTGGTCCGGTCAACTAAAGGTAAAATGAACAAATAAAGTCTTGTAGACGTGTCTTTTTATATTACCTTTTAGCAGTGCTTTCCGAGGTTCGATTAAACCTAGGTCTTCTAGGGAAAAAGCGATTATACTACATCCGTGAATCCGGATCGAAGGTATCATATGCCCATATTGTGCACGCATGTGTATCTTGTGATGGCGAACAATGTTGAAGAGGAAGTTTTCCTTTTCGTCGCACCCAAAAGCCATTTCCATTTTATGAGTGTTAAAAACGGGGCATTTTGTGAAGAAACCATCAAAGGAATAATTCAAAATACTACCACCCCATTTTTCAAAAATACTAGACCACCTTATATGGATAATGTCCTAACCAGGGTATCTCAAACCTTTCCATCCACCCCGGGTGAAAAAGACAAATGTCTGCCGAATAGGTAGGAAGTGGGTCCGGTTTGAACTACATGTACATGATCTAATGCTCATAATTTTTGAAAAAATTATTTATAGACTTACAATATGATATTTCTTCAGAGATCCAATTCAAGTTTTAGCGAGGCTCATTCTCCATCTGCATGCCTGCCGTTTTGACCATAGTTTGAAACGGGAAATTTTGAAATGGGCATAAGAAATTCCAAAACGGTCTGAACAATGTAAATACTTCTCGTGGTGTCATATTATGTGACATAATTGCAAAGAAAAATACCAAACTTGGTATAATGATTGCATCTCGAGAAGTCCTTCTCAAAATGAGCTATCATGTTCGAGGTTTTATGGCTTTCGGACCAAATGGCCAATGTTATGGCCAGAATCACGGCATAGATTGTGATAGTGTGCTCATATTATACACGCATGTGTATCTTGTGATGGCGAATAATGTTGCAGGAGGAAGTTTTCCTTTTCGTCGCATGGAAAAGCCATTTTCCATTTTATAAGTGCTAAAAATGGGGCATTTTGTGAAGCAACCACCAAAGGCATAATTCAAAATGCTACCACCCCATTTTTCAGAAATACTAGACCATCTTGCATGGACAATGTCCCAACCTGGGTATCTCAAACATTTCCGTCCATCCCCGGGTGAAAAAGACAAATCTCTGCCAAATCGGTAGAGAGTGGGTCCGGTTTGAACTACATGTACACGATCTAATGCTCATGATTTTTTCTAGACTCATAGTACGATGTTTCTTTAGAGATCCAATTCAAATTTTTGTGAGGCTCATCCCCATCTGCATTATTTTATAAGTATATCAAAAACTATTTTTGTTCCCAAGATAGGTGCACCTACTGTGTACTAACAACATATAAAAAGCTTGGATCATTTTCACTTCATTTACTTGTTGAAATCTAAAAATTTTACATGCACTAATTTTTAAATTGGACAACAATTAACATGAAAAATATGGATTTTTTAATTATTGATCTAGCAGTGAAAACCTCATTTCATTCCGAGCTCTGAAACTCTAAAATTACATATTTCAATTTTCAGTAACTTTTTGCCTACACCTAAAATCCCCTCTAGACACACCTAAAATTTTCAATAGATTAACCTCTAGTCCCGGGCCCTATTATGAACTGGGACTACAGGCTCCCGCACGCGGGGATGACTGGCGCGAGCCCTCTAGTTCCGGGTCATATTACGAACCTGGTCTAGAGGTACAGAACGACCCGGGACTAGAGCTGGCCCGGCCTCCTAGCCGTTGGAGTAGGCACGAACCTAGACTAGTGCTCACACTAGTCCCGTCCCGTCCCGTAACCCACATGGGACTAGACCTAGAATCGGTCTGAACCGAAACCCTTATTTCTACCAGTGGCAGTGTCATGCTGCTAGTATCATTTTGATTTGTTTGTATTATGCTGAAAGTTCTAGAGCACATAATGATGATAAGAAACTGAAAATGTAGAATGTCTTTGGTTCTTACTCTGTTGAATGAGTTTATACAGTTTTATCTATGTGTGAACCGGTATCCTGATGTAGGTAGCCCATTAATTATTTCAGGATTGCACGATGTCATATGCAAATCTTTCTTCATCTACTGGCGTACTAACACTCGATTAACTGGACACATTCAATCAATTCTGTCAGACGGGATGCATAACATATAGTAATCCATTGGTTCATATTTATGTAGCCGTCTTTATATCTTATGGTAAACAGTTTATACTAGATGAATACCCGTGCGTTGCTACGGTAAAATGCAACATAAATTAAATTTATGTGTGGGTAAATTGAGGCAATTTGTTCTTGCCGATGCTACTATAGCTAGAACGGCCCTATCAGCGAGCTAGACATGTTCATCAACACATATCTCCTAGAAAATTACGCGTCCCTCGTTACCATGCAAACCGTAAATTCATATCTTGGGAAGTGTCTAGCATTTAATGGAAGCATTAATATTGCATATAATGTCAGTGAGAAGACGTTTCGAATGAATACTGAAATCTGGCATGTCTATATGATAGTAGTGGAAACACACACAACTCAATATCGCTTGAAAAAATGTAACGAGCAACACGGATATATTTACTACTACTACCTCTGATCTACCCGGCTGACACTAAGGCTTTCAACGTTGTTGCTGTTGTAAAGGTTGCTAGCAATGAGGGTGCCAAGGGCACGTGCTTAGCTTCGACCACTTTCCCGACTGCGCAATGTCAGGTGCGCGAGCGTGAGGGATGGCAGGAGGTGATGCTGCAACACGTCCCACAATGCCCAGCTCTGCGTGTCCCACCAATTGCTCGTCGTCCCATCCCTGCTTGGCTCAAGGGAAGATGTTGTAGGTACCTAGCTCCCGGTCAGAGCGTAGCTGTTTGCAGTGACCGTTTCAGGTGCTCTCGATGCCATGTGAATGGCCATCGGGCTCGGTACTGCCGCAACGCTTGGCGTCCTCTCAGCTCATTGGCAGCCCATGTCGTGTCGTTGTCGCCTCACCTCGTTGCTGAGCATTGTGAAGCACATGCTCCTCGTGGAGACCAGGTTAAGGTCTTACTCCCATCCAAAGTGCCTCGTCATGGGACTTGGGTGTCAGTTGTTTCTGCTCCTGTTGACTCTTCGACCTCGGCGGCTTTGTTGTTGCAATCCGTTTTGGAGGAGCAAGCTGTGTTGTTACGTTCTGAGCTTCTTAACACAGCTTCCCTTCGGCTTGAGGAGGTCGTTCATCATCTACACGAGGTTGTTGACACCTTGCATAGCTGTCTGCTTCCAATTGGGGGCTTCCTGGAGCGGTTTGAACCTGCGTTGGGTAGGCTTGGTCGGACGCCTGCTGATCCCTTGTTTGTGCCAGATATTGGCAAAGTGGGAGTGAGCGGAGCAGTCCTTTTTTGGATGTTTCTCTCCTCGTGCTAGGGCGAGCTCAGCGGCTCTGGTCATTTGAAATCAGGAAGTTGGAGTACTTATCATCCTCGAGGATAAGAGGACACTCGTTGTTGCCGCCATGGACATAATCGAGAGCGCACCACCATGGACTTCTTTGGCCAACCTAATCTTGAACCCTTGACTTCATTGTCACTTGCACTTCAAGATTCCAAAAACCTCCATGGCAACGGAGACATGGAGAACATGCATTATTTTTCTAAATTAAGAAGATATCGTAAAGTTCTGCTTCAAACTGCCCGTGCGTATGTAATCATGCACCAACATGTAATTGAGAAGTCACATGTTTGAGCGGATATGCAAGAGGTTGACTTGGACATCTCAAGATTTTCTGGTAAGTGTTTTTAATGTTACTAAACCAGCTTTCAAGTAAGCTTTGAATGAATTCAGGACTCTCTAGGAAAAATCATATAGGTTTATGTATTGCCGAAATTGGCTAACCAGTAATATTTACCTCCTTGCCATAGTCAACAGGGTGCATAAGATTTACTGAATATTTCTAGTAGTAAAACTTGAGAAGTTCAAGTCTGATGTCCAAGCCCCTCTCTTTGGTTTAGTTTCCGATGTCCCCGAATTTCATGATGTATTTGGTGACTTAAATGCAAATATGTTTCGAACTCTAAGAGATTTTTTTTACGGATACACAACATGATATAAAAATCTGAACAATTTTTATGGACGTGAACTAAAAATTGTGATAGATCGAATAGAGGAGAGCTGAAACATCCTTTGTTAGTACAGAAATACAAATACAACAACCACAATGAACTGGATGAGTATTAGGAATATCCGAACATCAAGAATTTTTTACCAGTACTGAATCTGTGGCAACTGGTGAGGATAATCATTTGAAGCAGATGCTTTTGCTTTTGAATCGTGGAAAAAAGTTTCAGAACTCAAGTAGTAGCAGTGCAGCAGCGTTGAAGGGGTATATATACAAGATACTCTACGAGTAAATCGGGCATAGACCATGTTAAATTATCATGGAGATCCAAGCTCAGGCAGTCGCTGAAATCCAAACAAAAGAGTACTCCTTCGTTTCTAATATAAGTGGTAGTATAAGGGAAAACAGAAGGGAGGAACCTATAGTCAATGGATTTCATGTTGCTAGTGACCAATGCCACCTGCAACCTCAATCCCCAATCGCTGAAGCTGTAAAAAGAGAGCATGGTGGTCACTCACTGATTAACAGCTGGATGTTCGAGATTGGCAAAGGATCTCAAAGAACCATACGTTGAGGTGTGGGGGAGAAGGAACACGAGATTGGCAAAGGATCCCCATCCACACTCCACTCACAGTCCCCAGTCTACTTGGGTCAAACCATAAAACCCTAGCCGCTCCCTCCCCACCGACAAGGCCCTCCGATTGCCGGCCGTGATGACAAAAGGGGGCTGGAAGGGCTGGTTCTCGGCCAGGCCGGAACGACCACGAGCCCAGCTCCTCCGCCGACAACGGCCGTAATCGCCGTCATTTCATGTCGAGGTTGCCACTGGCGCGCGCGTCGCGCCCGTGCTCCAAGTGGTGCGTCTACGTCAGCCTCAAGGCCGCGCACACGCTGGCCGAGGCAGGCATGCCTTGCCCGTGGCCGGACGTGTACCTATCGGTGGGCTGGCATCTCAATGGCGCCTGCGTGCCTGTGCCGGCCACCCCGTTGTCGGGCCCTGCTCGTTGCCGGGAGATCTGTCGCCATCGAGCCTTCCTGCCACCAGATCTAAAGTGGGACCCGGCCTACTCCATCCACTCCAACCTCTAGGACCGGTGGTTCGAGGCGGAGCACGCGGCACGACGCGAGGCCCACCTCGAGAACCTCCACGACGACAACGAGGACTGCTCGGAGGAGTCCGACAAGGACTCCGGCGTGGAGGACAACGACCTCCACTTCCCACCGCTGTAGCCCGGCATCCCCGACTGGTCGCACTACAAGGGAGCCGACATCATCGAGTCCGAGGTGTGGCCTCAGTGGCCCGGCCAGGTGGCGGTCAAGGTGGAGGAGCCGGAGCTAACGCAACCCCGGGCCGATGACGAAGGAGGAGGAGCTCCAGGCCGCCATCCCCGCGTCGCAGCTGGATTAGAAGAAGCGGTGGGACGACACCGCCTAGGCCGTGCACGAGTCCTGGGTGGCTGCGCAGGCCCAGATGCCCCCTTCGCCGCCCGCGCTCCCGGTATCGCCACCCACTCCGTCCCCGAGCGGCTCGAGTCCATCGCCCCAGGTCTTCATCGTCATCGACGACGGCAACGAGTAGGCGACGGGCAACAGCAGGACCAGGCGCCGGCCGGCCAGTAGCACCAGGTGTAGGTTCCCCTCCCCACTATGACACCCCAAAATATTGGGATTTTTTCTGTTGATATTTTGTGACCAGGACCGAGACCTTTTTATGTAATATGTATAATTATTTTCGCCATTTCCTTCTTTTTCTGCAATGTTTTTTCCGGGGCAATGGACGTTCGGGGCATAGGCCACCGCAAACGGGTTCAATCCGGACGGCCTATCCTCCACGCGCAAACGGATCAAATTGGATGGATTCGGTGTCCAAAATGCACGGGGCCATTGGAGTTGGCCTTACTACCTCAACTAGTGTCCGGTGGCCACCGCAAAGGCTTGGACGGGAAGAAAAGCTTTAGGATTGGAAGGGGGAGGCACAATACTTCACGGGACAATCGGAAGATATATTCAATTTTTTTCTTAAGTGAGAAAAGAAGACGGAGAGAAGGTCACATGCCCACATGTCAGTGCTAGATTTAGATAAGAAGAGGACGTAACACTAAAACCGGACTTATAGCCACCAACTTGCGTAGGATTAGCTATATATAGCTATATACAAGACATGACACATACTCGACTGGATTGTTTTTGAATAACAAACTCTCATAACAATTTCACACTATGTACGGGCAGAGAGAAAGTTATAACTAATATAGCGCGGGGTAACAAACTCTATCCTCCCTTGTTGATGATGTTAGTTTGTTAAAACGATTGAGTGCGATGGCATTTCTCCTGTAATTTTTGCATGTGTGACACTAAGTATTTACCACGCTTTTGAAATTAATGGTAAAGATAATCTAGTTTCATTTCTGTCAGTTAAATGACATATTCCCTTTGTGTAGGAATAACTGACTTGGGTTTGTTTAGATTTAAATGTATCTAGACGCATCTTAGTGTATAGATACATTTGAATCTAGACAAACTCAAATCAATTACTTCTGGACGAAGGGAGTACTTCTTTTTTCTGCATAAGCAGGAAAAATGAGCTGAAAGTAGTAGCCAGTTCGAAATTAGCAAGAAAGTCGGTTTATATTCATAAATTTCGTCTATGTATTGTTTGCTGTTGTACTGTATGATTCCCATCAACTTTGAATGCCATCAATCAGGAGCTGTGAAATAGTAAATTGAGCATTGAACTCTTGTTGCACTATCTCCTACTACAGCTTGCTAAAAAGTCTTATATCGTGAACGGAGCTAGTATTTGAGAATGAGTACGGGTTTGTTCCAATTTCAGTCAGCATTGCAATGCTTGGATTGAAAGGTTCCTTCTGTTCTGAATGGAGGGAGTAGTAAGCAATGTATGCTTGTGCCGAGAACTCACTCCTTCTTAGGCAAAAGTATACCTAGTGTGTTGTTAATTATTGTTTTCCTTTGTACTTTAATATCATTTTTTACTAAACTTACATGTATATGCCAATTCACGAACAATCAGAGATCATATACTCCTTGTTTGACTTTGATCTCACACGCCAACATTACAACTGAATGCAGCGGTTCCTTTCATTGAAACTGATTGGTTTAGGCGTCGCTTATTTAGTCATTCGAAACAAATGGAATCAGTGATACTAGATGAATTCACGTCGAAAAAGTAAAAACCTTCCTGTGCCGTCCCTGCTCGGGTAGCACCGGAGGCCAACCCTAGCCGCTGCCGACGGCCGGCCCTCACTCCCCTCTCTACCCTGCCTTCGTCGGAGGACGCGGCCGAGCAAAGCTCGCGCCGCCGATGATGGGGGCGGGGCCTTTCTCTCCCGTGTAACCTCGTCGTGAGGGGCGTCGGCCTGAGCGGCGGCGGAGGTCCTCGACGGCGCGGCGGCGGGCGGCGGCGCAGGGAGGGCGCGTCGTGGCGGTGCGGAGGGCGCACGGCGAAGACAGGGCCAGATCTGGGCATGTCGCAGCGGTGGTGGCTGGCGGCATGGGGGGCCTCCTCCCCCGAGCCAATGTTGGCTGGCAGCTTGCCCGGCGGTGGCCAGCGCCCTTGGCGGTGCCGACAGCCAGCCCAGGTGACGGCGGCGGCTGGGTCCTCACCACCTAGTCCCCGTTTCAGTGCTGGTGAGACGACGACAAACCCCCCGCTCCACCGACGACATTTGTGGCTCTCTTCTCGCGGGCGGCTAGTCCAAGGCGGCTCCTTGCTGCGTATCCGACGATGTTGGGGTTGACGGCAGGGCCGGGGAGAAATCCCTGCGTGATGCTGGCAGCGGCGACGCCCGTGGGCGCCGTTACCTTCTTGGAGGCGTCGTCTCGGCGCTGCCCGTGCTTCCCCGCCTCGAACACCGGGGGAAACCCTAGACCCGGCTAAAGGATCGGGAGGCGGCGACATAGCTATGTCGTTCCCTCCTTGGGGGCGTCGCCTTGGTGGTTCCTGGAGTCCTCGGTGCGCTAGTTGGAGCCTAGCCTTGGCTGCCGCCTAGAGCTTGGGCTTCCGGGGCGCTATGTACACCGTCGATGGTGCTTCCTCGTCGACGCCTCCTCCGGTCGGGCTCGGTCCCGCCATTCACTCGCCATCTCTTAGGCGCTATGGGCGAACGGTGTGTTGGCTTGCGCCTTCCTTGAGTTGGATCGGTCTTGTGCAGCTCCTTTCTTCGGTTGTTACGTGGCCTAGAAGCTCGGTGTATCATCCCCTCGCTATTTTTGGTTGGAGATGGTTCAAGAAGAGTCTTTGTCGTGTGGTTGATGTGGTTGTATTGTAACCGTGGAGTTGTGTTTGTATCGTGTAGCCTTTTGGTGTTGTATCGGCCATCTTGATCTCTTCTTCTATGAATCCGATACACCTCCTAGGATGTATCCTTGGAAAAATTCATGCCGAATTTGAACAGAATTCATACTCTGTAAAATCTGGACAAAGAAAACAACAGTACCCAGGCGACATCCCAGCCTATGGAACACTACAGCGTGGCCCAGCAGAGAGCAGATAACTTGTATAGCCTAGCTTTTCATTTCTTCCCGAATCTTGATCCTGTCCCCGCTTCAAATTTCATTCCCCACCAAGCTTCTCCATGGCTCGGCGGCGCGTCCAACCCTAACCCTAGCCAGCACTCCGCGCCGGCTCCCCGCCTCCCCGTTCCATTCCCCAGCGGCCGCACGACCGTCCATCGACGGTAAACCCCCAAATCCCCCTTTGTCCGACCGCCGGGCGCCGGGTATGAAGAAGAAGAACGCGGCGGCACCCACGGCTGCCAGGAAGAAGAAGGCGGGGGCGGCGGAAACCTCGGACAAAAGACGCGAGTCAGGGGGAGAAGGAGAAGGCAGGCCGCAGAAACTGGCACGGCATGACAACGGCGACGGCGACGGCGACCCCCCCAGCCACGGCGATCTCATCAGCAAACTCCCCGATGACATCCTCCGCAGCATAATCTCGCTCCTCCCCACCAAGGATGGTGCTCGCACGCAGGCCCTCGCCCACCGGTGGCGCCCGCTCTGGCGCTCATCCCCTCTCAACCTTGAAGCTGACTACCGCTTCTGCTCCAACGAGTTCAAGCGCTTCCTCATCGTCTCCAAGATCCTCTCCGACCACCATGGCCCTGTCCGCCGCTTCGCCTTCAACGGCATCCGCCTCCACAAGGCCAAGAAAAGGTTCGCCGAAGAAGCAGCTCAGATGGAGAGCTGGTTCCAATCTGGAGCTCTTGTTGGCCTTCAGGAGCTCGACATCAGATTCCGGCTCTTGGACTATGAGCCTGAGAAGTGTTACCCGCTGCCACAATCGGTGCTTCTCTGCGCATCAACCCTTGTCGTGGCCAGAATCAGCTTCTGTGATTTCCCAAAGCAGATCCCTCCTTGGCTGAGTTTCCCCTTGCTCAAGCAGCTCAGCCTATGGGATGTTTCCATCTCTGAGGATGTCTTCAGTGGTGTGTTGTCTGGTTGCCATGTCTTGGAATCACTGGACTTAATGGACCTTCTTCATGATGTTGGTTGCTTTCGAATTAGCTCGGCAACTCTCAGGAGCATTGGCCTCTGCGCTTGTTTTTCAGCCAAAGGAGAGGTGGTCATTGAGGACACCCCTCTCCTTGAAAGGCTGCTATTTCCTTGTCCTGGAGCTGGTTATGATACTGTCCGGGTAATTAGGGCACCTAAACTGGAATTTTTAGGCCCTCTGTCACCTAGCATGCCTGAAATCATGATTGCAAACCTTGTCTTCCAGGTAGCAACAACAGCCTCTTGCTCTTGATCCTTGCATGCAGCATTGTTACATGTACTAGCATTTTTTACATGTTCATTGTTTCCTGCAGAATTTAATCCCAGCCAGCTTGAAGAACACGATAAGCACCGTGAATGTTTTGGCTCTCGAATTTTCTGTCCCTGATTTGGAAGTTGTTGTTGATGTCTTAAGGTGCTTCCCATGCTTGGAGAAGCTCTATGTTATTGTGAGTATTCATCTTTTGTAGTATAAAATTAAAGTGATATTTAATTCTTGCGCTAAACCTTGTTTGCACATATAATCTAGTCTAGGTTGGAATAACTTCTAACATATTTTTCCTTACCATTCCCAGTGGAAGAGACATCGGAAGATACCAATGCAAAGTGTGCCGGACTATGACCCACTAGATCTGGTCAAACACGTTGAGACTCATCTAAAAGAACTGGTGTTGAAGAATTATGAGGGTGATGAGCAAGATATTTGTTTTGCCAAGTTCTTTGTTTTGAAAGCGAAATTGCTAAAGGAAATTAAATTTGTAGTCAGTAAAAATATCAACAAGGAATGGGTGGCTGATCAATACAGGCTGCTAGAAGTGGGATCTAGAGCTTCTCAAGACATACAATTGGAATTCATATGTAGTTATGAGAGCCGCTTGGATACCCACGATTTGTCAATTGCAGATCCCTTCACCAGCTATTTGTTCAGAGGAGTAGATGCTCTTTCAGAAGAATCATGCTGATGGCTAGTCGATGGTCGTCTTCATTGAGTTTGGTCTAGAACTGAAGGATTTATTGTCTTCAGCTATTCTCTCGACATAGTTGATGCTTGAAGATTGTGCGTTCTCTTTGTCTAATCCTTAAAATGGATATGACTGCTCCACTTCTAGTCTGTTGTTCCTTTGTTATTCCCCGTCATGCAAAAATAGTTTGTTGCCAAAAATTGTAACTCGGAACTAGTAAAAGGAGCACTCAGCTTCTGTTGTACTGTCTTTTGTCTGAGAAAGTATGGATGGTACCTTGGTTGTTCCACTTTCAGTCAGCAACGCTCATGTTGAAAAGTTGCTTCTGTTTCAGCTGCAATTTATGCTTGTGTTGCGAACTTAGTTATACCTTTTACACAAGCATTTGACATTTGAGTCCTATTTTTCGTTATTGCTAATATATGTATTTGCCTTGGTCCTCATATAAAAAACCGAAAATATTTCAAGTCAACCTTGTACTGCAAATTGGTTTATTGTCAAAAGTTATATCTGGAAGATGGTGAAACCAGCATCAAGCTACTGTTGTATTTGGAAGATTAGTTTGCTGCTAAAACTTGTAATCATCTGGAGGCTAGTAAACTATGCATCGAACTACTCTGACCCTGTATTTGTATGGCTATCTTCATCAAGCCAGCCTAATGTCTTTTGTCTGAAATAAAAGTCTGGATGCAATCCAGTTTTCTCCAGTTGTGTTGGAAAAAGTCTTCAGTATCAACAATCTATTCTTGTGTTACTCAAAAGTAGGTGAAGTTTAGCCTAGGACTTGTTATTTAAGAGCATTTACTCTTGGCCTGTTAAAAAACCCTCTGTTTGTTACCCAGTGGTGCATTGATCGTATCTCCTAAGGTCTTTTACTTCTCTCGTATTTTTATCCACTAGAGTTTTAGGGATATGCGGGGATTTGGTGTTCACCCAATACTCTCTAATCCCTGCAAATACTCTTCCCCGAAAATACTCTACCATGTAGGAGAGTTTTCAATCTAGACAAAAATAAAAAGGATTTGTGGGGATATATCGAGATTATCCCGGCCAAATCCGAAGTAGTAAGCGGACTACGGAGATTTTGCGGGAATTGGACCAATCCCCTCCGTTCCCCGCAAATACACCAGTGAATACGAGAGAAGTAAACAAGGCCTAAATGATGTACGGTATGTATGTAAATTGAGACCAGGGCTCTTAGCTGGTGGGACTTAACGGGTGAGGCCGGTGGCTTTGTGGGATGAGGGAAACAGCAACAAGTGTCCGCGTTCAGGTCCCTCTCGAGCAGCTACAATTCTTGCACATACTGTATTTTAGACTGAATGTCTCTTTCTTTATAGTTCACCACTTGACATTTACACATGAAACAAAGTTCAGAATAATCACAGCAGAAAGATTCTTATTTTTGTATTATTTCCAACAATTTCAACTAATCCTAGTGCCCCTTCTATCGTTTCACATAGTAACTTACTCGGTATAGTTATGATTGTTCTGGGTATATGATATCATTTGAGAAGTTATAGACTCGTTCTTTTTTCAGGAAAGTATTTTTCCTTCACTGCCCCCCTCCTAATGCCCCTTTGCCCTCTATCTGATGAGATTCAGTTCCATTGGTTTGTATAACTGACTTGATATATTCTCATTTGAATCTCCAGCAAGTGAGAAGAACATTTGTGCAGGTGCAGAGGCTGCCTATAGGTTTCTCGTTGCAACTTGTGGAACCTCTGAGGAAAGCCTCATTTTCTACGGTCAATCAGGTATAGTGGTCCTACTTTCGTTTTGGGATCTGCCTTGAGAGTAAACGACTAACCATACTGTAAAACCTACAAGCTGGTTTGATAAAAATAAGGTTATTACCTTCTTTTTTCGAGTAAAAGAATAAGCTGTCCACTTTATTCTGTCAATTTGTTTTTTCATAGATCTAACTCTATACTTATCCGTAGACATTGACAAAGTTACATTGGTCAAATTTCCTGCGTTGGTAATTGATTCGAGTATTCTGCTGACGGTAAGTTCCTAAAGGTGTTTAATCCCATAAGCTCACATCCATGTGCGTTTGTATTGTTGAACTTCCGTAGATGTTTCAAATTTAAAGTCTGTTAGGTATACCTCAATTTAAAAACTGACCAGTGATCAAAATGGCGAACCTGTCGATTCACCTGATCACTCACTAGTCTTATAAGGGATTCATGGCTTTCGAGGCAAATGAGCTAGGTCATGACCACAATCATGGCACAGTTTGTTGCAATATGCCCATATTCCGCACATGTGTGCATCTTGTGATGGCCAACAATGTTGCTTCGGAATTTTCACTTTCTACGCATAAAAAATCCACTTTTCATTTTCCCGGTTCCTGAAAAGGTGCATTTTCTGTAGCAGCTACCAAGGATGTGCTTTGAAGAAGCTTCACCCCATGTTTAATAAATATTAGAGAGCATTTGGTGGACAATTCACCAATTGGATACACCTAAAAGCTTACGGTGCACCGCCCACAATTTAGACAAGTTTCTGTTGGTTTCGTGGGAAGGGGCTCAGATTTAGCCTGGAGGTACCTCGTAGCTCGCTCAAGAATTTTCCAAAATATCATTTCTAGGTACAAAACATAAAATTTCATTTGAGATCTAGTAAGATATTTTCTAGACCCAGGACCTAGCTTAAAAACTCTAAGTGCCACAATCTTGGCCGCATTTTGCAACCAGCCTCAAGAGTTCAAAAAAAAATAAAAAAATGTAAAATCTTGGCACTTTGTCATTTTAATATTACCAAGTCGCATGTAAAAATAAAAAACATGTGATATGGGGATTATTCGAAAAAAGTGTTCACAAAAATGAGCTACCACCTTAGAGGATTCATGGCTTTCGAGGCAAATGAGCTAGGTCATGACCACAATCATGGCACAATTTGTTGCAATATGCACATACTTCGCACATGTGTGTATTTGTGATGGCAAACAATGTTTCTTTGAGAAGTTGTCACTTTTCAGCGTACGCAAAATCCATTTTTCATTTTCCCGGTGCCTGAAAGGGTATATTTTTTGAAGCGGCTACCAATGATGTTCTTTGAAGAAGCTTCACCATATTTTTAATAAATATTAGAGAGCATTTGGTGGACAATTCACCAGTTGGATGCACGTAAAAGCTTACAAGTTTTTGTCGGTTTCGGCTTAGATTTAGCCTGGAGGTACCTCGTAGCTCGCTCAAGAATTTTCCAAAAACCATTTCTAGGTACAGAACATGATATTTCTTCAGAGATCCAGCAAGAGATTTTCAAGGCCTGACACCTAGCTTAAAACCCCTAATTGCCACAATCTTGGACGCATTTTGAAACCAGCCTCAGGAATTAAAAAAAATATAAAACCTTGGCATTTTGCCATTTTATGTTACCTAGTTGTAGGTAAAAATAACAAACATGTGATATGGGGATTATTCAAAAAAAGTGTTCACAGAAATGAGCTACCGCCTTCGAGGATTCATGGCTTTCGAGGCAAATGAGCTAGGTCATGACCAAAATCATAGCACCGTTTGTTGCAATATACCCATATTTCGCACGTGTGTGTATCTTATGATAGAAAACAATGTTGCTTCGGGAAGTTTTCACTTTCTGTGTAGAGAAAATCCATTTTCCATTTTCCCGGTGCCTGAAAGGGTGTATTTTCTAAAACAGCTACCAAGGATGTGCTTTGAAGAAGCTTCACCCCTTTTTTAATAAATATTAGAGAGGATTTAGTGGATAATTCACCAATTGGATGCACCTCAAATCTTACGGTGCACCGCCCGCTATTTAGACAAGTTTATGTCAGTTTTGCTGGAAGGGGCCTCAGATTTATCCTAGAGGTACCTCGTAGCTCGCTCAATAATTTTCCAAAAAATCATTTCTAGGTACAGAACATGACATTTCTTCAGAGATCTAGTAAGAGATTTTCAAGACATGGCACCTAGCTTAAGAACCCTATTTGCCACAATCTTGGCCGCATTTTGAAACCAACCTCAAGAATTTTAAAAAATTCAAAAAATGTAAAACCTTGGCACTTTGTCATTTTATGTTACCTATTTGTAGGTAAAGTTAACAAACATGTGATATGGGGATTATACGAAAAAATTGTTTATGGAAATGAGCTACCACTTTCGAGGATTCATGGCTTTCGAGGCAAATGAGCTAGGTCATGACCACAATCATGGCACAATTTGTTGCAATGTGCCCATATTCCGCACATGTTTGTATCTTTTGCTGGCAAACAATGTTGCTTCGGGAAGTTTTCACTTTCTGCGCACGGAAAATCCATTTTCCATTTTCCCAGTGCCTGAAAGGGTGTATTCTCCGGAGCAGCTACCAAGGATGTGCTTTGAAGAAGCTTCACCCCATTCTTAATAAATATTAGAGAGGATTTGGTGGAAAATTCACCAACTGGATGCACCTCAAATCTTATGGTGCACCGCACACAATTTAGACAAGTTTATGTCGGTTTCGCTGGAAGGGGCTCAGATTTAGCCTAGAGGTACCTCATAGCTCGCTCAAGAAGTTTCCAAAAAATCATTTATAGGTACAGAACATGGGATTTCTTTAGAGATTCAGTAAGAGATTTTCAAGACCCGGAACCTAGCTTAAGAACCCTAATTGCCGAAATGTTGGCCACATTTTGAAACCTAAATGTTGATTTATTTCAGCCACACATCACGCATCCAACGACCAAAAATTTGTGGTTCTGTCCTGCCGCCAATCCAAAATTTCGGGTTCCATCCTCCTGTTGATCCAAAATTATGCGACTGGGCACCCAAATTCTCGCACCGAGCCAAATGAAACTTCCATGCACTGATATTACCGTTCAGCCCACCCACACAGTGTAACCAAAGCATTCGCGTAGAGGGCATTTACGTAATCTATTCAAAACACTCCTTTATCCCCTCACCGAAAGGAGACAGATCAAAATTGTGCCCCCGCCCTCGTCCTCACCGCCCCCTGTCATCCTCCCCTCTAGTAGTCATCTAGCTGTTGACCAATCCCAAACCCTAGCCCGTCCTCACCTTCCCGGTTTCCGACCATGCCGTCGAGCTCGCGAACCTGCCACCTCACTGTCGAGGACTGCCATCAGCCTCACCGGCAAGGTCTTCCATGTCACCAACAAGGTCTTGCCCCTCTCCGTGAACCTCGGCGTCAAGGTTTGCTACCTCACTATCCATACCACCAACAATGTCTGTCTTCTTGCTATCCACCCCACAAACAATGTATGTCTCCTAACCATCCACCTCGTCGTCAAGGTCTGCAACTTTTCCTTTCACCATGCTGTCAAGACACACCCGATCGTCGTCCACCTCACAGATAAGGCCAGCAAGGTTACCGGCAAGAAACTCACAAAGAAAAAGGCCATAGCGCATGCAGGCAAGTAAACAAACTCCTAGTTTTTCTGCTCTTTTAAGCCTGCTCGATGTTCATGTGTTTCATTTTCCTTGCATGTGAAATTGCTTGTCTGAGAAGCAATAGTTTCATTTTTCTTCTCATGTTTGCTATGGGACAATTAACACCATACGTTATATTTTGTTTAATTGCCTGTTTAATTTGTAGCTTACTTGAATTTCTTTATTAATGTTAGAACCTCAAATGCATCCCATGGAAGAAAGTCGGCTAAAAAACATCATGGGAAATAATGAGCGGTTGCAACAACTGGGTGTTAGGCCCTTTGGAAGTCTTTTCGCATCGCCATCTGTATTGTCTCCTAAATAGATGAGAAATGAATGCTCTAGATCTGACTATGATCCTAAAGAGAATGAAGATATCACTAAAGAAGACATATATGATTTCAGTTAGGAGAATGAGCTGCAGGTAGACCCCTTACCTTCTTACTCATCTTGGGTTTATTTGTTTGCTAACTGATTTTTACATATATTTGTTGCTTCCTTATTATCCCCAATTGACTGGTACAAATGGAATTTCTAGCCACGAAAGAGGAAATGAAACAAGACAGCTGCCGTGAGGACAACTTTGGCTCATGTTGGTGTAGCAATTGTCCGGAAGCGCGTCTTGGCGGGAAAAACCATGGGGAAGCAACCAACTGCCCAAGACGGTCGGGCAGCTGCCCAAGCTTAACCCACACCTACCCAAGTCCAGCGGCAAGGTCCCTTCCTTCTGCAGGCACCACCCCAAGGCCTGTAGCTAGGTCCCTGCCTTTTGTAGTCACCTGCCCAAGGCCAGGAACCAGGTCCCTGCTGTTCGCAGGAACCTCCCCAAGGCCAGCAGCACGCTCCCTACCATTCACATCCACCTCCCCAAGGCAAGCAGCAGCCCCTGCCAAGCCATGCACGGGCGCCTCTCCAAAGCAACTATGCACATCGCCAAAGAGACTGTGCATCTGAGTGTTCAACTACCCAAGGTAAGGGGTCAACTTCCCAAGGTAAGGGGTCAACTTCCCAAGGTGAGGGGTCAGATGTGAAACATGATGGATGGTTCTTTGACTGTTGTGATTAGGATCAAGAAGGTAACGTGTTGAAAAAATTGCTAGCTCTACAGTAACCTATTAACATTATATTGTGTCAATCATACTTATTGCATTTTACTGTTGTAGAACACTAACTCATACCCATTATATTCTTGTATATGAATTTGGCCATAATCATGATGCAGACACTGTTATGCATGATGATCCTCAGTTGTTGACAAGATGCCCACAAAAGACTTCAACTTGTCGTTCCTCTAGGAAGAACTAGACAGGTGTCACTAGTGATTTCTGCCAAGTTTTCCACTAAGTGTGCAGTAATAGTCAGGACTAAGATGCCTATCTTCCCCCAGTGGAAAGAGTACATGGAGAGGCCGGATGTCAGAGCAGACTTCTACGACAAAGTTTCCCTATGTTCTATAACACTCGGTTGTCCCTTTCTTCCATTATTATTAATACAAAGGCTGATACCCCTTGTTTTATTTCAGCGAAAGTTTGTCATGGACCCCTCTCTGCTACCCGATGTGCAATTTGCTTGTAACAAGAAGTTTATGAGGAACACAAGAAAGCAATGACATTATCTGAAGGAAGAGTTTTTTGACTGCTTCCCAGCGAATGAATTTATAAGGATATCTCTTGTGGAACACATGAGCAACAAATTGGTGCAGGCTTGTTGATTTTGTGTTTGGCCCCAAAAAAAAGGTCATGTCTTATTTACTCAACTTCTCCTGTTTGAATTGTTTAAGCAGGACTAACTATATGCTCCCTGTTTGTGTAGGCTTTGTCTGAAAAAAGGACAACAAAAAGCGCGTCAAGTACCCTCATACCACTAGTTCTCGTAGCTACGAGGTTTTGTGCGACATGGAGGAAGGTTCCATTTAACTACTCGAAAATGGCTTGACTAACAATGTGAAAGAAAGAACGGTAAGTCCTCCGTAATACTTTCCATCTTCATAAAATTCATTGACTTTTTTCCCTCACACATATACGCTGTGCTTATTATTGGCTCACTAGGTTTCTCATATTCTCTTCAATTCGTTAAATTGGTAGGCCGTTGTGGAAAGTAAGATGGTGTCATATGCTCCAGAAGATGGCAGAGAGGATGAAGCAATTCCTTCCACCGATGATGTGCAGTTTGTGCTGTCTCAGAATAAGAGAAATCCAACTATCCTAAAGAACATCAACATCAATGCAAGTACTTCAAGACCAAACAAGTCTCAGCTAGAAGCTCAACTCGAGGCTTAGAAAGTAGGTAATGTGGCACTGTGCTCTACCATTGAGGAATTGCAGAAGGTGAACAAATCTGGAGAGGTAGAGAGGCTGAAGTATCTGGAAGGACTACAAGCAATACAGAAGAAACAAGAAGACCTGAGGAAGAAATAAGAAGAGGCAAATGCATTAATACAACAAGTGTTAGCTGCTGACCCACAAGTATAGGGGGTGTGTCGTAGTATTTTCGATAAATAAGAGTGTCGAACCCAACGAGGATCAGAAGGTATTGACAAGTGGTGTGGATTAGGAATTCTCTGTAAATACTTAACAAGCGGATTTTTAGGGGTTTTTGATAATGCTAAATAAAATGCGAGTAAATAAAAGACAATAATAATAATTGTAGCAAGTGGCCCAATCCTTTCTTTAGCAAAGGACAAACCAGTTGTATTACTTAAGATGACCAAATGTTCTCGAGGACACATGGGAATATTGTCAAGTGCTTTCGCTTCATATAGTTGATTAATATTCTCTGGTTGGATAAGTGTTATGTTGGTGAACCTATGCTAATATACTAACCTTCCTAAGACTAATACATACTTGTGATTATACCCCTTGCAAGCATACGCAACTACAAGAAAGTAATTAAGATAAAAACCTAACTACAGCCTTAAACTCTGAGATCCTACACTCCTTTATGCAAAGGTTTCCTAATGGGGGTTCAGGTTTCTGTCACTCCGGCAACCCCACGATTAGTAGCCAAATACACAATGCATTCCCCTAGGCCCATAAAGGTGAAGTATCATGTAGTCGATGTTCACATGACACCACTAGAAGAATAGCACCACAACTTAAATATCAAACCATTAAATCTTTCTCAACACAATTCCACTACTAACAACATGACTTCTCCCATGTTCTCAAGAACTAAATGGACTAATCACGAGACATCATATGGATCAAGATCAGAGATGAAATAATGATAAGTAAAAATCTGAACATGAACAATAATTCAATGGTTCCACTGAATAGCATCAACTACAACAAGTAATCAACACCGGGAAAGTTTCCCCTAAGAACTATGCAAGATTCAACCCAATTGTTATAGTGGTACGGAGTGGTGGTGATGGTGCTGGTGGAGATGATGGTGATGATGATGATGATGATCCCGATGAAGTCTAGCTTGATGACGGTGTTGATGGCGATGATCTCCCCTCTCCGGGAAGGAATTCCCCCATCAGATTTCTGCCTGCCGGAGAGCTCTTTCTCTCTGTAGTTTCCGCCCCGCAGAGGCGTCAGAAGCTTTCTGTGGTCCCCCCAAGTCTTAGGGTTTCGTGGGGATTATATACTCCAAAGGGTGATGCCAGAGGTGGGCCAAGGTGGCCACACCACCTGGTGGCGCATCCTAAGGGGGCCCACGCTAGGGGGTGGTGTGGGCCCCCTATGGCCCATATCCACTTCCCCTTCTGGCATTCTTCATCTTCTAGAAAAATAGGAATTTCCATATATTTTCTGGGATTTTCTGATCTTCGTAAATATTGCATCTAGACATTGCTTTTTCCATCAGAATCCTGACTCCCGTGGTTCATCCTCCAAAAGTCATCAATCATGCAAAAATAGATGAAATAACATAAGTATCATCTCTTAATATGAAATATATCAATGAATAACAGTAAATTATGATATAAAATAGTGATGCAAACTGGACATATCAACTCCCCCAAGCGTAGACCTCGCTTGTCCCCAAGCGAAAACTGAGCTCAATAAACATGACCACAGGTTTATGGAGTGAAGTGTCGATAAAGAGAATACAGACAAGAAGCATCACATTCATCAATACAAAAATCATAATAGAAAACAACTCACTATCATATAACTTAACTTGCAATGAGTAAGGGAAACACAATAAACATACACCAAGTAAATCATAATTGGTAATGGCAAACTTTGTTCTTGGTCAGAGAACGGTTACCAAATTGCAGGAGTTAAACATAATGGGGTTTTCAATGATAGCTTTCAAATTAATATTCACTTAGATAAGATAAGTGTGCAAAATAAGGAACATAAGAAACATGATTGAATAAATCATCATATGAATGATTGAATCACAACAACTCAAATGCTTGCTTGAGATAGAAAGGAATAGGTTTACTGACTCAACTAAAAAGTAAAAGATATGCCCTTCACAGAGGGAAGCAGGGATTTCAAGTTTAATAAAGAGCTTCAAAAAATTATGGTACTTATTAGCTTTCATCTCTCATTGCCGCTATCATAAGCATCTTGAGGTGATTAAGGTTAATGTGAGGCAAAATATGAGTTATATGCTTGACAAATTATAAGTTGAAAATCTTATGCCCCTTGAGTACGAGTACCAGACCTCATGCTACTCAACTTTAGTCACAAGTAATTTCTTGTCATTATAAGTCCATGTGTATCATGGAGAACCGCCAACGGGGTACCCCTTTCCCCATGACATAGGAGCTATCCCATATCAAAATGACAAGGCAACAGATAGCGAGCATCTCAGCGATCTTTTTATTTGCTATTTGCATAGGTTTTTATTGAGGATGCTTCATAGAATGCCACTATGGTTATGCTGCAAGTTTCCACCATGATTAGGCATGGCTTAGGCTAGCCGCCTAGGCGTTTCTCTAACACATATACAAACTCCATGAGCTTACAAGCTCCCCTTTTATTTCACATCACCGGGATCCATAAACAAAAGAACATGATATCAACTAAATAATAAGTGCAATGTCGAAAGCGGACCCCATGATAACATGGTTTTTCTAACACCCAACTTATAATTTATTAAGTACAAGAAAATAAAGTGTGCCATCAAGTTTGTGAGAGCTTTAATCACTAATTTTCACATAACAAATTTAATTTGGAAGATAGATAAAACTCGAGAATTTACTTGAAATAGCAATAATGCTAATAGGTAGATATGGTGGACACAAATGGCAGAGCTTTTAGTTCAAGGATCGGATGCACGAGAAGCACCCCCTCTCAGTACAGGTTTTTGGCTAGCAAGGCTGGGTAGCAAGCATAAGAATTGAAGGAAACAAACAAACATACAAGTGATAGAAACAATCATGCAATCTTCCTTGGAAACACAAAAGATCTTAACTAGAGAATACTAAGCTTATGAGCCAATCAAGAAAGAAAGATAATGAAATTATATTTCTAAAAGTAATTTTCTCTTTTCCATTCAATCCTCAAATAGTGTTGCTACTGACCAGAGCTAGGTTTGCCAAAACCAACTAAATTTACTTAATGATCCCAAAGTGATACCAATACTAACAACAAGATCAATCATATAACAGAAATTGCAAACTAAAATAAGATGTGCAAAAAGTAAATGATAGAACTTCTCATTAATATTCCATAATGGCAGCTCACACCAAGGGATACATAGATAACTAGCTAGAGGAGAGATACTTCCACAATGCAAACCATCCTTCATGATAACTTCTCTATTCATGATATGAATCTACTAAAAAGGTAAAAAGATGAAAGATAATGATGTGATACCATGACACTCCTCCAAGCTTGGAATAAACCAAGGGGATGCCAAAACCTGATGACGAATTACTCCTTCGGTGGTGGTGGTGTTCTCTCGATAAGCTTTTCAATAAATTTCTTCATATCCTCAATCTTGAGGGTGAGAGTACGAATCAACTCTGAATTGTTCTCAATGCGGTCATGATCATGTTGGATTGTGAATCCCATCCCTTGTGATTCTTTCCCCATTCTTCCTCCTTAAAGTGTTGTTTTCCTACATGGTTAGAACGAGGCATATCCCAATTGGAGGGTAATTTTTCCTTAGGCATATTTTGGAATTGCTGCTCATGTATAGGGGTATGGAAGGGATTCATGCTGCGTCGAGGAAGTGACCATGAAGCCAAGCAAAGGTGCGGAACCTTCCCTCCAGTGGACATCCGTGCAGTCCTTTTGAGCTTGACAGGTTTTTCCACCACTCCGATGCTTGCAATGGTGGTGCTGGTGCGCGGATGCTGGTCTTCCTTCACTTCCTCCTCAACTTCACCCTTGATCCCCTCCTCCTGCTTGGGGTCTTGGAGATCATCTTCCACAGGCTTCTTGCCCATATCGTTGGTGGAGACCATCGTGCCTCTAAACTTGAGATTAGCTCCTGATAGAAACAGATCGAAACAAAAACACGACGAGAACACGATATACGCACCTCGGGGGATCCGGGGGATTATATATTACAAAGTTTAACAACAAAAGGAAGGTATTGGGAGAAAACTGGTCGAAGACGAGCTCCGGGGTGGCCACACCCCTGGTGGCGCGACCAGGTGGGCCCGTGCCACGGGGTGGTGTGAGCCCCCCGGGCTCCGTTTCCGTACCTTTTTCGACTCATTATCTTCCATGTTATATAAAAACTGCAAACATATAAATTGAAAAGTTTTTCGCGGACCTTTTCTTACCAGAACTGTTACCTATTCGAAAACAGACTCTGCAGGTTTTTGAATTTAGTATTTAATAAATTCTTCCAGAGTCACCACTTGAATAATATCAATATCTTCATTGTAAGAATCTTCAAAAGTATAATGTTTGAGTCTTTTGACCATTCTTCATCTCATTACATCATTCTCTCCCAACACTTGAAAATTTCTTTCATACAAAACTTCACACAATCTTCATTAGCAACATTAGTGCATGCAAGATAATAAACCTTTGGATTCAATTTCAACTGAAGTACATCAAAACATAAGCTACTGTAGCAACTCCTTTCAAAAGCCCAAAAGAATTCAAAAAGTAAATTGATTTAAGAGGCAAATGCAAAAATGGCAGAAATCTGTCAAAACAGACCAGTAGGTAAATATCAATTTTTTTTGAAAATCTTCTGTTGCTCAAATCAAAAAGTGCAAAACTAACGAAAATTAAATAATAACCTGGGGCATGCACACAAAACATTACAGATTAGTACAATGTTCTGGGATTTTTCACGATTTTTTACAGTGAAGCACAAAAATCTGTTTCGGGACAGCAACTTCCCCAAATCTTACTTCTCTCTCATTAGAGGCGAATCTTGACACAAAAACCAAACAAAAGGATAAGGAGAGGTTATTACAGAATCAATAACTTCCAAGACTCAAATAAACTAATATAAACTGAAAGTAAAAATATAATGGGCTGTCTCCCAAAAAGCTCTTTCTTTATAGCCATTAAGATAGGCATGATAATTTCAATGATGCTCACATAAGAATATGAATTGAAGTAAAAGAGATCATCAAGAAGCAAATATACACATATTTAAGTCTAACGCACTTCCCATGCAAGGGAATTTTATAAGAAAATAAATTATTGAAACAAGAGGCTACTAGCATAGGAAGGCAAAACAAGTGCAACATAAAGCCTTTCAGCATAAAGCGAGGAAACTTAATATTATTGAGATGCATAAAAACATTTTCCCCTCTCTCATAATAACTTTCAAAATCATGAATAAATTTAACGATATAACTATCACATGAACCATAGTAGCAATGATCACTTATTCTGACAGAAAACACAGGGACACTAGCTTTCCTAGTTCTACTAGGATGTGAAACATTATTAGAAGTATCCTTACAAAGGATAATGTGTCCATCTTCTACATTTTTAGTGACAAGGTCTTTCACATTTGCTGCTGCAGGTTCAACATCTATTTGTTCATCAGGTTCTACAGCTTTCTTTGTACTTTTGTTAACCATACTAGCTATCATAGAATGTTCCTTTACCTTAACAGGGAAAGGTATTTTCTCGATGTAAGGTTCAGGTAAAATACGATTAGCAGTATAAACTTCAGTATTTCTAGCAGGAACGCAATTAACACTATCTTTATATGGCTCATGATACTTGTTCCATTTCTTTTTAGGAATTTCAATATAAGAAGAAAAGGCCTTAAAACAATTTGCAATACTTTGAGAATCAAGATCATAAGCAACACTAATATTATGAAAATCATCAGTTCCCATAAAAGATTTAATGCATTCATAATCATAATTTATACCTGACTTTCTTACTTTATCATTCTCCCATGCTTCAGCATTGTCTTGAATACGGTCTAGAAGATCCCATTTAGCTTCTTGTTTCATACGTGTAAATGATCCAGCACAAGAAGCATCCAATAAATCCTTATCATGAAGAGAAAGCGTTGCATAAAAGTTATTGATAATAATATTATTGGGGAGCTCATGAATAGGACATTTGAGCATTAGTAACTTCAGTCTCCCCCAAGCTTGGGCGGTACTCTCTCCATCACGAGGCCAAAAGTTATATATTTGATTCCGATCTTTATGAATTTCACTAGGAGGATAAAATTTGGAATAAAAGAGAGGTACAATTTCCTCCCATTCAAGAGATTGGCCAGTCTTTAGCAGCTTATACCATTCCTCAGCTCTACCTTTCAATGATACCGAGAATAACTTTTTCTTAACTTGATCTGTTGTAATACCTGCACACTTGAACAATCCGCATAATTCATGTATAAAAAGCAAATGATCACCGGGATGGGCAGTTCCATCTCCAAAATAGTAGTTATCCATAACACGATCAATAATTTTGTAGGTATTTTAAAAGGATCAAATTTAGCAGGTGGTGGTTCATCTACTACCTTAGTAGTGGTAATAGCATTCTGAAATAAGAAACTAAGTGAATTATCCATATTCAAATAAAGTAACAGACAAAAATAAACAATACTCACAATAGAAGTTTCCTTTACTAGTTCCACTCTTCAATAGCGCTTCACTCCCCGGCAACAGCGCCCGAAAATAGTCTTCATGACCCACAAGTATAGGGGGTGTATCGTAGTATTTTCGATAAATAAGAGTGTCGAACCCAACGAGGAGCATAAGGTGTTGACAAATGGTATGGATCAGGAATTCTCTGTAAATACTTAGCAAATGGATTATTAGGGGTTTTTGATAATGCAGATTAATAAAATGCGAGTAAATAAAAGACAATAATAATAATTGCAGCAAGTAGCCCAATCCTTTCTTTAGCAAAGGACAAGCCGGTTGTATTACTTAAGATGACCAAACGTTCTCGAGGACACATGGGAATATTGTCAAGAGCTTTCGCTTCATATAGTTGATTAATCTTCTCTGGTTGGATAAGTGTTGTGTGGGTGAACCTATGCTAATGTACTGACCTTCCTAGGACTAATACATACTTGTGATTATACCCCTTGCAAGCATTTGCAACTACAAGAAAGTAATTAAGATAAAAACCTAACCATAGCCTGAAACTCTGAGATCCTACACTCCCTTATGCAAAGGTTTCCTAACGGGGGTTTAGGTTTCTGTCACTCCGGCAACCCCACAATTAGTAGCCAAATACACAATGCATTCCCCTAGGCCCATAAAGATGAAGTATCATGTAGTCGACGTTCACATGACACCACTAGAAGAATAGCACCACAACTTAAATATCAAACCATTAAATCTTTCTCAACACAATTCCACTACTAACAACATGACTTGTCCCATGTCCTCAAGAACTAAACGAACTACTCATGAGACATCATATGGATCAAGATCAAAGATGAAATAATGATAAGTAACAATCTGAACATGAACAATAATTCAACGGTTCCACTCAATAGCATCAACTACAACAAGTAATCAACACCGGGATAGTTTCCCCTAAGAACTATGCAAGATTCAACCCAATTGTTACAGCGGTATGGAGTGGTGGTGATGGTGCTGGTGGAGATGATGGTGATGATGATGATGATCCCAATGAAGTATAGCTTGATGACGGTGTTGATGGCGACGATCTCCCCTCTTCGGGAAGGAGTTTCCTCGACAGATTTCTGCCTGCCGGAGAGCTCTTTCTCTCTCTGTAGTTTCCACCCCATAGAGGCGATGGAAGCTTTCTGTGGTCACCCCCCGAGTCTTAGGGTTTCGTGGGGATTATATACTCCAAAGGGAGATGCAAGATATGGGCCAGGGTGGCCACACCACCTGGTGGCGTGACCCAGGGGGGCCGCGCCAGGGGTGGTGTGGGCCCCCTGTGGCCCATCTCCACTTCCCCTTTTGGCATTCTTCATCTTCTGGAAAAATAGGAATTTCCTTATATTTTCTGGGATTTTCTGATTTTCGCAAATATTGCATCTGGACAGTGTTTTTTCCATCAGAATCCTGACTTCGGTGGTTCATCCTCCAAAAGTCATCAATCATGCAAGAATAGATGAAATAACATAAGTATCATATCTTAATATGAAATATATCAATGAATAACAGTAAATTATGATATAAAATAGTGATGCAAAATGGACGTATCATTAGCTTAGCTATCCGAACCACAACAGGAAATTTGGTGAATCTTTGGAAATTTGTTAGGCATGAGTTGAACCTTTTTATATCTTATTTGAGGCTGGTATTCATTTCTCTAGAGTGAAACATTTGTCCTGAAATTTTCTGTCAAATTCTATATTGTAAGCCTATAAACGTCCTGATTGTTTCTTTACCAAATATTCTTGTCATGGTTAGACGTCTAAATGGCGCGCGTAGGCTAGTCAACCACCATGACGAAGTAGTAACATCACGAAAGTGATGACATCATCACTTCTTCCTAGACGATACATGTCCTATAGGTGTCTCGTGCTGATTGGTCCATGTCTTTTCCTACAATTGACCCACGTGTTATCATTTAAATGGACCACATATCTACCTATCGGTGGTAGACTGCGACGAAAGGAAATTCATCACGGCTAGCATGATGTCATAGACGTGATTGTTGGAAATATATATGCCCTAGAGACAAATAATAATATGGATCATTATCATATTTCATAAAGTTTATGACTAAGTTTTATATCATGCTATAACTGTATTGAAAGGAACTATTAATACACATGTGATATATAGACAACCAGGAGTTCCCGGTGAATCTCTAGTCACTGGTTCATTGGTCAACAAATGATCAAGGTTTCATGTTCATGTGGCATTTATGCCAATTGACAATGGAGTCACCTCATTGTGAGAATGAGATGATGGGTTTCACCCAATATAAACATCGTGACCTGCTCATGTCACGAAGTTCAAGTTACGATGATTAGAAAAGACCTAGTGTCCTATTTCTTAGACCGTGAGGCCATATCAATCACTATCACCCAAAAATACTTAAATAGCATCAAACGTCATTTGCGAGAGAGGTGATCATAAAGGCGTGTTCAGGTATTCGGAGGAACATGTAGAGGCATTATGCGTTAAGAGCGGGATTTGTCCATCTGTGTGGTGGAAAGATACTCGAGGGTCCACTCGGAGAAGCTATATCCAATAGTTGTGCAACGTGTGATTTGATCACGAGGATATCACTTGTCGGAATGAGTTAAATAGCATTTGTCGGTAACGATATTGAACACGCCCTGGTGATGTCATTGATAGAATCTCAAACAATTCAAGTATCAAAGATACAAAAGGAATATGACATGATGTTCATAGTTCAAACAACAAAAGATTCATGGAATGCACATGGGTCATCATGGGCATCCAGGTCCCGCTGATGATCATTGGTACGAGAGAGGTATCGACCATGTGTGGAGTTCCTGAACTGTCGGGTATCACTCTTAAGGGCTTGATGATGCTTAGAGATTGTTTTGGTATTGGCAGAATCACCGAAGAATAGAAAGAGAGAGAATCAGAAGTGTTTCGGTAAAACCGGAGGATGTCCGAAGTGGGGTGGAAGGAGTTCCATAGCCACAGGGATTGAATAATATGTAAGTAAATGTTAAATAATGATTTTATCATTTATTTATAATTATTTAATAAAAGAAAAAGAATTAAAGGTCAAATACCTAATTGAGCCAAAATCCCTAAGGAAAAATGCCCATGAGGGAAAGACCAAAAGGGAGGAATGAAGGAGGAGACGCATGGGCCCCATGCACCCACCGGCTTGGCTGGCCGGCCACCCATCCCCCTCTCCTCTCCCTTTTGTTTCATCCCACATGGTTAAGTTAATTAGCTATGGGGTGGTTTTTCCCCGATATAAAGAGCGGTATTTTGACAAAATAAATACACCAATAATTAATAAAGGTTCCCTCTCTTTTGGGGATACCTCCAGTTGATTTTCTCTCTCTTTCTCTCCCATGACTGTGGTCCCAAGTCTGGATCGCGCGAGAAGGAGACTTCTTTACCGCGGAGCACAGTCACGCTATAGGTTCAGTTCTAGAAGGTCTACTTCCACAACTGCTGCTAGATCATAGGAGCGGGAGTCATTGTCAGGCACCGAACGTGTGTAACTCCCTCGGAGGTGCAACACTTGGGGCGCTATAAGTTGTTGGAGTCGCAGGAGCCGCAAGAATTCAACACGACCCCGAGGTCGGGGTCAGTACGACTACATCAGCCACACTCTCCCGAGCGTTGACAATGCTTTTCGGTCTTCAAGGGTAAGTTCGTGAAAATCCCCCGTCACCGCATTACTAACAGATAGATCTTGGCATTAGGGTTCTTGGCGTAGGAAAATTTATTGTTTTCAGGTGCGAACCCCTACAGTGATGACGCAAGGAAGCGGTGGTAACGGAATCAAGTCATGACGGCAAAAATGTTCTGATAGGGATGACATCATTCACGCCCCCATGACGTCACCAGACATCGATAACGGCACCTCATGGTGCCATCTACCACATGGCATCGTACATGACGAAATAAAAACGTTATGGCAGATCGGGCCTAGGCAGGATGGTCCCGTTGTTCATGGTGAAATTCCAGAAACATCACAGACGGTCAGGATGTTTTCAATCAGAATTAACGACATAGATCCAATTATGACGTTAGGTTCACGACTTTTTCCCCATAGATTTCGTCATGGATGGCCATCTATGACGTTTTGCCTCTTATCAATGATGAAATCAGAATGTCATGGACCGTCTAGACTCTTGTAGTTATTATATGGTTAAAGTTTACAAAGTTTGACTTTTACTGAACCTAGGCTGCGAGGTAATTGTGAATGGAGGGAGTAACACAGCAAAGCTCATCAAGATGAGGCAAAAGGTGACCTGAAGGACGTCACATTGACCAAGAGACCGGCTAACGTTGTTGGACCAACGATTCGAGTTGGTGCAAGAGGTTAAGTAAATTTCCCTAGAAGAGGGCAATGCCAACAAGACGACGAGCGTAAGGGTCCACCTTGACAGCAAATATGAAAGCGAGCTCATTGATTTCCTCCACAAAAATAGGGATATCTTCTCCTAGCAACCTTCTGATATTCCTAGTGTTCATACGGAACTCGCTGAACACAAATTGAATGTCAAGGATTCAAGAAAGGTGCAAAGGCTCATAGGTGTTGGTTTCATCATCGAGGTATACCATCCAGAGTGTAAGGCTAACCCCATACTCATCATCAAGAAGAACAGAACTTCACGCATGTGTATCGACTTCACAAGCCTTAACAAAGCCTTCCCTTAGGATCCGTTCGCACTACTCATATCAACCTATTGATCGACTGGACTGTCGGTTGCGAGTTACTCTATTTTCTGGATGCCTACTTAAGATACCACTAGATTAAGATGCCGACTAAGGATCATGAGAAGACCTCCTTCATCACATTTATAGTTCCTTCTACTATGTCACCATGTCACTTGGCCTAAAGAATACTGGCGCAACGTACTGGTGGTGCATGCAGAAATTTATGCATAAGCATATCGCTCGCAATGTTCACATGTACGTGGATGAGATCATTATCAAGTCGCAGAAGAACGGTGACCTCATCACCGACTTGAGATCAACGTTTGCTAACATGAGGAGTGATGACCCACAAGTATAGGGGGTGTATCACAGTATTTTCGAGGGAAGTGGAACCCAATTTATTGATTCAACATAAGGGGAGCCAAAGAATATTTATAAGCCTTAACAACTGAGTTGTCAATTCAGCTGCACCTAGAAACAATCTTGCTCACCGCAGTTTATCAGTAGCAACAGTTTTGTAGTAGGAATAGCAAAGTAACAACAATAGTAAAGACAGTAGTGACAATAGCAGTAAACAGTGGGATTCGAGTGCGGTAGGCATAGGGATGGATGGACGGGCGTTGCATGGACAAGACAATTCACATAGCAATCAGAATATAGGGCAATTGCAGATAAATAAGATAGAGCATCCAAGTACTAGGCAACAAAGAAGGACGCAAGTGTTGAAAGCTGTCCCCACGATACATGGTTCTGCTAACTTCAACTCATAAAGCGCAAGCATATAGGGAACAAAGAAGGACGCAATGGTTCAGGTTTATTAAGTGCAAGAAAATAAAGTGTGCCATCAAGTTCGTGAGAGCTTTACTAACTAACTTTCTCATAACAAGCAAACATTTTATTCGGAAGAAAACAAGGCATAATGAATATGCACGGAAGTAGCAAATGATGCTAATGGGTAGGTATGGTGGACACTTTGGAAATATTTGGTTTAGGGAGTTGGAAACTTGAGTAAAACACTCAATGGAAGTGAAGGCTAGCAATAGTAAGGGAGCGACAAACGAGAGAGCAATAGCTGTCATTGTCATGCTTGCAACAAAACAGGACTACTCATGGCATGAAAGTGATTCAAGATCCTCAGGGCAAAATAATTCATCAAGGCTTAACTGATTATCACAGTCATGTGCATGCGTGAGCATGTGCCAAGTCAATTCAAACGAAACATTCAGAGGAGGATACCACGGTGTCATACCAATTTATGAATAGAGCAATGCAGGCAAACATTCATAAGACATGCTACAAACTATTAACGAGCTGGAGCTAATCATAAGAAAGCAAGAACTACTAAGCATTCAAATAAAACATACACTCTACATGAACACTAAGCATGCCCACAGTGATGAGTATATGTACAAAAATGAAAACAAATAGAGTTCGTTACCAGCCTCTTACCACGCCTCAAGTTGTCATTAATCTTCATTATTGCTCTTCACTTGTGTGGCTTGAATAATAATATGAAACCAATATCCACTGAGGACTGCTGAACCCTATAGCAAACTCACAAAAACCAAAGAAGAACGACAAATATTTTTGTTGTTTTTGATTTTTAAAACAAGAACCAAAGAGAAAAACAAGCAAAGCAAAAATCTTTTTGGGTTTTTCAAATAGTTCAAACAAAGCAAAAAGGGAAAACAAACCAAGGAAAAAAGAAGAAGCAAACCAAAGAGAAACAACAAAAATATTTTTGGTCTTTTTATTTTTTGGAAAGCAAAAGCAAAGAAGAACGAAAACTAAAAAGAGAACAAAAACATGAATATACAAAGTACCGATGCAACATGATATGGAGATGAGTGCGGTGTCGGCATACCTCCCCCCAAGCTTAGGCTTTTGGCCTAAGCGGGTATCAATCCCAAGTTGGCCAGGATGAAGTGTCACCCTGGTACGACGAAGAGGTCCCCTCATCCTGGGACTGGCTCGAGTACGTCCCTCCGTAATGCGCGGAGTAATCATAGGAGGGCACATCCTCCTGGTGCTGCTCGTGGAAACCAAGCAAGCGAAGCTGCTCGTCCACCTCCTCCTTAGAGCGTGACCACGGTCTCCTGTGAACACTAAACAAAGAAGGTTGTCGCAAAAGGATCTCCCTTTCATCCCCGTTAGTGAAAATCATCCTATATACTAGACTGTTCAAATCAGAAGTAGTAGTGACAAAGTGATGAGTTTTCATAGCAACAAGGTTAAGCCTCTGTGGTGCCAGCATAGCATCATAGGGATCCACTGAAAGACCTAATGCATTGACTATACGCGAGGCAATGATGCCCCCATAGATAGGCCCCCTAGCAGCTAGGCAGCGAGCAATAAGCGAGCCAAGATTGTACCGAGTATCATTGTTAAGCGCAGCATCAAGGAATGCTAAATGATAGTTGGAGATATTACTTGTGTTCTCCCTACCAAGTACACTAGTAGCAAGATAATATGCAAAGTATCGAATAGTAAGGAGTTGGATATTTCTTATCTTTCCGCGCTGCGCCACGCGGTCATCATCATTGGTCACCCCTCGGTAAAGCTCCAAACAATCAGTGGGTTGCCCTTGAATTTTCTTCACGGTCCCTGTCATGCGTACACCTACAATACTGCAAAATCTCTCGAAAGGCATGGTGAAGGGCAGATTATAGATTTTAAAAGAGACAGTCGACTGATAGAATGTGTTAGTAAACGTGAAGCTCTCAACAAAAGTTTTGGTGAGCATAGCATATTGCGCACCCTCATCTTGCATATATGAGGTCAAACCAACCCTCTCAATCAGTAGCAAGAAATCCTCAAGAATATCTGCAGCTTGTAAGAAAGTAAAACAAGGAAAAGAGGATGGGTGAGCATCCCCATCATCCCTTTAACTACCAATACGAATTGCAATGAGATCTTCGTTGTATGATGGCCTAGCCTGAGAGGCTGTTCTTGAGGGCCTCGACCTCTTAGGTGCATCACTCTCAAATATCTCTCCAAAAGTATGGTTGTTCATGCTTGGTATTCTGAAATTTAAACACCTATTAAACAAGTGATTGCAAAGTGAATATAATGAAGGATTCTACTCATAGGGACTTGCAAGAGGCCTAAACATGCATCAAAACTATATCTCTAAGCATCAAACAATCTTACAAGCTCTCATAACCAGTCACCTACAGTAGAAAAATACTCAAGATGTAGTCCACTAAACACAAATCTACTTGGACAAGGGGAGGAGTCACATACCAGGGAACAAATGCTCCAAATTTCAGCAAGAAAGATGGGCTGAGCAAGGAGATCGAAAAAAATCGAGAGCAAGCACAGAAAGAACGCGATTTTGAGCCATGAACTGGAGCTTACTCGGGAGAGAGAAGAAAGTGGCAGGTGAGAGAGTTAGTGGGGGGCTAGGGGTGGACCACACCAGGGCATGGCACCACCTAGGGATGGCCACGCCACCAGGTGGTGTGCCTGTCTGGTGGCCCCCCTGGTACCTCCCAGGTACTCCTCTGCCCCTTTTTTCACATAAAAATTTAATATGAATTTTCTGGAATTTTTCGAGACACTTTATTTTTGGGCATTTTCAGGCATAGAAGAATGATTTTCTGACAGACAGATTTTTTTATGATGCAATGACAAAATAAGGCTAGAACTACAGGAGTTCTAAGACACTCTAGAATGCAAGCAACCAACAACAAAAAGAAAGCTAAACGAAAGCAAAAACTAAAATGCAAAGGATAGATATAAACGGAGATAATCATAATGAAAACATTGTTTTGTTCAATGAAATCCTTTTGTTAACAAGGTTGATCAAGTCTTGCTACCAAAACAATTCCATATGAGACAAAACTTTGTATTCCACTAATGATTATGTTACCTCAACCTTGATAGCAATGGTCCCAATCATAATAGTTTCAAAATTTTCTCTTGGTATGGGACAATATATTTCTCCAACTTGAATGCATTCAACATGTTCAATTGAATTCAAACCAATATTCTTGGGGAAATAGACAGTATGTTCCTTGTCATTAACATTGAAAGTCACCTTTCCTTGATTACAATTAATAACAGCTCCTGCAGTATTAAGAAATGGTCTCCCAAGAATAATAGACATATTATCATCTTCAGGCATTTCAAGCACAACAAAATCAGTTAATATCAAGCAATTGTGAGCCACCTGAACAGGTACGTCCTCACATATACCAACAGGAATAGTGGTAGATTTATCAGCCATTTACAAAGATATATCAGTCGGTATTAATTTTTCTAGTTGAAGCCTCTTATAGAGAGAGAAAGGCATTACACTAACTCCAGCTCCCAAATCACACAAAGCAGTTCTAACATAACTGTTCTTAATAGAGCAAGGGATAGTTGGAATCCCTGGATCTCCAAGTTTCTTAGGAACCTTACCATTGAAATAATAATTAGCAAGCAAAGTAGAAATTTCATCATTAGGGATCTTCCTTTTATTCGAGACAATATCCTTTATATACTTTGAGTAAGGAGGAAATTTAATAGCATCAGTCAAAGGAATTTGCAGGAATAAAGGTTTCATCCACTCACACAACTTGTTATAGTGTTCGTCTTCCTTTGACTTCTGTTTCTTATCAGGGAAAGGCATAGGTTTTTGGACCCAAGGTTCTCTTTCACTACCATGTTTCTTAGCAATAAAATCTTCTTTAGTGTATTTAGTATTCTTAGTGTGGTTTTCAGGTTCTTATTCAACTTTTTCTTCATTAGGAACTTCATTTTCTTCATTACCACTTTCAGTTTCAGCATCAGAGATAGATATACTATTAGGATCTATAGAAGGTTCAGAGGGTTCTACAATAGTTTTATGCTTCTTTTTCCTTTTCTTACGAGTAGAACCACTATTTTCAGCTTGTTGAGAATCCTGCTCAATTCTTTTCGGATGCCCCTCAGGATATAGAGGATCCCGGGTAGCAGGTCCACTTATAGTTCTAATTTCATAAGCATGTTTTTCTTTAGCAGCATTAACTAGCAAGTCGTTTTGCACTTTAACGAGTTGATCTATTTGAGTTTGAACCATTTGAAAGTGTTTAACAATCATTTAAACATCATTAGAGGTTCTTTCCACAATATCTTTCAACTCAAAAATAGCTCTAGTGTTTTCCATTAGATGATTTTGCACCCTTTTATTAAAGATATCGAATTATTCTAAGGATTGATCAGGAGGTTTAGAGTAAGGGATATCACCTTCATCAAAGTGTTGGAGAGAGTGTACCTCAATAGTGGATGAGTAGGGAATAGGCTTACATAATTCTTCTATAGGAGGTAAATTCTTGACATCTGCAGCTTTAATTCCCTTCTCCTTAAGACATTTCTTAGCTTCCTTCATCACTTCATCATTTAATTCAATAACTCCCCTCTTCTTTGATGTTGGAATAGGCACCGGAATAGATGGTCAGGTATAATTACTTCAGGTATAGCTTGTTTAGGAGGAGTCCAATCTTCATAATTCTTGCTTATTTTAGCCATTAATTCCTCAGCTTCCTTAGGAGTCCTATTCCTGAAAACACAATCAGCACAACTATCTAGGTATGTCCTAGATTCTTCAGTTAGTCCATTATAAAATATATCAAGAAGCTCACTCTTAGGTAATGGACTTCTAGCCTGTGCATGAATCAAAACACAAAACCTTGCCCAAGATTCAGGCAATACCTCTTTTTCTCCCTGTTTAAAATCAAAAAGTTCCTGCAAAACAGCATGTCTAGCACTAGGAGGAAAATATTTCTATAGGAAAGTACTAATCAAGCACTCAGGGCTATCAATAGATCTAGAAGGTAAATTACTAAACCAAGTTTTAGCTTCTCCTTTTAGTGAAAAGGGGAAAATCTTAGCAACAAAGTAAGTATGCATCTTAATATCATCAGAAAACAAGCCACTCATGGTAGAAAGTTCATTCATATGTGTTACCGCACTTTCATTCTTAGTCCCACAAAAAGGTTCTTTCTCGACAATAGCTATGTAAGATAGATCGAGAGAGAAATCATAATCTTCATCTATAATGTTTATGGGAGAAGCAGCAAACTTAGCAATAGGAGACAATTTGGGTCTAATAGTACGCCTCTCAAGGAGACTCTTAGCATCACTCCTATCATGGGTGTTTTTACATTCTTTAATAAATTCATCGGTCATCTCAACATAACCATCTTCAATATCATAACTTTCACTAGACTCAGGTGAACTAACAGGTGTGGTAGTGTCTTCATTAGGAGTTTCAGTATTTCCAGCTATAGTTCTAGCAATCGTAGCATCTAGGAAAGGACCTAATGAACCACTCTTATCAAGCACAGTAGAAGCATCATAAGCATCAAGTTTTAGATTCAGCAAGTAGTAGCGGTGTGTAGCATGTGTATGTGGTGGTGTAAGGAACTTACTCATAACAGACGGTGAATCAAGAGCAGCAGAGGTGTTTAGAACCGTACCTCTTCTTGTAGTGGATGGTAAAATAGGAACCTTGCCATCACGAGACTTACCCATGATGGATGGATAGCAGCGAACAATAGAGAATCCAAGTGAACTTGATAAATAAAGCTATGCTACCCGGCAATGGCGCCAAAAAATAGTCTTGATGACCCACAAGTATAGGGGGTGTATCGCAGTATTTTCGAGGGAAGTGAAACTCAATTTATTGATTCGACACAAGGGGAGCCAAAGAATATTTATAAGCCTTAACAACTGAGTTGTCAATTTAGCTGCACCTGGAAACAATATTGCTCACCGCAGTTTATTAGTAGCAACAGTTTTGTAGTAGGAATAGCAAAGTAACAGCAGTAGTAAAGTAAAGACAGTAGTGACAATAGCAGTAAACAGTGGGATTCGAGTGCGGTAGGCATAGGGATGGATGGATAGTGTTGCATGGACAAGACAATTCACATAGCAATCAGAACATAGGGCAATTGCAGATAAATAAGATAAAGCATCCAAGTACTAGATAATCCTAGGCATGTGTTCCATATATAGTCATACGTGCTCGCAATGAGAACTTGCACAACATCTTTTGTCCTGCCAGCCCGTTTGCAGCGGGGCCTCAAGGGAACTACTGGCAATTAAGGTGCTCCTTTTAATAGAGCACCGGAGAAAAGCATTAACACTCCATGAACACATGTGATCCTCACATCAAAGCCATTCCCTCCGGTTATCCCGATTTCTGTCACTTCGGGGCCATCGGTTTCGGACAACAACGTGTGTATACAACTGGCAGATAAGACCATAAACAACACTATCATAATGAATCAATAACATGTTCAGATCTAAAATCATGGCACTCGGGCCCTAGTGACAAGCATTAAGCACAACAAGTCGCAACAAAGTCATAAAGCACTAATAAAAGATACTAGGCACCATGCCCTAACAATCTGATGCCATTACATGAACGATCTCATCCAATCCCTACCATCCCCATAGCCTACAGTGGGGGATTACTCACTCATAGATGGGGGAAACATGGATGGTTGATGGAGAAGCGATGGTGATGATGATGGCGATGATCTCCTCCAATTCCCCGTCCCGGCAGGGTGCCAGAACGGAGTTTCTGGTGCTGTTTCGTGGAATCTGGTGGTGGCGGCGGAGCGGAACTCCTTCTAGAAAAACGTCGACCCCCCCTGAGTTTTTAGGTCAGAAGGCAACTTATAGGCGAAGAGGGAGACCGAGGGGGTGCTTGGGGGGCCCACACCACCCCCTGACGCAGCCTGGCTTGGCCCACGCCACCAGGTGGTGTGGCCACCCCCTGGCTCTTCTCCGTCTCGTATTCTGGCTCCTGGAGTCTTCGGGTGAAATAGGATTTTTGGCATATTTTCTGGGATTTTTCCTGATAGTTGATTTTCTGCACAAAAAGTAGACACCAAGGCAATTCTGCTGAAAACAACGTCAGTACGCGTTAGTTGTATCCAAATCACACAAGTATAGAGGAGAAACAATAGCAAAAGTGTTCGGGAACGTAGATACGTTTTGGACGTATCAGGGAGATACAAAATGAAGCTCAATTTGATAAAATGTGTCATTGGCATGTCGGTTGGCAAGCTACTCGGTTTCATAGTCTTAGAGCAAAGCACTGAAGTAAAATCCCAAAAGATGTACACTATGATCAATATGAAGCAGCCGCGCTACATCCGAGATGTCCAACGACTAGCTGGGTGTGTCACGACAGTGAGCTAGTTTGGATCCCGACTAGGAGAAAAGGTGTTGTCCCTGTTATGCTCAAGAAAACAGACAAAAACTAGAAAAATACCCCCCATACCCGGCGGATTTTTTGGGTGTCATAAGTGTAAAGTACCTGCAATAGTTGGATGCACAATGGATGAGGGTTCATGGCGGTTATCGAGGGAGAAACAAATATTTACGCCGTGGTATTACTGATACTAGCACTAAATTGTGCCGCTGTACGTGGTAGGCAAGTGTGGCGCTATTTACTGTTGTGGTTGGCTGGGCGCAAGCTCATTCGTTGGCGCGTGGGACATACATAGTGGGATCGTCTAGGCTGGCAGGTTAACCCCGTCCTACTGACCGCTAAGCCCCACCATGGAAGGCAAGAGTCGATCAGGCGGTTATAAAGTATCCCTTCCATACTCTTCATCATCTCCCCACTCTGATCCCCAGTTATCTTCACCCTCTCTCTACATGAAAGCTTCAGCCGGTGGTAGGGCGAATGCGAGGAGATCTAGGCGATGCGCTACAAAGATCGACTACGAGATGGGCGTAAGCTTTTTTCTATATTTTAATGTTGATTTAGGAGAATATTGATCGAGATCGATCTATGTTTTCACATTTGGAGGGGAAACTCGTTTTTGCACATTTCATCACCCATATTATGCCTGGATGACCTCCTGATGCTATTAATGCAATGGAACGGTGTTGGGGGGATACCCCCGGGTAGGGTCACTCCGGGGTATAACGGCCGAGTTAGCCGAGGTCCGGAAAGGTCAAAGCGGATGCTGACCGGGTCACCTCAAGGCAGTCCGAATCACGGAGTAACCCGGACCAGGGTGGGGTCGCCTAACATTGTCTCATCCGACTTAGGGAGTAAGTCGGGAGTGCTTGTGTAACTTATATGCAGGAATAGGTGTGGCCGGATCTACTATGATCCGGATCCTCGCTTAGTTTCTGGGAGAAGGAATGAATCTCTCTGGTCAAAAAAGAAGGTCCGATACGTACAGGATGAGCGAATAAAGCAAGGGCAGGACCACCGGGTCATGGCCGACAAGGGTGACGACGCTCATGTCGGCTGACGCGGGCGCCGCAGAGGCTACGTCACTAAAGCATGTGTGACACGGGGGAAAAGCACCCTGGTCGGGTTACCACTTTGGGAGGGGGCATATTCTTAGGAATATGCCTCCACGTATGCCCTAGGCCAGGACCGAACCACCTCTATATAAGGGGGGTTAGGGTTCTGGTAGAGGGGGTTGGCAGAATTCTAGTTGGTTGAGCACTAGTAGATCTAGGGTTCTTGGGCTAGATAGTAGGCAAGAGTAAGAGAGTACCTTCTTCCTCCTCTCGCCAATACAGCTCAAGGAGCACTTGTAATCCTGAAGATATAGCAATACAAACTTCTGTGTAGAGAATCACTCTACTATCCCTCCCTGGATTCCCCTAGCGCATATTAGTCCCCACCTTTAGCCTATCCATGGCATCTGCCGTGACACCACCACGACAGTTGGCGCCCACCGTGGGGCTAGCGGCGCTAGCAGGGGTGAAGATCCGGACGGGAAACTTCATCGGCACCGGCGAGCGCATCGTCTTCGGGCTCGTTCAGCGCTTTGGAGCGTTGGATTTCGTCAGCGACAACGCTGGTTGCTTCGGCACGCGCCCGCTTCCGCGCAACGGCCTCTTCGTCAAGCTCGGCGCGCACAAGGTCTACGTTGCTGTGGACGTCTCGTGCGTTCATCCGCGTCGCGTCATCGATGCGGGGGAACCACCCCTCACTGTGGCTCGCGGGGCGCGTATCGCTCGCTCCCCGGACCATGCGGAGGTGATGATGACTGCGCCAGGTGCAGGCTAAAGCAAGGACCTGACGCCAGACCCAGAGGTAACACCCAAGGCACCGAGGAAAGGTAGAGGACCTCCACTAGAGAGGCCTGAGAACGTACTGAGGGAAGCTATGGATAGCTTGGCTAACCCGGTAGCAGCGGTGGTAGATTCGGCTCAGGCACAGGACGAGCTAGAGGAAACTCGGCAAAAGATACTGGAGGGCGCAAAGAAAATAGCCGCGGCTCAGCAGTCACTGAACATGACGCTGCGTGAGTACGCAAAGGCAAACAAGGTTGATGCAGTGAGGGTAAAAGGGAAAAATCTCATAAGTGATATGAACAGAGAAGGTGATGATGGAGCAGAAGGGTCGGAAAACTATCTGTCTGTGGGGTTGCCGAGGTATAGTACCCCGGCGAAGAACCTCAGAGCAGCAGATGCCGCTGCGTCCGAGTTAGAGGGTCTGACGGGTGAGGCCCGTCAAAGACAGCAAGACAGGGTTAACGAGCTGGTTCAGATCGCGAACAGGCAGAACGAGGAGCTGCTGAGAGCTAACCCGGAGAGAGCTGGGGCTTCCAAGATCGTCCATTCAGTGATGGGTAACCCGGAGAAATCTGCTAGAGCCGCATCATAGCCTCATGGCGGCCCAAGGAGAGAGGCGGTAGTAACCTCGGCCAGACGGAACAAACAGATCGTCCCGTATGACCCAACGCGTGCGGGAAAAGAAAAAGAGATGCGGAAAGGTGATGATCGACGGAGTGTGAGCCAAGGTGAAGCTGGCCGAGGTAATCGCGACCAAGGCAATGCCGGTCAAAGGGAAGCTGCCAACGGCAATGCCAGACAGCGCAACTCCGCAGGAGTAGGACAACTGCAGCAGCGGAATATACCGAGGCAAGAGGAAAGCGCCGGCCGAGGTATGCAGCAGAAAGACGTGCAACGAGAGCAAATCCGATACAATGATGGTGATTCGGAGATGGTGAATGCAGGGTACCCCAGACCGGACTATCATGTGATAGGGTCTAGGTTGGGGGGCAGGGATTTGATGCCGGATGACGCCAGGTTAAAACTGGATCGCCTGTATAGGTCGGAACAAATCGAATGTCAAGGTCCTCCGGGTCCAGCGTGCTTTGGACCCCGGATCATGAAGGAACCACCGGTACCCAACTTCCAATTACCCAGGGGCACGAAGACGTATGACGGCAGTACTAAGCCGGAGGATTGGTTGATAAACTATGCTACGGCGGTGAAAATTGCAACTGGCAACTTGAGATGGGCTGTGCGTTACGTGCCCCAGATGTTGGAAGGCCCGGCCAGAGTATGGCTGAATAACTTGCCGCCCGGAAGCATCAACTGCTGGATAGATTTTGAAGAAATGTTTATCAGCAACTTCTCAAGTACGTACCAGAGGCCGAATAGACCGCAGACCCTGGCAATGTGCAAGCAAAGACCCAACGAGACGGATCGTGAATTCTTAACCCGGTGGTGTACTGTGAGAAACTCGTGTGAGGGCGTCATAGAGTCACAGGCCATAGCGTGGTTTGCGCAAGGGTGCAGATACGGCAGCAAGCTGTGGAAGAAGCTGCAAAGGAAAATGCCAGTTACGCTGGCAGAGATGATCCGGATTGCTGATTCGTATGCTTTGGGCGATCCGACTCAACCTAGGCTCCCGTCAAATGACTCAAACGAGGAATACTATCAGAGAGATGGAGCCGGGTCATCCCGGAGGAACGATTACAGAGGAAAAAGGAGAGATGACAGACCGGACCATTTGACGGGAGGAGGGCAGTGGACTCCAACAAGTTACAGCAGTGAATCAAGATCAATCCGGAGGAGGGAGTAACCAACGCCAGAGAACTGGAGGGCTGTGGACTCCAAGAAATGATGGCAAGAAAACATGGACTCCGGAGCAAAAGAAACAGTGGCAGGAAAAGAAAGACCGCCTGAGGTATACCTATGAGTCGATGCTGGACCAACCGTGTAAGTTTCACACGCCGAATCTGAATAGCCCGGCGGGTCACACGACGAGGCAATGTGAGTGGATGCGAAAGATAGAGCAAGGTGGCTCGGGGAATGCTCAGGCACCCCAGAATGATCAACCTCGGCAGGAGTTACCCCGGCAGCAATTGCTCTCCAGAGCGAACACGCAGCAGCTAATGTTGCCTCCCCCTCCGCCGAGGTATGACAACAATGAAAGAAGGGATGCAGTGCATCAGGTGGAAAATCAGCAACAACCAGATCAGAGGTACCCCGGAAACGAGGGAAGGAATGAATACAGGGAACATCACCAGAGTTATTGTGTGTTCACGACTGAGGAAACAGATAGAAAGAGCTTGCAGCGCCGACATATGGAGGTCAATGCGGTCATGCCAGCGGTGATGAGGTACATGCCTTGGTCGGACCAGGAAATCACCTGGAACATCAAAGATCATCCTAAACTTATGCCGAGCCCAGGTTCGTACGCGCTAGTGCTAGATCCGACATTCATTGGACCGAACATCAACGTGCGGTTCTCCAAGGTTTTGATTGATAATGGCAGTAGCATTAACATCATGTATGCGGACACGATGCGCAAGTTGAGCATCTCGGAGAACATGCTCCAGGCTACGAGAACAACTTTCCATGGCATTGTACCAGGCATTTCGTGCGAGCCCATAGGCAAAGTCCGGGTCGACGTGCTATTCGGCACAAGGGATAATTGCCGAACTGAAAATCTGGAGTTTGAAGTGGTGAACTTGGAAAGTGCGTATCACGCGTTACTCGGAAGACCAGCATTGAACAAATTCATGGCAAGCTGCCACATCAGTTATCTGAAGATGAAGTTGCCCGGGCCAAATGGAGTAATTACCATTGCTGGAGATTTCCGACGTTCCATGGAGTGTGCTTCAGCCGGGTCTAACCTAGCCGAGTCACTCATGATTGCGCAAGAGAAAAGAAAAATCCAAGAGGTGGCAGCATTAGCTCAGTCCGCACAACAATATATGCCGGCATTAAGTTACCCGCATGGCAGCGTTTCATTTCAAGCCGCAAAGGACACCAAGAAGATTCCAGTTGATAACATGTTTCCGGAGCGCACCGTAACGATTGGTGTCGGGTTAACTGACAAATAGGAAAGCGAGCTCGTCAACTTCCTCCGTGAGAATCGGGATATTTTTGCTTGGTCTACACAGGACTTGCAAGGTGTTCCGAGGGAGTTGGCCGAGCACTCTTTGAACGTAAGACCCGGAGCAAGGCCAGTGAAGCAACCTCTCCGCCGCTTCGCCGAGGATAGGAGAAAAGTCATTGGAGACGAGATAGCTCGGTTACTAGCGGCAGGATTTATCATGGAGGTACTGTATCCGGATTGTCTCTCTAATCCGGTGCTGGTAGAAAAGAAGAAGGATGATCCGAACGTGGCAGTGGTCTGGCGTATGTGTATCGATTACACGAACCTGAACAAGGCGTGTCCAAAAGATCCATTTCCACTGCCGAGGATAGATTAGGTCATAGACTCAACCGCGGGATGCGAACTGTTGTCATTCATCGATGCATATTCTGGCTTCCACCAGATACCTCTGAACCCGGATGATCAAATAAAAACGGCGTTTATTACCTCAGACGGGCTTACTGCTATCGCACTATGCCGTTTGGTTTACGTAATGCAGGTGCAACGTACCAGAGATGTATGCAAAAATGTTTGCACGACCAAATAGGTCAAAACGTACAAGTATACGTGGATGATGTGGTTATCAAGACCAAGGAAAGCACAACGCTCCTTGATGACATAAGACAAACATTCGCGAACTTGAGAAGGTTCCGGATGAAGCTTAACCCGGAAAAATGTACCTTCGGTGTCCCGGCTGGAAAGTTACTCGGATTTCTCATCTCCAGCCGAGGTATCGAGGTTAATCCAACTAAGATCCGAACCATCGAACGAATGGAGCTGCCGAAGTGTGTTAATGATGTCTAGAAGTTCACTGGATGCCTGGCGTCGTTGAGTCGGTTTGTATGTCGATTAGGAGAAAAGGCACTGTCTCTCTACCAACTCATGAAAAAGTCAGATAAATTCGTTTGGACGCCACAGGCCGATGAAACTTTCGCCCACTTGAAAAAGATGTTGGCCACTGCGCCAGTGTTAGACTCTCCACTATCAAAGGAACCAATGTTGCTCTACGTAGCCGCAACCAACCGAGTTGTAAGTGCAGTAATCATAGTGGAACGCAATGAAGAGGGTATTACCTGAGCGAAGTATTGTCTGCCTCAAAACAGAACTACCCGCACTTTCAAAAGGTGGCATACGGTGTCTATATGGCGGCGAAGAAGTTAAAGAATTACTTTGAGGAGCACCCCATCAAAGTAATATGTGAAGCTCCCATAACCGAGATAATGGGTAACAAGGATGCGAGTGGCAGAATCGCAAAATGGGCAATTGAGCTAGCCCCTTATGCGCCCCAATACGACAGAAGAGAAGCGATCAAATCTCAGGCTATGGCGGACTTTTTTGTGGATTGGGCCGAGGTACAATACGAACCACCGCCACCAGATCTGAATTACTGGAGGATGCACTTTGACGGGTCGAAAACCAAAACCGGATTAGGCGCCAGGGTTGTGCTTACCTCGCCAAAGAAGGATCAGCTAAAGTACGTATTGCAGATTCATTTCGCGGCATCGAACAATGTCACTGAGTATGAGGCTCTTGTGCATGGGCTCAAAGTGGCAAAGGAGATTAGCATACGTCGGATAATATGCTTTGGCGACTCGGACCTAGTGGTGCAGCAGGTGTCCGGAGTGTGGGATGCCCTGGATCCAAACATGGCACTATACAAATTTCACGTGCAGAAGATATCTGGTTACTTCGAGGGGTGTGAATTTTACCATGTACCCCGGGCGTAAACGAGGCTGCCAACATGTTGTCGAAGCTCGGATCGACCAAACAGGCAATTCCATCGGGTGTAGCATTGGAACACCTCAGAAAACCATCTATCAGGCCGTCCCCAGGAACCGACTCGATCTATGTCCCGGAAAATACGGAATCCAAAGCTGAGCCCATGGACATTGACATGGGAGGAGGTACGCGAGACCCGGGGACTGCGTCAGCAAACCCGAGGATTGCGTCGGCAAACCCGAGGACTACCTCGCTAGACCTGGGGACTGCTCAACATGATCCGGCTGAAGTTATGCCGGTGGATCAGATGGAAATTGATGAGGAGATATTCCCTCCACGAGCCATACCAGCTTGGGCACTGCCAATATTCCAATTCCTGAAAGACGGAACGTTACCCGCTGAGGAGGTGTTAGCCAGGAAAACTCAGAGGAGAGCAAAAGCATACACAATCATCAATTCCGAGTTATACAAATGCAATGTAACTAATGTCCTCCAACGATGCGTTGACCCGAAAGAAGGGCTTGACATCCTCCGAGATATCCACCAAGGGGAATGTGGGCATCATGCCTCATCCCGAGCCTTGGTGGCAAAGGCGTTCCGGCATGGGTTCTACTGGCCAAGTGCCTTGGAACAAGCAGAAGATCTGGTGAGAAATTGCAATGGTTGTCAGAGGTACGCCACCAAGACACATATGCCTATGTCGGAACTCAAGACCATACCAATTACATGGCCATTTGCTGTATGGTGCTTGGATATGGTTGGCCCGTTCAAACCTGCGAGAGGAAACATGACACATATTTTGGTCATGGTGGACAAGTTCACAAAATGGATTGAAGTGAAACCTATAAGAAAATGTGATGGAGCTACGGCCGTGACATTTCTCAAAGACATCATCTTGAGATACGGTTATCCACATAGTATTATAACTGATAATGGAACAAATTTTGCGGAAGGAGCATTTGCGCGCTTCTGCCGAGATAAGAAGATCCGACTCGATGTCGCCTCGGTAGCCCACCCCGCATCGAACGGACAAGTGGAAAGATCCAACGGATTAGTATTATCCGGGATAAAACCCCGGCTCATTGAGCCGCTGCAAAGATCATCGGGGTGCTGGATAGAAGAACTACCAGCAGTACTGTGGAGCTTAAGAACAACTCCGAATCGATCAACAGGCTATACGCCATTCTTTCTGGTATATGGGGCAGAAGCTATTTTACCAGCCGACATAGAGCATGATTCGCCTAGGGTCACCCAATACACAGAAGCCGAAGTTCAAGAAGCCCGGCAAAATGATGTTGATCTGCTGGAAGAAGCGAGAGAACTGGCCTCGTCCCAGATCCGCCATATATCAGCAAAATCTCCGACGCTATCATAGCCGGAAAGTGTGCCCCCGAGTCTTCCGGGAAGGCGATCTGGTGCTCCGGTTGGTACAATGTACTACTGGCATGCATAAATTATCCCCCCCATGGGAAGGGCCATTCATTGTGAGCAAACCATTGCACAATGATTCTTACTATCTCATAGATGCAAAGCCACAGGAAAAGAACAAGGCGGACAGGTCCGGAGAGGAATCCAAGCGACCGTGGAATGTAGCACTACTTTGTCCCTTCTACACTTAGCTAAGCAGTGTATGTATCCGAGTCGTCTCATATGTCGGTATGTATGTCGGCAATGAGCTTATCAATGAAATAGCAGCGCCTCGAGCAGTAACTCGGGGACTGCCTTAATAATTTTTGTTGTAATTTCTTATGCAGTAGCTGGAATGAGTCGTTTTACTTAACCCGGATTAGTAATGTGTGAGCACCAAAAACCCAACCCTTCGACTTGCTGCTGTCCAACAAGAATTGGCTTCATGGCAAGCAAGGGAACAAGTTCAAATTGCGTAGCACATGAAAAATGACTAAGGAAACGAGTTTATTCGAGCTAACGTTTGTTTTTCGGACTAACCCTGTTTTTATTTTCAAGTTATTATGCTAAATAATTTTGAGCCAAGCCTCAAAGTTTCTAAGTATTGTTAAGACAAATTTTGAAGCTCGGATTCGTAAGTCGTAAAACCAAATCAAGGTAGACATGGACCGAGCCAGGGAATTGGACGAACAAGAAAGTGAAACTCGAGGACTATGCCCAAGTTAATCCGGCATAAAAACGTAGTAGCAAAATATCACATATCCAGCATACAATTGCACCCGGCATACCGGGGATCTGATAAATTTTCGAGTTTTTTAGAACTAAGGAGCAGCAGGAGGAGCAGGTTCGACGTCATCGTCGATGTCTTCAATATCTGAAGCATCATCTTCCCCGTCCTCATCCGACCCATCTTCAACATTCTCATCCTGCTCGTCCCCAGCGGATTCCAGGAAGCTCGGCCCCTCGATCCAGTCATGAATAGGAGAGTATTCAACGAGGCTGTAGGCACAAGCCTGGCGCCAAGCTTCCCACTCCGGATCATCGGTCCATCTGGATCCGGTGCGCCGGCGTGTGAGGAGGCTGAGGTCGAACTTCTCGTACCACGTGAGAATGTGATGAAGGATGGTGTCAGCTGCAGCGCGACCAGCAGATTCTCTCCAGAGGTCAAGCTGGGTCTCAACTTCCATTAATTTCTCGACGAGAGTTGCGATGGTCTCCGGGCTACTCTCTCCGGGCCAGAACGTATTGAAGATGCCCACTGCAACGTCGAGGATATCCTTGCCATAATTCTTGATGGTTTCCACGCGAGAGGACAAGCTGACCAATAGGTCCTCCATGTCCAAGGGAATGTTCTCACCATCAGGAGCAAGGGGAGTACCCCTCTCTCGGCGAAACTTGGCAACAGCAGCGCTGGCAATCGCAGTACCCTCTGGAAAGTGGTCTGAAAACAAGGCAAAAGAAGAAGGTAAAGAAAAGACATATGAGGTAACCCGGAGAGTTATGTCGGACAAGGGAAAGGAGCTTAAGAGAAATATGGCTAATGATCCGGGTCAACTCCTTGATGCAGGCATCACGTCTTTTGCGCAGTTGCTCAAGCTCAGCGTTAGCCGACTCAAGCTGGACGTCGGATTCTCTGAGTAGGTCCTGGCCCTTAGAGATCTGGAGAGTAAGGCGCTCACGTTCTTCGGTGAAGTCCGGGCCAACCTTTTGGAGCTCAGTTCGGTGCTGGGCCTTCATCTTCTCCATCTCAGCTTTAAGTTTGGCAATCTCGTCGTTTTTAGTCTGGAGGAGAGCAAGTTCATCATTCTTCTTCTTCAGCTCAGCTTGATGCTGCCCTGCTTGTTCGAGAAAATGCAACATCATATCAGGCACGGGCACACTATCCTCAAGCGATGCTGAAATAATATGTTGACCCGGCAAAGCCGAGGAGTGAATGTTTGCCGAGCCAAGGAGAAGAAGAAATGGAAAACACAACAAGGTCGGACAAAAGAGGACATACCTCGGATTTCCTCCAAGTTCTTCCGCATAATTTTGTTCTCAGCCTCCACCCTAGCAGCAAAAACCGAATGAGAAGATTAGTCTGGCGGAAACAAGTAAAGAAAAACGGAGAAGTGCTGAGGTAGAAAATTACCCCTCTTTTCATGCTCTGCGCCAAGTGCAACATGTTTTGCACGCAGGATCTTGTGGGTATCAAGCAGGCGTTGAAATTCGGCGCTCTAGCGATTGGTAGTTACCTGAAAGAAGTACAGAAGTGTAAAATTAGTTTGGTGCATATTCGAAGTGTACAAGATCCGGGCCAAGTGGAACTTAACCCGGCTCTATGTGTGTGCATATTCGAAGTGTATAAGATCCGGGCCAAGTGGAACTTAACCCGGCTCTAGGTGTGTGCATATTCGAAGTGTGCAAGATCCGGGCCAAGTGGACCTTAACCCGGCTCTAGGTGTGTGCATATTCAAAGTGTGCAAGATCCGGGCCAAGTGGAACTTAACCCGGCTCTAGGTGTGTGCATATTCGAAGTGTGCAAGATCCGGGCCAAGTGGAACTTAACCCGGCTCTAGGTGTGTGCATATTTGAAGTTTACATGCAGCTACGTTGATTTTCTAATGAGCATCCGGCCGAGTAACAAGCTACTCCACCGGAGGCTCGGGGACTAATGGTTATTATCTACAACATGTAGAGGAGAAACGACATACCTCCATCATTCGCCCCGCAAGGTTAATTGCCTTGGCGGCAGTATTCATCTGGGCAGAAAATTCTGCGGGGCCGAACTTTTCCGGGAGATCGTCGTTGTAGACAAACTCCGCCTTATTCCAGTTCATGACGAACTCGATAAGGCTCGGAGGGTACCATTTGCCAGTGGGCATGTGAGGTGCCACCAAGCCCTTTGCATGAGCTTCCTTCCTCTCAATTAGGGCAAGAGCTGGGCTGGTGTGCAGAACCATCTGCTGCGCATCTGTTGGCTCGGCAGGAACATCCGGCGCTGCTGATAATTTCTTCGGAAGCATCGATGACATGGTTCGCTGCCTGGCCTCGACGGATGTAGACTTGGCAGTATCCGGAGCCTTCTTGCCTTTAGCTTGCTGGGAAGAAGTAACCATGGTGGATTTCCCTTTGGAAGCTGCTGGAATAGTTCCTCGCCGAGGCTGAGATGACTCGGACGAGGCAAAAGATCTTAGAACTGGAGCTGCTGTGGGTTTCCTGGCTACCGGGACATGTGCTGGCTCGGAAGCTGGTACTGGAGCTGCTGCTGGTGCTGGTGTTGCGGTAGACTTGGTGGTTGCTGGTTGCGGCAATGCCGAAGTGGTGGACGCCGTTGCCTCGGCCGAACCGACCCCTCCTGCTCCGAGGTCGCGTTCCTCTTGATGAGGTACTGCGGAACCCGGAGCAGCCGCAGAGCCCTCCGGAATAGGGCTCAGCGGGCGTGACTCGTCGTCACGAGGAGGGGAAGGACCGGACCGAAGGGGAGAAGAGATGCTCGATCCGCTCTGAGGGACCTCCACAGGAGGCCTGCAAAAGAGAATGATGTCAGGAGTGAAAATTACCCCGGTGCAAGGAGAAGTGAGTTGTGCAGTGAGAAATGACTTACGCATCCGAGGTCTCAGCCTCCTTGGGTTTCCGAGCCCTCCGTGCTGGGGCTTTGCCTGCCTGCTTGGAGGCAGTCTTGTCTCCGGCCTTCTTTTGCCTTTTTGTGGGCTGAGAAGGTTCGGAGGAAGAACTTGACGCGGATCCGTGCTTCTTCTTCGACGCCACCGGAACTGGCTCGCCCATGGCAAGTGGAGGATCCTCGTGGATATGCCCACCGGGGTTAGCTGATGCCGGAAAGGCACAAGAAAGAGGGACAGACTCAACGGGTTCAATCACGTCGATATCCGAGTCATCCTCATCATCGGGCCAATCTCTAAGAGAAGAGAATTTACCGCTGGGATGTTTGGTGGCGTCGGTCATAGGGAGGAACATCTCCTGGTCCGGCTCCTCCTCATCTGGGATCTCTCGGTCTGGCGCCCACTTAAGGGTCGGATCCGTTCCATCCTCGAGATTTTGCTAGAGAAATAGCTGAGAAAAAGCACAAAGAGCAGAGTCAAAAATATGACAAAAACCGACACATAATTGATCCGAAATAAGTTTACCCCGTGAAGCTTACCGCGGGAGGGAGCCTGTCACGGCAGTAATGCTCGATTCCCCATGTCCATTCGGCGGAGAAATCCTTGTGAGTGGTGAACAGAGCCTTGACCCGGCGGAAGATCTCTGTGTTGCTCAATTCGAAGGAGGAGGTTCGGTTGGGGTCGCGACCGAAGCTCATGTGGCACAACTTGTGGTTGCGCCTCTAGAGGGGAGAGATTCAGTTGTGCACGAACGTGATCATAGCATCCTCGTTGCACAATCCGAGCTTCTTCAGCTCTGTGAACCTTTTGTTGACTTGGTTGGCCAGAGCTGTAGGTTCCTTGGCGACCTCCTCCCAGAAATCCGTGTCAGGGGGACCCGGAGCGTAGGGCAGTAACCGAATCAAGTCTTCGGTACCCTCGTTCCGGACGTAGAAGAAGGTCCGGGCCCATCCTTTGCAGGAGTCAAGCCCGGTGACCCGGGGAAAGATTGAAAATCTCCGGGGCGAGATCGAGGAAGCTCCAAACTGGGTGAGCTGCTTGTCCTCCGACTCGACGTGGATGTTGGGGACGACGTTGCGACGAAGACCGAAGAACCGGATCCATAGCTCCTTCGTGGGCCATAGTCTGGTATAACCTTCGATCGTAGAGACAAAGGCAGAAAGAGAGGTGATTGCGTTCGCTGGGAGATGGTGCGGCTGCTGGTGGTACGTCCTGACCTAGTCCCGGAAGAAGTCGCTCACCGGGAGACCAAATCCCCGTTGGAAATGGGATAGGAATACGACGAACTCACCGGATTGGGTGAGGGAGCCAGTTCCGAGGAGGGGAGACGAGCGGCGACACCGGCGGGAATACGCCTGGTCCGGTAGGGCCAGTCGATGTCGTCTTGGCAGACCCACGAACCGGCCCACGCGCCATGTCCGCCGGCGTCCTCCTCCATCTCCTGCTCGGCGACGACGAGCTCCTCCTCCGTCATCTCGTATCCGCTGTCCTCGCTGGAGCTAGCGGCGGCGGGGAACTAAGGCCTAGATTGGCGTGGACCCGTGGCGGAGAAGCTGCGCAACGGTGGCTACGGTGCGGAGGCACGGGGAGCTGCTGCGACGGCGCTGCTGCTAAAAAGCACCGGCGGTGGCGTGGTCGCAGGGAAGACGAAGGAGAAAATGCAACGGGCGAAGGGGCGCAGAGGTGGAAAAATGCTAAGGGACGCGCCCCTCCCCTATTTAACCACCCCCAGTGATCGATGAGTGGGATCATGCTGCGCTGGCGAGCCACACGGTGTGGCCGTGTATCACCGGCATCAGCCAATCAGAGAAAAGCCACACAGGGGGCCACAGAGTAGATGTGATTCCATGACGCGACGTGCTGTTGCGGTAAACGAGGAGACATGCATGACGTAACCCGCGCACAGTGAAACTGACAATTACTGCGGCGGTTACTGTGCAGGCCCTTAAAATAAGACAAGGTAATGATTAGCCTTAGCGTGGGTTGGCGTATGAGAGAAGGAAACGGGGCCCGAATCAAACCATGATAACCGTGGGATCCGAGCCAAAGTGGTGACCCGGCCGGCAAGTGAAGACATGGAACGTGCGAAGGGAACATAAATCCATATAATCCGAGATAAGGAACTGACCCGGAATTAAACGTCTGAGGCTCGGACAACAATGAACCTGATGTGGCCTTAGCAGCCAAGGCAGCTAAGACCGCACTAGCTTCGGGGACTAATGTTGGGGGGATACCCCTGGGTAGGGTCACTCCGGGGTATAACGGCCGAGTTAGCCGAGGTCCGGAAAGGTCAAAGCGGATGCTGACCGGGTCACCTCAAGGCAGTCCAAATCACGGAGTAACCCGGACCAGTGTGGGGTCGCCTAACATTGTCTCATCCGACTTAAGGAGTAAGTCAGGAGTGCTTGTCTAACTTATATGCAGGAACAGGTGTGGCCGGATCTACTATGATCCGGATCCTCGCTTAGCTTCTAGGAGAAGGAAGGAATCTCTCTGGTCAAAAAAGAAGGTCCGGTACGTACAGGATGAGCGAATAAAGCAAGGGCAGGACCACCGGGTCATGGCCGACAAGGGTGACGACGCTCATGTCGGCTGACGCGGGCGCCGCAGAGGCTACGTCGCTAAAGCATGTGTGACGCGGGGGAAAAGCACCCCGGTCGGGTTACCACTTTGGGAGGGGGCATATTCTTAGGAATATGCCTCCACGTATGCCCTAGGCCAGGACCGAACCACCTCTATATAAGGGGGGTTAGGGTTCTGGTAGAGGGGGTTGGCAGAATTCTAGTTGGTTGAGCACTAGTAGATCTAGGGATCTTGGGCTAGATAGTAGGCAAGAGTAAGAGAGTACCTTCTTCCTCCTCTTGCCAATACAGCTCAAGGAGCACTTGTAATCCTGAAGATATAGCAATACAAACTTCTGTGTAGAGAATCACTCTACTATCCCTCCCTGGATTCCCCTAGCGCATATTAGTCCCCACCTTTAGCCTATCCATGGAATCTGCCGTGACACCACCACGACAAATGGGGTTGAGACGGATACACAATTTTTGTGCGTGTGTAGCCTTCCACCATGCCATGGAGTTATGTATGACCATCGATGGACCCATGACACCGACCGCATGTTCTATGGATGTGGTTAGGAGGTTCCTAATTGCAGTGCCATTGTATGGGCTTATCCAAGGCACGAGTCTATGCACCTTTGGCGGATGTTGCACTGTCTCTGGATCGAGTTAAACATAAGGAAGCGCTGCACAAGCAACATAATGTGTTCCAGATTGAGGAAATGAATAGCAGAGCTCAACAAGAGGTGGCCAAGTTTCTCCATGAGCACATGGAGGAATGATATGAGCTCTCCTACGAGATGCTCGACGTCATTACTAGAATGAGATAGATAGTTCAAACTGATAATGTGGAGGACCTATCAAATGACGATGCAAACTCTGTTACCTCCGCTCAGACTATTCAGGAGGATTAGTTTGAACATATTTTCTATAATTGAGTAGTAATTCATGTGTTATTTTTCATATATGTATTGTACAATTATTATCTAAGTATAAGTACTTTATTTCCTATTGTTATTATTGTCTCCCTAAAATGGATCGTATGGGCACCTAGAGGGGGGTGGGGGGGGGGTGAATAGGTGATACTCCAAATTTTAGTACTTTTCAATTTAGGCTTGACACAAAAGGTAAATTCTCTAGATATGCAACTATGGTGAATTTCCCTATATGTCAACCTAGATACTAAGCAAGAAAAGGCAGTGAAAGAAACGGGGTAACCATAGTGGAGCACGCGGAGACACATGATTTATTTTATCGCAGTTCCTTCCTTGTTAAGGGAAGTACATCTGTGTTGGAGGGGTGGGCGGTACTAATAGGCCTCACCCTGTTCTCTGATGGATCTCGCCACAACTGGCCTGATCCACCTTTGAACTATATGGTAACCTTTGAAGCGGGGACCGTTGCCTTTACAACTAGTTCGGGGCACACATCCACAACCGTATTGGAGGCTCCCAAGATGACAACAAGCTTCCACAAGAAACAAGTTGATCAAATAACAAAACTGAGATCTAGAAATTCGAATGAAACTCTTGATCAAAGGGCCTTCAAATGAATGAGGGTGGAAATGAAGATATTCTCCGGTGATGATGTAGATCAAGGCCTCCTCCTATGATTCCCCAAAGATCAAGGCCTTTGGTTGGTTGAAAGTGAAGGTCTTGTGGAAAATCGAGTTGAACAGTACAAATCTTTATTATGAGATACAGGACACTCCAAAATGAAGATGGGATGGGGTATGTGTACCCCCTCCTGAAATGCCACCGTTGGAGCAAACTAGGGCTGGATAAACTGGCCCAATTGGGGGGCAGATAATCTGGCTGGGAAAATCCAGTCTAGAAAGGAATATCTAGACCAAAAGTTCGAGCCCCCCTTCTGAAGGATGCTTCTTGAGTCCTTAGTGAAAATCCCTAGGGGCGGATAATCTGGCCCCCGGGAAGGGCGGAGTATCTGGCCAGGGCAAAAGCTCCAGCCCTGGTCGTATTATCCGGGGAAATCTCCACCCCCTACTGAGAGTCGTGCCGCTGGATCCTTGGTCGATGTAGCCAGTAACGGATAATTCGTCCCTAGCCAAGGGCGGATAATCCGCCCCTAGATCCTTTGATTTGCTTCATTTGACTAGGATTTCTTTTTGGGGTGTAGAATCTGCAACACTCAACGCACAATTAAATTGTCCTTGGTATTGTTATCTAACACACAAAATTCTAGGGATCATGAAATGTTCTTTCAATCTCCCCCTTTTTAGTGTTAGATGACAATATTAGAATTTGCAATAAAGCCCTAATAAACATCATCATTCCAACGGATATTAGACTTTGACTCTGAACTTTTGTCTCTTTCTTGTTTCAGATTACCACTAACCGCCGAACCGCTGAGTTCCAACACCTGCTGGACTCCTACAAAGACATACGCGGGCGTTATGGTAAACTCCTGGAGGAGTACCAGAAGAGGGGTTAGTTTCCATTTCTCTCCCTTCCTTGTTCATTCAAATTTCTTAAAACTTATATGAATGTTTTGTCCAGATTACGCAACCGAGGTTGAGGCTGAGAATATAATCATGAGGAAGAATCTTGTGGAGATCAAAGGTAACTTCATCCCCTTTACATGATCATTGTACCCTCCATGCTTTATCCGATGGACACTCATATTTTGGGTCCTCCGGATCATGCTGCAGTTGCTCTTGATGACAGTGTTCCTATGCGACTATGCCTGAACTGATGACCCACTGCCTGGAACAATGAGGGAAGTATGAAGTTGAACTGAAGAAGAAGGACGCTGAGATAGCTCAGCTCCAGCAGTAGGACTTGGATATTACTCGGCTGAATGCCGAAATCGGGAGGCTCAAGAGCTCTCATCAGTCCGCGCTGGAGAAGGCCGACCAGGAGTTTGCTGAAGAGAAGGAGCGTTTAGTTACGCAAATCTCTAAGGACAAGAGCCTACTGGAGGAAGCCGACGTCAAACTTACGTCGGCAATCACTGAGTACGAAAAACTCCAGGTCCACAATGCCAACACTGATTCCGAGCTTCAGCGACTTCTCTTCCAGATTGCGCGTAAGTTCTCTGCTCTTGCTTGATTTGTTACGATTCGGATTTGGTCCAGCCGCTCAACATTGCTCCTCTTATCCTTAGGCAAATTTCCAGAGAGCGACACGTTTGCCGCCTCCGCCATACGTGAATCCCGTGAACAGCGTGGAGTTCCTGTTGGCCCTGATGCCGAGCCAATTCCTTATACCACAGAGGATCTCCTGGCGAGTCTCACCGCCCGTCTCGAGATAGTAAAGAATTTTGGCATGGACATTGTCCCAGCAGCAACACAGATGTTCGGCTGCCTCTGGCCCAATGAGACCATTCCCAAGAAAACCTTAGACTTCATAGCCAAACTCATGGAATGTGACATGCAACTGCACCTGTGGCACGAATCTGCGGCACGGGCTGGAGCCGACATTGCTTTGAAGTTTACGCTTTCATGGTATGAAGGTATTGACTTGGCATTGCTCAGGCATATGCGCACCGGGTATAAGTGGTGCGAGGATCCGGAGTGGATCGCATGCTGCCAGGCCTGCGCGAACAATCTTATTGAGTACTCCTTCTACCATGCCTGGAATGAGGGGCCGAGCTTCCTTGATGCTGCTGATGATGAGATTGTCTCTAGAGAGGAAGAGGAAGGGAATGAGAGCGAGGGCTCTGAGCTAGGCGATGAGGCTAAAGACCCGAAGGACAACGAAGTTGACCAGAGGACGAAGCCGAGGCTAGCGCTCCTCCTGCACATTCCGGAGTACCTCCCTCCTCCACAGATGATTCCTCTGCTGCTCCTGCCCCTTGAAAAACACTCAATCACATTTATCAGATCCCCGGAATGCCGGGCGCAGATGTACTTTAATACTTTGGTTTGTTTGTGCTACAATTTCATGTTTCAAACTAAGTTTTTATTTCCGGATTATCGTGGGTGAAGTCCCCGAGTTTCATTTTCTTGTTCCTCCAATTTTTGACTCGGCTCGCATCTACCTTGATTTGGTTTTTTGACTTACGAGTCCGAGGTTCAAAAAATTGACTTAACAGTACTTGAAACCTTGAGATTAGATCAAAATGATTCGGCACTTTAGTGAAGAAAATAAACTAAGGGTTAGCCAAAAAACCAACGTCGATCCGCTTAAGTTCTTTTTCCTTAGTTGTTTTTCATGTGCTTTGCCATTCCAAACTTGTTCTCTTGCTTGCCATGAAGCCAATTCTTGTTGGACAGCAACAAAGTCGAAGAGTTAGGTTTTTGGTACTAACACATTACTAATCCAACTAAGACATAAGCGACTTAACCCAGCCGACATAAAAAATACAAAAACAAGGCATGTGTTATAACAATCCCCGAGTCTCTGCTCAGGGTGGCAAAGTTTTTATTGATAAGCTCACTGCCAACATACATACCGACATACGAGTAGTTCGGATACATTCACCTCTTAGGTGTAGAAAGGACGCAGCAGTGCTACGTTCCATGGCCTTTTGGATTCCTCTCCGGACCTGTCCGCCTTGTTCTTTTGCTGGGGCAGTGCATCAATAAGATAGTAGGAATCATTGCGCAAAGCTTTGCTCACAATGAAGGGCCCTTCCTATGGGGGGAATAACTTGTGCATGCCAGCGGTGCGCTGTATTAGCCTCAACACCAAAGCACCTTCCCAAAAAACTTGGGGGTTTACTTTCCGGCTATGATAGCGTCGGAGATTTTGCTGGTATATGGTGGATCTGAACAAGGCCAGTTCTCTCGCTTCTTCCAGTAGATCAACATCATTCTGCCGGGCTTCGCGCACTTCGGCTTCTGTGTATTGGGTGACCCTAGGCGAATCATGCTCTATGTCGGCTGGTAATACAGCTTCTGCCCCATATACCAGAAAGAATGGTGTATAGCCCGTTGATCGATTTGGAGTTGTTCTTAAACTCCACAGTACCGCTGGTAGTTCTTCTATCTAGCACCCCGCTGATCTTTGCAGCGGCTCTATGAGCGGAGGTTTTATCCCGGACAATACCAGTCCGTTGGATCTTTCCACTTGCCTGTTCGACGCGGGGTGGGCAACTGAGGCGACACCTAACCGGATCTTCTTTTCCTGGCAGAACCTCGCAAATGCTCCTTCGGCAAAATTTCTCCCGTTATCAGTTATGATGCTATGGGGGTAGCCGTACCTTAAGATTATATCCTTGAGGAATCTTACTGCCGTTGCCCCATCACATTTCCGAATTGGTTTCACTTCAATCCATTTGGTGAACTTGTCAACCATGACCAGCATGTGGGTCATCCCTCCTTTGGCCGACTTAAATGGTCCTACCATATCTAGGCACCATACATCAAATGGCCATGTAATTGGGATAGTTTTCAGCTCCGACATTGGCAGGTGAGTTTTCGTGGCGTATCTTTGACAATCGTTACATTTTCTCACCAAGTCCTCTGCTTGCTCCAAAGCACTAGGCCAATAAAATCCGTGTCGGAAAGCTTTTGCTACTAAGTCCCTTGAGGATGCATGGTGGCCACATTCCCCTTGGTGAATATCCCGGAGTATGTCAAGTCCTTCTTCTGAATCAACGCACCGTTGTAGTACCGCTGTCACACTCTTTTTGTATAATTCGGTGTTGATAATGGTATAAGCCTTTACCCTTCTCTGAACTTGCCTAGAACTTATTTCATCATCCGGCAAGATTCCCTCTTTCAGGAAATCAAAAATTGGCTTGGCCCAAGATGGTATAGGTCGGACGGGAAATGGTTCCTCGTCCACTTCCATTGCATCCACCGACATAACTCCCGCCAGATCAAACTGCACAGTCCCTGGGTTTGCTGAAGCAGTCCCCGGGTTTGCTGAGGTGCTTCCCCATTCTATCTCCATAGGTGCAGCTCCTGATCCGGTGAGCGCCGGGATATAAATTGAATCTGATTTGGGTGACGGTGTGATAGATGGTTTTCTCAAGTGCTCCAAAGCCACATTTGGTGGAATGGGTTGCCGGGATGAGCCTAGCTTGGACAGTGTATCTGCTGCCTTGTTTTCGCTCCGAGGTACGTGATGGAACTCACACCCTTCGAAAAACCCACTTATCTTCTGGACATGGAACCTATACAAGGCCATGTTAGCATCCAAGGCATCCCAATTTCTAGACACTTGCTGTACCACCAAATCCAAATCTCCAAAGCACTGTATCCGACATATCCCCACTTCCTTTGCCACTTTGAGACCATGTACCAATGCTTCGTACTCCGCCACATTATTCGAGGCACTGAAATGGATCTGTAGGACATACTTCAGTTGATCCTTCTTGGGCGAGGTAAGCACTACCCAGCGCCTAATCCATCTTTCAGTTTCGATCCGTCGAAGTGCATTTGCCAATAATTGGAGTCCGGTAGGGGTGGCTCGTATTGCATTTCAGCCCAGTCCACAAAGAAATCCGCCACAGCTTGTGACTTGATCGCATCTCTTCTGTCGAACTGTGGCGCGTATGGAGCTAATTCGATTGCCGACTTTGCTATTCTGCCGCTTGCGTCCTTGTTACTCATGATTTCTGAGATGGGTGCCTCACATATCACCTTGACGGGGTGTTCCTCGAAATAGTGTTTGAGCTTCTTGGCCGACATATATACATCATACGCCATCTTCTGATAATGAGGATAGTTCTATTTTGTCGCTGACAATACTTCACTCAGATAATACACCGGTCTTTGCATCGACTTTCCTTCCTCTTCGCGCTCCACTACGATCACTTCACTTACCACTCGGTTGGTCGCGGCTACGTAAAGCAACATTGGTTCCTTAGGTAGTGGTGCAGCTAGGATTGGCGCGGTAGATAGCATCTTTTTCAACTCTCGAAATGCAAGATCCGCCTGTGGCGTCCATGTGAACTTATCTGCTTTTATCATTAACTGATAGAGGGGCAAGGCCTTCTCTCCCAGCCGACATACAAACCGACTTAGCGATGCTAGGCAACCAGTGAACTTCTGGACATCGTTAAGACACTTTGGTAACTCTATTCTTTCTATGGCCCGGATCTTCGTCGGGTTAGCTTCAATGCCGCGGCTAGATACCAGGAAACCAAGTAACTTTCCAGCTGGTACGCCGAAGGTGCATTTCTCCGAGTTCAGTTTCATTCGGAACCTTCTCAAGTTCGCGAATGTCTGCCAGATATCCTCAAGGAGCGTATCACTTTCCTTGTTTTTTATCACCACATCATCCACATACACCTGCACATTTCGACCTATTTGGTCATGCAAGCATTTTTGCATACATTGTTGGTACGTTGCTCCTGCATTATGTAATCCAAACGGCATAGTTCGATAACAATAAGCCCCGTAAGGGGTAATGAATGCAGTCTTTATTTGATCATCCGGATTCAGGGGTATCTGATGGAAACCAGAATACGCGTCAATGAATGACAGTAGCTCACATCCGGCAGTTGAGTCTATGACCTGATCTATTCTAGGGAGTGGAAATGGATCTTTTGGACACGCCTTATTCAGGTTCATGTAATCAATACACATGCGCCATACCACTGCCACGTTCAGATCATCCTTCTTTTTCTGCACCAGCACCGGATTAGAGAGCCAATCCGGATAGAGTACCTCCATGATAAATCCGGCCGCTAGCAATCTTGCTATCTCATCTCCAATTACTTTTCTCCTATCTTCTGCGAAACACCTGAGAGGCTGCTTTACTGGCTTAGCCCCGGGTCTTACATTCAATGAGTGCTCAGCCAACTCCCTCGGTACACCTTGCAGATCTTGCATAGACCAAGCAAAGATATTCCGATTCTCACGGAGGAAGTTGACGAGCTCGCTTTCCTATTTTCTGCTTAACCCGACACCTATGGTAATGGTGCACTCTGGGAACAGATCATCAACTGGCACTTTCTTCGTATCCTTAGTCGCTTGGAACGATACGCTCTTGTGCTGGTTGGTCAGGGCCAGCATATGTTGTTGCGCGGATTGAGCCAATGCCACCACCTCTAGTATCTTCCTTTTCTCTTGAGCTATCACGAGTGACTTGGCTAAATTAGATCCGGCTGATGCGCACTCGATCGAACGCCGGAAGTCCCCTGATATAGTTATCACACCCCTTGGTCCGGGCAACTTCATCTTAAGGTAATTGATGTGGGTAGTTGCCATGAATTTGCTCAGCACTGGCCTGCCGAGTAATGCGTGATAAGAACTTTCTAGATTCACTACCTCGAATTCTAAGTTCTTAGTGCGGCAGTTGTCTCTTGTGCCGAATAACACATCAACCCGGACGTTACCAATTGGTTCACAAGAGATACCTGGCACAATACCATGAAAAGTGGTCCTTGTCGCTTGCAGCATATTCTCTGTTATCCCCAACTTGTGCATGGTATCCTTGTACATAATGTTGATACTGCTGCCATTATCAATCAATACCTTGGAAAATTTCACGTTGAGATTCGGTCCGATGAACGTCGGATCAGAGACTAGAGCGTAGGTTCCTGGGCTTGGCATGATCTTTGGGTGATCCTTGACACTCCATGTGATCTCTTGATCCGCCCAAGGCATATATCTCGGCACAGCCGGCATTACTATGTTCACCTCCATATGCCGGCGCTGTAAGCTTTTCCGTTCATTCTCTTCCGCGGTGAACACACAATATCTTTGATGATGTCCCCTGTACTCATTTCGTCCTTCATTCTCGTTGTAACCTTGGCCTTGTTGCTGGTTGTTCCCTACTTGATGTACTGCATCCCTTATTTCCGGATTCTCGTACCTCGGCGGAGGTGGTGGTAGCATCAGTTACTGTCCATTTCCCCTGTTAGTAACGGTGGCCGGTGTGTTTCATTTCTAGGTGCTTCATTCCGAGGTGCCTGAGCATTCCCCAAACCCACCTGTTCCAATTTCCTCATCCATTCACACTGCCGGGTCGTGTGATTCGCTGGACTGTTCAGACTTGTCGTATGAAATTTGCAAGGTTGATCTAGCATAGACTCGAACGTATACCTCGTCCTATCCTTTCGTTCCTGCCATTGTTTTTCTGCTCCGGGGTCCAAGGCTTTCTCCCTTCGCTTTTCTGCTGCCAGTTTTGCCCTCCAATTTTCTAGTGTTGGCTTGCTCCGGCATTGGGCTGATCCCGGTCCACTGCTGCAACCTGCTGTGAGTTATACCGATAATCCGGATGCTCATCCCTTCTTTTTCCTCGGAAATCATTCCTCCTTGATGACCCGGAGATATCTCGGTTGTAATATTCCTCATTTGCTTCGCTAGACATTAGCCGGGGTTGAGTTGGATCTCCCAAGGCATATGAATCTGCAATCTAGATTGTCTCGGACAAGGTGGTTGGCATATCTCGCTGTAACCTTTGCCACATCATACTTCCATACCTGCATCCCTGAGCGAACCACAGCACGAGTTTCGCACATTGCACCACCGAGTCAGGAAATATCTATCTGGCTCATTCGGTCTCTGCCAGCATAGTGCAAGGGTCTATGGTCTGTTGGGTCTCTTGTAAGTTCTTGAGAAATTGCTAACAAACAGTTCTTGGAAATCCAACCAACAGTTGACACTCCCTGGTGGCAAATTGTTCAGCCAAACTCGCGCTGGTCCTTCCAGCATCTGTGGTACATATCTCACTGCCCATCTCAAATTCCCTATCGTGATCTTGACGGCTGTGGCATAATCAATCAGCCAATCCTCTGGCCTGATACTTCCATCATAGGTTCGGGTTCCCCTGGCCAATTGGAAGTTCGGCACTGGTGGCTCATTCATGATCCGGGGCCCGAAACATGCTGGACCCGGTGGACCTTGTAACTCGATTTGCTCCGTCCTATAAATCCTATCCAACTTCAACCTCGCATCATCTGGTTGCAAGTTCCTGCTTCCCAACCGTGATCCAATTACATGATGATCTGGTCTAGGGTATCCATCATTAACCATAGCCGAATAACCATCATTGTATCTTTCTTGATCTAGATGCGCATGACGCTGTTGGGCTGCTTGTCCTGCACTTCCTCCTTGTCGAGGTTGGCGCTGTTGCGCATGAGGTACATTTTCCCCCACTCCCACAGGATCACGCTGTCCGGCATTGCCGTTGGCAGCATTTCTTAGACTGGTGTTGCCTTGGTCATGGTTACCTCGGGCAGCCACACCCCGGCTGGTACTGTGGCGATCCTCCTCAACTTGCACTGCTTTTCCTTTTCCAGCTCTTACCGGGTCATAAGGGACCATTTGCTTGTTTCTTCTCCCAGATTCCACTACCTCTTCTCTCCTAGGGTCATGACCCAGAGACGACGCGGCTCCTCTGGATCTCGCCGGGTTATTTCTGGCCGAATGTACCACCTGTGAGGCCCCTGGTGGTGCCGGGTTGGCTTTGTTTATTTCTTCATTTTGTTGGCATGTGACCCTCAACAAGTGATTCACTCTCTCTTGCTGCCTTTGACGAGCCTCACCGGTCAAGCCTTCTAACTCGGATGCGGCCGCGTTTGCTGCTCTGAGGTTCTTTGCTGGGGTACTGTACCGATCCAACCCTCCTGTCACTATCATGGCTGTCTGACCTGGCCTAGGTTCATACTCCTTGTCAATCTCGGCGATCAGGTTTCTGCCTCGGATTTTCACTCCATCGATACGATTTGCCTTAGCATACTCTCTCAAGGTGATGTTCAACGACTGATGCAGTTCTGATACCTTCTTTGCTCCGGCTAACATTTTCCGCCTAGTTTCCTCTAACTCATCTTGCGCCTGAGCCAGATCTACCACAAGTGCTATTGGTGTTGCTAAGCTATCTATCGCTTGCTGGAGCACATTCTCTGGATTGTCCAGCGGAGGAAATCTAGACCTGGTCTGTTTGGGTGTTACCTCTGGCTCTGGCACCGGATCTTTGCTCAGTCTCGCATCTAGCACGGTCATCAGGACTTCCACACTGCTAGTGGGGCGAGTGATACGCACTCCACGAGTGGCGCTGAGAGATGGTTTGCCTCCTTCGACGACGTGCCGCGGGTGAACGCAGGACTCATCCACCCTGACGTAGATCTTGTGCGCGCCAAGCTTGATGAAGATGCCGTTGCACGATGGAGGGTTCCTGCCGAAGCTTCCCGCATTGTCGCTGACGTAGTCCAGCGCTCCAAAGCGCTGAATCGAGCCTGAGACGATACGCTCGACGCTGCTCGAGAGGTTTCCCGTCTGGATTTTCACCCCTGCTAGCACCGCTAGCCCCACGGTGGGCACCAACTGTCGTGGTGGTGGCACGGCAGATGCCATGAATAGGCTAAGGATGGGGCCAGTGTGTGCTAGGGGAATCCAGGGAGGGAGAGCACGGTGATTCCACGCACGGAAGTTCTTGTATATTCTCAATCAATGGTGTTTTCAAGTACTCTTGAGGCTCTTAGTAAGAAGGAGACAATGTCTCTTACCCCCTACCAATTATCCCTAGAGTTCTGCCTTGAATAGAGAGTGATTCCTCTATTTGTCGTCCCTCTCTATGGAGGCCCTAGTGCTCCTTATATAGGGGAACCCGGGTTACAATTCTAGGGCACAGGTGGTAGCATATTCTACGAATATGCTCCTTTCCTAAAGCAAATTCTTCTTTATTATTCTTTAACGGCTCGTCCAGGCTTTGGACGTAACCCGCAGCATCATCCTCGTCTTTTGGTGTCATGGGCTACGTCATTCGGCTTTGCCTGCATCACCTTGGTCACCACTGACCCGCTGGTCCTCTCCTTTACTTTACATTGCACATGCTTCAGCTAATAAAGCCACCTTTTGACCAGCGAGGAATTCCTTCTCTTTGAATCCAAGATAATCCAGCTAGCATATAGCTAATCCGGCCTACCCAATTACCTGCAAAACAGATAGGCATGACCGACATAGATCTTATGCCGGCCGAACCATTGTCAAGGAAATGCCCCATGGGCCGGGCCACACCATGAGTCGGCCTGCCTTGAGGTGACCCGGTCAGCATTTTGCTTTGACTGCGCTGTACCCCGGCTAACTCGGCCCTTATACCCCGGCGTTGCCCTACCCGGGGGTATCCCCCCAACAGGCGACCATTGTAAGAATATTTGATTTCAATCTAAGTATTTTGCACAATTTTTTCTATCCTAGATTTATTTGTTATGAGTGAGTAGTCCTCACAAGCTGTGGGTTAGGGAGAAACCTCGCAGAAATTATGTGCATCTAACTCATGGGAGTATTGTGTTTTGTTTGCAATAGAGATTTGTATCATTTGTTTCTGATACATTGCAAATGTATCTATAATTTTTGATGTTCCATGCTTGGTTTTATCTACTTTCTTGTGTTTTGTCCACACTTTGGAGTACTTTTCATATGATTTCTTGGACTAACCTATTAACAAGAGCCACAGTGCCAGCTGCATGTTTTCTGCTATTTTTGGTTCCAGGAAGTTAGAAAATGAATATTCTCGGAATTGGACGGGACAAAATCCAAAGTTGCTATTTTACCGGGGGACACTTGGAGCCAGAATACGAGATGGAGAAGGGCCAGAGGGCGGCCAGGCTTGGCCCGCGCTAGGGGGTGGTGTGGCCAGCCCAGGCACCCCCTCGGCCTCTCCTTCCGGCTATATATTGCCTCCAATACCAAAACCCTAAGTACCCGATAAAAAATCCACGAAAGAGTCTGTAGCCGCCATCATCTCCATCCCTAGATCGGGAGGGATCTGAAGCTCTTCCCAGCACCCTGCCGGAGAGGGGAATTCACCCTGGAGGCCTTATTCATCATCATGCAAGCCTCGGGTGTGATGCGTGAGTATTTCATCTCTGGACTACGGGTCCATGTAGTAGCTAGATGGCTAGTTCTCCTCCTTTGTGCTTTCATGACTAGATCTTGTGAGCTCCGTTCATCATCAAGATCATCTATTTGTAATTCTGCATGTTGTGTTTGCGGGGATCCGATGGATATTGAGATGCTATTTCAGATTGATTATTGATTCTATCATGTCTTTGTTATTTGTGATCTTGCATGCTTTCCGTTGTTAGTAGCTATCTTGGCCAAGTAGATGCTAGCAACTCCAAGAGTTAGTATTTATGCTCGATAGTAGGGTCATGCCTCTGGTAATCTGGGGAAGTGACAGAAATCTCTAAGGTACTAGATGTGTTGTTGCTACTAGGTAGAAAACAACAATCCTTTATTCATAGAACAATCGTATTGTTTACTTTACATGCAATTTGTAAAGCAATAATCTGTTGCTTGCAACTTAATACCGGAGGGGGCTCGGATGATAACCTGAAGGTGGATTATTAGTCATAGATGCAGTTGGATGACGGTCTATGTATAATGTTGTAATGCCTAATCAAGTCTCAAAGGAGTCAAGATGATTAGTATATGCTTTTATGCTTTCTCGATGTTTGTCAATTGCCCCGCTGTAATTTGTTCACCCAACATGTTATCTATATTAAGGAGAGCCACCTCTAGTGAACTATGAACCCCGGTCCTTTCTTTTACATACAATCTACAAATTGTTTACTGCTTTGTGTTTACTTTCTGCAAACTATTACTTCCTTCCATTCGATACGTTTAATCCTTTGTTTTCAGCAAAACCGGTGAGATTGACAACCTCATCGCAATTTGGGGACAGAGTTCTCTGGTTGTGTTGTGCAGGTCTCCACGTTGCTGCTGGCACCGGTAGTGTGCCCTGCCAACGTTCAGCTAGCTACACCTTTGGGGTGTTTCCTTGCTCCTACTGGATTGATAACCTTGGTTTCATAACTGAGGGAAACTTACTGCTGTGCTCATCATACCTTCCTCTTGAGGTTCCCCAACGAGCTCGACATCAACCATGAGCCAGCAGTTTCTTTGTCTCTTCCCCCGATCTATGGACTTGTAGGTACCCAAGATCCCATAGATTAATAAAGGCTTGAGGTGAGATACTTGGCTAGCGGCAATCTCATAGGAACCCTAGTGACAGAAAGGGTAGTATGGTCTTTGTTTAGCGAACCATTCGGGATCACAACAACATCACCACTTAATACTTTGATCTGTGTTTTACACTTAATAATCGTTTGTTGCCCGTTGCTTCGTGGTGCACTCAGTTGGATTAAAAGACTATTGCTATGCCTGCCGCATCACGGGGGCTCTAGTATATTAGGATGTGTTGCCCACAAGATATTATCCCTATTCAACCATTACACATCACTATGCTTATTATTATAATTTATCCCATATGATGTGCATATGCAGGTGGATCTTCAACCCTGTGATACGTTGCAAACGTATCCATAATTTTTGATGTTCCATGCTTGGTTTTATCTACTTTCTTATGTTTTGTCCACACTTTGGAGTACTTTTCATGTGATTTCTTGGACTAACCTATTAACAAGAGCCACAGTGCCAGCTGCCTGTTTTCTGCTGTTTTTGGTTCCAGGAAAGTCAAAAAATGAATATTCTCGGAATTGGACGGGACAAAATCCAAAGTCAGTTTTTCACCAAGGGACACCTGGAGCCAGAATATGCACTGGTGGAAAAATGGCCTCTAGTCCCGGTTCATAAGGGCCATTGGTCCCGGTCCCAGAACCGGGACCAATCACTCGGGACTAATGCTAGTCGGTCACGCATCTAACCGGGACCAATGGGTCTCCACGTGGGCGGGCGAGCTACGAGGGGGGATGGATCATTGGTCCCGGTTCGTGGGAAAAACCGGGACCAGTGGGTCCCCACGTGGCAGCACCAGAGACGGGCGGGGGTGGATCATTGGTCCCGGTTCTTAGCACGAACCGGGATCGTTGGTCTGTGTGCCGCGGCAGGATTTTCGGGCTATTTTTCTGCCACGGTAGGGTTTTCTGCCGCGGCAGGATTTCGGGCTATTTTTCTGCCACGGCAGGATTTTTTTTATAAATTTAATGGTACTACATATATACAGCAATAATGAAACCATGATATATATTACACATCATGCATGATCACAAATATATACACCATCTCATCCTTCTTCTTGGTCGAAACATATATATTATAATTACAAACGATACTCTCGCACGAATTTGATCTAATTTACACTTCTTTTATACACTTCACCCTTCCAAATGAAGTGGGTAATAGTATTCTCCTTTTCGACTAACAAGAATCCGGCAATTTCCTCTTGAATTGCTTGCACGCGTTCTTGTGATAGAAGACCGTCCCGCATCCATTCGATCTAATATAAAGAAGGGGATTAATATATATGAATGAAACTAAACACAATTGGTGGTAATAAAATAAAGTTGTGATTATTGTTTATCGTACTTCAATTTTTTTGATGTTCCGGTCTGCCCCCTTCTCTTTGGTCGTCTGGCGAATGAACTCACAGACATAGTATCCACATAAGTTATTCCCGGCTTCCTGCCTCAAGCACTTTACGAGAACGGAGTTCAATCAAAATAATAATCAAGCATGATAATGGTGGTATTGAAACTAGAATCAAAGAGAAGCGTGGATCTAGCAAGTAGTACTTATAGTCAATGGTTGAAATGTAAGCTCTGGCTTCCAAACACCCCTAGTTTTGGCGGTCAACTGTTTCCAAGCCCTCTAGAGGCATTCCTGCATGTCCGCCCACTTTTCTAATGGTATGCTTTTCGAGTCCAGGACTTTTACTACTCCGGTGTCAACAAAAATGATTAAGAGAATATAGTGGAAGCTTGACACACTAACAAAATATAACACGAGTCAATTATACGCTTAACATCGAGTAATCGAAAATAGAATGTGTACAAGACAGTAACACTCACGCAGCGTTGTAAGGAAATAGTATTTCCCTTCTGTTGCTGAAATACTTCAACGCTTTGAACAAGTTATCCTCTGTCTCTTTGGGATTTGTTTTTAGAGTAACTTCTTGAACGAAATTACAGTCAACAAACCCAAGGTCAAAGATTTGTCCTTTGTTGCATTCTTGAATCTTCATTCTGCATATATAATTAGTATAGTGATTAGTAAGATTATACAAGCAACAAATGAGATGAGCTAGAAAGACTTAATTACAGAAATTAATAATACTTACAAACAATAGGCACTGACGATAGCTTTGTCGAGGGCGTCTTGTTGGTAAAACTGAAATAATTCTAGAAATTCAATCAGTATGAAGTCATCTCCATGACCGTAATGGTGGTGTTTATATGCAGCATAGATCCAGTTTTTGGAATCAGCACAGGCTTGGATGTACCATTTATGCAATCTTCGCATTTTTGTTGGTAGATCTTTGACTAACTCGGGTTTGATGAGAGGAGCCCTGTACTGGTACACGTATGCTATTTCTTGGTACCCCTCGAACTCATGCATACGGCTCATGTACTCAGTAATAGACAGTCCATATAATTGGGCTTTTTCTCCGTACAGTCGAACAAACTCCGGATCAATGTTCGGATCATGCTGTTCCTAGATCATCCACTCATTGGTATCGTACACTTTGAGCGGTTCGATCGATTGATTTTTCTGTTGTCCGAGCTAGGCAACTTCTTTCCCGACTCTCCGCTCTTTTGCCTCAGCCGACTTGGTAATAGAGAGATTATAGTCTGATGTGAGTGCTATGGGTTGGTGAAGCTGAATCTTAAGCGCGGCTGCTTTGGCTTTATCTTCTGCGGTGACCGGGAAAATGCCTCTATCGGCTTTTTCTTGTTAGCCATGTCAATCTTCCACTTTTCATAATGGGCAGCTATGGCCGCATCAGTTTCCTCATCTGTCTTCTCGCACGGTAGCTTCTTCATATTCTGATGAGGTACTCTTGGGAGGGGCGATTGCTTACATCTCGATGATCGGAACGTGCTCTTGCTGTTGCTGGTGGTGCTGCCCCCTTAGTATACTTCCGCTTTTGTCTATGAGGCTCAGGGGACGGAGACGGCTGACGTGGCGGTGGAGACGACCGAGGCGGCGATGGAGACGGTTGCACTGAGCGGTGAGGCGGTGAAGGCGATGGTTGCGCTGGAGAATGGTGAGGTGGCGGCGAAGGTGGATTGCTGCTCTGAGGAGTGGGTGGCCTTGGCGGCACATAATTTGGAAGCATGATGCGCTCCTTTAGCCATAGAATAGTCCCCCCTTTGGATTCTCCTAGTTGAGTCAGCTCCATATCTTCCCCTGCAGGGTGGTCTAGCTTCAGCTCCTTAAAATCATCCTTCACCTCATCCACTGTGACGATAGCGTACCCTTTTGGAACCGGTCTGCAATGCCAAGTTGGGTTAGGCCCAATTGGTACCGCCATGGCGATCGCTGCCGTCACCCTTAAGTTCATAACCTGCACCTTTAGCTCACAAGCTGTTGTCTCCGTGATATCATCCACTGGGTAGCGTTTAGGAGGAGATGTCGTCGGTGCATCATCATCAACATCATGCAGCTGCGTGGCAGCGATAGTGCTTTTCTTATTCGATGGGGCGCCGGTACCCTTGAATGCAGCTTCTACCACGTGCCGCTGAGATTGGCCGCTAGTACCTTGTTGGCTAAGTATGTCGAGTTGATCCTGGTGCCGCTTTAATGCTTCTTCTACATTACGCAGCCGGTCTGCAGCTACCGCTTTCTCAGCCGCCTCCCTTTCCTTTCTCCTCTGATGGCTTTTATCGGGATATCTCTTCATTTCCGGGGGGAAGGAAACCTTCCACGGCTTGGAGCCTGGTGTGCCTCGTGCTCGTCCGTCGTGTTTAGGATTTTTAAGGGCCCGTGTGAGCTCGTCGTTCTCTCTATCGGGAACGAACCGTCCCGCTGCAACATCATCTACTACATTTCTAATATTGTCGATGGGCAGTAGGGGATCATCTTTGTGTTTCTGATTATATATTGCCCCCTTCTTTGTCCAACGTGCCCCCATGGCCGTAAAACCACTTTCTCGCCCGTGGTGTCCATGTTATGGGCTCGTCCGATCCCCAGCTATGTAATTGACCTCAAGTGCATCCCACTTAGGCATGCAACCAGCGTAGCCAGCAGGCCCCATGTTATGATGGTATAGTTTCTTAGCAGCATTCTTCGTATTTATCCTAGACCTTTCCGTAGCTTTCTCCGATGTCTTGTAGTTCACAAAATCCTCCCACTGGTGTCTTAACTTAGCATAGACGGCTTCATCGAAATTCGGAGTCTTCTCTACCTTGACAAAGTTATGGTACAGTTTCTTCTTCTAGTTCTTGAATGCATCGGCCATCTTGCTGAGAGCAAACTTCTTGACTCTTTGCACAAGCTCCCTTCTTGCTCTCTCCTCCTTATCTGGAGTCACATCTGGTTCCGGCAGGAGGAAATTAGTCATGAGCTTGTCAAAAAGCTTATCTTTGGCGTTGTCGCCGACATACGGGACTCCATCGCCGCTTGGCCGATTCCATTCTTGAACGGTGATCAGGATGTAGTCCCTCACAAGAACTCCGCGTTGCTTGACAAATTTTCTTGCGACATCGACGGGAGGTTGCGGTTCGCCATCTACACTGACCACATCGATCCTATACCTCATAGTGTCATCCAACTTTTTTGTTGGGCCTCGTTTCGTTCTTACAGAAGAAGTTCTCGATCCGGAGGGCTAAAAGAAGAGAGAGTGTTAATATATGCATGTATATATAGATAGCAGCATTTTAATTACAAAAATACATATATACACCTCGACGGTGTTTGCGAGATTTAAGGTTCCGCCGGAGCCGTCGCCTTCTTCCTTATCGGCTTCTCCCCTGTCCTAGGCTTCGGCTTCTACCTCACCGGAGCCGTCTCCTCGGTTGAGAGACTCATCTCCCTGACCGGAATCGTTCAGAAACTCACTCGTGACATCGATATTGATATCTTCATTTTCGTAGATCATCCCTTGGAGGATGTTTTCCTGATGTGTTGGATCCATAGTATCTGCAAGTTAAACAATCAACACATGGCATCGATAATGATATGAAAATTTAAACATAGTTGAAATTTAACCCTAAGGCATGCTTGGCAATTTAAGTGAGATCCGAAGGGTCCAAACCCTAGTACAGGAGAGACCCCGAAATCACCTACGAGGGGTTGATTTCATTCTCTTATTAAACTTGTAATTAAAGTTGTTGAACAATGCATGATTGTGAGTCTATTGTGTAGATCTCATTTTTCTGAACATTTTGATATATTATACATATTTTTCCGACTTAGAAATAATTAGTTATTGAATTTATAAGATTAAACTCTTTTCTGAAATTATTTAAACATTTATTAAACTTTTATTGCGTCAGCTGTTGGGGGGATAACCCCGGGTAGGGTCACTCCAGGGTACAAGGGCCGAGTTAGCCGAGGTTCGGCAAGGTCAAAGTGGCTGCTGGCCGAGTCACCTCAAGGCAGGCCGGATCACGGAGTAACCCGGACCAGGGGGGTCGCCTAACATTGTCTCGTCCGACTCAAGGAGTAAGTCGGAGATACTTGTCTAGCTTATATGAAGGAACAGGTGTGGCCGGTTCAACTGTGATCCGGATCCTCGTTTGGCTTCTAGGAGAAGGAAGGAATCTCTCTAGTCAAAAAGAAGGTCCGGTGCGTACTAGATGAGCGAATAAAGCAAGGGCAGGACCACCGGATCGTGGCCGACAAGGGTGACAACGCTCACGTCGGCTGACTCGGGCGCCGTAGAGGCTACGTCACTAAAGCAAGTGTGACGCGGAGGAAAAGCACCCCTGTCGGGTTACTACTTTGGGAGGGGGCATATTCTTAGGAATATGCCTCCACGTATGCCCTAGGCCAGGACCGAACCACCTCTATATAAGGGGGGTTGGGGTTCTGATAAGGGGGTTGGGTCTTTTCAGATACATAGCAAGGAGAATTCTAAGTTAGTTGAGCTCTAGTGGATCAAGGGTTCTTTGGCTAGTTGGTAGGCAAGAGTAGGAGAGTTTCTTCTTCCTCCTCTCGTCAATACAGCTCGAGGATCTCTTGTTACCTTGGAGATTGAACATCAATACAAAGCTTCTGTGTAAAGAATCACTCTATTATCCCTCCCTGGATTCTCCTAGCGTATATTAGTCCCCACCATTAGCCTATCCATGGCATCTGCCGTGACACTACCATGACAGTTGGCGCCCACCGTGGGGCCAGCGGCGCTAGCAGGGGTGAAGATCCGGACGAGAAACTTCATCGGCACCGCTAACGACGATTCAGCGCTTTGGAGCACTGGACTATGTCAGCGACAACGCTGGCTGCTTCGGCACGCGCCCACTTCTGCGCAACGGCATCTTCGTCAAGCTCGGTGCGCACAAGGTCTACATTGCTGTGGACGTGTCTTGCGTTCATCCGCGTCGCGTCGTCGATGCAGGAGAACCACCCCTCACTGTGGCTCGCGGGGCACGTATCGCTCGCTCCCCGGACCATGCAGAGGTGATGATGACTGCGCCAGGCGCGGGCATGAGCAAGGATCCAGCGCCAGACCCGGAGTTAACGCCTAAGGCACCGAGGAAAGCTAGGGGTCCTCCGCTAGAGAGGCCTGAGAACGTGCTGAGGGAAGCTATGAATAGCTTGGCGAACCTAGTGGCAGCAGTGGTAGATCCGGCTCAGGCACAGGCCGAGCTAGAGGAGACCCGGCAAAAGATACTGGAGGGCGCAAAGAAAATAGCAGCGGCTCAGCAGTCGTTGAACATGACGCTGCGTGAGTACGCGAAAGCGAATAAGGTTGATGCAGTAAGGGTAAAAGGTAAAAATATCATAAGTGAGATGAACAGAGAAGGTGATGATGGACCAGAAGGGTCGGAAAACTATCTGTCTGTAGGGTTGCCGAAGTATAGTACCCCGGCGAAGAACCTCAGAGCAGCAGATGTCGTGGCGTCCGAGCTAGAGGGTCTGATGGGTGAAGCCCGTCAAAGACAGCAAGACCGGGTTAACGAGCTGGTTTGGATCACGAACAGGCAGAACGAGGAGCTTTTGAGAGGTAACCCGGAGAGAGTTGGATCTTCTAAGATCGTCCATTCGGTGATGGGTAACCCGGAGAAATCCGCTGGAGCCGCATCATCGCCTCATGGTGGCCCTAGGAGAGAAGAGGTAGTAACCTCGGCCAGACGGAACAAGCAGATCGTTCCGTACGACCCAACGCGTGTGGGAAAAGAAAAAGAGATGCAAAAAACGACGATCGACGAAGTGTGAGCCGAGGTGAAGCTGGCCGAGGTAACCACGACCAAGGCAATGCCGGTCAAGGGAATGCTGCCAACGGCAATGCCTGACAGCGAAACTCGGCAGGAGCGGGTCAACCGCAGCAGCGGAATGCACCAAAGCAAGAGCAAAGTGACGGCCGCAGTATGCAATAGAGAGGAGCACACCGAGATCAAGACCGATACAATGATGGAGACTCGGAGATGATGAATGCGGGATACGCAAGACCGGACTATCATGTGATAGGGTCGAGATTGGGAAGCAGAGATTTGATGTCGGATGACGCTAGGCTAAAACTGGATCGCCTGTATAGGTCAGAACATATCGAATGTCAAGGTCCTCCGGGTCCAGCGTGCTTCGGACCCCGGATCATGAAGGAACCGCCAGTACCCAATTTCCAATTACCCAGGGGCACGAAGACGTATGATGGCAGTACAAAGCCGGAGGATTGGCTGATAAACTACGCAACAGCTGTGAAAATTGCAACTGGCAACTTGAGATGGGCTGTACGATATGTACCCCAAATGTTGGAAGGTCCGGCTAGGGTTTGGCTGAATAATTTGCCACCCGGAAGCATCAATTGCTGGATAGATTTTGAAGAAATGTTTATCAGCAACTTCTCAAGTACATATCAGAGACCGAATAGACCGCAGACCCTGGAAATGTGCAAGCAGAGATCTAACGAAACAGACCGTGAATTCTTGACCCGGTGGTGTACCATGAGAAACTCGTGTGAGGGAGTCATAGAGTCACAGGCTATAGCGTGGTTCGCACAAGGGTGCAGATATGGCAGCGAGTTGTGGATGAAGTTGCAAAGGAAAATGCCAGTCACATTGGCAGAGATGATCCGGATCGCGGATTCTTATGCTTTGGGTGATCCGACTCAACCTAGGATCGCGTCGAACGAGTCAAATGAGGAGTACTATCCGAGAGACGGATCCGGGTCATCCCGGAGGAACGATTACCAGGGAAAAAGGAGAGACGATAGACCGGACCATCGGTATGGTTCGCAACAAGTTGCAGCCGTGAATCAAGATCAGCCCGGAGCAGAGAGCAACCAACGCCAGAAAACGGGAGGGCAATGGACTCCTCGAAATGATGGCAAGAAAACGTGGACTCCGGAGCAGAAGAAGCAATGGCAAGAAAAGAAAGATCGTCCGAGGTATACCTATGAGTCAATGTTGGACCATCCATGTAAATTTCACACGCCAAATCCGAACAGCCCGGCAGGTCACACGACGAGGCAATGTGAGTGGATGCGCAAGATAGAACAAGGTGGTTCGGGGAATGCTCAGACACCCCGGAATGATCAACCTCGGCAGGAGTTACCCCGGTAGCAATTGCTTTCCGGAGCAAACACGCAGCAACTAATGTTGCCTCCCCCTCCACTGAGGTATGACAATAGTGAGAGAAGGGATGCAGTGCATCAGGTGGAAAACCAGCAACAACCGGATCAGAGGTACTCCGGAAACGAGGGAAGAAATGAGTACAGGGAACATCACCAGAGCTATTGTGTGTTCACAACAGAGGAAACTGATAGAAAGAGCTTGCAGCACCGACATATGGAGGTTAACGCGGTTATGCCTGCAGTGACGAGGTACATGTCTTGGTCAGACCGGGAAATTACCTGGAGCGTCAAAGAACATCCCAAGCTTATGCCAAGTCCGGGCTCGTATGCACTAGTGTTAGATCCGACGTTCATTGGACCAAACATTAATGTGAGGTTCTCCAAGGTACTAATCGACAATGGCAGTAGCATTAACATCATGTATGCGGATACGATGCGCAAGTTGGGCATCTCGGAGAACATGCTCCAGGCTACAAGAACAACTTTCCATGGTATCGTACCAGGCATATCCTGCGAACCCATAGGCAAAGTCTGGGTCGACGTGCTATTCGGTACGAGGGATAACTGCCGAACTGAAAATGTGGAGTTTGAGGTGGTGAACTTGGAGAGCGCGTATCATGCATTACTCGGGAGACCAGCTCTGAGCAAATTCATGGCAAGTTGCCACGTTAGTTATCTGAAGATGAAGTTGCCCGGGCCAAATGGAGCAATTACTATCGCTGGGGATTTCCGACGTTCTATTGAGTGCGCCTCAGCCGGGTCTAACCTAGCCGAATCACTCGTAATTGCCCAAGAGAAAATAAAAATCCAAGAAGTGGTGGCATTAGCTCAGTTCGCGCAGCAGTATATGCCGGCGTTGAGCAACCCGCATGGAAGTGTTTCGTTTCAAGCCGCGAAGGACACTAAGAAAATTCCAGTGGATACCATGTTTCCGGAATGTACCATAATAATTGGTGTCGGGTTAACTGACAAATAGGAAAGCGAGCTCGTCAACTTCCTCCGTGAGAATCGGGACATTTTTGCTTGGTCCACGCAGGACTTGCAAGGTGTTTCGAGGGAGTTGGCCGAGCACTCTTTGAATGTAAGACCTGGAGCAAGGCCGGTGAAGCAGCCTCTCCGACGCTTCGCTGAGGATAGGAGAAAGGTCATTGGTGACGAGATAGCTCGGTTGCCAGCAGCAGGATTTATCATGGAAGTGCTGTATCTGGATTGGCTCTCTAATCCGGTGCTGGTAGAAAAGAAGAAGGATGATCCGAACGTGGCAGTGGTTTGGCGTATGTGTATCGATTACACGAACCTGAACAAGGCGTGTCCAAAAGATCTGTTCCCACTACCGAGGATAGATCAGGTCATCGACTCTACCGCAGGATGTGAACTGTTGTCATTCATCGACGCCTATTCTGGTTTCCACCAGATACCACCGAACCCGGATGATCAAATAAAAACTGCCTTTATTACCCCGTACGGGGCTTATTGTTATTGCACTATGCCATTTGGTTTACGAAATGCAGGAGCAACGTACCAAAGATGTATGCAAAAATGTTTGCACGATCAAATAGGTCAAAATGTACAAGTCTACGTGGATGATGTGGTTATCAAGACCAAGGAAAGCGCAACGCTCCTTGATGACATAAGGCAAACATTCGCGAACTTGAGGAGATTCCGGATGAAGCTTAACCCGGAGAAATGCACCTCCGGTGTCCCGGCTGGGAAATTACTCGGATTTCTCGTCTCCAGCCGAGGTATCAAGGTTAATCCAACTAAGATCCGAGCCATCGAACGAATGGAGCTGCCGAAGTGTCTCAATGACGTCCAGAAGTTCACTGGATGCCTGGCGTTGTTGAGTCGGTTTGTATGTCGGTTAGGGGAAAAGGCACTGCCTCTCTACCAACTCATGAAAAAGTCAGAAAAAATCGTTTGGACGCCACAAGCCGATGAAGCTTTTGCCCACTAAAAAAATGTTGGCCACTGCACCAGTGTTAGCTTCTCCACTGTCGAAGGAGCCAATGTTGCTCTACATAGCCGCAACCAACCGAGTTGTAAGTGCAATGATGGTAGTGGAGTGAGATGAAGAGGGTAAGTCGGTGGAGAGGCCAGTATATTACTTGAGCGAGGTATTGTCTGCCTCAAAACATAACTACCCGCATTTTCAAAAGGTGGCATACGGAGTTTATATGGCGGCAAAGAAGTTAAAGCACTACTTTGAGGAGCATCCCATCAAATTGATATGCGAAGCCCCCATATCCGAGATAATGGGTAACAAAGATGCGAATGGCAAAATTGCGAAATGGGCAATTGAGCTAGCACCATACGCACCCCAGTATGATAGGAGAGAAGCGATCAAGTCCCAGGCTGTGGCGGACTTTTTCGTGGATTGGGCCGAGGTACAATACGAACCACCGCCGCCAGATCCGAACTACTGGAGGATGCACTTTGACGGATCGAAAACCAAAACCGGGTTAGGCGCTGAGGTTTTGCTTACCTCACCAAAGAAGGATCAGCTCAAGTACGTATTACAGATCCATTTCGCGGCATCGAACAATGTCGCTGAGTACGAGGCTCTTGTGCATGGTCTCAAGGTGGCAAAGGAGATTGGCATACGTCGGATAATTTGCTTTGGCGACTCGGATCTAGTAATACAGCAAGTGTCCGGAGTGTGGGACGCCCTGGATCCAAACATGGTGCTATACAGGTTTCATGTGCAGAAGATCTCGGGTTACTTTGAGGGATGCGAATTTCACCATGTACCTCGCGTGGAAAACGAAGCTGCCGACATGCTGTTGAAGCTCGGATCGACCCGACAGGCAATTCCACCGGGCGTAGCATTGGAGCACCTCAGAAAACCATCAATCAGGCCGTCCCCAGGAACCGATTCAATCTATGTCCCGGAAAACGCGGAATCCGGAGTTGAGCCCATGGACATTGACATAGGAGGCAGTACGCCGAACCCGGGGACTACCTCGGAAAACCCGGGGACTACCTCGCTAGACCCGGGGACTGTTCAGCGTGATTCGGCTGAAGTTATGCCGGTGGATCGGATGGAAATTGATGAGGAGATGTTCCCTGCACGAGCAGTACCAGCTTGGGCACTACCTATATACCAGTTCTTGAAAGATGGAACGTTACCCACTGAGGAAGTGCTAGCCAGGCAAACTCAGAGGAGAGCCAAAGCATACACAATCATCAATTCTGAGTTGTACAAACGGAGTGTAACCAATGTCCTCCAGCGGTGTGTTGACCCAGAAGAAGGACTTGACATCCTCCGAGATATACACCAAGGAGAATGCGGGCATCACGCCTCATCCTGGGCTTTAGTGGCAAAGGCGTCCCGGCATGGATTCTATCGTCCAAGTGCCTTGGAGCAAGCAGAAGATCTGGTGAGAAAATGCAATGGTTGTCAAAGGTACGCCACCAAGACACATATGCCTATGTCGGAACTCAAAACCATACCAATTACATGGCCATTTGCTGTGTGGTGCTTGGATATGGTTGGCCCGTTCAAACCAGCAAGAGGAAACATGACGCACATTCTGGTCATGGTGGACAAGTTTACAAAATGGATCGAAGTGAAGCCTATAAGAAAATGTGATGGAGCTACGGCTGTGACATTTCTCAAAGACATCATCTTGAGATACGGTTATCCTCATAGTATCATAACTGATAACGGCACCAATTTTGCTGAAGGAGCATTTGCACGATTCTGCCGAGATAAGAAAATCCGACTCGACATAGCCTCGGTAGCCCACCCTGCATTGAATGGACAAGTGGAAAGATCCAACGGATTAGTGCTATCCGGGATAAAACCCCGGCTCATTGAGCCGCTGCAAAGATCAGCGGGGTGCTGGATAGAAGAACTACCAGCAGTATTGTGGAGTTTAAGAACAACTCCGAATCGATCAACAGGCTACACGTTCTTTTCCGTATATGGGGCAGAAGTTGTATTACCAATGACATAGAGCATGATTCGCCTAGGGTCACCTAATACGAAGTCAAGTGCAAGAAGCCCGCAAATGATGTTGATCTGCTAGAAGAAGCGAGAATCGGCTGTCCAGATCCGCCATATATCAGCAAAATCTCCGACGCTATCATAGCCGAAAAGTGTGCCCCCGAGTCTTCCGGGAAGGCGATCTGGTGCTCCGGTTGGTACAGCGTACCATTGGCATGCATAAATTATCCCCCCCATGGGAAGGACCATTTATTGTGAGCAAAGCATTGCACAATGACTCTTACTATCTTATAGATGCAAAGCCACAGGAAAAGAACAAGGCGGACAGGTCCGTAGAGGAATCCAAGCGACCGTGGAATGTAGCACTACTTCGTCCCTTCTACACTTAGCTAAAAAGTGTATGTATCCGAGTCATCCTCATATGTCGGTATGTATGTCGGCAATGAGCTTATCAATGAAATAGCGGAGCCTCGAGTAGTAACTCGGGGACTGCCTTAATAAATGATTGTTGTTACTTTTTATGCGTTAGCTGGAATGACTCATTTCGCTTAACCTGGATTAGTAATGTGTGAGCACCAAAAACCCAACCCTTCGACTTGCTGCTGTCCAACAAGAATTGGCTTCATGGCGAGCAAGGGAACAAGTTTGGAATTGCGTTGCACATGAAAAACTACTAAGGAAAGGATCCTATTCTAGCTAACATTTGTTTTTTCGGACTAACCCCGTATTTACTTTCAAGTTATTATGTTGAATTATTTTGAGCCAAGCCTCAAAGTTTCTCAGTATTGTTAAAACGATTCTTGAGGCTCGGATTCGTAAGTCGTAAAACCGAATCAAGGTAGACACGGATCGAGCCGGAGAATTGGACGAACAAGAAAATGAAACTCGGGGACTACGCCCAAGTTAATCCGGCGTACAAGCATAGTAGCAAAATATCATGTATTCAGCATACAATTGCACCCGGCATACCGGGGATCTGATAAATTCTGAAGTTTTTTCAACTAAGGAGCGGCAGGAGGAGGAAGTTCGGCCTCATCATCACTGTCTTCAATATCTGAAGCAACATCTTCTCCATCATCGCCCGACCCATCCTCCATGTTCTCCATCTGCTCCTCCTCGCTGGATTCCAGAAAGCTCGGCCCCTCAACCCAGTCATGGACTGGAGAATATTCGACGAGGCTGTAGGCGCAAGCCTGGCGCCGAGCTACCCACTCCGGATCATCGGTCCATTTGGATCCGGTGCGCCGACGAGTGAGGAGGCTCAGATCGATTTTCTCATACCATGAAAGGATATGATGGAGAAGGGTATCTGCTGCGGCACGCCCGGCGGATTCCTTCCAGAGGTCAAGTTGAGTCTCAATCTCCATCAGTTTGTCGGCGAGGAGCGTGATCCTTTCCGGAGCATCCTCGCTTGGCCAGAATGTGTTGAAGATCTGGACAGCAACATCGAGGAGATCTTTCCCATAGTTCTTAATAGTTTCCACCCGAGCTGACACGCTAACCAATAGGTCCTCCATGTCTAAAGGGATGCTCTCACCATCAGGAGCGATGGGAGTACCCCTCTCTTGGCGGAATTTGGCAATGGCAGCACTGGCGATGGCAGTACCCTCCGGAAAGTTATCTGAAAATAAGGAAAGGGAAGATGCTGAAGCAAAGGCATATGAGCTAACCCCAAAAAACTATGCCGGATAAGGGGAAGAAGCTTACGTGAGATATGGCGATGGATCTGGGTCAACTCCTTGATACAACTGTCGCGTCTCTGGCGAAGTTGTTCAAGCTCAGCGAGCGCCGACCCAAGCTGGACCTCGGATTCCTTGAGCAGGTCCTGATCCTTAGAGATCTGGAGGGTAAAGCGCTCACGCTCTTCGGTGAAGTTCTGGCCAACTTTCTGGAGCTCAGTTTTGTGTTGGGCCTTCATTTTCTCCATCTCGGCCTTGAGTTTGGCTATTTCGTCATCCTTGGTCCGGAGGAGGGCAAGCTCATCGTTCTTCTTCTTTAGGTCGGCTTGATGCTGTCCTGCTTGTTCGAGAAAACGCAGCATCATATCAGGCACGGGCACACTATCCTCAAGCGATGCTGAAATAGTGTGTTGACCCGGCAAAGTCGAGGAGTGAATGTTTGCCGAGCCAAGGAGAAGAAAGAATGGAAAACACAACGACGTTGGCCGAAAGAGGACATACCTCGGATTTCCTCCAAGTTCTTCCGCATAATCTTGTTTTCAGCCTCCACCCTAGATGCAAAAAACCGAATAAGGAGGTTAGTCCGGCAGAAACAAACGAAACGATGAGGTGTTAAGAGAGGAAATTACCCCTCTTTTCATGATCCGCGCCAAGTGCAACATGTTTTGCACGCAAGATCTTGTGGGTATCAAGCAGGCGCTAAAACTCGGTGCTCCGACGATTGGTGGTTACCTAACAAAGGTACAGGCGGGTAATATTAGTTCGGTGCATATTCGAAGTGTACAAGATCCGGGCCAAGCGGAACTTAACCCGACTCTAGGTGTGTGCATATTCGAACTGTACAAGATCCGGGCCAAGCGGAACTTAACCCGGCTCTAGGTGTGTGCATATTCGAAGTGTACAAGATCCGCCAAGCAGAACTTAACCCGCTCTAGGTGTGTGCATATTCGAGTGTACAAGATCCGCCAAGCAGAACTTAACCCGCTCTAGGTGTGTGCATATTCAAAGTGTACAAGTTCCGGCCAAGCAGAACTTAACCCGGCTCTAGGTGTGTGCATATTCGAAGTGTACAAGATCCGGGCCAAGCGGAACTTAACCCGGCTCTAGGTGTGTGCATATTCGAAGTGTACAAGATCCGGGCCAAGCGGAACTTAACCCGGCTCTAGGTGTGTGCATATTCGAAGTGTACAAGATCCAGGCCAAGCGGAACTTAACCCGATTCTAGGTGTGTGCATATTTGAAGTTTACATGCAGCTACGTTGATCTTCTAAGGAGCATCCAGCTGAGTAACAAGTTACTCCGCCGGAGGCTTGGGGACTAATGGTTATTATCTACAGCATGTAAAGAAGAAATGGTGTACCTCCATCATACGCCCTGCGAGGTTAATGGCCTTGGCGGCGGTATTCATCTGAGCGGAAAATTCAGCTGGGCCGAACTTTTCTTGGAGATCGTCGTCGTAGACGAACTCCGCCTTATTCCAGTTCATGACAAACTCGATGAGGCTCGGAGGGTACCGTTCGCCAGTGGGCATGTGAGGTGCCACCAAGCCCTTTGCGTGAGCTTCTTTCCTTTCAATCAGGGCAAGAGCTGGGCTAGTATGAAGAACCATCTGCGTAATCAGCTGCTGGCAGGAGGATCCGTCGCTGCTGGTGATTTCTTTGGAAGCATCGACGACAAGGTTCGCTGCCCAGCCTCGACGGAGGTGGACTTGCCTTTGGCTTGCTGGGAGGAAGTGACCATAGTGGATTTGCCCTTGGAAGCCGCTGGAGTGGGTCCTCGCCGAGCTTGAGATGACTCGGACGAGGCAGATGAACTTGGCACGGGAGCTTTGGTAGCTGGTGCTGGAGCTGTTGTTGGTTTCTTCGGAGCCGGGACAGGCGCTGGTTCGGTGGCTGGTGCTGGAGCTGCTGCTGGTGCTAGAGTTGCGGTAGACTTGGTAGTTGCTGGTTGCGGCAATGCCGAAGTGCCGGATGCCGTTGCCTTGGCTGATCCGACCCCTCCTGATCCGAGGTCGCGTTCCTCTGAAGGAGGTACTGTAGAACCCGGAGCGGCTGCAGAGCCCTCCGGAATAGGGCTCAGCGGGCGTGACTCGTCGTCACGAGGAGGGGAAGGACTGGACCGAAGAGGAGAGGAGATGCTCGATCCGCTCTGAGGGACCTCCACAGGAGCCCTGCAAGAGAAAATAATGTCAGGAGTGAAATTACCCCAATGCAGGGAGAAGTGTGTTACGCAGTGAAAAATGACTTACGCATCCGAGGTCTCGGCCTCCTTAGGTTTCCGGGCCCTCCGTGTCGGGGCTTTGCCTGCCCGTTTGGAGGCATTCTTGTCTCCGGCCTTCTTCTGCCTTTTGGAAGGCTGAAAAGGTTCGGAAGAAGAACTTGACGCGGATCCGTGCTTCTTCTTCGACGCCACCAGAACAGGCTCGCCCGTGGCAAGTGGAGAATCCTCGTGGATGTGCCCACCGGGGTTAGCTGATGCCGAGAAGGCAAAAGAAAGAGGGACAGCCTCAACGGGTTCAATCACATCGATATCCGAGTCATCCTCATCGTCGGGCCAATCTCTAAGAGAAGAGAATTTACCGCTGGGTCGTTTGGTGGCATCGGTTGTGGGGAGGAACATCTCCTGGTCCGGCTCCTCCTCATCTTGGTTTCTCGGTCCAGGGCCCACTTAAGGGTCGGATCCGGGCCATCCTCGAGGGTTTGCTGGAGAAACAGCTGAGAAAAAAGCACAAGGAGCAAAGTCAAAAATATGATAAGAACCGACATGAAATTGATCCGAAATAAATTTACCCCGTGAAGCTTACCGCGGGAGGGAGCCTGTCACGACAGTAATGCTCGATTCCCCATGTCCATTCGGCGGAGAAGTCCTTATGGGTGGTGAAAAGATCCTTGACCCGGCGGAAGATCTCCGTATTGCTCAACTCGAACGAGGAGGTTCGGTTGGGGTCGCGGCTGAAGCTCATGTGGCACAACTTGTGAGTGCGCCGCTGGAGGGGAGAGATTCGGTTGCGCACAAATGTGATCATGGCATCCTCGTTGCGCAGTCCGAGCTTCTTCAGCTCCGCGAACCTTTGTTGACTTGGTTGTCCAGAGCCGTAGGTTTCTTGGCAACCTCCTCCTAGAAATCCGTGTCAGGGGGACCCGGAGCGTAGGGCAGCAACCGGATCAAATCTTCCGTGCCTTCATTCCGGACGTAGAAGAAGGTCCGGGCCCATCCTTTGCAGGAGTCAAGCCCGGTGACCCGGGGAAAGATTGAATACCTCCGGGGCGAGATCGAGGCAGCTCCGAACTGAGTGAGCTGCTTGTCCTCCGACTCAACGTGGATGTTGGGGACGATGTTGCGACGGAGGCCGAAGAACCGGATCCACAGCTCCTTCATGGGCCATAGTCCGGTGTAGCCTTCGATCGAGGAAACGAAAGCAGACAGAGAGGTGATGGCGTTTGCCGGGAGATGATGTGGTTGCAGGTGGTAGGTCCGGACCCAGTCCCGAAAGAAATCACTCACCGGAAGGCCAAATCCCCGTTGGAAATGGGAAAGGAAAACAACGAACTCACCCGGATTGGGTGAGGGGGCCAATTCCGAGGAGGGGAGACGAGCGGCGACGCCGGCGGGAATACGCCGGGTCCGGTAGAGCCAGTCGATGTCGTCCTCGCAGACCCACGAGCCGGCCCACGCGCCGCAGTCCGCCGCGCCGGCGTCCTCCTCCATCTCCTGCTCGACGACGATGAGCTCCTCCTCCATCATCTCGATTCCGCTGTCCTCGCTGGAGCTAGCGGCAGCGGGGCTCTGCGGTCTAGATTGACGAGGACCCGTGGCTAAACAATGGTGCAGCGGTGACTGCGGTGCGGAGGCACGGAGAAGGTGCGGCGGCGGCGCTGCTGCGACGGGCACTAGCGGCGGCACGGTCGCGAGGAAGAAGAAGAGGAACGGGCAAGGGGGCACGGAGATGGAAAAGTGCTAAGGAGCATGCTCCTCCCCTATTTAACCGCCCCCAGTAATCAACGAGTGGGATCGTGCTGCGCTGGAGAGCCACACAGTGTGGCCGTGTATCACCAACATCGACCAATCAGAGAGAAGCCACACCGGGGGCAGCAGAGTAAATGTGATCCCATGACACGACGTGCAGTTGCGGTAAACGAGGAGACCGACGTGACGTAACCCCCCACACAGTAATCACTGACATTTGGGGGGATAACCCCGGGTAGGGTCACTCCAGGGTACAAGGGCCGAGTTAGCCGAGGTTCGGCAAGGTCAAAGCGGCTGCTGGCCGAGTCACCTCAAGGCAGGCCGGATCACGGAGTAACCCGGACCAAGGGGGTCGCCTAACATTGTCTCGTCCGACTCAAGGAGTAAGTCGGAGATACTTGTCTAGCTTATATGCAGGAACAGGTGTGGCCGGATCAACTGTGATCCGGATCCTCGTTTGGCTTCTAGGAGAAGGAAGGAATCTCTCTGGTCAAAAAGAAGGTCCGGTGCATACTGGATGAGCGAATAAAGCAAGGGCAGGACCACCGGATCGTGGCCGACAAGGGTGACGACGCTCACGTCGGCTGACGCGGGCGCCGCAGAGGCTACGTCGCTAAAGCAAGTGTGACGCGGGGGAAAGCACCCCTGTCGGGTTACTACTTTGGGAGGGGGCATATTCTTAGGAATATGCCTCCACGTATGCCCTAGGCTAGGACCAAACCACCTCTATATAAGGGGGGGTTGGGGTTCTGGTAAGGGGGTTGGGTCTTTTCAGATACATAGCAAGGAGAATTCTAAGTTAGTTGAGCTCTAGTGGATCTAGGGTTCTTTGGCTAGTTGGTAGGCAAGAGTAAGAGAGTTGATTCTTCCTCCTCTCGTCAATACAGCTCGAGGAGCTCTTGTAACCTTGGAGATTGAACATCAATACAAAGCTTCTGTGTAGAGAATCACTCTATTATCCCTCCCCGGATTCCCCTAGCGTATATTAGTCCCCACCATCAGCCTATCCATGGCATCTGCCGTGACACCACCACAACATCAGCATAGGTAAAGGCTGACGTCACCTAAGGCCGGGAACCTTTTCTCACAGATGGATTGCCTACCCATAGTGACTGACTAGTGGGGCCAGGGCCACGTCGGGCTGCCACGCTAGCAGAGCTTACTCGACGCCCACATCAGGGCGCCACATGAGCGCCACCTTGGCGCCACATGGGCTCGCCGGAGGGCTCATCGGCACTAGAATGCTTGCTGGAATGCGCAGAAGGTTGGGTTCGAACGAGCGCGTCGCGAGGAAGCCAACGGTGGTCGCGCTGCCCCTTATTGGCCATCGGAGCATCGTCTGCGACAGCGGCCGATAGCGGCGGACAGTGGCGCTCGGCGACAGACGGTGGTGGAGCGAGAGAGAGAGAGAAAGGAGAGGTCCTGGAGGACCAACGGCTCACCATGAAGACGATGGACGGGTCGACGAGGCCGGAGGAGCTCGGAAGAAGTGGCAACCGCGACGACCGGAGTCGGAGCAGACGGTGACCGTGGCCTCTATTTCCAGCGCGCGCGGTCGATTCCTCAGACGGTGGTGGCACGGCGGCGGCGGGCGTCGACGGCGTGAAGCGGCCGCTCTGGATTTGGGCAGCCTACCGACGTGATTTTGCTCCGCCACAAATTTTCCTTAGTCGCGCGTCGATGTGCTCTGTGAATTGGGGGAGTTGGGGAGGAGGAAGGCCGGGGCTGTTAACTGTACAGACCATTGGTCCTGGGTCATCCCAATAACCAGGACCAACGGTCCCGGTTCGTGCCACCAATCGGGACCAAAGGTCTGGGGCACGAGCGTTGCTGTGCTGCCACGTGCACGGCCGTTGGTCCCGGTTAGTCCTACCACCCGGGACCAAAGGATCAACGGTCCCGGTTCGTGCCAACAACCGGGACCAAAGGCGTGTTAATGGCAGCGCGCGCATCCAGGAATCATCGGTCCCGGTTCGTGGGACGAACCGGGATCATTGACCCGTTTTTTCAGATTTTGGCAAACCTTTTGGTCTTCCCGCCATTTTCAAATTTGTTTCTTATTTAATTAATAAGATGTTTCAATTTAAGATGATTATTTATTTGGAATTTTAAAAAACTTTTAACAGGAAAAGTGCTTCAATTTAAATAACTAATCAAAATCCATTTTCTGTTTTCAAATATTTTTATTTGAACTATACAATTGTACTATTTACAATTAAAATTGGATTAACAAAATATTTATTGCATAATTTGGAATTTTAAAAAACTTTTAACAGGAAAAGTGCTTCAATTTAAATAACTAATCAAAAACCATTTTCTGTTTTCAAATATTTTTATTTGAACTATACAATTGTACTATATACAATTAAAATTGCATTAACAAAATATTTATTACATAATTTGGATTACAAGTACATGATATAATGCTTGTGAATTTTTTAAAAATCATTTATAGGTTCACAACATGCTATTTCATCAGAGATCCACTTCAAGTTTAGCGAGGCTCAGCCCCGGGCTAAGAAGCTCCATGCCCGCAGTTTTGAATATAGTTTGAAACGGGCATAAGAAATTCAAAAATGATCCAAACAATGTGAAACCTTCGCGTGGTGTCATATTATGTGTCACAGTTGCAAGGAAAAATATTGAACTTGAAAAATTGCAAACATCATAAAAAATCCTTCACAAAATGACCTATCATGTTCGAGGTTTCATGGCATTTAGGTCAAATCACCAATGTTATGGCTAGAATCAGGGCATAGTTTGTAATAATGTGCCCATATTATGCACACATGTGCATATTGGGATGGCTTACAATGTTGCAGGAGGAAGTTTTCCCTTTCGACACACCAAAAAGTCAATTTCCATTTTTGAATTGCCGAAATCGGGGTGTTCTGTGAAGCAACCACCAAATTAAAGTTTGGCATTGGTACCAAACCATTTTTCAAAAATACTATACCACCTTATATGGAAAATTTCCCAACCGGTGTATCTGGAACCTTTCTGTCCATCCCTCATGAAAAAGACAAATTCCTGCCGAATCGGTAGGAGGTTGCAGAGATTTGAACTAAAAGTACATGATATAATGCTTGTGAATTTTTAAAAAAATAATTTTTAGGTTCACAACATGCTATTTCATCAGAGATCCACTTAAAGTCCAGCGAGGCTCAGCCCCGGGCTAAGAAGCTTCATGCCCGCCGTTTTGAATATAGTTTGAAACGGGCATAAGAAATTCAAAAATGATCCAAACAATGTGAAACCTTCGCGTGGTGTCATATTATGTGTCACAGTTGCAAGGAAAAATATTGAACTTGAAAAATTGCAAACATCATAAAAAATCCTTCACAAAATGACCTATCATGTTCGAGGTTTCATGGCATTTAGGTCATACTACTAATGTTATGGCTAGAATCAGGGCATAGTTTGTGATAATGTTCCCATATTGTGCACACATGTGCATCTTGGGATGGCTTACGATGTTGCAGGAGGAAGTTTTCCCTTTCGACACACGAAAAAGCCAATTTCCATTTTTGAGGTGTCAAATCGGGTGTTCTGTGAAGCAACCACCAAATTAAAGTTTGGCATTGGTACCAAACCATTTTTCAAAAATACTATACCACCTTATATGGACAATTTCCCAACCGGTGTATCTGGAACCTTTCTGTCCATCCCTCATGAAAAAGCCAAATTCCTGCCGAATCGGTAGGAGGTTACCAAGATTTGAACTACAAGTACATGATATAATGCTTGTGAATTTTTAAAAAATCATTTTTAGGTTCACAAAATGCTATTTCATCAGAGATCCACTTCAAGTTCAGCGAGGCTCAGCCCCGGGCTAAGAAGCTTCATGCCCGCCGTTTTGAATATAGTTTGGAACGGGCATAAGAATTCAAAAATGATCCAAACAATGTGAAACCTTCGCGTGGTGTCATATTATGTGTCACAATTGCAAGGAAAAATATTGAACTTGAAAAATTGCAAACATCATAAAAAATCCTTCACAAAATGACCTATCATGTTCGAGGTTTCATGGCATTTAGGTCAAACCACTAATGTTATGGCTAGAATCAGGGCATAGTTTGTGATAATGTGCCCATATTGTGCACACATGTGCATCTTGGGATGGCTTACGATTTTGCAGGAGGAAGTTTTCCTTCGACAATACCTAAAAAGCCAATTTCCATTTTTGAGGTGCCGAAATCGGGGTGTTCTGTGAAGCAACCACCAAATTAAAGTTTGGCATTGGTACCAAACCATTTTAAAAAAATACTATACCACCTTATATGGACAATTTCCCAACCGGTGTATCTGGAACCTTTTTGTCCATCCCTCATGAAAAAGACTAATTCCTGCTGAATCGGCTTCATGCCCGCCGTTTTGAATATAGTTTGAAACGGGTGGGTGCAACCGAGACTAAAGATGCCGGTGGGATAAGGACGCATGGGTAACCTTTAGTCCCAGCTGGTGGGTGCAACCGAGACTAAAGATGCCGGTGGGATAAGGACGCGTGGATAACCTTTAGTCCCAGCTAGTGGGTGCAACCGAGACTAAAGATGCCGGTGGGATAAGGACGTGTGGGTAACCTTTACTCCCGGCTGGTGGGTGCAACCGAGACTAAAGATGCCGCTGGGATAAGGACGCGTGGGTAACCTTTAGTCCCGGATGGTGGGTGCAACGGAGACGAAAGCTGTCGGTGGGATAAGGACGCGTGGGTAACCTTTAGTCCCGTCTGGTGGGTGCAACCGAGACTAAAGCTGTCGGCGGGATAAGGACATGTGGGTGGACGCACTTCTCGATGAGATAAAGCATGTAGCGCACGACGCCCTGTCAGAGGAACAAGACAAAGTAGAAGCAGCGCCGTGCCTATAAAAGGACCATCGATACGCCATGGCAAGCAGCTCAACAAGCCAACATAGGTAGAGAGAGTTTCATCCCCATGGATGGAGGGTTGGGAAATATCCCGTGGCGGAGCTTCTCGAAGATGTCGTTGGTGCACATGCCCTACGGCATCTTCGGAAGCTCCGTCTCGGAAAAATTTCCCTGCAAGCCCGTGAAAGACTCCATCTCCTCTAACAGTGTTGGGGAAAGGGTTGGGAAATCTCCCGTGGTGGAGCTTCTCGAAGATGTCGTTGGTGCACACGCCCTACGGCATCTTCGGAAGCTCCGCCTCGGAAAAATTTCCCTGCAAGCCCATGAAAGACTCCATCTCCTCTAACAGTGTTGGGGAAAGGGTTGAGAAATCTCCTGTGGCGGAGCTTCTCGAAGATGTCGTTGGTGCACATGCCCTACGGCATCTTCGGAAGCTCCGCCTCGGAAAAAATTCCCTGCAAGCCCGTGAAAGACTCCATTACATAAAGTTTCGATACATCACATAAAGTTTCCATACATCACATAAGTTTCCATACATTACATAGATTTACATAGGGTTTAGGGTTTAGGATATGAATCCTTCATTGCGTATGTCGATCCCTTGCCTATGATCGCTTCTTAGGCCGTAACCATGGAGCATCTTCTTTGCTTAACGGGATGCTTGGGTCAGTTTTCACGGTGAAGGGCGGAATTTCATCAAACTTATCATAATCTGCTGACATGTCTGTCTTGTCCTCGAATCCCGCGATGTTTCTTTTCCCTGAAAGAACTATGTGACGCCGGGGCTCATCGTCTGATGTATTCGTTTCCTTATTTTTTATTTTTTGCGGTCTAGAGGACATGTCCTTCACATAAAAAACCTGAGCCACATCATTGGCTAGGATGAATGGTTCGTCTCTGTAACCAAGATTCTTGAGATCCACTGTTGTCATTCCGTACAGCTGGTCTACCTTTACCCCTTCTCCATTCATGTTGACCCAACTGCACCAAAACAATGGGACCTTAAAAGTAGGTCCATAGTCAAGTTCCCATATCTCCTCTATGTAACCATAGTATGTGTCCTTTTTCCCATTCTCGCATGTTGCATCAAAGTGGACACCACTATTTTGGTTGGTGCTCTTTTTATCTTGGGCAATCGTGTAAAATGTATTCCCATTTATCTCGTACCCTTGGAAAGTCAATACAGTCGCAGATGGTATCATGGCCAACAAGCAGAGCTGATCTCTAATAGTGGTGTCATTCATGAGATGTAATTGCAACCAAGTGCCGAAAGTCTCCATGTGATTTTTTTAATCCAGTAGTCATCCTTCCCTGGGAACTTGGAGCGTACAACATTCATGTGTTCCTCGATATACGGAGCCACGAAGGTAGAATTTTGGAGAACTATGTAGTGTGCTTGATTCAAAGAATGCCCGTCCCTAAATATCATTGCTTTCTTTCCTAGCGTGCCTTTTCCACTCAGTCTCCCCTCATACCGTGATTCAGGAACACCAATCGGCTTAAGGTCAGGAAGAAAGTCTACACAGAACCCAATGACCTCCTCTATTCCATAGCCCTTGGAGATGCTTCCTTCTGGCGTAGCACGGTTATGAACATATTTCTTTAAGACTCCCATGAACCTCTCGAAGGGGAACATATTGTGCAGAAATACAGGACCGAGAATGTAAATCTCATCGACTAGGTGAACTAAGAGACGCGTCATAATATTGAAGAAGGACGGGGGGAACACCAACTCAGAACTGACAAGACATTGGACCACATTCTTCTGTAGCCTTTCCAGACTTTCTCGATCGATTACCTTCTGAGATATTGCATTGAGGAATGCACATAGCTTCACATTGGCTAATCGAACATTTTCTGGTAGAAGCCCTCTCAATGCAACCGGAAGCAACTATGTCATAATCACGTGGCAATCATGAGACTTCAGGTTCTGAAATTTTTTCTCTGCCATATTTATTATTCCCTTTATATTTGACAAGAAGCCAGCCGGGACCTTGATACTGTAAAGGACTTCAAAAAAGATTTCCTTCTCTGCTTTGGTAAGAGCGTAGCTACTTAATTATTTACGTCCTTTATCAGTATGCTTGTTGTGTAGGTCTTTGATACGTTGCTGGTCCTCCCGTGCTTCTGGTGTATCTTTTGTCTTCCCATACATGCCCAGGAAGCCTAGAAGGTTCACGCAAAGATTCTTCGTCACGTGCATCACGTCGATTGAAGAACGGACCTCTAGGTCTTTCCAATACTCAAGCTCCCAAAATATAGATTTCTTTTTCCACATGGCCGTGTGTCCGGTAATGGGGTCTTTCGGAACAGATTGACCGCTAGGACCCTTTCCAAAGATTATTTCTAGGTCCTTCACCATACCAAATACATCAGCACCTTTAGGGAGCTTAGGCTTCTTCCGGTAATCTGCCTCACCGTTGAAATTCTTGCCTTTATTTCTTACTTGATGATTGGTCGGAAGAAATTTACGACACCCCAGGTACACAACCTTCTTACATTTATCCAAATATGTACCTTTAGTATTATCTAAAGTGCGTGCATGCATTGTATCCCTTGTTTGACTGTCCTGAAATGTTACTAAGAGCAGGCCAATCATTGATGGTTACGGACAACAACGTCAGAGGTCAAATGGCTCCTGCTTGTGCTCATCCCACACCTTTACACCTGGTTCTGCCCACAATCGCAAAAGTTCATCGACTAATGGCCTTAGGTACACATCAATGTCGCTGTCAAGTTGCTTCGGTCCTTGGATGAGCACCGCATCATAATGAACTTCCGCTTCATGCACAACCAAGGAGGAAGGTTGTAGATACATAGAGTCACCGCCAGTGTGTGTGACTACAACTCGCTTCCCCAAAAGGATTCATGCCGCTTGTACTTAGACCAAACCATAAGTTCCTCGTGTCACCGCAAAGTTCGAGTACTTTCTCTTGATGTTTCTCCACCGCGACCCATCGGCGGGTGTCTCGCTTCGCCTTTCTTACGCCTTCTTTGTGCCATCGCAACAACCTAGCATGCTCTTTATTTCGAACGGACGCTTTCAACCGTGGTATTATAGGAGCATACCACATAACCTTAACAGAACCCTCTTCCGGAGGGCCTGCTGCTGTTGCCCTCAACATCACCAGGGTCATCTTGTTCGATCTTGTATCGACATGCATTGCATACCGGCATTTATCCATATTCTCGCATTTCTCACGATGCATGACAGATGCGTCATTAATGCATGCATGTATCTTCTCCACATCTAATCCTAGAGGGCAGATAGTCTTCTTTGCTTCGTACGTTGTCTCAGGCAGCTCGTTATCCTTTGGAAGCTTCGGCTTCATTATTTTTCAGTAACTTCTCAAATACCTTGTCAGATAAGCCAGTCTCTGCCTTCCATTTCAGCAGTTCAAGTGTGGTACCGAGCTTTGTGCTGCCATCTTTGCAATTTGGGTACAACAACTTTTTGTGATCCTTTTGCATGGCCTCCAACTTAAGCTTCTCCCTTTCTGTATCACATTGTTGCTTTGTATCAGAAATGACCTGACCAAGACCATCAGCGGGCTCATCAGATGCCCGTTGTTCTTCTTCATTGCCGCCTCCCTCTTCTTCATTGTCTTCCATTGCAGTATCACCGTATTCTTCAGGGGACATAGGATAGCTGTCATCATCCTCCTCCTCTTCATTTTCTTCCATCCTAACCCCTCTTTCTCCGTGCATGGCCCAACAATAATATCCGGGCATGAAACCTATCCGAAGCAGATGGCTTTGAAGGATTCTGGGCAAGTGTAGTGCTCATCACGTTCCGATAGTCGACGCAGGGACAAGGCATAAAATTATCCACTTTGTTTGCCTTAGCCAAATTGATAAATTTATGGAGGCCTGCAATAAAATCGGAATGGCGTCGGTCGCCATACATCCATCGTGATCCGCATCGATCAAGGCCATAATAATTAACCATTAAAATAACATCGTCAATAGTAAAATGACCACCCTACATGGACAGATGCAATATTTTTGTATCAGTTACAAATAAAGAAGATAAGGTTGCTAACCTCAGCCGAGGATACCGTGTTGTGCGAACTAAAGTGTGGCTCGGACATTTCGTCGAACACCTTGTGTGCAATCAAAGAAAAAAAAGCTAGCACCCACTCCTCACACACAATCCAGCAAAATTTGGTGGGCAAAGGGCTGGGCTTATATATAGCCAGGGGAGGGTTTTTGGTCTCGGTTATTGCCACGAACCGGGACCAAAGCCCCTCCCACGCGACATGTGGCGGCCCAGCAGCGAACCCCCACCGGGTCATTGGTCCTCGTTGGACAGAGTGCGTGAAGATGAACCCTCATCAAGTCATTGGTCCCGGGTCATGGGTCATGGCATGACCCGGGACCAATGACTTCCGTGGGGGGTTCGCTGCTGGGCCGCCACGTGTCGCGCGGGAGGGGCTTTGGTCCCGGTTCTTGGCAATAACCGGGACCAATGCCTCCATCGCTTCGTTGTCCCCGTGCATAAATATGCTGCCTCTCTGCAGTCCCTCTCCACCCCACCACTTTGCCTCTCCTCTCCACCGCGCCGTCGTTTCGCCTCTCCTCCCTCTCCAATCTAGCTCCACCGTGCCGTCATGGAGGTGCCCACACTCAACCACTACGAGGCGACTGCGTTTGCGATCTACGGCATCCTCGCGCCGCCGCGCGCGACCTTCCCGCCGGATTTCGCATCAGCGAGGGCGGTTTGCGGGTGGCTCCGCTCCTCAACCCCCGCGGATACGAGATGGAGTACGTCATCGCCGAGCGTTGCCGCCAACTACCCGCGTGCTTTAGGGCGTTGCCCCAGTATGTGGCGGGCAGCGAGTATTGGCCTCGGCTGTTCAAGAAGGAGCGGAAGGCCAAGCTTGGCAACCGTTTCGTGGACAGGCGCCTGGTGCACCCAGATCGCTGCAACCAAGAAGGGAGGGAGTTGTTCTGGTCCGTCCCTGGACGGACCATCTACACCGCCATCGACGCCGCTATGCGCGTAGACGAGCTCTGTCTCCCGAACAACGCCGAAATCGTGGAGATTTCGTCTGACAACGATGAGGAAGCCGGCGGCACGGAGGACAACGGCTCGGAGGACAGCGGCAGTGGAAGTGTTGTCGACTAGAATTTTATAAAGTCGCATCTTTATTTGTATGGAAAAATTTGTGGTCGAATAATAAAATGTCTCAATTTAGACCTTTGTCTCGATTAATTCGTGAAAGATTTGTTCAAAAATAGTGATCAATTCAATTTCTACCTCGAATTAATTTCTGCCTCGAATTAATTTCTGCGCCGAATTAATTTACATTAATTCCTGGACTGCTGACCGTCGCGGGGTTTTTGGTCCCGGTTGTTGGCATGAACTGGGACCAATGCCTCGCAGAGAGCCACATGTGCATCGCGGGGTCATTGGTCCCGGTTCGTGCCACAAACCAGGACCAATGCTTACAGATGAACCGGGACCAATGCCCTGGCGGCATGAACCGGGACCGGTGCCTGGCATTGGTCCCGATTATGGAAACGAACCGGGACCAATGGAATTTGGGCGCCGGACCAAAGGCCCTCTTTCTACTAGTGATGAGACGGAGAGGGGTTGGGGCCTGGCCACACCACCTGGCCACACTGCCAGGCCTGGCCTGCGCCAGGGGGTGGTCTGGCCGCCCCAAACACCCCCTCGGCCTCTCCTTCCGCCTATAAGTTGCCTCCGATACAGAAACCCTAAGTACCCGATCAAAATTCCAAGAAAGAGTCTCTAGCCGCTGTCATCTCCATCCCTAGATCGGGAGGGATCTGAAGCTCTTCTTGGCACCCTACCGGAGAGGGGAATTCACCCCGGAGGCCTTCTTCATCATCATGCAAGCCTCTGGTGTGATGCGTGAGTAGTTCATCTCTGGACTACGGGTCCATGTAGTAGCTAGATGGCTGGTTCTCCTCCTTTGTGCTATCATGTTTAGATCTTGTGAGCTCCGTTCATGATTAAGATCATCTATTTGTAATTCTGCATGTTGTGTTTTCGGGGATCCGATGGATATTGAGATGCCATTTTAGATTGATTATTGATTCTATCATGTCTTTGTTATTTGTGATTTTGCACGCTTTCCGTTGTTAGTAGCTATCTTGGCCAAGTAGATGCTAGCAACTCCAAGAGTTAGTATTTATGCTCGATAGTGGGTTCATGCCTCTGGTAATCTGGGGAAGTGACAGAAATCTCTAACGTACTAGATGTGTTGTTGCTACTAGGGAGAAAACAACAATCCTTTGTTCATAGAATAATTGTATTGTTTACTTTAGACGCAATTCATAATGCAATTATCCGTTGCTTGCAACTTAATACTGGAGGGGGTTTGGATGATAACCTGAGGGTGGATTATTAGTCATAGATGAAGTTGGATGACGGTCTATGTATAATGTTGTAATGCCCAATCGAATCTCAAAGGAGTCAAGATGAGTAGTATATGCTTGTATGCTTTCTCGATGTTTGTCAATTGCCCCGATGTAATTTGTTCACCCAACATGTCATCTATCTTAAGGAGAGCCACCTCTAGTGAACTATGGACCCCGGTCCTTTCTTTTACTATCAATCTACAATCAACTGTTTACTGTTTTGTGTTTATTTTCTGCAAACTATTACTTTCTTCCACTCGTTACGTTTAATCCTTTGTTTTCAGCAAAACCGGTGAGATTGACAACCTCGTCGCAAGTTGGGGATAGAGTTCTGTGGTTGTGTTGTGTAGGTCTCCACGTTGCTACTGGCACCGGTAGTGCGCCCTGCCAAAGTACAACTAGCTACACCTTTGGGGTGTTTCCTTGCTCCTACTGGATTGATAACCTTGGTTTCATAACTGAGGGAAAACTTACTGCTGTGCTCATCATACCTTCCTTTTGGGGTTCCCCAATGATCTCATTAATACATGAGTCAGCACCGATTTCAATGGCGGATCCGATCTAATCATCGAAAGCCTCCACTTCCAAGCAGGCAACTGATGACCCACAAGTATAGGGAGTGTATCGCAATATTTTCGATAAGTAAGAGTGTCGAACCAAACGAAGAGCAGAAGGTGCTGGCTAGTGGTATGGATCATGAATTCTCTGCAATACTTAGCAAACGGATTTTTGGGGGTTTTTGATAATGCAAGTAAATAAAGTACGAGTAAATAAAAGACAATAGGAATAAATGCAGCAAGTGGCCCAATCCTTTATTTAGCAAAGGACAAGCCGGTTGTATTACTTAAGATGACCAAACGTTCTCGGGGACACACGGGAATTCTGTCAAGTGCTTTCGCTTCATATAGTTGATTACTCTTCTTTAGTTCGCTAAGTGTTGTGTGGGTGAACCTGTGCTAATGTACCGACCTTCCTAGGACTAATACATACTTGTGATTATACCCCTTGCAATCATCCGTAAGTACAAGAAATTAATTAAGGTATAAACCTAACGATAGCTTTAAACTCTAAGACCCTGACGTCCCTTGTGCAATGGTTTCCTAATGGGGGTTCAGGTTTCTGTCACTCCAGCAACCCCTACGATTAGTAGCCAAATACACAATGCATTCCCCTAGGCCCATATAGGTGAAGTGTCATGTAGTCGACGTTCACATGACACCACTAGAAGAAGTACACCACAACTTAAATATCAAACTATTGAATATTTCTCAACACAATTCCACTACTAACAACATGACTTCTCCCATGTCCTCAAGAACAAAACGAACTACTCACAAGACATCATATGGATCATGATCAGAGATGGAATAATGATGTATAACAATCTGAACATAAACAATAATTCAATGGTTCCACTCAATAGCATCGACTACAAAGAGTAATCAACACCGGGAAAGTTTCCCCTAAGAACTATGCAAGATTTAACCCAATTGTTACAACGGTATGGAGATGGTGCTGATGGTGCTGATGATGATGATGGTGGTGATGATGATGATGATCCCGATGAAGTCCAGCTTGATGGTGGTGTTGATGGCAATGATCTCCCCTCTCCAGGAAGGAATTCCCCCGACAGAAATGTGTCTGCCAGAGAGATCTTTCTCTCTCGGTGTTTTCTGCCCCATAGAGGCGGCGAAATGTTTCTATGGTCGCCCCTCCCCCCGGTATTAGGGTTCCGTGGAGATAATATACGCCAGAGGGGAGAGTTGAGGTGGAGGCGGCCACACCACGGTGGCGCGCCTGTGGTGGCAAGGCCAGGTGGTGGGCCCCCTTTGGCCCATCTCCACTCCTCCTTCTAACAGTCTTCATCTTCTGGAAAAATAGGATTTTTCATATATTTTCCCGGATTTTCTGATCTTTGCGAATTTCGCCTCCAAACAACACCTTTTCCATCAGAATCCTGACTGCAGTGGTCCATGCCCCAAAAGTCATCAACCATGCAAAAACAGATGAAAATACATAAGTATCATCTCTTAATATGAAATATATCAATGAATAACAGTAAATTATGACATAGAATAGTGATGCAAAATGGACGTATCAACTCCCCCAAGCTTAGACTTCGCTTGTCCCCGAGCGAAACTGAGCTCAATAAACATGGCCTCAGGTTTATGGAGTGAAGAGTCGATAAAAGAATACGGACAAGAGGCATCACATTCATCAATACATATATCATAACAGAAGACAACTCATTATTATATAACTTAACTTGCAATAAGTAAAGGAAACACAATAAAGATACATAACGTGAATCATAATTGGTAATGGCAAACTTAGCTCTTGGTCGAAGAATAGTTGACAATTTGCTGGAGTTCGCAAATAACTGATTTTCAATGATAGCTTTCAAAGTAGTAAACACCAAGATAAGAGCAATGTGCAAAACAAGGAACATAAGAAACATGAATGAATGAAACACAACAACTCAAAATACTTGCTGAGATAGAAGGGAATAGGTTTACTGACTCAACTAAAAAGTAAAAGAAAGGCCCTTTGCAGAGGGAAGCGGGGATTTCAAGTTTCATAAAGAGCTTCCAAAAATTATGATACTTATTAGCTTTCAGCTCTCATTACCCCTATCATAGGCATCTTTAGGTGATTAAGGTTAAAGTGATCAAATATGAGGATATGCTTGACAAGTTGTAAGTTGAAAATCTCATGTCCCTTGAATACGAGGGTCGCTCCTCATGCTACTCAAGTTTAGTCACCGGTAAGTTCTTGTCATAGTAAGCACATGTGTATCATGGAGAACCGCCAATGGGGTACCCCTTGCCCGATGATACGGAAGAATCCCCATATCAAAATGACAAGGCAAGCAGACAACAAGCATCTCAGCGATCTTCTTATTTACCATGAGAATATGGTGCTTTTTTCTCTCTTTCCTCTTTTCTCATCTTTTTTTCTTTTTCTCTTTTTCTCAATCTCTATCTCCTTTTTTTATAAGAATAATGCTTCATAGATGCTCATTATGGTTACGCTGTAGGTTTCCACCATGACAGCATGGATTAGACCGGCGGCCCAGGCGTTTCTCTAACACACATGCATAACTCCATGGACTTACAAGCTCCCCTTTCATTTCACACCGATGACATCCATAGACAAAAGAACATGATATCAACTAGGTACACAGTATCAGTGCAATGTTGAAAGCGTTCCCTATGACAACATGGTTCTGCTAATTCACAACTTACAAAGCGCAAGCATATATGCAACATAGATGGGCACAATGGTTCAAGTTTATTAAGTGCAAGAAAGTAAAGTGTGCCATCAAGTTCGTGATAGCTTTAATCACTAATTTTCACATAACAAGGTTAATTTGGAAGGTAGATAAAAAAAGGAATTTACTTGGAATAGCAATAGTGCTAATAGGTAGGTATGGTGGATACAAATGGCATAGGTTTGGTTTAAGGATTGGATGCACGAGAAGAATTCCCTCTCAGTACAGGTTTTTGGTAGCACAGCTGGGTAGCAAGTATAAGAGTTGAAGGAAACAAACAAACATACAAGTGATAAAAACAAACATGCAATATTCCTGAAGCACAAAAGATCTTAACCAGAGAATACTAAACTTATGAGCTAATCAAGAAAGAAAGAAAGATGATGAAATTATATTTTTTTAAGAGTACTTCTATCTTTTTCATTCAATTCTCAAAAATAGTGTTGCTACTAACCGAGCCAGGTTTGCCAAAACCAACTAAATTAACTCAATATACCAAAGTGATACCAATACTAACAACAAGATCAATCATATAACCACGAATTGAAAACTAATATAACATATGCAAAAGAGTAAATGATAGAACTTCTCATTAATATTCCATAACGGCAACTCGCACCAAGGGATACATATCTAACGAGAGAGGGGACACTTCCATAATGCACACCATCCTACATGATAACTTCTCTATGACTCTACTAAAAAGGTAAAAAGATAGAAGATAGTGATGTGATACCGCGGCACTCCCCCAAGCTTGGAATAAACCAAGGGGATGCCAAACCTGATGACAAATTACTCCTTCGGTGGTGGTGGTATTCTCTCGATGTGTAGATTCTTCCGGAGTCACCACTTGAATAATATCAATATCTTCATCTTCATACACTTATTGTTTGAGTCATGAAACCTTTCACTTTCTTATTACACCATTATCTCCACTAACCTAGAAATTTCTTTCACACAAAACTTCACACAGTTCTCATTACCAACATTAATGTAAGTAAAGTGATAAAACTTTTTGAGTCCAATTTCAACTGAAAACCATCAAAACATAAGCTACTGTAGCAACTCCTTATGAAAACCCAAAAAGAATTCAAAAAGGAAATCGAATAAAGAAGCAAATGCAAGAGTGGCAAAATCTTTCAAAACAGACCAGCAGGTAAAGATCAATTTTTTCGAAAATCTTATGTTGCTCAAATCAAAAAGTGCAAAACTAACAAAAGTTAAAAAACAACCTGGGGCAGAAGCACACAAAATTACAGCTCAATCCGACATACAGAGATCTCTCACGAATTTTTACGGTGAAGCACAAAAATCTGTTTCGGGACAGCAACTTCCCCAAATCTTACTTCTCTCTCATTAGAGGTTGATCTTGACACAAAAACCAAACAAAAGGATAAGGATAGGTTATTACCGAAGTAATAACTTCCAAGACTTAAAGAAAAACAAAAAAAAACGAAAACACAAATAAATTGGGTTGTCTCCCAAAAAGCTCTTTCTTTATAGCCATTAAGATGGGCATGATAATTTTGAAGATGCTCACATAGGAATATGAATTGAAGTGAAAGAGAGCATTAAGAAGCAAAAGTACACACGTTTAAGTCTAACCCACTTCCTATGCAAGGGTATTTTGTAAACAAACAAGTTGTTGAAACCAGAGGCTACTAACATAGGAAGGCAAAACAAGTGCAACATAAAAACTTTCAGCATAAAACGAGGAAGCTTGATATTATTTAGATGCATTAGAGTACTTTTCCCTCTCTCATAATAACTTTTAGTATCATGCATAAACTTAACAATATAACTATCACAAGTACCATCGTAGCAATGATCACTTATCCTAACAGAAAACACAGGAATATTAGCTCTCATAACACTACTTTGTGAAACAATATTAGAGGTATCCTTACAAAGGATAGTGTGTCCCTCTTCTACATATTTAGTGACAAAGTCTTTCACATTTGCTATTATAGGTTCATCATCCATTTGTTTATCGGGTTTAACAGCTTTATTTGTACTTTCACTAACCATACTAGCTATCATAGAATGTTCCTTTATCTTAACTGGGAAAGGCATTTTCTCAATGTAGGGTTCAGGTAAAACATGATTAGTAGTATGAACTTCAGTATTTCTTGCAGGAACACTCTTAGCAATATCTTTATAAGGTTCATGATACTTATTCCACTTCTTTTTAGGCACTTAAATGTAGGAAGCAAAAGCCTTAAAATAAGTTGCAGTAGCTTGAGAGTCTAGTCCATAAGCATTTCTAATATTTTGAAAGTCATCAGTTCCCATAAAAGATTCAGTGCATTCATAATCATAATTTATACCTGACTTTCTTCCTTTGTCATTCTCCCAAGCTTAAGTATTGTCTTGAATATGGTCCATAAGATCCCATTTGGCTTCTTCTTCCATGTGAGTGAATGATCCAGCACAAGAAGCATCCAATAAATCCTTATCATGTAGAGGAAGCCTTGCATAAAAGTTATTGATAATAATATTGTTGGGGAGCTCATGAATGGGACATTTGAGCATTAGTAACTTCAATCTCCCCCAAGCTTGAGCTGTACTCTCTCCATCAAGAGGACAAAAGTTGTATATTTGATTCCGATCTTTATGAATCTCACTAGGAGGATAAAACTTTGAATAAAAGAGAGGTACTATTTCCTCCCATTCAAGAGCTTGACCATTCTTCAACAGCTTATACCATTCCTCAGCTCTTCCTTTCACTGATAATGAGAATAACTTCTTCTTGACTTGATCTGTAGTAATACCTGCACACTTGAATAACCTGCATAATTCGTGTATAAAGAGTAAATGATCACCGGGATGGAAAGTTCCATCCCCACGATCAATAATTCTTGTAGGTATTTTAAAAGCATCATTCTCAGCAGGTGGTGGTTCATCTACTACCTTAGCAGTGGTAGTAGCATTACGAAATAAGAAACTCAGCGAATTATCCATATTGAAAATAAAGCAACTAACAGAAGTAAAAAAATACTCACAGTAGAAGTTTCCTTTACCAGTTCCACTCTCCAATAGCGCTTCACCGGCAACGGCGCTTTAAAAATAGTCTTGATGACCCACAAGTATAGGGGGTGTATCACAGTATTTTCGATAAGTAAGAGTGTCGAACCCAACGAGGAGCAGAAGGTGCTGGCTAGTAGTATGGATCAGGAATTCTCTGCAAATACTTAGCAAACCGATTTTTAGGGGTTTTTGATAATGCAAGTAAATAAAGTACGAGTAAATAAACTACAATAGGAATAAATGCAGCAAGTGGCCCAATCCTTTATTCAGCAAAGGACAAGCCAGTTGTATTACTTAAGATGACCAAACATTCTCCGGGACACACGGGAATTCTGTCAAGTGCTTTCGCTTCATATAGTTGATTAATCTTGTTTAGTTCACTAAGTGTTGTGTGGGTGAACCTGTGCTAATGTACTGACCTTCCTAGGACTAATACATACTTGTGATTATACCCCTTGCAATCATCCGTAAGTACAAGAAAGTAATTAAGGTATAAACATAACCACAACTTTAAACTCTAAGACCCTAACGTCCCTTGTGCAATGGTTTCCTAATGGGGGTTTAGGTTTCTGTCACTCCGGCAACCCCTACGATTAGTAGCCAAATACACAATGCATTCCCCTAGGCCCATATAGGTGAAGTGTCATATAGTCGACGTTCACATGACACCACTAGAAGAAGTACACCACAACTTAAATATCAAACTATTGAATCTTTCTCAACACAATTCCACTACTAACAACATGACTTCTCCCATGTCCTCAAGAACAAAACGAACTACTCACAAGACATCATATGGATCATGATCAGAGATGGAATAATGATGTATAAAAATCTGAACATAAACAATAATTCAATGGTTCCACTCAATAGCAACAACTACAAAGAGTAATCAACACCGGGAAAGTTTCCCCTAAGAACTATGCAAGATTCAACCCAATTGTTACAGCGGTATGGTGATGATGGTGCTGATGATGATGATGGTGGTGATGATGATGATGATCCCGATGAAGTCCATCTTGATGGTGGTGTTGATGGCAACGATCTCCCCTCTCCAGGAAGGAATTCCCCCGGCAGAAATGTGTCTGCCAGAGAGATCTTTCTCTCTCGGTGTTTTCTGCCCCATAGAGGCGGCGGAATCTTTCTATGGTCGCCCCTCCCCCCGGTATTAGGGTTCCGTGGAGATAATATACGCCAGAGGGGAGAGCTGGAGGTGGGCCAGGGCGGCCACACCCCCTGGTGGCGCGGTCCAGGGTGGCCCGCGCTAGGGGGTGGTGTGGGCCCCCTATGGCCCATCTCCACTCCTCCTTCTGGCAGTCTTCGTCTTCTGGGAAAATAGGATTTTCTATATATTTTCCCGGATTTTCTGATCTTCACGAATTTTACCACCAAACAGCACCTTTTCCATTAGAATCCTAACTGTAGCGGTCCATGCTCCAAAAGTCATCAACCATGCAAAAACAGATGAAATTACATAAGTATCGTATCTTAATATGAAATGTATCAATGAATAACAGTAAATTATGATATAGAATAGTGATGCAAAATGGACGTATCAGCAACATGCAAGAATCACACTCTTCGGCCCTGATCGCATTAGAACCGTCAGTGGGAAAAACTACACCCATAGCAGTACAACATCATCCGCTGGATCTTCCACGGACATCACAACACATATCGAAGCACGAGAAGAAGGTCACCAGCCAATCCCACCACACGAAGTAAACACGACAAACTCAGAACCCAAAGAAAGTAGTGAAAACATCAACTTTGAAGAAAGGATGGCAAAAATCTATCAAGAACTACGATCTTGGAGTACTACTAACACACCCGCAGAAGCAAAATACGATGCCATTAGGCCACGCATAACACGACATCAAGTCTACATGATCAACGGAGATACCTCAACACCACGTGACAAAAAGGTAATCCTATCCTCAACCCCGATGATATTTTATCAGATGACCATGCAGGAAACCACGACAATGAAGGAGAACACAGAAACGAAGGAGGAACAGCAGATAATCGCGTAATCCAAGGAGGAGGCGGAGAACCTCACACAAGAGAGAGACAAGGACTTCGGCTACCAGCGTCAACATGGAAAAGGCAAGGGAGGCAATTTTGGGAGAAGTCCCAATGACAACGGATGCTTCACATGAGGATCTATTGTCATACCAATATCTGCTCCACCACAAGAAGAGAGACCTACTCCGGATGCAAAGGCAACTCGATGAAAGAAAAATATTAGCCGACGAATCCAGTTTACGACGGGCACAATTAAGCTCTACTCGAGGATCAATGAGTGTAACAAAAGCAGCACCACCAAGAAGGGCAATGTCACATCCCAAGATTTTCCAAATCTTGTAATGTGAAAATTAATTAAACAAAATAAATCTTTGTTGAAAATCAGGGTGAAAAGAAACTTTTGTTTCTAAAAGGAAACTTAAAATCCCATCTTGAACAAACTTTGGTAAAAGTTTGAATTCAACAAAAATCCAAATCAAGGGAAATGCATTCCTCAATGAATGTATCTGGAAATTTGAACACATGGAAAATAAATCCAAATCCCTAAGCCCTAATGGAAGGAAATCATTTTCCAAAGTATCTCCAAATCTATGGATTTGATCCATACCAAATTTGACTATCAAATATTCACAAGGGATCCAGAAAGACCACAGAGATTGGTTCCCCTTAGTTTGGAACCATAGACAAAAACCTTATGAATATAAAAAGATAAGGAAATTGAATTTCCAAAGCCAATAAAGCCCTTACCAAAAGCCATACCAATTGGTGAACAATTATAATCCTAAAGGGGTTAAAAAGATAAACATTTAATAAAGGAAAAAAAATTTGTTTTGGAAATACTATTTGGATCTTTTAATAAAAGACTTTGTTTTCAAATGAAAAGGTGAGCCAAATTAATTTTGGCCAAACTTTTGTAATAAAATATTTTGTTTTGATAAAATGAGTAAAAGTTTATTTAAATAAAATAATAAGGATTTAAATATCCAATTTTATTTAAGTAAAGGCTTTCCCATTATAATTAAAACACCAAAACTTATTTATTTATTTAAATAAGTTTCCAAGTATTCTTTTATTTTTCAAATAAAACCTTCTGGTTTGGTTCTGGAAATAATTTGGATTTCAAATGGAAATTTTATTAAATAAATCAAAACCCTATTTTTTAATAAACTAAAGATCCATTTTATTTAATTATTAAATGGATCCTAAAATAAATAAAAATATTTTATTTTATTTTGAGATTTGGATTATGTTGATAAACAGAACCAAATTCAAAGTGAAAAGTTTGTTGTTTGTTTGAATTGATTTGAGTGTAGTTTGAATGCTTGAATAATTGTTTGAAATTCAAAACAGAAAAGAATTAGAAAAGGAAAATAAAGCAGACAAAAAAAATAAGAAAAAGGTTGACCCAGCCCAGCAGCCCACTAAGGCCCAGTCCAGCCCAGTCTTTCTCCCCCTCCATGAAACATTTCTCACTTAAAACCGCACCCACACAGAGGTTGTCAGGTGGCCCCAAACCCCACACTCTCCCCCTCACTGCCAGGTAGGCCCACATCACTGTTCGTCGTATCACCCTCCCCCAAACCGTTTTCTGCACCGTGAAAGAAACCCACTGAGTGAATGACAGCCTGGACCCACTCCTCTTTCCCCTCTTTCGCTGACAAGCATGCCCCACTCCTCCTGTTCTTCTTCCACACCCGCTGACCACGCCTTCTCCCTCGCCGGCCATTGCAGGCCTTGATTTCGCGGCTTAATTTCGCGTTAACCCCGGCCTTTACTCCCCCTGCGATGACGCCCATTTAACTGCCAGCGTTCCCTCCCCCTTTCCCCTCACACGCCACTCCCTCTCTGCCCCTAGGCTGCCTCCAATTCTCTCTGCACTGCCGCCGCTCCGACGACTTCCCAAGCCAATTCTGGCAGCCCCTCGCCGCCCCTTGCCTCCTCGACCATGCTCTCGTGATCCCCACCTTCTAACGATCATCCCCGTAGCGCCAGCTTGCCCCCGAGCGCTCCAGAGCGTCGGCAACGACAACCTCCAGCACCGCCGCCGTCTAGTTCTTCTCCGACGAGCTCCACAGGTAGACTCCGGTCGCCCCTCTTCTTCTAGTTCTCGCACACGACTCTTTCTCGATCTTGCGTGTCTAACCACGTCTTCGCCTTGTCTTGGGGTGATCCACAACGACGTCCACGACGACCACCCGACGCACCCGACGCCGTCCTCCACTCCGGTGAGGAATTGCCGCAGACCCCGAGCGCCCCTCGTCCGACCAACACCTCCCCGAGCATCACCGTGACCCCCTGAGCCCGGTGAGCAACCCCTCCTTCTCCCTCACCTTCTGTAGCATCGCCTCCATCGTCGACCGACCGCTCCGCCCGCTTAGCCACCGCGAGCCGTTCGATCTAGATCGGGCGGGTACGATAGATCACTTAAGCCGCGAATGGGTATGCGCCCTGTACCATGCGATCTAACTTAATCCAACGCTCCACAGCCATGATCCGGCCGAACCGGTATCAACCAATGATATCACGCCGCGTGTCGCCTGTTAGGTTTAAAACAGAATTAGAAAATAGAAACTTTTGCAAACTTCAAACCCTTGTATCTTTGGATCCACACGTCCAAAAATTTCAAATTTTATGTCGTTGGAATCAGCAAGACAAGCTCTAACCAACCCTGCCCTTAGTTTAGCAAATAGTATTTGTTAGATTGTTTGATTTTGCAGATTCTTTTGTGTGCTTGATAACATTAGAAAAATTGTTTAAAAATGATTTTTGAGATCAAACCTTTGCCAATTAGTTTGTTGTGACCTTACTGACCCTAGGAACCAACCCAAGTTTTTGAAAATGATTTTGGAAAAGAATAGAATGGATTAATTAGTTTAGTCCATTTCTAGCTAACTAAAAACTATAGTTTTGGTTATGAAAATGTTTTTGAGTAAAGAACCTTGGAGAATTGGTTTAGACCAAACCTACTGACCCAAACACCAAGTTTTGCAATAGCAACTCATTTGGTGAACCCTATAGGTTAAAGCCTTAGTAAAAATGTTTCTACACCACATAAAATGACCCTTTGTTTTGAAAATGGTTTTGTAGTGAAACCCCTTTGCAAATGACTTTGCCATTTTGGTAAATGACCAATTTGGAACTTACAAAGTTTAGAAGCCTAGTGGAGACCACCTTTGCAATTAGAACCATCTTTTGCATGCTTGCATGCATTACCTTGACTTTAGGATTTTATGTGTGTTGTTTTGCTTGATTGGTGGATTGAGTTTGTGTTTGCTTGATTTACTTGTAGTGAAGTTAGAGAAGAGTGAGACTAGCAAGATCAAGGAGTAAACCTATACCCTCTACCAAAAAGGCAAGTGATACTTCATACTATCTATCCCATTATTTTCAATATGCATTAGTGTTTTTGCCAAGTAAAACTTGCATGGTTTTTATTTTGCTAAGTATAGACCTTGCTATAGGAAAACTAGTAGAATGAATCCTTAGAAGGATTTTCCTAAGTTAAGAATCCTATTACTATCAAGCTTAGCCTAGCTAATAGAAAACCTGGGTGGGATATATATTCATGCTATGAAAATTTCTAAGTCTATGGACTTGTGTTTTGTTTAATAAAACAACTAAGTTAATGAATCACCTGGGTGGAAATGGAAAGAATGGTTTGTGTTGAGTGGTTCACAAGGCCATGGACTTGGCTTGTGTATCTCACTTGTGGATGGCCACCCAGGAAACAAAGAGATTTGAGATGTCAAATGTTGAGAAGCTTCAAGTGCAACCACTTGGCAATATGGGCTCGGCCATGATCATATAGGTTGCAAGAACTTAGCCACATGGACAGTGGGTGGTAGTGATTGATAGGTTGGAGCGCGTCCATGTTGGTCTAAGGGAAAGCTTCTGAAAGATTTTGTCTTGGGAAACCAAGTCTTGTGGGGAAAGTGCACCACCTCTGCAGAGAGTAAAATCTAAGTACTTAGCCATGTCCCTGGAAAAGGACAATTTGAGCATCAAGACATGGAAGCAATCAAGAATCTCATCACTCCAATTTCTAAATTAAAACTTGTGGGTGAACAAGGGTTGTGTGAAATTCTTCAATCTTTGATGGAGAGATGGCTTGGTACAAGGATCTCAAAATCTTAGATTGGGAAAATTGTTTTTGCCAAGAAAATCTTCAGTCTTTGATTGGTAGATGCCTTGAGAGGATCTTCAGTCTTGATTGGTAGATGCCTTGGTGGTTTTTGCCAAATAAAACTTAGTGTTTTCAAAATGATAGGGAAAATCTGTTTTGAGCAATGCAAGCCTCAACTCCACTTAGCCAAAATGCATATAGATGATAGACTCCACTATACTACCAAAGTATCACTTGCCAATACAATTCAAATGTATTGACCCTTGTGGCTGTAACTTGTAATGTTGCAGGTTTGATTAATTTAGTGAAGATTGATTGATTAGGATTACAAAGTCTACCAACATACACTCCGTGGCACTCAAGATGAAGGACCCATGACTATAGTTATTCCGCTGCAATGTAATGTAATAGCCATATGAGCTATGTTTGATGTAATAAAAATTAAGTTCTTCCTGGTTATAAAGTTGTATTATGACCTTTGTTTCTTGATATTACATCTGAACTGTGGATGCTAGCTATTGATCCAGGGACTAGCATTGTAAACACAGGGGGATCAATCTTATTAAAGTTTGGGGACCTTACAGGCAACATCTCGACTATAGAATATCCCCGAAGCAGAAAGAAGTGGAATCATCCGAGATCTTGACCTATCATTCATGTCAATTGATCAAGCAGGAAACATCAAGGCAAAAACATCTCAGGCAGCCATTGTGGCTGCGCAAACATATCTGATCACCACTCAACCCGTACGCGACGATCTGCACGCGACCCTCCACCGCTCCGCCCTGATGAACCTCAGCATGGTAGGAGCCTCACTCGCGGAAGCAGAACAAGGACTCACACAAAGATCACCATGCCGTCACAATAGTCCTCGGCAAGTAGGACACACCCGATGATCTTGATCACGACACCAGGTGCATCTCGTAGGATCTGAGCCGCGAAGCAATACAAGAAACGACAACACCCAACATAGGAGCAGCGGACCAGAGATGAAAGTTGCACCCGACTATATCAAGATGGATATGGCGAAGATGACCATAAGCTGTGCATGGCCAGCTGTTTTACATAGAGGATTCGCAAGGCCTCGGTACCCAAGGACTTCAAACTTCCACACGACCGACATAAATACGATGGACTCCGGGAATACGAGTGAAAGTTCTCCTAAAGTCACATTTTAACTTGAGACCCATCCCATAGATCATTGATGGTCTTAGTTTGTTGGTTAGATACAAAGTAAAGATCCCAAAATTGGGAGGCAAGGGGGAATGTCAAAACCATATCCTCCCAGATCTTATAATAGATCTACCATTGCCTACATGCCATGATATATCCAGCTTAACAACTCTAGTAGCCCACATCACACCCTTCTAAAAAGTACAAGGTGGTGTATCCTTGCAACACACGATATTAGGGTTCTTTGTACTTCCTTCGATCCAAATTAATAGACTCAAATTTAGTGCTAGATACATCCGAATCTAGCAAGTCTGAGTCCATTAATTTGGATTAGAGGGAATATTATATTTAGAATCAATTACCCTTCTCCACAAAGCCTCCTCACCTTGTATGTATCTTTTAACCCAATACCCTATCAAAAATAAATTAAGATCCTACAGGTTTGGAAGGAATACCCAAGCCTCCAAATTATTTCTTCATGTAGATGGAAGGGCAATTAGCTAAATGGATCTTATGATTTTCTTCCTCATCATTCCAAAAAACTTGGCTAACTGAGTATCTATCAAACTCAGGGTTAGGGAATTTGAAAAAACAAAGATATATGGGAATACTGGGTAAATAGGCTTGAACACAGGACAATAGTTTGCGTCTCCAGCTAGTTATCCTACTAAGAATGCTTTATCAAAGGTTGCAAATCCTCTCTTCTCAATTTATTCAAATGGAGAGGGATTCCTAGGTATTTAACAAGGAAATCACCAACCACAAATTGACTTTTTTTAATAAAAGGTCGCAGTTCCTCTACTGACATATAAATTAACTCACATTTGTGATAATCAATTCTCATACCAACAATCTTCTCAAAACAGGTTAAAATCCATTTCAGGTTAATAGCTAATCTAGGATCATTTTCCAAGAAGAGGAGGTTGTCATCTGCATACTGCAGGAACACCACACCTCCCGGAATGAAATTAGGACACAAGTCTCTGATTAAATTATGTCCTGCCCTTTTAATGAGTTAGAGTAAATATCTATAGTAATATTAAAAAGCAATGGGGAAATGGGGTCCTCCTTTCTAAGACCTTTACATGTGAGAAATAAATAACTTTCAGTGTCATTAATATTTACACCAAATGATCCCTGAGTAATTTGCTAAATTAATCCAATAAATAGAAACCTCTTCTTTCTAAGATTTCATAAAGGAAATCTAGATTAACCCTATCATAAGGATTTTCATAGTCAATTTTAAAGACCAAACCCTGCTCATTATTCCTATAAATTTCATGAGCAGTGACTAAACTTTCTAACATGAACCTACCCCTAACGAAAGCAGATTGTTGATAAGCAAGCTAATCTACTAGTTAAGACTTTGTAAAAATCTTGAAGGTGCAATTTAACAGACTAATGGGTCAAAATTTCTTCATAGAAGTGTCTTCACTCTCTTGCTGACATTGATCATTTTCCTTATGTCAGATTGTTTCACAATTAGCACCAATCCATCCACTTAATCCTTGTTTGGCAACAACCAATATACACTCAGCCTCCCATCTCTACTACAACCTAAAGTCCTTGGAATTTCATTAATCCAGAATATTGACCAAGTTTTAGAAGTGCAATTATCAAAACTATGATGTGTTGCACTAACATATTCCAATTTCTCTCTTAATCTACAAAAAAGCCATTGTGATCAACTTCAATACTGAACATACAAGCACTACGGCAGAACGGCCCTTTGTCGTGTGGGCAATATAACACGGCAAAGACCTTCTGGAACACAGCAAAGGCTTTGCCGTGTGTATACACACGGCAAATGCCGCACGGCAATGTTTGCCACGGCAAAGGCTCTTTGCCATGTGTCGCCCATAAATCCTACACGTACACGGCAAAGAGGCTGCCTTTTCAAAATAAATTGAAAAAAAATCAATTGTTTTTTTCAAACTTTTTTGAATATTTTTTACTTGTTAATCTCATATGGGATACTTTTAATCCTAAGTATGCTTAATATTAGGTCAAATTGCACTCATGATAAACTTTCTCTACGGTCACCCATCCTAACACTACTCTAGTCCTAGCACGCTTAACTTCTTCGTTCCTTCCGAATGAGCTTCTGAGAAAGAAATCATACCTTGTCGATAATACTTTCATATCAATCCTATTAACTCTTGTACCATGATGTCACACATCTCAGTTTTAGATTCCAAACAATTATTTAAGTAGACAACAATGAATAAGTAATAATAATCTTGAATCCAAATAAAAAATAAAATGATTTTATTTTTTTACCTTTTTCTATTTAATATGGAATAATTCATATATTTAAATCCGTAAATCGGAATTCGACAAATAAAATATCTAAATCGATCAGAAAAATGAGAGGAATCCAAATATGATATCCATATCATATTGTGAACCTAAAAAATGATTTTTGTAAAAAATCATGAGCATCATATCATGTACCTGCAGCTCATATCTTATGACACCATCCGAAGGTATCGCATTTTTTTGATTTAGTTATGGTCATTTGAAACTATCGTCAAACCCCAATCGAATGGCGGGCATGAAGATTCTTAGCTCGGGGCTGAGCCTCGCTAAACTTGCATTGGATCTCTGAAGAAACATCATATTGTGAACCTAAAAATGATTTTTGTAAAAAATCATGAGCATCAAATCATGTACCTGCAGTTCATAACTTACCCACTTCCTACCGATTCGGCAGAAATTTGTCTTTTTCACCAGGGGTGGACGAAAAGGTTTTAAAATCCCCGGTTGTTACATTGTTCATTCAAGGTGGTCTAGTATTTTTGAAAAATAGGGTGGTAGCATTTTTGAATTGAACATTTGGTGTTGCTTCACAAAACGTCATGATTTTTGCACTCCGGAAATAGAAAATGGCTTTTCCGTGCAACGAAAAGGAAAACTTGCTCTTGCAACATTGTTCTCCATCCCATGATGCACATGAATGCACAATATGGGCACATTATCACAAACTATGTTGCGATTCTTTGCCATGACATTGGTCATTTGAACCGAAAGCCAGAAATCCTCAAATGAGATCGATCATTTTGTGAAGGTTTTTTGAGACATAATCAATATATATCAAGTTTGATATTTTTTCTCCCAACTATGTCACATAATATGACTCCACGCGAAGGTTTCACATTGTTTCGATCATTTTTGAATTTTTTATGCCTGTTTTAAACTATGGTCAAAATGGCGAGTATGAAGATTCATATTCAACATAAATATCTAATATTTGAGTGTAGATAGATAGATCTTATTTTTATGTAAATTTTGATATATTATTTTTATTTTTCTAAATTAGAATGATTTTTTATGATTTTCCTAAGAGTAATGTGATAAAAGGGAAAAAAGAAAAAAAATAAAACTTTGCCGTGTATATAGCGGAATACACACGGCAAAGGCCCTTTGCCGTGTACACTACGGAATACACACGGCAAAAGCCTTTGTCGTATATACTGCAGAATACACACAGCAAAGGGCTGACGAGGGCACACGGCAAAGAGGCCACCGTTTGCTGCCGTTAGCTCATTCCCGTCAAGTGGACCTGTGGGGTCACGGGTCCCACTTCGTTGCCGTGATGACACCTATGTCGTGTGCCGCTGTCAACTTTGCTGAATGTTTTTTCTTTGCCGTGTTCCTTTGTAGGTCTTTGCCATGTATATTTCTTTGCCGTGTTCTTTTTCAGAAATTCACCGTGTTCGCGTACTTTGCCGTGTGCTTTCTAGGTTGTACACGACAAAGACAAACTTTGCAGTGTTCCAGTCTATTTGGCACACAGCAAAGCCATGTCTACACGGCAGCGGCATTTTTTCCCGTAGTGAAGTCTCTACTCGTGAAAACAATACTACAAAACAATATCATCAAATTAACACAGAAACTCCATTTCAATAAACTGAGTTTTTAGTACACTAAACTTTAGTTACTGTACACGTAGAACATGTACAAAACACTCGATCAAACATTAAGTAGATGATCAAAGTTCAAGAATTTTTGCATTCCTGAACAACATATTGATCATAAAAGCGTAAGTGTCACAAATTACAACCTAAATCATCAACCTATCAACACAAATTATACAAATTGGCTTAGCCGGAACGAGCTCATCTTAGCTGCCACAAAATAACCTTCTTTCTTCTACCTTTACCCTTCTAAATAATGTCCTAACCTTAAACACTCTATTTTTCCATGATGTATTGCGCTAATTTGACTTGAATTGATGCCGATGGTGCACCTATACCGCCACCTCCACCACCAGCACCGCTGCGAGAGGATAAGGGGCGATTTCCATATATTTGTCAATGCCAAGTTGCGGAAGAACCCAAATTTGCATTTTCTCTTTTCTTTCTGGACTTACATGCAAAATTCCATATCCAGCTGACCGCCACGTAGACAGTTAATTTTGGACCTATTGTGTTCCTGCTGTGAAGTTGTGGTACCAGCAACGTCCATTTAGTAAGTTCTACAACTAAATCATTCCGCATTGAAATACGTGGTACCAAAAGCTAATTTAGCTCAAAGATTTTCTTCCGAACAATGCGCGTACTCACCGACATGGTTTTGGCATGCCGTACACGACCAACACGGGCAGGAACTTTAACCGACAAAAATCTACTTAAAAAAAAGAAAACAATAAGGACTTGTTCGGTTCAGCAGGGCTGGAAGAGGATTGAAAGAGATTGGGGTGGATTAAATTTCAAGCAAGTCAAAATCCCTTCTAATCCACCTCATTCCACTCCAATGCTCTTGAGAAGAGTATTAACCGAACATAGCCTAAGGAAAATGATTGGGGTTCTCCGGGAATCGCTAGCTTTCATCCCCGGATTGCATGGCCTCGCAAGTGACGTGGGTGAGCCAGCCTTATCTCCTCCTTCCTCTGTCTTCTTCAATTATTCCTGACCACACCTTTTTTCCAGCCGCCACACGTCTGCCCATCCTTGCTGCTCGCCGTCCTGACCTGGCCATGCGCTGCGATAGCCGCAGCCGCCAGAGCTTTCCGCGCCCGCTCCTTTCCCCCCATCGCCGCCGGAGCTCGCCGTGCTCCCTCCTACTCACTTCTTCTCCTTCCTCACTTCAAGCGAACGGTCGCCGCCTCCGTTTCCTACGCGCTCACCGCCTCCAGTTCATGTCGCCACCGAGCTCCGGTTCCTGCTGCCGCCACGAGCTCCGTCTCTCCTCTCGCATCTTGCCGCGAGCTCCGGTTGCAGCGAGGCGCTGGTACTGGTGGTGCCACTATTGTCCGCCCTCGTCTTTCTCCTTCGTCGGCGCGCGTCGCCCCGCTGCTCCATCTAGCCCGCATGCCGGTGTTGAGGACGATGGGCTCGCCACCGGCAGCGGCCTCGTCAGACGCTGCCCCTATCACTCCCCTCTCTCCCAACACCGGCGGTACCGGCGATTCGAGGTGGCGCATCCCATCCATGCTACATACGAAAGATGGATTTGCTACCGATGGTCGACACTATTGCTACCCACGGTCAGCGACGTTGCAACCGAAGGCGGGTGACTTTTGCTACCCCAGGCGTACACCGTTGCTATAGACGACATACATCTTTACTACCTTGTGTCTACGATGTTGCTACCGGCGGGAGGTGCTTTTTGTTACCATGAGTGCATGGTGTTGCTACCTTGAACGAAGCGGGAGTTGATTTTGCTACATACTTGTTTATGTTTTGCTATGTATTCGTTTCGTATTTTCTACTTTGATATTCTCCAAATGCTACACTATACTTTTGCACAAATTTTTCTCTATGAATTCTAGCGAGATCTCGGCGATGTCTCCGGCGAAATTGGGTTTTTGCTAAACTAGTACAACTTTTTTGCTACAATTATTCTCCGATTTTGCTACATTAGCATAATTGTTTTGCTACATACTCTCCGACGAAACTCCGGCAAGGTCTCTCACAAGATCATCTTTTTACTTTTTGTCTCATGAACGAACATTTTTTTTTACAAAAGCGGGACTAGGGGATTTTTGGACACGTGTCAGCTGGGACGGGGGGGGGATACGGGGGCAAATATCTGCGGGGGACGGGTAGTGCTTCGCGATACGCTCATCAAGGCATGTACAATGCTAGAGAAGACATGTCTTCTGTTAGCCTCCACATAATCTAGAGAAGGCAATAGAAATAAGTTGTATAATGATCATCTCTTATCGTCATTTCTAAGAATTATAATGGTCATCTCTTATTGTCATCTCTTATTGTCAACTTTTACGGAATAGTAGAAATTGTGTTGATAAGAGAAGACACAAGATATAATAAAGAAAAATAGTCTTCTCTTATTTTTAAGGATCATCTCTTAGATAAAGAAAGACAACTTTTTCTTTTTTTTATTCTATCTTCTCCAACTAAGAGCCTGACGTCACGACACTGTACATGCCTCAGCCCGGACATCAGCGTCCACCTCTTGGACTATGAGCCTGAGAAGCGTTACCCGCTGCCACAATCGGCGCTTCTCTGCGCATCAACCCTTGTCGTGGCCAGAATCAGCTCCTGTGATTTCCCAAAGGAGGTAGCTCCTTCTGTGAGTTTAGGCCTTCTCAAGCAGCTCAAACTATTCAAGGTTTCCATATCTGAGGATGTCTTCCATGGGGTTCTTTCTCGTTGCCATGTCTTGGAGTCACTAGATCTAGAGAGCATCGCTGATGTTGGTTGCTTCCGCATTAGCTCGACAACTCTCAGGAGTGTTTGCCTCCGCGCTTGTTTTTCAGTCAAAGGAACGGTGGTCATTGAGGACACCCCTCTCCTTGAAAGGCTGCTACTACCTTGTCCGGACGCACGTGGTGATACTGTCCGAGTAATTAGGGCACCTAAACTGGAAATATTGGGCCTTCGGTCACCCTGAATCTCTGAAATCGATATGGCAAACCTTGTCATCCAGGTAGCAACAGCAACATCTTGCTCTTGATTCTTGCATGCAGCATTGCTACATGCTTTATACTTTTTACATGTTTGTTGATTTCTCCAGAGTTTAACCCCAGCCAGCTTGCAGAAGATGATGATAAGCTACGTTGAGGTTTTGTCTCTCGAGTTTTCTGTCCCTGATTTGAATGTTGCTATTGATGTCTTAAGGTGCTTCACCTCTTTGGAAAATATCCATGTCAGAGCGAGCAAGGTGCTAATTTTTTTCTTTCAGTGTCAAGTTGATACTTGATGTGGAAGGAATTGTGAAGAATGCCCAGCTTCAATAGGGCCAGCTGTCTCATATATATAGACAATTACAGGTACAATCCTGAGTGTACAAGGAGACCTATACAGAGTATAATACGTATCTCCACCCCCCCCACCCCCCCCCCACCCCCTGCAATCGAAGGGTCGGTACCGACACATAGACTGGAATGAAACTCATTGAAGGTCGACGTCGGCGATCCTTTGGTCATGATGTCCGCAAATTGCTGAGAAGTCGGTACGTGAAAAACTCGAACGTGACCGAGACCAACCTGCTCACGAACAAAGTGGATGTCCAGCTCGATGTGCTTGGTGCGTCGATGATGAACGGGGTTGGTGAAGAGGTAGATAGCCGAAACATTGTCATAGAACACCACTGTGGCCTTGTCGACAGGACAAGAGAGCTCAGAGTGAAGCTGACGAAGCCACGTGCACTCTGCCACGGCATTAGCCACGGCCCGATACTCGGCCTCAGCACTAGAGCGAGAGACAATGGGTTGTCGCTTGGAAGACCAAGAGACAGGCGACGAGTCGAGGTAGACACAGTAGCCCGAGGTAGACCGCCGCGTGTCAGGGCAGCCAGTCCAGTCCGCGTCCGAGTAGGCGACGATGTCCGTCGATGGCGAGGCGTGTAGCGAGAGGCCGAGGTCCATAGTACCATAGATGTAGCGAAGTATCCGCTTCACCGCTGTCCAGTGAGCATCCCGAGGAGCATGCATATGCAAGCACACCTGCTGCACGGCATACTGCAACTCCGGACATGTCAATGTCAAGTACTACAGGGCACCGACGATGGAGCGATAGAACGGCGCGTCGGGGGTCAGCGACCCATCGCTAGCCGAAAGCTTGGCCTTCGTGTCGACTGGAGTAGGCGCAGGGTTGGAGTTAAGCATCCCAGCGCGCTCGAGGAGCTCATGAGCATACTTCCGCTGATAAAGAAAGAACCCATCCACGCACCGGACAACCACGATGCCGGGGAAGTAGTGGAGCGGGCCAAGGTCCTTGAGTGTGAACTCGGCGCGAAGGCGGTCGGTGAGCTGTCGAAGGAGGCCAACTGTGCATGCTGTTAAGATGATGTCATCAACATATAGCAGCAAGTAGGCAGTGTTGGTGCCTTGGCGATAGACGAACAGCAGAGCGCGTGGAGCGGAAGCCAAGCTGATGCAGAAACGCAGCGATGCGCTGGTACCAGGCGCGCGGGGCCTGCTTTAGTCCATACAAGGACCGAGAAAGCAGGCACACATGGTCCGGATGCTCAACATCGACGAAACCGATGGGCTGCTGGCAGTACACCTGCTCGGAGAGATGGCCGTGGAGGAAGGTGTTGGAGACATCCATCTGGTGCACCGGCCAGGAACGGGAGACGGCGAGGTGAATGACGGTGCGGATTGTGCCCGGCTTGACAACCGGGGCAAACGTATCCGTGAAGTCGACGCCTGCCCGTTGGCGAAAGCCGCGAACCACCCAACGCGCCTTATTGTTGGAGATATGCCCAAGAGGCAATAATAAAAGTGGTTATTATTATATCTTTGTGTTTATGATGAATGTTTATATCCCATGCTATAATTGTATTATAAGGAAACACTAATACATGTGTGTTTTGTAAACGTAAAAGAGTCCCTAGTAAGCCTCTTGTTGAACTAGCTTGTTGATTAATAGATAATCATGGTTTCCTGATCATGGACATTGGATGTCATTAATAACAAGGTTGTATCATTAGGAGAATGATGTGATGGACACACACCCATAGTAAGTGTAGCATAAGATCAAGTCATTTAGTTCGTATTGCTACAAGCTTTCAAATGCATAGTAACCTAATCCTTCGACCATGAGGTTATGTTAATCACCATCACCGGATGGGTACTTTGATGACATCAAACACCGCTTCGTAACTGGGTGGTTATAAAGGTGTCATTGGGTATTCTGAAAGTATGTATTGAAGCGCATGGACCAAGATTGGGATTTGTCCATCCATATGACGGATAGATATGCTCTGGGCCCTCTCGGTGGAATGTCATCTAGTTAGCTTGCAAGCATGTGACGGGGTCAAAAGGGATGACATAACATGGAACGAGTAAAGAGTACTTATCAGTAACGAGGTAAAACTAGGTATTGAGATACCGACGATCAAACCTCGGATAAGTAGACTATCGCGTGACAAAGGGAATTGGTTTCATATGTTATTGGTTCTATCGATCACGAAGTCATCGTTGAGTATGTGGGAGCCGTTATGGATCTCCAGATCCCGCTGATGGTTATTGATCGGAGAGGTGTCTCCATCATGTCTGCATATTCACGAATCGTAGGGTGACACACTTAAGGTTCGATGATTTTTAGGTAGATATGGAATGTGCGTTGGAGACCGAATGTTGTTCGGAGTCTCGGATTGGATCTGAGACATCACAAGGAGATTTGGAATTGTCCGGAGAATAAGATTCATATAATGGAGATCATTTTCTAGGTTTGGAAATGTCCCGGAGTGTTTATATGGGGGTTCTAGAAGGTTTCGGAATGTTCCAGAAGGTTCTAGAAATTTCTATAGAGTTTACCTGAAAACCAAGAAAGAAAAAGGGGAAACTTGGGGGGGAAGGAAACTCCCCCAAGCCCCCCTTGTGCGCCGGTCCTAGGAGGTGGGCCTAGGGGTGGGAACCCTAGGCCGCACCCCTCCCTCTATATATAGAGGGGTGGAGGCGCCACCCCCCTTGCCCCTCCACTCTTGCCCTAGCCTCCTCTCTCCTCCTCCTTCCTTCTGCTCAGGCTTAGGCGAAGCCCTGCAGAATTCTCTACTCCACCACCATCACCACGCCGTCGTGCTGCTGGTATTCCGTGGAGAGATCTACTACCTCCGCTTTCTGGAACGGGAGAGGAAGGTCTGCATCGACCAAGACGTGTGACCGGAATCGCTGGGCGCCGGAAGGATCGTCTACTCGATCTTGAGATCGGCAAGTGATCGTCTACATCAACCACGAGATCCGATCTCGCACAAGGCTTTCAGATCTACAAGGATTACTACAGACCTATCTCGTTGCACATGTCTAATAGATTAGATCTTGGCTTTTATCTAGATTAGATCTGGGTTTTGTTCGTTCTTGCGGTAGAAATTTTTTATTTTCCATGCTACGAACCCATCAGTGGTATCAGAGCCGTGTCTATGCGTAGATCTGTTGCACGAGTAGAACACAATGGTTTTGTGGGCGTTGGTACTCGTGCCATCTTTTGCTTTGTGTACTTTGCATCTTGCGGTATGGTGGGATGAAGCATCTCGGGCTAACCTTACATGTCATCGCACATGAGACTTGCTCCATGCTTGACGTGTAACTTGCTTTGCACAAGTGGCTTTGCGGGTGTCTGTCTCTCCCACCATAGTATAGATCCAATTTACACTTTGTACTTGATAGCACTTGTATCAACGTTGTGGTTCAGTTTCGTAGGTAAGATCCGTTCTTATTCGAAAGCCCCAAACCACGTAAAACATGCAAAGAAAATTAGAGGCGTCTAACTTGTTTTTGCAGGGGTTTTGTGATGTGATATGGCCATCATGTGATTGTGATTATATTTTATGTATGCAATGATCCTTGTTGTAATATGGCAACCGACAGGAGCCTAATGGTTGTCTTTAATTCTGTTAAGACCTGCGTGTCTATTCATCTTGTAATAGCTTTATTCCAAGTAGTTGTAATAGTTGCTAGTGATGATGGACAACCATAAAGCAGCGCCACTGACCTTGACGCAATGCTGGTGATGATGGAGATCATGTCCGTGCTTTGGAGATGGAGATCAAAGGCATAAGAAGAAAGGGCCATATCATATCACACTAATTTTGAATTGCCTGTGATGTTAATCCTTTATGCATCTTGTATTGCTTAGATCGTGACGGTAGCATTATAAGATGATCCCTCTCACTAAATATCAAGTAATAAAGTGTTAGTCCTTAGTTGGCACCGTTGCTAAGACTCGTCGTTTTGAAGCATCTCGTGATGATCGGATGTGATAGATTCTACGTGTGCATACAACGGGCGCAAGCCAGATTTGCACATGCGGAAACTAAGGTTAATCTTGATGAGCCTAGCATGTACAGACATGGTCTCGGAACACGGAATACCGAAAGGTAGAGCATGAATCATATAAATGATATGATGAACATGAAGATTGTTCGCCGATGAAACTACATCTTCTCTCGTGAAGATCGGACTTGGTATAGTGGACTTGGTTCGTGTAATCACTAAGACAATGTGAGGGATGTTGTTTTGAGTGGGAGTTCACCTAGTTAATTTAAGAATTAAAATTGAACTCAATTTATCATAAACTTAGTCTAAACTTCTTGCAAATTTGTTGTAGATTATGGCGAACCTCTCCATCAATTTCAATGCGTTCCTAGAGAAAGAAAAGCTTAAGAACAATGAGAAGCAACTTCACGGACTGGCTCCGTGGACTGAAGATTGTCCTCAGGGCTGGTCAGTTGACCTATGTGCTCGAAGCACCGCTAGGTGACCCACCTGCAGAAGATGCCACCGATGATGTAAAGAATGTTTACGCCACTCAGAAAAATCATTACTCCACAGTTCAGTGTGCCATCCTGTACGGTTTAGAAACGGAGCTTCAGAAGCGCTTTGAGCACCACGACCCGTTCGAGATCATTAAGGATCTCAAGCTCATTTTTGAGACTCACGCGGCTGTGGAGAGCTATGAGGCCTCCGAAAAGTTCTTTAACTTTAAGATGGAAGAGGGTAGATCCGTTAGTGGGCACGTGCTCACCATGTCTGGGCACGCAAACAAGCTCCAAGAGTTGGGGATAACGATTCCTAATGAGTTAGGGATTCACCGTGTCCTCCAATCACTGCCACCGAGTTATAAGAACTTTGTGATAAACTACAATATGCACTGCATGAACAAGACGTTGCCTGAACTATCGTCCATGCTGAAAACTACTGAAGTGGAGATCAAAAAGGAGCACCAAGTGTTGATGGTCAATAAGACCACCAATTTCAAGAAACAGGGCAAGCCTAAGAACAAGGGCAACTTCAAGAAGGACGGCAAGAAAGCTGCCGCACCTGCTAAGAAGCCCAAGGCTGGTCCTAAGCCTGAAACTGAATGCTTCTCGCAAGGGTGCGGTCCTTTGGAAGTGTAACTGCCCCAAGTACCTGGCGGATCTGAAGAACGGCAACATCAAGAAGAAAGGTATATTCGATATACATGTTATTGATGTGTATCTTACTAGTAATCGTAGTAGTGCCTGGGTATTTGATATTGGTTCGGTTGCTCATATTTGTAACTCGAAACAGGAGTTGCGGAATAAGCGAAGACTAGCGAGAGACGAGGTGATGATGCGCGTTGGAAATGGCTCCAAGGTTGATGTGATCACCGTCGGCATGCTCCCTCTACATCTACCTTCGGGATTAGTTTTAAATTTGAATAATTGTTATTTGGTGCCTGCGTTAAGCATGAACATTATATCTGGATCTTGCTTATTGCGAGACGGTTACTCTTTTAAGTCCGAGAATAAAGGTTGTTTGATTTATATGAGTAATATCTTTTATGGTAATGCACCTGAGATGAATGGTTTATTCTTACTAAATCTCGATAGTAGTGATACACATGTTCACAACATAGATGCTAAACGAACAAAAATGAATGATAATTCTACATACATGTGACACTGTCGTCTTGGTCACATTGGAGTGAAGCGTATGAAGAAACTCCATTCTGATGGACTTCTTGAATCACTTGATTTTGAATCACTTGAAAGATGCGAAGCATGTCTAATGGGAAAAATGACTAAGACTCCATTATCTGGAATAACGGAGCGAGCTGCAGACTTATTGGAAATAATACATACCGATGTGTGCGGTCCAATGAGTGTAGCATCGCGTGGTGGATATCGTTATGTTCTCACTTTCATGGATGACTTAAGTAGATATGGGTATGTCTACTTTATGAAACATAAGTACGAAACTTTCGAGAAGTTTAAGGAATTTCAAAGTGAAGTGGAAAATCATTGTAACAAGAAGATTAAGTTTCTACGTTCTGACTGCGGAGGTGAATATCTAAGTTATGAGTTTGGCATGCATTTAAAGAAATGTGGAATACTTTCGCAATTGACACCACCGGGAACACCACAGCGTAATGGTGTGTCCGAACGTCGTAATCGAACTCTCTTAGATATGGTTTGGTCTATGATGTCTCTTTCAGATTTATCGCTATCGTTTTGGGGCTATGCATTAGAGACAGCCGCATTCACTTTAAATAGGGCACCATCTAAATCCGTTGAAACGACACCGTATGAATTGTGGTTTGGAAAGAAACCTAAGTTGTCGTTCCTTAAAGTTTGGGGTTGCGAAGCGTATGTAAAGAAGTTACAACCTGATAAGCTTGAACCCAAAGCGGAGAAATGAGTCTTCATAGGATATCCTAAAGAAACAATTGGGTATACCTTCTATCATAGATCCGAAGGCAAAGTTTTCATTGCCAAGAATGGATCCTTTCTTGAGAAGGAGTTTCTCTCGAAGGAAGTGACTGGAAGGAAAGTAGAACTCGACGAGGTTATTGAACCTTCTCTTGGAGTTGAGAGTAGCGCAGCACCGGAAGATGTTTTTGTGCCGCCTGCACCAATTGGAGAGGAAGCTAATGATGGTGATCATGAAACTTCGAACGAAGTTGCCACTGAACCTCGCAGGTCAACGAGGGTTCGTACCACTCCTGATTGGTATGACCCTGCCTTGAACTTCATGTTGGTAGACAACACTGATGACCCTGCGACGTATGAATAAGCTATGGTGAGCCTAGATTTTGACAAATGGCTAGAAGCCATGAAATCCGAAATGGGATCCATGTACGAAAACCAAGTATGGACTTTGGTGGACTTACCGGATGGCCGTAAGGCTGTCGAGAACAAATGGATTTTCAAAAGAAAAACAGATGCTGATGGTAATGTTACCGTCTATAAAGCTCGACTTGTCGCGAAAGGGTTCCGACAAATTCAAGGAGTTGACTACAATGAGACATTCTCACCAGTAGCGAAGCTAAAGTCTGTGAGGATTTTGTTAGCAATTGCTGCATATTTCGATTATGAGATTTGGCAGATGGATGTCAAAACGGCGTTCCTTAATGGTGACATTGAGGAAGAGTTGTATATGGTACAACCCAAGGGTTTTGTCGATCCTAAAGATGCTGACAAGGTATGCAAACTTCAGCGCTCCATTTATGGACTGAAGCAAGCATCCCGGAGTTGGAATCAATGTTTTGATAAAGTAATCAAAAACTTTGGATTTATACAAACTTATGGAGAAGCTTGTATTTACAAGAAAGTGAGTGGGAGCTCTGTAGCATTCCTAGTACTATATGTAGATGACATATTGTTGATTGGGAATGATATAGAACTTCTTAATAGCGTCAAAGCCTATTTGAATAATAGTTTTTCAATGAAGGATCTTGGCGAAGCGGCATATATTCTAGGCATCAAGATTTATAGAGATAGATCAAGACGCCTAATAGCGCTTTCACAAAGTACATACTTGGACAAAGTTCTAAAGAAGTTTAGAATGGAAGAGAGCAAGAAAGGGTTCGTGCCCATGTTGTCAGGTAAGACCTTGAGTAAGACTCAAAGTCCAGCTATGGCAGAAGATAGAGAAAAGATGAATTATGTTCCCTATGCCTCAGCCATAGGTTCTATCATGTATGCCATGTTGTGTACAAGACCGGATATAGCACATCTTTGTTAGTTTGACTAGCAGATATCAAAGTGATCCTAGAATGGAGCACTGGACAGCGGTCAAGAATATCCTAAAGTACCTGAATAGGACTAAGGATATGGTTCTTTCTTATGGAGGTGATGAACAGCTTGTTGTAAATAGTTACACTGATGCTAGTTGGAACACCGATCCAGATGACTCGAAGTTACAGTCTGGATACGTATTTATTTTGAATGGTGCTGCAGTGAGCTGGAGGAGTGCCAAGCAAAGCGTTGTGGCGAAATCTTCAACTGAATTGGAATACATAGCTGCTTCGGAGGCTGCACAAGAAGCCATATGGATCAAGGAGTTCATTACTGAACTTGGCGTGGTTCCTAGTGCGTTGGACCCGATGGACATCTACTGTGACAACACAGGTGCCATAGCTAATGCACAGGAGACAAGGTCACATAGCAAGCTGAAGCACATAAAGCTACGTTTCCATGCTATTCGCGAGTATGTCCGAGATGGTGACATAAAGATTTGCAAAGTACACACTGATCTGAATGTGGCAGATCCGTTGACTAAACCTCTCCCTAGAGCAAAGCATGACCAACACCAGAACGCCATGGGTGTTAGGTATATTACCATGTAATCTAGATTATTGACTCTAGTGCAAGTGGGAGACTGTTGGAGATATGCCCAATAGGCAATAATAAAAGTGGTTATTATTATATCTTTGTGTTTATGATGAATGTTTACATCCCATGCTATAATTGTATTATAAGGAAACACTAATACATGTGTGTTTTGTAAATGTAAAAGAGTCCCTAGTAAGCCTCTTGTTGAACTAGCTTGTTGATTAATAGATGATCATGGTTTCCTGATCATGGACATTGGATGTCATTAATAACAAGGTTGTATCATTAGGAGAATGATGTGATGGACACACACCCATAGTAAGTGTAGCATAAGATCAAGTCATTTAGTTCGTATTGCTACAAGCTTTCAAATGCATAGTAACCTAATCCTTCGACCATGAGGTTATGTTAATCACCATCAACGGATGGGTACTTTGATGACATCAAACACCGCTTCGTAACTGGGTGGTTATAAAGGTGTCATTGGGTATTCTGAAAGTATGTGTTGAAGCGCATGGACCAAGATTGGGATTTGTCCATCCATATGACAGATAGATATGCTCTGAGCCCTCTCGGTGGAATGTCATCTAGTTAGCTTGCAAGCATGTGACTGGGTCACAAGGGATGACATAACATGGAACGAGTAAAGAGTACTTATCAGTAACGAGGTAGAACTAGGTATGGAGATACCGACGATCAAACCTCGGATAAGTAGAGTATCGCGTGACAAAGGGAATTGGTTTCGTATGTTATTGGTTCTATCGATCATGAAGTCATCGTTGAGTATGTGGGAGCCGTTATGGATCTCCAGATCCCGCTGATGGTTATTGATCGGAGAGGTGTCTCCATCATGTCTGCATATTCACGAACCGTAGGGTGACACACTTAAGGTTCGATGATGTTTAGGTAGATATGGAATGTGCGTTGGAGACCGAATGTTGTTTGGAGTCTCGGATTGGATCTGAGACATCACAAGGAGATCCGGAATTGTCCGGAGAATAAGATTCATATAATGGAGATCATTTTCTAGGTTTGGAAATGTCCCGGAGTGTTTATATGGGGGTTCTAGAAGGTTTCAGAATGTTTCGGAAGGTTCTAGAAATTTCTATAGAGTTTACTTGAAAACCAAGAAAGAAAAAGGGGAAACTTGGGGGGAAGGCAACTGCCCCAAAGCCCCCCTTGTGCGCCGGCCCTAGGAGGTGGGCCTAGGGGTGGGAACCCTAGGCCGCACCCCTCCCTCTATATATAGAGGGGTGGAGGCGCCACCCCCCTTGCCCCTCGACTCTTGCCCTAGCCGCCTCTCTCCTCCTCCTTCCTTCTGCTCAGGCTTAGGCGAAGCCCTGCAGAATTCTCTACTCCACCACCACCACGCCATCGTGCTGCTGGGATTCCGTGGAGAGATCTACTACCTCCGCTGCTCGCTGGAACAGGGAGAGGAAGGTCTACATCGACTCCGCACGTGTGACCGACTGCGGAAGCGCTGCCGGAACGCGGCGCCGGAAGGATCGTCTACTCGATCTTGAGATCGGCAAGTGATCGTCTACATCAACCACGAGATCTGATCTCGCACAAGGCTTTCGGATCTACAAGGGTTAGTATAGATCTATCTCGTTGCACATGTCTAATAGATTAGATCTTGGCTTTTATCTAGATTAGATCTGGGTTTTGTTCGTTCTTGCGGTAGAATTTTTTTGTTTTCCATGCTACGAACCCATCACTTATAGCGCTCCAGGGTGCCGTCAGGACCCATCTTGTGCTTGAAGACCCACATGCCGGTGATGACGTTGACGTGGGCGGGGCGAGGGACCAGCTCCCAGGTCCGGTTGCGCAGCAACGCGTCGAACTCCTCCTGCATCGCGACGTGCCATTGCTGGTGGTGCAAAGCGGCCCGGGCATAGGTGGGCACTAGCGAGATCGCGGACGTAGAGGCGGTGCAGACGTACTCGTCGGCGAGGTAGTGGGTGGACTCGCATGCGGGGTGGGCGGGGCGGGCGCGACATCCGCAGCCGAAGCGAGCGACGAAGGCGGGGTTGATGAAGAGGGTGCCGAGCTGGACGACGGCGACACGGGTGGTGTCGCCGATGCGGGCGGAGACGGGGCCGCGGCCGGTGGTGACCCGGGCGACGAGCCATGCGGCAAGCCGGGCAGCGTCACCGGCCCATGCGCCGAGGGATCAGGCGGGGCGGGCGCAGATGGGGCCGCCGCGGTCACTCGTCGGCGAGAAGGGCCGGCCTCAGGGGGGCCAGTGTGCGTCGGGGATGTCGTCGAAGGGGTCGCCAGTAGTCCCTACTGAAACGGAAACACCAACTCGTCAAAGTAAACGTGCCAGGAGGTGATGACGCAATAGGAAACCGAATCATAGCAGCGGTAGCCCTTGGTGTTGGCTGGGTAGCCGAGAAACACACAAGGGAGAGAGCGTGTCGCGAGCTTGTGCGCGGTGGTGCTAGGGCAGCAGCGGCAGCCGAAGACTCGAAGATCGTCGTAGGCAGGGGGCACACCAAAGAGGAGGTGGTGCGACGTGTATTGCCAGCGAGAACGGCAGGGGCGGATGTTGACTAGAAGGGTATCCATGGCGAGAGCATCCGGCCAGAACCGAGGGGGCATGTACGTGTGAAACAAGAGGGTACGGACGCAGTCGTTGAGAGCACGAAGGATGCATTCGGCGCGGCCGTTTTGTTGAGAAGTGTATGGACAGGTTAGACAGAAGATGGTGTCGTGAGAGGCGAGAAGGGTGCGGATGGTGATGTTGTCGAACTCTTTGCCGTTGTCGGTTTGTAAGGCGTGGATGGGACGACCGAATTGTGTGGAGACGTAGGCGAAGAAGGAGGTGAGGGTGGCGGCGATGTCGGATTTACGGCGAAGGGGAAAAGTCCACACAAAATGCGAGTAATCATCCAAAAGCACGAGATAGTAAGTATCTCCAGAATTACTCGAAACATGCGAGGTCCAAACATAACTATGAATGAGTTGAAACGGAAAAGATGCAACTGTGAAGGAGGAACTAAACGGAAGACGAACATGTTTTCCTAGACGACATGCTTCACAGGAATGAGCATCAGTTTTATTACAAGAAAAGGAAAATCCTCGCATTATTTGACGAAGGGCGGTGGAGCTAGGATGGCCGAGGCGGGCGTGCCAGAGGTCGATGCCGGCGGAGAGTGCGAGATGGCTGCTGGTGGCGGTAGAGGACGACCGAACAGGGTACAAATCGTCAGTGTTGTCACATATGTGGAGGAGCATCCGGGTACGACCATCCTTAACAGAGAAACCAGAAGCGTCAAATTCTACAGTCACAGAATTATCACGAGAGAACGAACAAAAACTAGGTTTTGAATCAAGTTAGGGGAAACGACAACATTATTGAGAGTGAGAGGGGTGGAGGTGGAGGGAAAAGAGGCAGATCCAGTGTGAGTAATGGGGAGAGCATGACCCTTGCCAACGATTATGCGAGAGGAAGTAGAAGTGGGAGTGGAAGTGGAGAGGTTACCGGGGTGAGAGGCCATGTGCGCGGAGGCGCCGGTGTCCATGAACCAATCGCCACCACCGCCATACGTGCCCGCGGTGGGAGCGGTCTGGAGAGTGGTCAGCAACGCGGGATCCCACGGAACCGACGTCGAGGGGCGAAGTAGTAGCTGGGGGGAGTCGGAGGTGTGGCATGGACCGGTGCGGCAACGGGCTGAGGCAATGCGAAGAACGCCTGGTGGGTGGCCGGGCGCGGCCCCAAGATGCTCGGGTGAGGCGCCCGCGGCACGGGCATCGTGTAGGCGTGGATGACCCCGGTCCAGGGGTTGTGACCCGTACTCCAAGGCAGCATCGGTGCAGCCGGCTGATGTGGGCGGGGCTGGGGCGCGGGGACGCAGCCATCGCCGCCGGTTCCTCCGTTGTCGCTGGTGCGACCGCGCCCGCTCCGACGGCGGCTGCCACCATTGGCAGGAGGCAGAGGCGCGGACGGCTAGGGTGCGTAGAACCACAGGGGGCGGAGGCGGCGTGGCGGAGCCCCGCGAGAGACCCGCGATGAAGGCGGTGTGAGCCGCCCGAGCCTGGAGATGCTTCAGCCGCCGCTCCTCGAGACGTAGATAGGCCACGGCTTGCTCGAAGGACAGCGTGGTGAGCAGCGTGAGATTGGTGGCGGCGTTGCTGAGGTCCTCGCCGAGACCTGCCACTAGCGTGGAGAGGAGGATCTTGTCGTCGATCGGAAACTCCAGGTCAAGGAGCTCGTCGGAGAGGCTCTTGAGGCGAAGGCAGTAGTCGTCGAGGGAGAGGTCATTTTGGTGAGTGCCAAAGAACTCCTACTGGAGGAACGTGACACGCTGGATCTTGTTGTCGGTGAAGAGGCCGGTGATCCTGGTCCAAACCGTGTGCGCGGTGTCGCTGTCGCGAACGACGGTGCGGAAAATCTCGGGGGAGACGGTCTGGAAGAACCAGCGGGTGATGGTGGTGTCGATCGTCAACCAGTCGGCGTCGTGCGGAATGGAGAGGAGGTCGATGGTGTCGTCGACATGATCGAGGAGATCATACTCGCATAAGAGAAGGCCGAAGTACGTCTTCCACGGAAAGAAATTGGCAGCGGCTTGAGAGAGCTTCACCGACACGCGCTCGAGGATGGTAACATCGCGGATGACGGCGACGGAGGGGCCAGCGAAGGGATTGTTGCTCCCGGAGATGGAGGAGTTGAAGGGGTTGCTGGAGGAGGAGTGGTCGGCCATGGTGGGGCGGAAGCGGTGGTGGAGGGGAGGCCGGCAGCGTCGAGGGAGGTTGTGGCGGCGGCTAGGGTTTGGATGGCGGGGAAGGGGCCGGCGGCGCCTAGGGGAGAGAGGCGGTGGCTAGGGTTGGTGGTGGGGAGGGGGCGGCGGAGGCTGGCGGCGCCGAGGGAGGTTGTGGTGGCGGCTAGGGTTTGGATGGCGGGGAAGGGGCCGGCGGCGCCTAGGGGAGAGAGGTGGCGGCTAGGATTGGTGGTGGGGAGGGGGCCGGCAGCGCCTAGGGAGAGAGAGGCGGCGGCTAGGGTTTGGGGGTCGAGGTTAGGCTGATACCATGTGGAAAGAATTATGGAGAATGCCTAGCTCCAATAGGGCCGGCTGTCTCATATATATAGACAATTACAAGTACAATCCTGTGTGTACAAGGAGACCTATACAGAGTACAATAAGTATCTCAACACTTGATACTCACTTCAAAAGATTATTTGACATGCAATCTAGTCTAGGTAGGAAATATTTTAATGTATATGTCTCTTCTTTACATTTCCAGTGTGAGAAATTCTTGATGAAAGAAAACGTGCATCAGTATGACCTAACAGATCCAATGATGTTTGGTTGATGAGCTAGATGTTTGGTTGGCCAAGTTCTTTGTATTCAATGATGAAGTGCTAAAGAAAATCAAATTTGGAGTCAGTAAGAAGATCAGTGAGGAATGGGTGGTTGATCAGTACAGGCTGCTAGAAGTTGGAAATAGAGCTTCCCAAGACGCACAACTGGAATTCATACGTAGCAATTCTAACTCTTTGGATGCCCATGATATGTCAAATGCTGATCCCTTCACTTGGTAGTTTTTCAGAGGAGTAGATGCTCAGTTGGAAGAATCATACTGATGGCTAGTCACTGGTCGTCTTCATTGACTTTGGTCTAGACCTGAAGAATTTATTGTCTTCAGCTTATTCTACAGACATCGTAGATGCGCAAACACTGTGTGCTGTATCTTGTCTAATCCGTATATATATAGCTGCTCCATTCCACCTCTAGTATATGTTCCGCTGTATTTCCCAACAGGCTTTCATGCAAAAGTTGTTTACTGCCAAAAGTTGTAACTGGGGACTAGTAAACTGAGCACTGAATTCCTATTGCACTGTGTTTTGTCTAAGAATGCCTGTGTGGAAAAGTTTCTTCTATTTCAATATATGCTTGATTTGAAAACTCAGTTATCCCTTTTTACATAAAAGTATGCGATTTTCGTGTGCTCTTTTTTCATTGTTATAATGTTATAGCGTAGTGCCACAGTATCCAGCAGATGTTCCTAATAGAGGCCAGAGGATGCAACATTTGCTGGAAGAAGCCAGTATTAGTTGTATGATACTGTAGTTTTTCAGAAATCAAGGTCCGTGAGGCCTCATTGTAAGTAAGATCTATCCTAGTTTCCCAGGAAGTCAATACATGGAGTATCTTGGCAGTTTCATTAAAATTTCCCAAACATTAATCGTGCTTTTTTTCACTGTCATTCCATATAAAGAATTTGGGTTTTGCTATTTCTCAGTCGACTGAGATTTTCTTAAGTCTCAGTTACCTAAGAAAAGTGCAACCGTCGGTTTAAAAAAAAAGTGCAACTGAAACCCAGTTGCACTTTTCTGGCAGAAAAATGCTATTGCACTTTTCTGTTAGAAAGGTGCAACTGGAACGAGTTGCACATTTTTTTTAACTACGGTTGCACTTTTCTTAGGTGATTGAGACTTAAGAAATCTCAGTCGATTGAGACATAGGCAAACCCAAAGAATTTTCATGCTGACTAAATCATGCAAACCAACATGCTTTTAGATGATCATGTAAGTGACGTAACCTGACCGTTGTATTATTTTGTGTTTATCTTGATTGTCACCCTCATTAGTTAGTGTCCCCGCTCATAATTTTAGGTTATCAATCTTCACATCAAGTATGTACAATACTCTTGGAAAGACAAATTCAGGATGCAGGTCAGGTTTGTCACTGTAAATTCCCTGGAATTTAACAGGCAGAAGAGACGACACAGATCTTCATATCTAGGACAAATCTCCCTTCAGTCAATTGACTTCTGCTATGACTCGTATGATCCCAACACTACAACACGGTCGACATGTACAGACACAAAGTTTGAAGGCTAGAGACATGATATTTCATCTCTAATGGGTTGTATAGACGCTTTCATAAAACGTCATTGGAGCGTCTCCTTATGCACCGTCTCAAGTAAAGTAAGGACGCTTGCTAAGCGTGTCTACGTGCATAAAGACGCCTCATAGCGACGTTTGAAAGCATGTCTACGCATGTACAGACGTTTTAATAGACACGCCAAGTTTGCGTCTCAAATTTTTTTTGAGATGCTTTATCGTGTGTATAGTATAGGTGAGTTCATACACATTACATCGTCTTATACACATTATGTATATACGTATTGATGGCAGGAAGTATGTATATACATGTATATATGTGTATTCATGGCAGGCTGTATGTAGATACGTTATTTTACTTGTATTTGGATATAGCGTCTCTCGTTTTATATGTATTCGGAAGTTTAAGTGAAAACTGGTATTTTTCCTTCATATATATAGGTTAATGCACACACAGATCGTACAAGACAAGACTATTGCATTGCATCCAGCTAACATCGAAAATTAGAGAGTAAACCAAAATAAATTCGTTAGTACCAAACCAGACCCAGAACTTTATCAAATATCCATATTAATCATTCAGCTAACATCGAAAATTAGAGAGTAAACCAAAATAAATTCGTTAGTACCAAACCAGACCCGAAACTTTATCAAATATCCATATTAATAATTCAGGGATACATCGGAAAAGATCATGAATAGGAAAGTCATAAAAATCTTATAATCTCCACTACAGGTATATCTAGTCATAAACTAATGGTTTGTCTCTTCCATCTTCATTCATTTCAGTCATATTTAGCCCCCTATTTAGCTCCAGAATTAACCTGAAAAACAAGTCACAACCAAAGTGAGAAATTATGTGGAATTAGCAAGTAGAGTGCTAGATGACAATTTCAGCTGATTAAATATGAAAATGGATCTGAGACTAATCATGCATGACAAAAATCTTCTATTCTCGACTACAACTTGCATCCTTTTGTTGACACGATCAAATGTCTAGAACCTGATGTTGTCGTACTTGCATGTATTGGCAATATCCTCATAACCATAAGATGTATCTATATATGGAGTATGTACATGTGTTTCCGATTTAGCAATTCCATGAACAATTCCTGAACTTAACCGGAGCAATCAACTTTCAATCCCACTTGTTGAATATGTGTTGACAATATTTCTATAATTTCTATTCATGCTTCCAAAACGAATTTCCTTACAAACCACACCGAAGTACTCAAATGGCTGACTACTTGATTGTTTCCGATTTAGCAATTCCATGAATTTCCATGTTTTTCACAAATATTAAATATAAGAGGCATGGTATACTATTAACTTGTCCTATTAGAAATAGTTGATATATGTAAAGTACAAGTGTGCAAAATTACTTAAACAATTGGGTCTCTAAATCGAATCATTGTTGATTTTCTTACTCAGCCCTTAAAGACAAAGTTTAGACGAATTGTAACATACCAGGTTGTTATTTGTCTTGGATGAGCTAGATTTCTTCTTTTTTACCTACAACGCATAAAGTTTGTAAATAAATAATCAAGCAAGCATCAAAACTGGAAGGGAATGTAATGCATGTATATATGATAATTTGCTTACATAGAATCTAGGCCAAGCGATAACATGACCCATGGCGTCTTTGACGGTTTGGATATGTTTATATAGTCTAGGCAATTTTTCATGCGGGATCGGTGTAGGATGTTTAATAAGAACTCCATAAAATTCATCTCCAAGCATCTTTCCTCCAACCACATATGTTTTATCTTGACTCACCAAAGAGCCTATCGCTACAACTTTATCTCTATTTCTCGGGTTTGCCAAAAAAAAATAGACTTCAAGTTTATCATGTAATTTTGAAGAAAAACGACATTAAAAATGGCACTATTACGTGTATGAAACAACAAAACCATATTGGTTTAAATAGGTTGTTTGTATATACCTTATTAGAAGGTTGATTATGTGGGAAAGACGAGACGTCACAACCTTGATCGTCTTTGGTGGAGTTTTCATTATTTTCTTTCTGCAGCCAAATATCATATGAGCTCTACATGCCAAATAAAAAAAATTAGAAATGGTCTTATGAGTGAGTGGAAGGTTTTAGCACCATAGCAGTAATGCGCCGATGTCCTAAAGCTGAATTGGCATAACTCTCTTTGCTATAATTTTCAGGACGTGGTTGCTACAATTGTGAGTGAACAAACATGATCAATAATATTACTGTAGAAAACAATATATGCACACTGATTTCAAATACACATCCACAGTAGCATATACCTGCTTAGTAACCTGCTCATGTGGTACACAACCCTGATGTTGTTTAGCATAATTTTCCGGGTGTGCTTCCTACACGTGAAGCCCACTTCAGTTCATACCAAGAAATAGGCACAACTTCATGACTGAGCAAAACCTGCAAACATACCTTACTAATATTGTTTTCATATGGAACAGGTGAAGTTGCATAGCCATCTTTTATTCTTGTACATTTCCCAAGAAGCAAATCCTGCTTACAACAAACAACAAACAATACAATAAGGAATACAAGATCTTCCATTAAATACTTGTTAACAAGGAAAATATTAAATAAATAAACTATTGCATAACCTGGGAAGTATTTGATGAGGCATGCATATTGTGGGGTGATTTTCGAATACCATTATTTATTTCCCGTTGGATATTGGTATTGTTAGCATCTTCATCAAGGTCAGCCTGCAACAAGAACATGATAAGAGTATATGGATGGTGCTTAATTATTTTTAGACAAAGATATTGGTTCGGATGCTAACTTCATTATTTTCTGCAAATTCCAATACATTTCTGTAATCCTCTCCTGGGAACTTCTTTGTCATGAACGCACACATCATTTGGAACTCATCTTTAATGTTTTCTACATTATCTCAAATAGCTCGTACTTTAAACAGAACATTTTCATCTTGCTCAGATTCATCCACAAAAATCATTCCTTCTGAAACCTTTACATGGCTCCAATATTTATCATGATAAAATCCTCGAAGTTTTCTTTTTGCAAGTGCAGTATCATCTTTGGATGAAAGACTTTCCTTGTCATCTAGTTTTTTTCTAGATAACTCGGCATCAGATGTATCCTATGAAATAAACACAATATATATGATGAACTAGATTACATTTTTATATAAACATGTAATAAGTAGATCCATACCATCATTATATTATCATTTACAGAATCATTATTGCTGTCCTTTCTTTTATGGGCTCGATCCCATAGTTCAATCTTGCTAACCTTTCCATTCCTTTCAGTTTCCTATAAAACAAAGTAAAATACATGGTTTAGTAATATTATTTCTATTAAATATCTTTTGTTTTTCCAATAGCAAATTTATACCATCTCTTTTAGGAGCCGAGCATGGCCCTTTCTCCCGGTTGTGTGTGAGTTCTTCTGTTGCTTTGCACATGCAGAATTTTTGAGACATATTTTCTGCAATTGAGGAAGATTTAAACAATTGTAATATTATAAAACTAATTTCAGAATCTGGATTAAACATGAGGAAATAAATATGTTGTACCATCTGGGAATCTTGACACCAGATTCCAACAAGAGTAAGCCATTGATGTTCATTAACACCAGGTGGAACATCTTTCAAAATTTCATCCAATGACCTTGTGTTACGGTTGTAATATTTTTTCTTCAAGCATGATTTGTAGGCTCTCCACTTTTTTGCAAGTGTCATTAGGATCCAGTCTCGTGTAAGTTGCATTGTCTCGAGAGGGTAGACGAATTTTTCCTTCAATAATCCAAGTGTATTGTTTAAAATGGTAATGAACATAATAATTTATGTTACAGTATCGTGTTGTGAAAATTTTACCTCAACAAGTCTGATCATCTCCTGTTGTTTTGGCTTAAACATCTCGTTGTCCCATCTTGGGATATGCAATGGTGCTATTGTGGAATTTTGTGCTAGTTCAGTAAGATAACTGCTAAGAATGGAACCAGACCTTTCATTTAGAACTCCATTTTGATCGGTCCCCACAATAATCTTTCCTCCTTTTAAATTCGACAAAAATTTACTTCGAAATACCCCCACAATTTTCCGCATGTCTCCATTGGACCCTGCATGTAGGAATACACAATGATGCACATAATGGCGGGAAAGGACAACCATACGTATCCTGAAGAAGATATTGCAAAGCTTACAAATTATCTTTATTGGGCTTGTAGATTCATGAGGCATCGTTGGTAATATGTTATCAATCCTTGGAGGACCTTGTAAACCATCTTCATTTAGCTCTATATTTTCTGCATCATGTTCTGAAAAGTTGATCTTTCATAGTCGTCGAGGTATACTCGACATAATATTTGTTCTACATGAATCCAAAATAAGTCAGTGGTTATATACCATAAAAATGACTCATAATTCAGTATTATGCATGACTATATTTTTTGTAAATGTGAACATGTCAGAACCTTCTTTTAGTGAACTGGCTGGATATTTTGGAACCAAATATCAAATCATATTTAGCATAAATGATGAGTTCTCTTTTACCTTTTCCGAGATATACAAATAAGATAGCTTCACATGATTTATACAAGAAACAAATAATGTCATGTCAAGAAAGCAATACTCATGGTAGGTGTAAAATTTGATCCCCACACAAGCTTCACATTAAACGGAAACCATGCCAAGAAAATAGAACTAACTTGTCAGCATTCAGTTTTGCAAAACTGAACTCCCCCTAATGTCTGCTCTGAAATCAGGTAAACAACACAAGGAGTTACTCTATTACTATTGTTGAAACTGTCATATTTTCATATTTTTCTCCCTGAATAAATCTACAAAACTTTGAGCTTGCAATACTAGAGTCGAAACATTATGTTATTCATCTTCGAAGAAACCTTTTCCTATAGATTTTTCTCTAAATTGACTTCTGTGACTTAATTTCTGGTATTATCGCTTTTGGTACTTTTTTTTGGATATGTTGCCCAATCAAATATAGACTAATATATTCCTTCTCTTTTCTAAAAATTAAAGCCTGACAATAGCAATACTCTAGTTTTAAATTACAAGAAATGATGTCCAGGAAACAAATCAAATGCCAACAAAGCATAAAACCAGATTCACGATCAGCTCAATGTTTTAGTGACAATGTAGATTACCCAATTAAATACACACTGTAACCCCCCAAAACATGATATGTGTGCTCTACAAATAGGATGGGGAAGTATGACTAGGAAAAGAGTACCAGCACCTGAATTAATCAGAGGCGGACATACGGCAGTCTGATGAGAAAAGCAAAAGTCAAAATATACTAGCACATAAATTAATCTTATGGATACAGACGTGTGATGGAAAATACTACTAGCACCTAAATTTCCTGCTTATTCCAGGCCATACTTCCCTTTCCCTGGAAAAGATATACCTACTAGAAAATATAAACGGGAGATTGTTTGCCCTTCTCATGGTCCAGAAACTCTCTGCAGCAGGTAGAACAATTACATAACAACACCATTTCATCTAGTTGTGTAAAAAAATAAGCAAATGCAGAAGTAATACATACCTGCGCAAATCTGTAAGCTCATCGGAGTGTCGCAAGACATATCGATGTGCATGCAGAAGAAGGTGGTTATCGAAATGGCTTACTATGGTGCCCTTTCCAATTGATTGGCCAGCACTCTCAAACATATACATATCCTTTGTGTTATCTAGAGGATCTGGGTTTCTAGCTGGTTTTGTAAAACGTGTAGTTCCTTCTAGAAATCTTGAACAAAAGGTCATGCATTCATCAGCAATATATCCTTCAGCAATTGAACCCTATGGATAAGCTCTATTGTGTACAAATGACTTTAGACGAAAAAATGATCTATATGTAAAAAAACGTTATTTTCATGAATTATTGAAAATAGAAAATCAAACTGAAATTGCATACCTTTCTAGAGGATACATCCAATGGTAGTGCACTGGTCCACCAAGTTTAACTTCTTCGACTAAGTGCACCATGACAGTAAAAAATGATGGAAGAAATATTTTTTCCATGTCACAAAGTGTCAGTACAATACTCTCTTGTAGTTCATCAAGGTCGGAGACTTCTAAAACTTTGGAGCATATCTTCTTAAAAAAGTTAGCCAACCGGATAACTATTATCATGACCTCTTTGCTGGGGTAACAAGATCGATTTGCTATGGGAAGAATTTCTTGTATCAGAACATGACAATCATGACTTTTCATACCACTCAATGTGCAATCTTTCATGTTGACACAACTAGAAAGGTTTGATGAATAACCATCAGAGGTCCTAAGCTTCTTGATTATTGAACAAAGAATTTCCTTCTTTTCTCTAGACATAGTGAAAGGTGCAGGGCGGCATGTCTCTTTTCCTTTGTCATCTGGAAAAGGCTGAAGGTCTTCTCGAATTCCAATTTCCTTCAAGTGATATCGTGCTTTCAAGCCATCCTTTGTTTTGCCATCAATATCCAATAATGTCCCGATTAAATTGTCACACACATTTTTTTCTATATGCATCACATCAAGATTGTGCCTTACCTTGTTGTGCTCCCAGTAGGGCAAGTCAAAGAATACAGACTTTTTTAAACCAATCCTCCGGCTTCTTTTTGTCACGTTTAATAGGAGAACTTGATCTTTTCTTGGTCACATTTCTCTTGCGTTTCTGACCATCACTATTTCCACCCCCATTTTTACCACTGTTGCCTCTTTTTTTGCCTTTTCTTTTGGTAGCGGCTTTGAGTTTTTTGCCTAGCACAAACACTATGCCCTGCAACATTTTCAAAGCTAAGCTGCCAGTCATAGTTTTAGGTGCGAGTTCTGTTTCTTCAGTGTTATCAAACTCCATCCTACTACGTCGATATACATGATTCTCTGGCAACCATCGGCGATGACCCATGAAACACCATTTCTTCCCTTTATTTAGCCATCTAGATTTTGTAAATGCAGCACAAGATGGGCATGCATATTCACCACTTGTGGTTCAACCATAAAGGTAAGCTAAGGCAGGAAAATCGTTCAGAGTCCACAATAGTACATCTTTGAGAGGAAATTTATCTTCCACAGTAGCATCATATGTGTCCACACCCTTCCACAGTTGTTGGAGCTCATCAACCAATGGCTGCAAATATATATCAATATCATTACCAGGGGAACTTGGTCCAGGAATGATCATTGACAAAATTAAAGATGTTTGTTTCATGCAAATCCATGGTGGTAGGTTGTATGGAATAAGCATCACTGGCCAAGTACTATGCTTTGAACTCATGTTCCTGTATGGGTTAAAACCATCACTTGCAAGACCAAGGCGTACATTACGGGCATCCTCACCAAATTTGGGATATCTGATATCTAGATCTTTCCAACTCTCATCATCAACGGGATGTCACAGAAAATTATCTTTCGTGCATCCCTCATCATGCCAACGCATATCATTAGATATTTTGGTAGTTGAAAAGAGCCTTTGGAGCCTTGGTATTAAAGGAAAGTACCGCAACACCTTTGATGGTTTCTTCATGTTCTTCTTAGATAAAATTGGAGCATCTCCCTCATCAGTCAACCAACGAGATGTACCACACACATGGCAAGACTCTTGGTTAGCTCTTTCCCCTAGAAAAAGCATGCAGTTTTGAGGGCATGCATGGATTTTCTCATACTCAAGACCCAAACCACGAATGATCTTTTTGGCTTCATGGTATTTCTTTGGTAGCTTTGCCTCAGGAGAAAGTAGTTTAGACAATACACCAAGTAGATCCGTGAATGATTCTTGTGACCAACCATGTAAGACTTTCAAGTGATATATGGTGACTAGAACTGACAACCTTGAAAAGGCTTCACATCCGTTATGCAACTTTATGTTCGCATCGTGTAAGAAGCTTTCTCTCTTTCCATCACCTTTTTCAGATGTAGCATTCCAACTATCAGCCACATCAGATTCCATATTGGTAAATTCAGATTGAGCTCCATTAGATGGGTTTGATATTGCTACGTAGCTGTCACTGAAATTAGTACCATATACAGCATTTACGAGACCTAGCATGTCATCCATTCTTTTCTGGCCATCTTGTACAACATTATTCCTAGGAATACCAGGAAAAGAAAAATTCCTGTTGTTCTTTGATTCGTGTGCAAATGCAATAGATGGTGCATCACATTCCTCTCCATAGAAACCCCATCTAGTATAATCTTGAAGAATACCATCACATTGTAGGTGGGTTTTCACTTCATCAAAACTTTGTCTTGCTCTGTTTGCACAATTTATGCATGGACAAATGATCTTTTCACCAAGTGGAACATCACGGTATGCAAAAGAAAGGAATTCCTCGACACCATGTTTATATTCAACACTTGCTCTTGGTTTACTCATCCATTCCCGATCCATCGCACTTCAGTATGCTGCAGGGATAAAACCAAAGTAAGTTAATTATATTTTTCTTACTGATATTTCTGACATAACAAACTGCAGTTAAATTGTGAGAGCAATGAGCTTAATTACATGAACGTTGTATTGACTCGAGGACCAATGCCTAAATACTGATTAGTTATACATACCCAGCTTAATTAATTGGCAACCTATGCTTCCTTTTAACAGTTGAATTTTAAATTGGATCTGAGAAAGGATCTGTTTTTTGGTCCATTTATTCTCTTGGAAGTAGTATTGCTTAAAGGTTAATATTTGCTGTTGTCTGTAGTTATTTGTTATGCATCACTAGTTTTCACTATACTACTGTCCCTTCTCATATAGATTCCATTTCCTGCTTTTCAGAGTAAATCTGTCCAGAAGAACGTTTCTTATAAAATTGAGCTTGGCGTGATTCGTAAATGTCGATATGTTTCTGCTGCATGAATACCAGGTAACATGGTGCAATATTATATACTGATATAACCACTGAAATTGTATATTTTTCTTACTGAATTTTCTGTCACAACAAACTATGTCAAAATATAATGACGTAGCGGTAGCAGTGATGCTTAAATTATATGAACTTCGCAGTCAAATTGTAATGGCATAGCCTACACTAGCAATACACATCTCACCATGTCTAGCTTTAAAATAGAAAGTTAAAGCTGTAAGAACTTAATAGAACTAGGAAAGCTTAAATAGGGCGTTTTACTCTGTCACAACATATCGTTAATAGATGCTCTTGATCACCAAAATAATCTAGAGATTTGTGAATTACGTAGTACCAAATTTAAACGATTCATCTCTTTTACTTTTCAGCAATGGAGAAGCAGTAAAAAGCTTCACGTGATTGAGACAAGAGAGCAATGAGCAAGGAACTATATAAAAAGAAGAAGATTCGTCCTCTCTGGTTTCCACAGGAAAGCAACGGCCAAGCTAGGATACAGCGATCCACATGATAGATTAAGATTAAGAAGAAAGCATGCCAAGAAGAAAGAAAATAACCTGATAGTATCCGGTAGCACGGAAGAGATTTTGGTCACGCTAAGGCTATGTTCGGTTAATACCCTCCTCAAGAGGATTGGAGTGGAATGAGGTGGATTAGGGGGGATTTTGACTTGCTTGGGATTTAATCCACCTCAATCCCTTTCAATTCTCTTCCAACCCTGCTAAACCGAACAAGCCCTAAAAGATTCTAGGTTTGATGTACTCCTAGAAGAGATGGAACTAGATGGGAAACTCAGACGGTTTCGATGGTTTGGGTGGATATATATAATGTAAAGAGTTTGTCCGTGATACGGGAGATGTTTTTTTTTTCCTAGATTTTTTTTCCTAAAAACAGAAAGGTTGTACAGAGTCAGAACGTTCACCTGGCCAGGGTCTCACGTGAAACTAGTTCTGGCCAATGCTTCGAATTTTGTTTTCACGATATATTTTGTCCGGTGTGTATTTATCATAGCCTTATTTTTTTTGTCCGTATTTCAAATGGTATTATCACCGTAATGGTTTTTCACTCAGCACAAATTAATTTCTCTAGTCTAAAATGGTTAATTGTACGGACGCTTTCCAAAACGTCCCAAGATTCGTCCTAAAATACCTAAGAATTAGCCATTTTATTTATCTAACTAGCCAATAAATAAAAAATTTAAGACGTTACATGTAACGTCTCAAGGAGCGTCCCAAGGTTGAGTTGCCCCCCAATTCTAGAGACGAAAGCAAATGCGTCTCATATCTAACGTCTCTATGTGATGATTTTCTTGTAGTGCAAACAATTGAAATTTGAGAATGATGGCTTTATCCGGATAAAGAAGCCTCATCCGAACCGCCCCAAGCCCAGCCAGAGAGCGGTTGTCCACCTCCAGAAACTTGCCCACCGTCTGAGAGATAAGGGCAACAATATCCTCCCTCCAGGCCTCAACAGGTTCTGCCAGAAGACGAACCCAAACCTCCGCTAGGGTGGCACTGGACCCCTTCTCCGCCTGGGATGGGCTGATGGACACCTTCAGTTGGTGGATCGACAAGTTGAACGAGGAGCCATAGGCACACATGCGCAAGATCACCGTAGAGGGGAACGATACTACAAACTCAGTGTCCGAGACTCGCCGTACCAGCCACTCATGGCCCGGAAGCACCTCACACAGCTCTTGGTGGATCATCTCCTCCGAGACCTCCAGCTGGAGAGGTTGATCCTGCTCCAGAACAGTCACCATCTCCAAGGTCTCCGGCACTGTCATCTTCACTCCTCCCATGTCTACGTAGTAGAATACCCCGTCAACCACATGCTCATAGTACTCTAAGCGCTCAACCACCTAAGGCACCCGGGGCAACTGAACGGGGCAAGGCTGGGCAGCGCCATCCCGCCCGGAGCCCACATCTGAGCGACCGATCGCCGCGCGACCCTCCTGGGTATGACGGCGCGCGTCCAATGCTATTGCCGCGCACGGGCCTCACGACGAGTGGCCTCCGGAGACGGCGTGCAGGCCACCCCGTCCCTGCGCAGCCCATCAACACGTCGCTGCTGGCGAGGGGGCGACCGGGAGGCGCGGTGGTGTGGAGCAGCACGCGGTGGCGACGGAGAGTGACCGTTCGGGGGTCAGTATGACCCCTGTTGTTCGCGTGCCGGTGGTGGGCGATGAGGGGAGCCGGCATGTCGGCCCTGCTGGGACGGGCGGCGAGCAGGACTGCGGTGGGGAGACGTCTTGCGTCGGCGCGGCGAGGTGTCCCGGGGGGCGGGGGCTCCGGGATGCTTGGGGGGCCATCAACACGTCGCTGTAAGTCCGCGCCGGCGGCGGGGCGGGGCCAGGGGGCGATTGCGTGGGCGACAGGAAGGCGAAATATTTTTACATAGACAAATTACACTTTACTAGTGAGATGGTTGGGGTGACTTCATCAATTGTGAAACATTGTGTTTCCGGTGTTAACCGGACGTTGTATGAGTTGGGGCTGCAAGCAGAATCAACCTAGCTAGTGCAATTTTTATTAGAGATCAATACATGGTTGATTTTTATAATACACCTATTTGCGGGCTCGCGGGATGTCCGCTTTGCAACCCTAGTATAAGTGTGTCTATGCATCATGTTGTGCTCGGTGTTTCTTAAAAGGAAAACTACCTGCAAGTTTTAATCAACTTGAATGAACGAAGTTAACCTAACAAGTATAAGTGCGTAAACACAACATTCCTTCGCATTTATTCGTGCTGCTCCCACAACCGCCAAATATCCCTTGAGACATCTTTGTATGATAGTTTCCTCTCTCGAGCATCTCCACCCACGTTCCCAGGAGGACGATCCCAGGGCGATATTTACATCCGGACAGCGATAATTCGCCCAGTCGTTCCTAGGATGCCGAATACCGCCGAATTTAGCCCAACTTTCATCCGGAGTTCCTAGGCTGAATCCAGGGCGATGGGACCTCCTGGGAACGCCGGACGCAGCGAAAAATAGGTGTGCCAACCCTATCGGCGAGACAACCCCATTTCCCACCGCGACTCGGCTCTCCCATGGCAGAGAGCTTTCGTCGCCATCATGTTGTCGCCATCAAAGTCCCACCACGCATGTAATAGGTCCGCCGCCTCCGCCGCATTCTTTCTCCTCCGCCTAGGCCTCATTTCGCCATCCCGCCTTCGCCGCAGCTCGGCTTCGTTCCGAGCTCCCGACACCTCGCATGTGAAGTGTTCGACGTTTTGCTAGTTCGACCATGGACTCCGACAACGAGGAGATGTCCGCCTTGTTGTTGGAGAAAGAGATCGCCTCAGCCGCCGAAGAAGAAGAGCACATGCAGATCAGACCGCAGTGCCGAAGCGTGGAGGCTCGGCGAAGGGTCGCCAGAAGTGCAAAGCAAGACAACGAGTGGAGGGCTATTAATTTTCATGCCGAACTATGTTTAATTTCATGCCGAACTATGCCAAACATTGCTCTGTACTCATATTTATGGCGAACTCTTTTTGAGTTCGAGCCAAATTTGAACGAAAACTCGCCGATTTTGCGTCGCCTGAGAACCACGCCTAAAAATGCGAGCGGGAAAACGTCTATTCCCAGACCAAAAGTTGCATCTAAATAGCGCCGGATTTCAGCATGGGAACATCCAACGAGTGGAGGTGCTCTGAGAATCTGGCAAGTATTATTGGAGATGCTTATATTTACTTATGCTCTTCCAGTTATAGCAAAGCTCTCCCGAATTTGCTTGCCATGAGGTCCACCGTGACAAGTACGTGTAACACACTTGCTAGCACCACTATCTCGATTCTCCTATTCATCTGTCGAAGTGATGCTCCCAGACTACTCAAGATATTTGATCCAGTGAAATCGATCGTCTGTATGCTATTCCCTACGGGTGCCGAGCATGTCATGGGAGCTTGATTCGGTTGAGACGCCTTCCCCACTTTTGAGCATCGGGTGCGAATTCGACGGGGGCAATCGATATGATTTCCACATGGGGGTGAGGCTCTACCAAAGATGCCCGCCCACTTTGCACAGCACCGAGACCGAACATTTCGGGATAACGATCGCCTGCATGCGTGATACTCATGCTTCCGTTCCAAACTAAAGCAGATCATGATCAGCCCAATGACGGAACTCACATCGGTGTGGAATTAAGCATCTTCAGAGTCCCACAAGAACACACCTCTCCCTGCTCCTACCTATGGAGATTGGAGCCTATAAATGACACTCAGGGTCTCAGACCGAGCTCAAACAAATCACGGCCTCTCCTTCTAGCCACAAATAGATCTGAGTCCAACTAGTTAGATCGACCACATACAAGCGGAAAGTTCGAGAATGTTCCGCCGCAGTGGTGGCGCCGGTGGCCGGGGCAAGACGTCGACGGTGCCCGTGAACACGAGCACGGGCAATGAGGTTCCCGTGGAAGGAGTGGTGCGGGTGACGAAGGTGGACAGGATCCAGGCTTACAACCTCGTCTCCAGGCCATCATCGGTGCACCACGCCGTCTCGCCGGCGACGTCCGTGCCGGTGGAGAGCCTGGCCGTCAGCGTCGTAAGCATGTTCCGCCGCAGTGGTGGTGGGGCCACCCCGGTGCCTGTGAGCACCAGCACGGGCAATGAGCTGCCCGTGGAAGGAGTGGTGCGGGTGAAGAAAGTGGACAGAATCCAGGCGTACAACCTCGTCTCCAGGCCATCGGTGTACCACGCCATCTCGCCGGCGACGTCCGTGCCGGTGGAGAACCTGGCCGTCAGCGTCGTCCGGGTTGGGGATGTAGTGGACGACGAACACGACGGCTTCGTCTCGGTGTCCGTCTCGTAGATTGAACTAATAACTGGTCCGTCGTGTCTCACGCGCGTGCGTAACCTTTGATCAGAAGCATAGCACATGGTGGAATGATTAATAAACCGGACTGAAAAATCGGGTTCCCTCTAAATTTTTGGCTTTGCTCATTTTCCCTTTGTACTATTTCTTGGCTCAGTCAGCCATGTGTCCTATGTAAAAAAAAAATTTGAACAACTATGTATACCTTTTGAATTCTCTACTTTCCACTGGTAGGAAAATGACTACCGGTGGCATGCCAGATTTGCCACCAGTAGTGTTGTGGCACACTACTGGGTAGTGCGCCAATGGTAAATAGTAGCGGTAGTGACGGGCCGCGCACTTAGTGGTAGCTTGAGAGCACACCACCAGTATTATTACGAAATTTTAAAAATTGTTACTACTTCCTCCGACCCATATTACTTGACTTGGAGTTTTCTAGATTCGAATGTATCTAATACTAAAACATGTCTAGACATATCCGAATGTAGACAAATTCGAGTCAATTAATATGGGTCGGAGGGAGTACTATTATTGAATTAGCAACAATAATACTCCCTCTATCCCAAATTACTCTACGTTTTAGGTTTGGTCAAAGTCAAACATGTTAAAACTTGACTAAACATCTTCAATAAAATAATAACAGTTATAATATCAATTGTATACAGTATAAAAGTATATTTTATAGCGAGTCTAACTATTTATTACATATTTTAGATATTAATATTTTTTCTTATATACATAGTCAAAGTTTATAGTTTGACTTTGACTAAACATAGAACGCGGAGTAATTTGGAACAGAGGGAGTATATGTCAATCCTAACATACTCATATTCAGCGTCCACGGGCAATTGATTCATAATAGTAGCATTTATTAACGTTCAATCGACTAGATAGTAGCTAGCTAAGTGAAGTTCAATAGATTCTGCACGGATGTCATGGTCTGAAGTGTAGAAATTTATGAATCTCTAATATTTCGTTGTATCGATTTGATCCTCGTGGGGGTATATATAGAATTACAAGGGGTAGGTAGACTTAGAGTACAAGATGATCTTAGAGTCCTAGTCTGTCTCATATACGTATATATATATCTGTATTCTAACATTCCCTCAGTCGGAGCGGGAGTAAAGTGGGTGCTTGCGACTGAATTTGAAGTCTTGCGTTTCCGTCGTCTTCACCTCCTTGTCATCATCACCTGCGTGGACATGATTATGGCTGGCACCTAGGGGCGGTGACTGCGTCCCCTTCTAGTGCCTCTCTTCCCTCCCGCAGTCACAGCGGGAGTAGCGTGGACGCAAGTGACGACGCGGACGCTGTTGACTGGATTTCTTGAGTTACTGTAGACGTTGTTCTTGATGTCGATGTCGAGGTAGATGATCGTGATGTAGCCGTGGTCGATGTCGTAGTCGTCGTATGTTGTGTGGCCGCCATTGCGGGGGCGCAAAAAAAAATTGCGCGGATTTTTGTTGTTGTTGACGAAGCTGCAGTTGTAGACGTTTTGCATCCTGTAAAGGTACCGTCGGGCGTCTCTTGGACGCGGTCATAAGTGAGACCACCGGTTTTGCCAGGACCGGAGGAACCCACCAAGCACACATGGTTTTGCCAGAACCGTATGCGCGGCCGTAGGGGCATCACAATTGTGATGCCGGTTTGTTGATGCAGTCGTCGGGTTGTGGACGTGGCAATGCCATCGTCGTGCCTTGCAGTTGTACTGTCAGAGGGCATCGTAGTTGTATGTCTATCATGTGGACGGGTATAGCGGCGGCGACGATATATCGACGAAGATGTTGATAAAGACCATGTTGATGTAAACCTTGGCGATGATGTTGCCAGCGATGTCGTAGTAGACATGACGTAGAGCATCGCTTGAAGGCGTCCCTTGTAGCGACGATTGTGTATGTCGTCTTGAACGTGAGAAGCCATTGAAGTCTTGTCCCACACCGGCCTGAGGTATGATTGATGTTGCTTCTCTATGGATGTGCTCGACGAAGATCTTGGTGTAGTCGTACAGCTTGATGTCGTGATTTAGGTCGATGTAGTCCGGTTTGATACAGTGTAGAGTTGGTGTAGATTCGTCGTGCATGCGAAGTCCTGATCTCGCCGTGTGCGGTGTTGTAGCAGACTTGAGATCGTGACCGAGTACACACTCGCGATCTGATCGGCAGCAGCCTTGTGCAAGCACACACGGACGCATGCATCTCCTTGTAGATTTTTTTATGCACGTACGTACTGTCTGCGTCCTTGCCGAATTGACCTGGAGTTCTCCGTGTGGAATCGCGCACGAGGGCCAGAGTCCAAGGGCGCACGTCCTGTGCTGAGCGCCGTGCTTCCGGCCGAGGATGTCGATGTAGACTCGAACGGCGAACAACGGCGCGACCTGCTTTTAATCCTCCGCGTCTTCAATGCGTCGCTCACCGATTTCTACACTAATTTTCACCGGATGATGAGAGGATCTAGAAGACTAGGATTTTTTTTTCTTGGCTAATTGGATCTAATCTATGGAATTGGGAAAACGAAATTTGGATCTAATCTAATCTAATCTAACGAACCGATCTGATCTTTAATCGAAACCGGGTGCCACGTCCCTGAGGAGTAATTTTCTCGGAGGCGGCGCGTTGCGAAACTGGTGGAAAAACCTAGGATCGGCGCCGCGAGGCTAACCGCTCTGATACCATGCCCTAATATTTCGTTATATCGATTTGACCCTCGTGGGGGTATATATAGAATTACAAGGGGTAGGTAGACTTGGGAGTATAAGATGATCTTAGAGTCCTAGTCTATCTCATATACGTATATATATATCTGTATTCTAACATGAAGAGTTTTCACTAGAGTCATCTGAGTTGCCAACGGCCTTGTAATAGAAGTAGGTGATGCCATCATTATCGAGAAAGAAAATACACCTCTCCCCAATATTCATCACGTAGTCATTGACCAGCTCGGTCTAAGTAGATCTACTGAAATAGATCTGGTTTGCGTCGCTGGTGACTTCAACTGTATAATGGGGTGCAGGCAGTTTCTGCGAGTCGAGGACGACCTCATACTGCCTATGCTGATGAATGCTACTAGTCTGCACGGGTAGATCCTTCCGCCACCTCCGGCCCATAAGTACTGATCCGCCATCACATGCAGATCCTGATAGAGCGTCTCCAGCAACAACTCGCCCTCCTTCGTCTAACGGGCACTTGAGCGCCACTACAAAAATACCCCTGCTCCCGGTACTTTTTGGAGCGGCAAAAAATATCTTGAAAAGTGTTTAGCCTGACATAAGTAGAATTCGCGGCGCTTACTAGGGCAGCGGACAATTATATGCGTGACATGTTTATTCACGGTGTTAAATTACGTCACACTAGCTGTCCAGTAGTCCTCAACATTCATATACGCCTTGGTACAAGAACCAGGGCAATCATAAATGTCGCCATGGGAAAGCCTGGACGTTAACTGTGCGTCCAGCATGCGCGACTTATCAACCTTCTCTCGCTGACCGGTGAGCCCCACCGAAGCTGTGCCATTCCATTTGATTATTAAAATGAGACCCCCACACACGACCGTATTTTCGGCTCATGTCTCCCACTTCGTAATTTTTCAACCTCTATTTTTATCTCTCCACGAAACATATGTGGGCGGCGGCGGTGGGAATCGGACGAGGATCTAGGTGACCGAGCGCTATCCTTCCTTTAGTCTAGCGATGCCGGTACGTGCAGTTTTTTCTTTTTTCGATTTCATTGACACTAGATTTTGCATTTTGGGGTTTTACTATAACTGTCCCCCCCCCCCCCTCCACCCACCCACCCACACACACAAATTCTTGATTTCTCAACCTCACACTCTGCGCATTGACGTTTTTCTTTCAACTTGGCGTTCCTGGAGAACTGCAGCATTTGCGTGACCCGCAGTGGGATGAGGAACACGACCATTTCATGTACTATCAATGCGCAGGGAACCGTATAACAGATCGATTCATGGCCTACAACAAGAAGTTTGTAGAGCACACCTAGCTCAAGTTCCTCGCGTGCTCTCGTGACGGCCAATTTTGATGTCATTGGTTCGTTTGGTCTGAGCTAGAGCATGCACTACACCTCCAGCAAGTGTTGCGCGAGCTCAGATGTGGCGAGATGGAAGGTAACGATCGAGGCAGGCAGACCATGTATGACCAACAGATGCAATCTATAATCAATGAATTGCGCGCTCAGAAGTGATGAGGGAGAGATGCACTATATTGACCACTTAAGGTGTAGGAGCTTAAGGACAGGTTTGCTGCTAGATGTAGTATTTAGTTCGTACTAGTTAACCTAGTATGTAGTGTCCTTTTGGTGACTTCTTCATTTTAAGAGTGTAAGGCCATGATAGATTTTGGTGTGTTCTATTGGTGGCTTTCTAATCAATAAGTATTAATGTTAATCAAATATAATGTTGGGGAATATGAGATACGTTTGACTTGAGAAAAATTCAATAAGGCAGATGATGGCGTAGTTAAGCCTTATAGTTTTTCCCTTCGTCCCACACACAGGTCGCTCTCTTATCCGAAAAAATCCGCCACCAACCACCAACCAACTCTCCCTAACTCTAATCCTAGCCACGTCTCCGTGGTGGCGCTGACCTCTCCAGCATGCGGGACCGCACCGTCTTCCTCGGCCTCGGCGGCGCTGACCTCTCTGTGGTAGCGCTGACCCCTCCGGCACACAGGACCACACCGTCTTCCTCGACGGCGCGCACCTCTCCTACAAGATGGACGACATCTTCTTCCGCGGTGGCGTTGACCTCGATCGCGTCGTCTGGGTATGTCCCTAGTCGCTCGAATCTATAGTTTATACTAGTATTTGATAGCATTGAGATTTGTTTGTATAGTTTGTGCCTTGGGATCTATAATAAGATACAATTCCTTTAATTAATGTGTTAGATGATGGTTTAGTGTGCATTAGGATCTTATCACACCATCCAACTATCTCAATTATTAAGCTACACACATTTTACACGCCCACTATCTTGATCTTCCCATCTAATTCCTTTCAATTTCATGACTCTCGCTAGCTGCAATTAATAGAAATGGTGAACAACTTTATCACTAGTAGAAAAACTAGCTTTGGTTCGCATCGGCCGAGAGCATTAGTCCCGGTTCCTCCTCGAACCGAGACTAATGCAAGCATTTGTCCCGGTTCGAGGTGACCGAGGGAAGCATGGGAGCCAGGGGCATACGTCCCGGTTCTTAAGGGGCTATTCATCCCGGTTCTTAATACGAACCGGGACTAAAGGTCGGCCTATAAATGCACCGCCCCAGCCAGCGCCCACCCTCTGTTTTTTCTCTTGGTTGAAGGAGTGAGGTGTGGTGTGCTAGTTTTTTTTCCTATGCATATTAGGAGTTCGACGAAATGTCTGAGAGAATGATAAGCTTGATTTCACACAAAATAAAAATGATATGAGGTGCCCGAGCCACATATGAGATGAAGAACGGGCATCATATGAGCTCGTTGATGATCTTGGTCGGGTCATTTCTGATGCAAAGTGAGACTGTGAAACTGAGAAGGAGAAGTTAAAGTTGGAGGACATGTTAGAGGATCACAAAAAATTGTTGTACCCAAATTGCGAAGATGGCTGCACAAAGCTCGGTACCACATTGGAATTACTGAAATGGAAGGCAGAGACTGGTTTATCTGACAAGGGATTTGAAAAGTTACTGAAAATAATGAAGCCGAAGCTTTCAAAGGATAACGAATTACCAGAGAGTACTTATGAAGCAAAGAATATTATCTGCCATCTAGGATTACATGTGTAGAAGATACATGCATGCATAAATGACTGCATCCTCTACCGCGGTGAGGAGTACGAGAATTTAGATAAATGCCCGGTATGCACTGCACTGCGGTATAAGATCATACGAGATGACCCTGGTGATGTTGATGGCGATGACGAGCCCCCCAGGAAGAGGGTTCCTGCTAAGGTTATGTGGTATTCTCCTATAATACCAAGGTTGAAACGTCTTTTTAGAAACAAAGAGCATGTCAGGTTGTTGCGATGGCACAATGAAGATCGTAAGAAAGACGGGAAGTTGAGACACCCTCCTGATGGGTCACAGTGGAGAAAAGTCGAGAGAGAGTTTCCGGACTTTGTAGGTGACACGAGGAACTTATGGTTTGGTCTAAGTATAGATGGCATGAATCCTTTTGGGGAGCAGAGCTGCAGTCACAGCACCTGGCCTGTGACTCTATGTATCTACAACCTTTCTCCTTGGCTGTGCATGAAGCGTAAGTTCATTATGATGCCAGTGCTTATCCAAGGCCCGAAGCAACCCGGCAACGACAATGATGTGTACCTAAGGCCATTAGTTGAAGAACTCTTACAGTTGTGGGGAAAACTGGGTGTACGTGTGTGGGATGAGTACAAACAGGAGCCATTTGACCTACGAGCGCTGCTTTTCGTAACCATCAATGATTGGCCTGCTCTTAGTAACCTTTCAGGACAGACAAACAAGGGATACAAGGCATGCACACATTGTTTAGATGATACTGAAGCTACATATTTGCATAAATGTAATAAGGTTGTGTACCTGGGGAATCATCAATTTCTTCCGATCAATCATCAAGTAAGAAAGAAAGGCAAGCATTTCAAAGGTGAGGCAGATTACCGGAAGAAGCCTGACCTCCCTACAGGTGATGATGTATTTGGTATGGTCAAGGACATAGAAGTAATCTTTGGAAAGGGTCCTGGCGGTCAACCTGTTCCAAACGATGTCGCTACCGGACACGCGCCCATGTGGAAGAAGTAATCTATATTTTGGGAGCTACCCTATTGGAAAGTCCTACGTGTCCGCTCTTCAATCAACGTGATGCACGTGACGAAGAATCTATGCATGAACCTGCTAGGCTTCCTGGGCGTGTATGGGAATACAAAAGATATACCAGAAGCATGGGAGGAACAACAACGTATAAAACATGCATCCACATAACAAGACGGATAAAGGGAGTCACTTAAGTCCTGCCAGCTATGCTCTTACGAAAGCAGAGAAGGAAATATTTTTTGAAGTCCTTTACAGTATCAAGGTGCCGTCTGGATTCTCGTCTAACATAAAGGGGATAATAAATATGGCAGAGAAAAATTTCCAAAACCTGAAGTCTCATGACTGTCACGTGATTATGACGCAGTTGCTTCCGATTGCATTGAGGGGGCCTCTACCGAAAAATGTTCGAGTACCCATTGTGAAGCTATGTGCATTCCTCAATGCAATATCTCAGAAGGTGATCAATCAAGACATTCTGACAAGGTTATAGAAGGATGTGGTCCAATGTCTTGTTAGTTTTGAGTTGGTGTTCCCACCATCCTTCTTCAATATTATGACACATTTCCTGGTTCACCTAGTCGAAGAGATTTCCATTCTCGGTCCTATATTTCTACACAATATGTTCCCCTTTGAGAGGTTCATGGGAGTGTTAAAGAAATATGTTCATAACCGTGCTAGGCCAGAAGGAAGCATCTCCAAGGGCTATGGAACAGAGGAGGTCACTGAGTTCTGTGTTGACTTTTATCCTGACCTTAAGCCGATTGGTGTTCCTGAATTGCGGCATGAGAGGAGACTAAGTGGAAAAGGCACGCTGTGAAAGAAAGCAATGATATGTAGGGATGGACAATCTTTCACTCAAGCACACTACACGGTTCTATAGAATTCCACCTTGACAGCTCCATATATCGGGGAACACAAGAATATTGTAGGCTCCAACAACCCGGAAAAGCCAGACTCCTGGATTAGAGATGAACACATGAAGACTTTCGGAAGTTGGTTGTGAACACATCTAATGAATGACACCACTGTTGGATATCAGCTCTACTTGTTGGCTGGGTCACCATCTTCTACTATATTGAATTACCAAGGGTACGAGATAAATGGGAATACATTTTACACGATCTCCCAAGATAAAAAGAGCACCAACCAGAACAGTGGTATCCGCTTTGATGCAACCGACGAGAATGGCAAGAAGGACACATACTGTGGTTACATAGAGGAGATATGGGAACTTGACTATGGAGTTTCTTTTAAGGTCCCTTTGTTTCGGTGCAAATGGATCAACCTGAATTAAGAAGGGGTAAAGGTAGACCAGTTGTACGGAATGACAACAGTAGATCTCAACAATCTTGGTTACATAGACGAACCATTTGTCCTAGCCAATGATGTGGCACAGGTTTTCTATGTGAAGGACATGTCCTCCATACCTAAAAAAGAAAAAATAAGCAAACGAATACATCACACATGAGCCAAAGCGTCACATAGTTCTTTCAGGGAAAAGAAATATCGTGGAAGTCAAGGACAAGACAGACATGTCAGAATATTATAATAAGTTTGATGAAATTCCGCCCTTCATAGTGAAAACTGACCCAAGCATCCCGTTAAGCAAAGAAGATGCTCCATGGTTATGGCCGAAGCGACCATAAACGGGCATAAGAAATTCAAAAACGTCTAAACAATGTAAATCCTTCACGTGGTGTCATATTATATGACATAGTTGTAATGAAAAATACCAAACTTAGTAAATTGATTATGTCTCGAAAAAACCTTCACAAATTGACATATCATGTTCAAGGTTTCATGGCTTTCAGTCCAAATGACCAATGTTATGTGCATAATCGATGCATAGTTTGTGATATTGTGCCCATATTGTGCATGCATGTGCATCTTGAGATGGCTAACAATGTTGCAGGAGGAAGTTTTATTTTTTGTCGCATGGAAAAGCAATTTTCTATTTTCCGAGTGCCAAAATCGGGGCGTTTTGTGAAGAAACACCAAACGTTAAATAAAAAATGGTACCACCCCATTTTTCAAAAATACTAGACCACCTTACATGAACAGTGTCCTAACTAGGGATTTTAAAACCTTTCCGTCCATCCCTAGAGAAAAAGACAAATGTCTACCAAATCGGCAAGAAGTGGGTCCGGTTTGACCTACAGGTACATGATCTAATGCTCGTGATTTTTTGAAAAAAAACATTTTTAGGCTCATAATGTGAAGTTTCTTCAGAGATCCAATGCTCGTGGTTTCTTCAGAGATCCATCCCCTATGGCCAGCTTAAGGGAGATGCCTGAGGACTAGATCCTCCGGCATCTCCCTGAAGCTGGCCGTAGTATTGTCCCTGCTCTCACACACCATCTTAGAGTTTATAACTTTTCTAGCTAGATCAATATGCTAGGTAGCTAACTAATTTCACGCATTAGAGAGTGCCTCTATGGCCAGTTTGTTGGAGATGCCGGAGGACTGGGCTCCGCCGACATCTCCCTCAAACTGGCCGTAGTGGTGTCTCTGCTCTCACACAACATCATATTTGTGTTTGATATCTTCACAAAGATGCCTATTTATAGATTAAGCAGCACAACATATTGTCGACACTCATGATATAATGTCGACACTCTTGTCGATAGTCCTGGTTGGAGGCACTAACCGAGACTAAAGATATTTCCCGCCATTTCCCACCACTTCCCGCTATGCTTTCCCGCCCTTTTCCTCTAACCGGGTCTTTTAGTCTCAGTTGGAGCCACTAACTGAGACTAAAGATATTTCCCGCCATTTCCCACCGCTTCCCGCTATGCTTTCCCGCCCTTTTCCTCTAACCGGATCTTTTAATCCCAGTTGGAGCCACTAACTGGGACTAAAGATATTTCCCACCATTTCCCACCGCTTCCCGCTATACTTTTCCGCCCTTTTCCTCTAACCGGGTCTTTTAGTCCCAGTTGGAGCCACTAACCGGGACTAAAGATATTTCCCACCATTTCCCATCGCTTCCCGCCCTTTACCTCTATATCTAGGCCGACCGTGCCATCGTTATCCACACATCCACACCTTCATCTCTTAATAATGGACACCGCATACTAGGCCATTCTCACACTCGAAGAGACCGAGGCACTATGCGCCTCCAGCTACCCATGCCCGCCGGGCTACCGGGTGCCCACTGACTGGATGACGAGCGTTGAAGGAGTTCCTGTCCCTCCTGTGCCTCAAGGTTCTGCTCGTCAGGCGGCCATCACGAACCACTTCTACCTAGAGCTCACGCCGGAGCAGCGGATGGATCCCCATTGGGATCCCGACAACTACGACACCTGGAATGCCTTCTTTGCTAACCGGCGGGAAAGGGAGCTCGCTAGGTACGAGGGTGACGGCCCGCCCCCTAAACCACAGTGAAACCGATCGTCGCCTTTGATGGGAGAACCGGACTATCACCGGTGTGATGCACTACATCGCTGAGGGAGATCATCCTCTCCTGCGGTACCCACACTTGCACCCGCTGCAAAGCCACAATAAGGGTGGCTATGGTGAAGGTCGCGGGCGTAGCGGCATCGTCATCCGGGAGCCCCCTCCCTCCCCCCGCGTTGTGCATCCGACGTCGGAGTGGCAGGTGCCCCCGGAATATGTCATGGTTCACGATCCCCGGTTCCCCCCTACACAAGCCGGGGAAGGGCTAAGGATCCCCGGAATATGCCATAGCGACGACGACGAAGATGATTCGGAAGATGACCTTGAAGCTGTGTACTATAGGGCTAGACATGATTATGACTAAATCCATTAGCTAGGACGAATGGTTCGTTTGTGTACCCATGATTGTCAAGAGATCCACTGTTTTCAAATTCAAATTCATGTTGAAAGTGTTCTCAAATTCAAATTTAATAGTTTGAATAATTATTTTATAAGACCGAAAGTTTTTTTCAAATTCAAATCATTTAAATGTGAAGACCTAAATAATAAATAAGAAATAAGGCGGGAACATCTGAAAAGTTTGAAAAACTTTTGAAAAAAAGACTTTTAGTCCTGGTTGGTGCCACCAACCGGGACTAAAGGTCCTCTACAGGGCCGGTCATGAGATTTTGGGGGCCCTAGGCGAGACTAAAACTTGGGGCCCTTAGTATAGACGTCACAATGATACCGATGAATATTATACATGTAATATATCTCAATAAGCCTTAAACGCATTCAAAAGAAGTACGAACATATTAAAAAAATTATACATATTACCTTAGAAATTTCTTCTAACATTCCTCGATGCAAACTCACTTATGATGGGGTCGATGTCGATGTCATCCACTAATTTCTTCTCGATGCATAATGTTGCCAAACCATTTAACCTCTGTTGAGACATTGTGGATCTCAAATAGTTCTTTAATAATTTTAACTTTGAAAAACTTCTTTCAGCCGATGCAACAGTCATAGTAAATAAGATGCGGTAAGCAATGGAGATATTAGGATAACAATCAACTTCTCTGACATGCTCAAAAATTTCCATAGCAGACATTACTTCATCTGGCAAGGTGAATCTCATCATCTTTAATTCAGAAAAAAGATCATATACTTCAACATCACATGAACCAGCATGAGAGAAAGTATTTGCAAATTTTGTGCAGCCCTCTTGAAGTTCATCATCATTTAGCGACTTCAAGGTGCCAGAGCTCAATAGAAAACCAAACATATCTTTAAACACCATGAGTTCTTCAAATCTATCCTCCAAAGAAGTTATCGCCATATCAACCACAACAAAAAAAATTAACCTGAAAAGCCTTCTCAGCTTCTAGAATTTCTTCTTCACAAATACTTTCATCAAATTGTTTCTTCCTAGTAGCACGACGTTTTACTGGAAAAAATGCCTCTACACCCATTTTAGTTGCAATACCTTTGGCGTTGATCAAACTAGCAGCAAACCCTTCATCTCTGTAATTCTGAAAATATAGTTTGATACCTTGTATTTGCTTCAAAGTAGAGTCAATGCACATGGCTGGCGATTGCAACATCTTGCTAACTTTATTTACTGCAAAAAGAATCTCATACCAGATGATCATACCAACTAGAAACTCAAAGTGGCCAAGTGCGTCAAATAAATTTTTTGCATCACTTTTATCCTTAGGCTCAACCTGAGAAGAATGACGTAACTCAAGCAAAGCAGACCTTAACTCCATAGCCTGAAATCTTATTGCCGTAACACTTTTGATTCGAGTCTCCCAACGAGTATTGGACAATGATTTCACAGTTAAACTAGGAACATGTTTAAGCAAGACACTCCACCTTTTTGTAGAACCAGCAAACAAGACATATATGTGTTGAATAATTCCAAAAAATGAAACGGCTTTCCCACATGATTTTGCCATATCACAAAGAGTGAGATTCAGACTATGACAAGCACATGGCATATATAGAGCTCTTGGATTCATTTGAAGTAACCTAGATTGTACCCCTTTATGTTTACGTTTCATATTGGAACCATTGTCATAGCCTTGACCCCTTATATTGTCAATATTTAGGTCAAATGATTCCATAGAATCAAGCAGTACTTTCAAAAGCCCCAAGCCAGAATTGGCATCCACCTTTAAGAACCCCAAAAAGTACTCCTCAATTTGTATCTTGCCATTAGATAAATTAACACATCTAACTAATAAAGTCATTTGTTCTTGATGACTAACATCAGGGGTACAATCTAGGTTAATACAGAAATACTTGGCCTCTTTCACAACTTTTATGATAGAACGTGTAATGTTAGAATCCAAAAGAGATATCAACTCATTCTGAATTTTATGACTGAGATAATGATAATGAATTTCATTGTTCTCAATACGCCTAAGGTGATCTCGCATTACCATGTCAAATTCTGCAACCATCTCAACAGAAGCTAAGAAATTACCATTATCATCCTTGTAAAGCTGCTCACTCTTTCCTCGAAATGCCAAGTTGCGTTTACCAAGATATTTCACAATGGCTATTATTCTTAACAAAACTTGTCTCACCCGTTCTTTCTCCTTTGTAATTTCATGCTGCAATTCTTCGTCAATAGTTTCCTCCTTCCGTAGTCTAACCCTCAATTCATTCCACTTGTTCATGTTATTAATATGCTCGACGCTATTTTCATGTTACTTAAGCTTCTCACTAATATGCCTCCAATTTCTAAATTCATCACGTGCTAATGAACTCGGACTCCTGCTAGTGCTAGACTTGAAGATCTTACAAGAGAAGCAAAAAACTTTGTCAACAACCCTTGAATAAACAAGCCATTTTCTATCATGCTTCTCTCCATTCCTTAAATCCCTATGGTAATGAGAATATGAAAATGCCTTGATGCACCATCTAGAGGGTACTCCATTTCTTCCTCTCTCATAGGTCCTTTCTCAACTAAGATGTCTCTTGCTTTATTATCAAGAATATCCCAATTTCGTGGATCATAAATATCATAAGTATTAACTGGTTGTTCATCGACACTATCAGTATGTGCATCAGAAGAATCAACTACATTCTCAGAGCCACTTACATTGCTATCGCCAATGTTGGTTTCAATATTTTCTTCATGTTGATCGGATTCAACATTTCCATTAGCTGGTTGATCTTCCTCCATGGCAACTATCGCCAACTCATCATTTGGGTTTACCGATGCACCCGAATTAGCCTTAAAAATTTAGTGGATATCTCCTCTCTGTGACTGTACCAAGGCAGCCACCTCTTTTGCTCTTTTCCTTTTAGCATGACCAGATGGACACTTTCTCGAAGAGGAGGACATGATATGGTAGACCACAATGCTGAAAAAAATATACCAAATATTGTAGGGTATCAACGATCAGGGCATCATGTGATTGTACCAAATAAAATATTGAATATACGGATATACCTCGGATTGGTGTTATGCGTGTGATATTCTCGCGATCGCAATCAGGGGCCCGAAAACAAATTGGCGAGACGACGAGTCGATGAACTGACAATCAATAGTACGTAATTAGATGAAATTTAGAAATAAGAAGCGTGTTGTGATTGTACCAAGTAAAATATTGAATATACGGATATACCTCGGATTGGTGTTATGCGTGTGATATTCTCGCGATCGCAATCAGGGGCCCAGGAAAAATCGGCGAGATGACGAGTCGATGAACTGACAATCAATAGTACGTAATTAGATGAAATTTAGAAATAAGAAGCGTGCTAAATTCGTGAAGCTTACCGGCGGTTGGGACTTGGGATCGCCGATCGATCTTGGCGATCTTTGTCGGCCGTCGCGTAAGGTCAAGCCGTCAAAGAGCCGCGCCAGTACCAGGAGAAGAAGAAGGCCCACGCGGTCGTGGCCGTCAGATGGAGCAAGAAGATCAGAAGTTAGAAGGACTCGGACGGACTGGGCGCCGCCGGCAATGTTCCAGGAGGAGACGCGCTAGGAATTGGGATCGATGTCGATTGATTGTTTCCGTAGCCAGGCGACGATCGAGTTTCCAATCAGGATTTTCCTAATCCTAGTCGGTACGTAAGTTTTTTAACCAAACGATGGCCTGTGGCCTTTTTTCAGCCAACCGATGGTACGATATAAAAAGAGTATACGTATGTGCATACCTGGGGAGGGCCCCCCGATTTTTGGGGCCTTGGGCGGCCGCCCACCCTGCCCCTCCCCAGGGCCGGCCCTGGTCCTCTACGCGCGTCCCTACGGTGGCCATCATACGTCCCGGTTGGTGGCTCCAACCGGGACGTATGCTCTAGCCTTTCGTCTCGGTTGGAGTCACCAACCGGGACGTATGGCCTTTACATCCCGGTTGTTGGCTCCAACCAGAACGTATGGCCCTCCCTTACTTAACCGCGCGTCCTTGTTCTCCTTCCCCATCATTTCATCTCTCTCTGAAGCACAGACGACGCGCGATTTGGAAGGAGCTCAGGAGCACTGCAAAGATTCCACGCCGGCAGGCTGCCCGAGCTCGCCGTCCGGACCGCCCCGTCGCCACCGTACCGCGCTGCCACCACCGGACTGCCCCCGGACCGCCCCGCGTTCCACCACCCGACCGTGCCACCACGCCGAAGAGGACCACCCCGCCATCATCCGCAGCAACCACACCGTCGGAGGACCGCACCACCACATCGGAGGACCGCCGCTGTCGTCGTTGCCTCGGCAAGCTGCGCCACCACCCGCAGGTGTGCCCGCGCGCGCCCTCTCTTCCCCTTATCTGTTTCTCTCTATTTAGTTAGGTTAGTTTCATTAGTTTAGTTTAGTTAGTTAGTTAGTAGTAGTAGTAATAGTTAGTTAAGAGTAGTAGTAGTTAGTTAGTAGTATTAGGGTAGTAGTAGTAGTTATTAGTTAGTAGTATTAGGGTAGTAGAAGTAGTTAGTTAGTGGTAGTAGTAGTTAGTTAGTAGTAGTAGTTAATTAGTAGTAGTAGTATTAGGGTAGTAGTAGTTATTAGTTAGTAGTATTAGGGTAGTAGTAGTAGTAGTTAGTGGTAGTAGTAGTTAGTTAGTAGTAGTAGTAGTAGTAGTAGTAGTAGTAGTAGTAGGGATGGCACCCGCCGGGTTCGGGGCCGGGTCCGGCCCCCCATACCTGCCCCGTTTAATTAGTCGGATCTCATATTTTAACAGACCCGTGACCCAACCGGGTTCGGGGCCCCAACGGGTACCCGCCAGCGCGTGAGACTTGGCGGGTCTAAATTTTTACCAAACCCTCCCTGTTTAAGGTTAGGGACGGGCGAGGCAACACGCGCCATATAAGGATGATGGACGGGCGCGGCAACACGCACCATATAGGAACAATGGACGGGCGCGACAACGCGCGCCATATAGGGACGATGGACGGGCGCAACAACGCGTGCCATATAGGGACAATGGATGGGCACGGAAACACGCGCCATATATTAGGGTTTCTTCGAATTATGGTTTACATCCCTAGCCCGTCAAACCACGCCTACCTAACCTCCCCGCTTGGCCGCTTCAACTCATCCGCCTTTCCCCTTTTGCAGAAATATGGAACCCAGAGACAAAGAAAATGAAATGGCGCTTGAGGATATGATCAACGAGGGAGGACATATCGATAATGATGTCACCTCGCTATATCTGAACAACTCCGGTGAGGGAGATCCGGGTTTCGACCGAACAGATGGCTCCGGTGAGGGAGAAGCCAGCGAGGGAGAAGTCGGCAAGGTGCATATATATATTAATAAATTAAGCCTATGTTGTCTATATACATATATATTAATGCTCTTTCTTCTTTTAGCCCTCCGGATTGAGAAAATCTTCTAAAAAGAATAAACGAGGCCCAGCCAAAAAGTTGGGAGACCATGAAAGGTACAGGATCAAAGAAGTCGCTCTAGACGGCAAACCAAAGGCTTCCATTGATGCTGCAAATAAATTTATAAGGCAATGCGGAGTTATTGTTAGGGACTACATCTCGATCACCGTTAGAGAATGGAATAGGTCGTCAAAGGATCTAGAGTCTCTATGTCAATGACTTAGCCAAAGACACTCTTTGGAAAAATCTCATGGTTAATTTCACCCTACCGACGTTAGATGTGTATCCAGATGACTACGCTCCAGATGAGGAGATTCCAACTCAGGAGGAACTACAGAAACACATGGAGCAACAAGTCAAGGAGTACGCTCTTAAGAAGGTGGCCCAGCAATTCAACAACTGGAAGAAAAGATTGCACCTTGACTTTGTCGTGAAAGAGAAGACTCTGGATTTCACTACTGGAGTGTATGAGAAGATAAAAGACTACTAGGCTGATTTTGTGGCATACAAGACATCGGCGCTAGCTAAGAAAATGTCTGAAACGAATAAGCAAAATGCTGCTAAAAAGCAGTATCACCATACTATGGGGCAAGGTGGCTACAAGGCTAGTAAGCCTAAGTGGGAGAAACTCAAGTACGACCTGATGGCTAAAGGGATCACCCCAGAGCCATACAATTGGATCGAACGGGTAAGGAATTGGTTTTACGGGCATGGGGGCACGTTGGACTCAGAAGGGAAGTGCATATATAACATAAGACATAAATAAACTCCCATACCCATCGAAGACATTAGAAATGCAGTAAATGTTGTTGAATATGGGGAGCTCATTCTTGATAGAGAGAATGACAAGCTCGCACTCGCCCTTGGGAACAAGGAACACGAGGCACAGAAGGCTCCAAACCATGGAACCTTGGTTTTGCCAACTATAGGAAGAAATATCCCGATACAAGCCGTCAAAGAAGAAAGGAAAGGGAGGAACTTGAAGTAATGAAGCAGAAAGACTGTATGCACGAAATAGAACAACAATTAAAGCAGCATCAGAATCAACTTGACAAACTTAGCCAGCAAGCTACCGGCCCATCTCAGTGGCACATGGTAGACGAAGATGCCTTCGATGATACCGGCCCATCCACTAATCGAAAAAGCAGTGTGGCTTCCATGGAGCTCCCCGGTGATGATGTTGATGATGCACCGGCGATGGCTCCTCTTCTCTACCTAGTGGATGATATCATGGAGATGACACACTGTGAGCTGCATGTGAAAGTTGTCAACATAACCATGAAGGTGGCGGTCGGCTATGCCTTACCATTAGTTGTACCGGTACCAACTTACCATTGTTGTCCGGTTCCACAGGGCTATGCTATTGCCGGGGTGGATGAAGTTATGGACGGATTCGCGCAGCTCAAGCTTGACTACCCTGTAGGTGAAGGGGATGTGACTGAGCTGGGAGAAGCAAAAAGCATGACCATTCTATGGCGAAAGGAACACATCGTGCTTTCAAATCAGACTCCAAGGCCATCCACTCCTCAGAGCACAACTCCATCTTCGTCGCAGCCTCATCTCTAGCACGGCAGTCTTTGCCGCCGCGTCAGTCGTCTCCAGCACGTCCGTCTTCGCCGCCGCGTCAGCCGTCTCCAGCACGACTGTCTTCGCTGCTACGTCAACCGTCTCAGCACATCCCAAAAGTACAAAAGGGTAAGGGCCAAAAGAAAAAGAGTAACTGATAACCGAGCGTCTACCGGAGCCCCTCCCAAAACTACCAAAGGTTGCTCCCAAGAGAGGTTACGACTATATTGAAGAGGAGAATGCGGTGATCGCAAAGGCCCAAATGCAACAGTGGTTTGATAGCCTCAAGCGGCCGAAAGAGCCATAGTTCCCCAGCACTAAAGAAGAAAAAGCCAAAGTGCAAAAAATGTTAAAGACCCTTCATCAATCGGAGCCAAATCTTTCATCAGACTATGACCGCTCTATTGTCAAGTCACATCAGTCAATGGTACGGTCGAAGAGCACTAGTGCAAGAGGGAATTCAGTTCCCCAGCTCGGTTTACAGAAAAATAAGGAATGCCCCCCGCTCAAAGTGATTTCCGTTACCATGGTGGAGTCGAGAAAAGCTGCGAACGAGCAGTATGATCCAGAAATTGTTGCACCGTATGGAGAAGCGGCTGCTGCTCAAGGTATAACTATTGCTCCGTACTTAGACCAGTTAGATTTCCCCGTGGCTGAGGAAGCATACAAATACGAGTACGGGAAACCTCTCGCCAGACCTGAGGACGTCAAGTTGCTACCAACAAAAATGCGAAGATTGCATAATTGGTACATTAAAGCCACAAATGAAGGGGCAAACTGGATAGTGATCGGAGTTCGAAACGAGCATTACGGGTATGGAGATGCCCAAATACTGATTGAATTCCTGAACTACATCAGTTTTTCAATCAAGACGCCCTCGACAAATCGATCGTCAGTGACTACTGTCTGTAAGTATTATTTCTCTAATAATTAAGTCTCTAGTCAGCTCACCTCGTTTATATCGCATGTATAATCATACTCACTATATTATGCATACTAAAGATTCTCGAATGCAGAAGAGGACAGATCTATGACATTGGGTTCATTGACCCATATTGGGTTCATGAAATTACTGTGAAACTTAATCCCAAGGACACAGAGGATAAAATTGTGATGGCTCTAAGGTTTCAAGAAACCAAAAGGGAAATATTATTACCTTACAACTTCGAGTGAGTGTTATTGTCTTGTACACATTCTATTTCGCTTACTCGATGTTAAGTGTATAATTGATGAGTTATGCATGCATAGATTCCATTATATTCTGCTAACCATTCAACATGACAATGGAGTAGTACATGTCATGGACTCTAAATGTAAACCCCTTGAGAAGTGGGAACCCATGCAGGATATGCTCCAGCGGTAATTTCAGTCATTATGACACTATATCGGCAACTTTCGTTCATTTACATGCATCAAGTAATTAATAACTCATTCCATTCATTTTCTTTGTCGAGCAGCGCTTGGAAACGATTCACCAACAAGGCTAAGGGTGCCTGGCAAGAGAAGCTTACATTTAAATGTAAGTACTACTAGCTAGATCCACGCATCTCTTTGATTCTAGTTCCGATACCATTATCATGCTTAATTATTATTATTTTGATTGAACTTTGTTCTTGTAAAGTGTCTGAGGTAGCCAGACAGAAATAACTTATGTGGATACTATGTCTGCGAGTTCATTCGTCAAACGACTTGTGAGAAGGGCAGAAACTTAGAACAACTTCAGGTATGTAAACAATATTCAGAAATTTGTTTTATTACCATCAATTGTGTTTAGTTTAATTCATATATGTTGACTCATTCTTTTAAATTAGATCGAACGGTTACGGGACAATCTTATTCCAAAGGATCGCATACAAGCAATCCAAGAGGAAATTGCGGGATTCTTAGATGCAGAGGTCCTAGATCCAAAAGGAGAATACTATTAGGAGATTATGATAATGTAATAGGAATCATAAAACACTTTATATTGTATATATGCATGAATGTAATATATTCGATACTTGATGTGTAATATAACCGGGCTATGTTTTGTAATATAATGGTTCCCTTAAGGTAGATGACACTTACCCTAGCACTATGCTGTGAGGAATGCTCGTCCTCATAGTAGATGGTGCGAGGTCGATGTTACCGAAAGTGGATTCGCATGGAGGCATGGTGCGGATTTGAGGGACATCATGTTATGTCTCTCAAATCCGCACCATGCCTCCAGGTGAATCCACTTTCGGTAACATCAACCTTGCACTGTCATTGTATTGGGAACGGCAGTACCTAAACAGGTTAGGTAGAGGTGTGGGGACTAGCAGGGAAGCTCTCGACGGCATTCGCAGGCAGGATTGGATACGAGCAAGTGTAGCAAGACACAAGAAGTACCTAGGTTCAGAGCCCTCGTGGTGAGGTAAAGCTCCTACTCCTGTCGATCTGACTATGAGTGATATACGTGCTACAATCGCTCCTGGAGCTATATCTTCTATCTACCTCCTTAAATGCACTGAGATCAACCCTTGCTACTAGAGCCTTGCCTCTCCTTATATAGGTAGAGAGGCAACAGTCTTACTGGCCAGTCCGGCTGGCAGGCCCCATAGGCGGGTCCCAGTCGGCTGGTCATCTACAGTATCTGATACACTTACATCCCATCGAGGTACATGCGATAGGGTCATCGTGGGTACAGTGAATGCCGTGCGAGTGTGTCGTCAGCATCTGGCCACTATGCCTGCGTCACCCAGCAAAGTCTTCGGTATGGCCGTGTAGTTGCAGGTTTTGTCATCGTATCAGGGCATACCGCGCACTATGTAGCACATCGCCCTGTCCTCTTGATTGCGTCCGGCTACGCTGATGTAGCCGGTCCTGTATCTTGTTGCTCCTCTTGGTTCCGGCTACCGTAAAGTAGCGGTATGGTCCTTCGTATCCGGCTCGGCTCAGCCGGATCTAACTCTTCGTAGTTCTTGTCCGGTTGGGGTATCCGGAGGTCATCCCCCTGACACTAGCCCCGAGCGCGTGTAGATTTTGCCCTTAGGTGAAATGTGCACGCGCTCCTCCCCAACTTTGAAATCTGTGACCGGCTATGTCTGGCGGTTGCGCTACTCGTGATGTCAGTGCTGACGCCGGCCACGCGCGCACGCACCATCATTGCACCGCGGCGTGCAGTGTAACTTCCCATCGCACGTCGCCTCGGGAAACTACCGTTTGGCTCTTCGGTTTCCGCTCCGGGATCTTCTGCGCACCCGGCGCCTGCACGACGAATCCTGCGCGGTGGAGGGAGTGGGTGCCGCTCGATGGGTGCCGCATGGCACCGCGGACGGTTGCCCTTCCGGGCCTTTAAAGGGTCTATCGGGGAAGGGGGGTTCCTCCTTCCGCTCATTGCCTTCCCAGTTGCCTCCCTGCGCTCATTCCTTCTCTCCTTGCCTCACATGGCCTTATCTTCGTAGCTCGCCGCGCCGCCCGTTTAGCGCCACCGGAGACACGGGCCACCGCCACTCCAGAGCCGGTGCGACGCCCAATGAGCCGGATATGGCTTCCGAGCGCGGATCTTGGTGCGGTTCCTCCGTGACGGGAGGAGCACATAGAGAAGTACCGCGCCACCCGCATACTGCCGCCGGAGATGGAGGTGGAGGTGCGGTTGGCGCCGGCGGGAGAATGCGCGACTTTGGCGGAGGGAGCGATTCGTCCTTCGCACCACCTTGCAACCGGCGCTACGGTGCATCCCTTCTTCCTTATCTTCCTCGCCTTATTTGATCTATGCCTCCACCACCTCGGTCCCAACGCTATCGGCATGCTGGCGCACTTCGTGGCGTTCTACGAGAGCTATCTCGGGATCCAGTCGGATCTCGAGCTCGTCTTACGGCTATTTCGTGTTCGGCCGCATGTGCAGTTCACCCAAGGGCCGCTGGTGACGTGTGACGGCGCCTCCATCTACTCCCGCACGCAGACCGGCTACCCGAAGTTCCGGCTGCAGGACATAGTGCGACTGTGGCAGCAGTCGTACTTCTACGTCCGCAACATCACCGACGTGGACTGGATCAATCTGCCGGCTTTCCAGGACGTGGAATCTAGCCGACAGAATTGGGACTTGAAGATCCACAGGGAGAAGGTGGAGTCGTACGCGATGCTGCAATGGATGCGCTCCCTCGTCACCGCCGGCTTGACCGGCCTGGACATCACACTCAGTTGGATGTCCCGGCTGATGATGTCACTGCAGCAGCGCACACACAAGATGTGCTACTACTCCGGCCGGCTGGACCCGACCCGGCTGTCCTGCCGTGATCCCCGCTACCACAACCTGAAGGAGTGGGTGTGGACGATTACGAAGGAGCAGCTGCCGGAGCACTGGAAGTTCGGGTTGGCCCCCTATAGCCGCGACAACTGCGCGCCCCGGGTAAGTTACGCCAGCCGGTTTTTGTTTTCTTGTTCCGTCTTTTTATTCGGCTGATCCTTGTCTTGTTTCTTTCGCAGACCTTCCCCTGCATCATCCGGGAGTAGGGTGAGACCCCCTCCAGAACTTCACGCCTGACCTTCCCGAGCCACGCGCTCCCGAGGCGACTCTGGCCGGTCGAGCGCAGGTGGGAGCAGCTCTAGCAGGTCCGGCACCGGTACGAGCGGCTCCAGCCGGTCCAGTGGAGGAGGAGGCGGGGCCAGTTGGCCTGCCGTGGAGGAGCCGGCCCCCAAGAGGAGACGGACCGGCGCCCTTCCTCCCAGCCGCCTTGGCCGCAAGAAGGGGCCGCCCCCCGTGGTGCCGAGGTAAGTCACCTTCCGACCTTTACGCCTTTTCCTCCTTTTGCTCTCAGACGATCTTTCCTATCCTTTGCCTTACTTGCTTTCTTCTTTCACTTCTCTTCTGTTTTTCAGCTCGCTGGTCTCCTTCGGTGCCACGAGCCCAGCGCGGGCGCCGACTGGCTCACCGTCGCAGGCGCCGGACATCGCTCCACCTCCGGCTGCTACTGCTCCCCCTCCTTCGCCCAGGGCTCCGTCTCCGCCCCCGCCTCAGGCTGATCCAGCTACCGCTGCCAGAGCAGGGGATGCCCCGGAATGGTGGTGCAGCCGGAAACGGCTGTGGCAACCCCACAAATTGGAGGTAGTTCCCCCGCGGCGGCACGGAGGGCCTCCACAGGCAAGGAGCTCGTGGTCATCACCGACGACAACCGATGATGAGCCAGGGGAAGAGTGGCGCACGGTGGTGCTGGAGGCGAAGGAATCGCTGGTCGCCAACGCTGTTGACAATGACGCTTCCTCTGCCGCCTCGCTGGCGGACCTTGCTACCACCCTTGAGCTGGCGGTGAAAGAGATCCGACTGCTCGAGGCCACGGTGATACATTGCAAATGTATCTATAATTTTTGATGTTCCATGCTTGGTTTTATCTACTTTTGTTGTGCTTTGTTCCAACTTTGGAGTACTTTTCATATGATTTCTTGGACTAACCTATTAACAAGAGCCATAGTGCCAGCTACCTGTTTTCTGCTGTTTTTGGTTCCAGGAAAGTCAGAAAATGAATATTCTCGGAATTGGACGGGACAAAAGCCAAAGTGCCTATTTTTCCGGAAGGGATCAAGTGCCAGAATACGAGACGGAGAAGGGATGGGGGCCGGCCACACCACCTGGCCACGTGGCCAGGCCTGGCCCGCGCCAGGGGGTGGTCTGGCCGACCCCAGCACCCCCTCGGCCTCTCCTTCCGCCTATAAGATGCCCTCGGGACGAAAACCCTAGGTACCCGATCAAAAATCCACGAAAGAGTCTGTAGCCGCCGTCATCTCCATCTCTAGATCGGGAGGGATCTGAAGCTCTTCTCGGCACCCTGCCGGAGAGGAGAATTCACCCTGGAGGCCTTCTTCATCACCATGCAAGCCTCCGGTGTGATGCGTGAGTAGTTCATCCTTGGGCTACAGATCCATGTAGTAGCTAGATGGCTGGTTTCTCCTCCTTTGTGCTTTCATGTTTAGATCTTGTGAGCTCCGTTCATGATCAAGATCATCTATTTGTAATTCTTACATGTTGTGTTTGCGGTGATCCGATGGATATTGAGATGCTATTTCAGATTGATTATTGATTCTATCATGTCTTTGTTATTTGAGATCTTGCATACTTTTCGTTGTTAGTAGCTATCTTGGCCAAGTAGATGCTAGCAACTCCAAGAGTTAGTATTAATGGTCGATAGTGGGTTCATGCCTCTGGTAATCTGGGGAAGTGACAGAAATCTCTAAGGTACTAGACGTGTTGTTGCTACTAGGGAGAAAACAACGATCTTTTGTTCATACAACAATCGTATTGTTTACTTTACACGCAGTTCTTAAAGCAATAATCTGTTGCTTGCAACTTAATACTGGAGGGGGTTCGGATGATAACCTGAAGGTGGATTATTAGTCATAGATGCAGTTGGATGGTGGTCTATATATTATGTTGTAATGCACAATCAAGTCTCAAAGGAGTCAATATGATTAGTATATGCATGTATTGCTTTCTCGGTGTTTGTCAATTGCCGCGCTGTAATTTGTTCACCCAGCATGTTATTTATCTAAGGAGAGCCAGCTCTAGTGAACTATGGATCTCGGTCCTCTTTTCTTTACATACAATCTACAACTGTTTATTGCTTTGTGTTTACTTTCTGCAAACTTCTACTTCTTTCCATTCGATACGTTTAATCCTTTGTTTACCGCAAAACACGGTGCGATTGACAACCTCATCGCAAGTTGGGGACAAAGTTTTGTGGTTGTGTTGTGCAGGTCTCCACGTTGCTACTAGCACCGGTAGTGCGCCCTGCCAAAGCTCAGCTAGTGACACCTTTGGGGTGTTTCCTTGCTCCTACTGGTTCGATTAAACCTTGGTTTCATAACTGAGGGAAACTTGCTGCTGTGCTCATCATACCTTCCTCCTGGGGTTCCCAACGAGCTCTACATCAAGACCGCCATCAAGCATTTTTTTGGGCGCCGTGCATTGAGCCATCAAGCGATTTTCTGGCGCTGTTGCCGGGGAGTCAAGGACATCTTCACAAGGGGAGTCCGTCATAACCAATCTCTTTACTTTGTTGTTTTTGTTTTGCTTAGTTTTCTTTTTGCTTTGTTTGCTTGTTTTTTTATTCAAAAACACAAAAAAATAGTTTTACTAAGTTGCTTTCTTTTCAAAAACACAAAAAAAATAGTTTTACCAGTTTGCTTTCTTATTTGAAACCCCCAAAAAAAATGACTACTCTTGAAAACACTAAGTTGTGTGACTTCACTAGCACCAACAACAATGATTTTATGAGCACACCTATTGCTCCACCTGTGGCTGAAAATACTTTCTTTGAGATAAAACCTGCTTCGCTCAATCTTGTTATGAGAGAACAATTTTCTGGTATTGGTAATGAAGATGATGCTTCCCATCTAAATAACTTTGTTGAACTTTGTGAGATGCAAAAGCATAGGGATATAGATGGTGATATTATTAAACTGATATTGTTTCCTTTCTCTTTGAGAGAAAAACTAAAGAATGGTTGAATTCCTTAACTAGGAATAGTATTGATTCTTGGACTAAATGCAAAGATGCTTTTATTGGAAAATACTATCCTCCTGCTAAGATTATATCTATGAGAAGTGAATAATGAAGTTTAAACAACTTGATAATGAACATGTTGCTCAAGCTTGGGAAAGAATTGTCCCACTCATGGACTGACTGCTTGGATGATCATCCAAACTTTTTATGCAGGATTGAACTATTCTTCAAGGAACCTATTGGATTCTGCTGCTGGAGGTACCTATATGACCATCACTTTGGGTGCTGCAACAAAACTTCTGGACAATATGATGGTTAATTATTCTGAATGACATACTGAGAGAGCTCCACAAGGTAGGAAGGTAAATTCTGTTGAGGAAACTTCCTCCTTGAGTGATAAGATTGATATTATTATGTCTATGCTTGTTAATGGGAAAGCCCATATTGATCCAAATAATGTCCCTTTGGCTTCTTTGGTTGCTCAAGAAGAGCAAGTTGATGTGAACTTCATAAGAAATAACAATTTTGCCAACAATGCTTATGGTAATAACAACTATAGGCCCTACCCTCCTAGTAATACTGATGGCTATAATGGTAAACCTAGATTACCTAGTGAAGGAAGAATTTTAGAAGTTGAAAAAGCCACTAAAATCTTCATGCAATTGCAATATGAGCAAAATAAACTATTCACTAAAACTATGGAGGAACAATCTATCATTTTGAAGAACATTAGCCATCAACTTGAGAGTCTAAATAGGGAAATTCCTAGTTTACAATTGAAACTCTCTAATGCTGAAAGAAATATATCATCTTTGTCTGAAGCTCAATCTTCATTGATTAATAAAATGGCTGCCAAACCTGAAACTAATGACAATCCCTTTGCAGCTACTAATGCCATACAAGTAAGAATTGATGAAAATGTTAGACTATTAGCTGAATTACATGCTAAGTGGGAAAGAGAAGATGAAATTGCCAGAAACATTAGTGTTTCTACTATTACCACCACTAGTGTTGAGGCTAGTAATAGTTCTACTACTTTAGATGATAAATTTGATTTTGATCTTGATGGTTGCAATATCTCTGAAGTTATTAAGTTCCTACAAAAGGTTGCTAAAAGTCCTAATGCTAGTGCTATGAACATGGCTTTTACAAAACACATTACTGATGCTCTCATAAAGATTAAAGAAGAAAAGATGAAACATAAAGATTCTATTCCTATAAAACAAGAAGATGGCTAGGAACCCATCATTAATATGAAAGTGAATGACTTTGATTTCAAAGCTTTATGTGATCTTGATAGTAGTGTTTCTATTATGCCTAGAAGGATTTATGATATGCTTGATTTGTCTCCTCTTGAAGATTGTTATTTGAATGTACCACTTGATGGTAATGCTAAAAAGAAACTCATGGGGAGTCTTAATGATGTTCTTATTATGGTTAACGATTCCTATGTCCCTGTTGATTTCTATGTTTTGGATGTTGAATACAATGATTCTTGTCCTATTACTTTGGGAAGACCTTTTCTTAGAACTATTGGTGCCATCATTGATATGAAAGAAGGCACCATTAAATATCAACTCCCACTCAAGAAAGGTATAGAACACTTCCCTAAAAAGAGAGAAAAGATTTCTTTTTCTTCTCCTATGAAAACAAAATTTGGTCTTAATGCTTCTTCATTTGAGAACACTTGATTCTTTCTTTGCTTCTTATGCCTAACTTAAAGGCGTTAAAGAAAAGTACTTATTAGGAGATAACCCAAAAGTTTTGGATGAGTCTTGGAAGTTATTACCTCAGTAATAACCGCTCCTTGTCCTTTTTATTTGCTTTTTGTGTGCCAAGAGTAACCTCTAATGAGAGAGAAGTAATGATTGGGAAAGTTGCTGTCCCGAAACATATTTTTGTGTTTCACCATAAACATTCGTGAGAGAGCTCTATATGTCGGATTGAGCTGTAAGTTTTTGTGCTTCTGCCCCAGGTTGTTATATAACTTTTGTTAGTTCAACACTTTTTGATTTGAGCAATAGAAGGTCTTCGAAAAAATTCGTCTTTACCTGCTGGTCTGTTTTGACAGATTTCTGCCATTTTCTGCATTTGCTTCTTGTGGGTTCCTTGTTGAGTTCTTTTGGGGAATTGAGCTTTTTGAGGGAAGTGCTACAGTAGATAGTGTTCTAATGGAAGTTTATTTGGTGTTAGAACTGAACCTTAAGACTTATTTATCTTAAGTGCACTAATGTTGCTAATGAGATTGTGTGAAGTTTTATATGAAGTAAAAAGTTCAGGTGTATGGAAGGAATGAGTAATGAGATGAAGGATGGACTAAAGCTCAAGCTTGGGGATGCCACGCATGTCACCCCAAGAAATATCCAATAATTACAAGCGTCAAAGCTTGGGGATGCCTTGGGCATCCCCTTCTTCATCAATAAAAATTCCAGGTTTCTTCCAAACGCTTCATTTTTATTGTTTCATGCACAGTTGTGTTGTTCTTGGAGCGTCTTCTTTTTCGTTTTTGTTTTGGTTTTTCATTTGCTTTTGTTTTCTTAGTTTGCTGAATAAATTGGTTGGACCCCCTCTTTCATACATTGGTTTGCAAATAGTTTGGTTTGGTTTGAATAAGAGTAGGAAAGTTCATGCTTTTGTGGTAAAAAGAGCTCGTTTTTGACTGTGGCCTATGCTTTGTCATGCCATGCTTGATATTGTTTTGGCTTTATGCTTAGTATTCTTTGCTGTAGCATGACTTGTTATAAACAATTGAGATTGCTTAATATGCCTTGGATGAATCATGTGTTGTTTTAGCATATTAAAGCATAGTATAGTGATATTCTCCTTTGATGCTTTATTTGGGTTGACTTGGCACATGCTCACACCATGTTATGACTATCTCAAGTCACCATAGCCTTTATGATCCTTTAGTTTTCAACTTGTAGTATCACTTTATGCTTTGATCAATGATGTTTTGTCGCTCTGCATGATTATGGCCATTATTGCTCTCTTAGTTTGTCACTCCCAGTCTTTTGCTAGCCTCCACAACAAAGTATGAGTTCCACTCATACATCCAACTCCCTAAACCAAGTTATTCCAAAGAGTCCACCATACCTACCTACTATCTTATGCTATTCCAAGTATATTCATGCTTTTGTTTACCTTCCAAATTAAACTTGTTATGAGAAAACTAGTGATTAAAGCTCTCACGAACTTGATGCCACACTTTACTTTACTTGCCTCTAATAAACTTGAACCATTGGGTCCTTCTTTGTTGCGTATATGCTTGCGCTTTATAAGTTGAAATTAGCAGAACCATGTACCATGGGGAACGCTTTCAACATTGCACTTGTACTTTGTACCCCGTTGATATCGTGTTCTTTTGCTTACGGATCCCGGCGGTCTGAAATAAAAGTGGAACTTGTAAGATCATGGAGTTTGTATGTGTGTTAGAGAAACGCCTGGGCCGCTAGCCTAAGCCATGCCTAATCATGGTGGAAACTTGCAGCATCACCATAATGAGCACTCTATGAAGCATCCTCAATAAAAACCTATGCAAATAGCAAATAAAAAGATCGCTGAGATGCTCATTGTCTGCTTGCCTTGTCATTTTGATTATGGGAAAGCTCCCGTATCATGTGCAAGGGGTACCCCGTTGGTGGTTCTTAATGATACACATGTACTTACAATGACAAGAGCTTACTCGTGACTGAAGTTGAGTAGCATGAGGATCGGTCTTCGTAAGTAAGGGGCACGAGATTTCGGTTTATAACTTGTCAAGCATATCCTCTTAGTTATGTCACTTTAACCTTAATCACCTTAAAGATGCTTATGATAGGGGCAATGAGAGCTTAAAGTTATAAGTACCATAATTTTTGGAAACTCTTTATGAGACTTGAATCCCTAGTTCCTTTTATACAAAAGGCCTTTCTTCCACCATTATATTGAGTCTCCACCTTCTATCTTTATGCACCTACTTTGAGAGCATAGTGGCCATTCTTAGTTCTATGTGCATTGTCCCAAGACTAGTTGATTGATGCATACTTTGATATTGCTTGTTTTAAACTATTGTATCTAGTCACTCTTATGAACTTTGAAGGTGTCCTATGCATTTATATTTGCTACTCTATTGAGGGACAAGCTGAATGCTAGTATGCTATGTTTTCTTTATGTGAAACAAACAAACGTCTTGCAAAGCATTGTTATTCATGAATCTTTTATTTGTGCCTTTTCATGTTGCATCATAGTTTCTTTGTCTTATTGCTAGAACTTTGTCTTTCATGTTATGATTGAAGTACTATGATCCCAGCTTTGAATGTTTTGCAAATACTTTGATCAAGTCTTTGATGGTGCATGTCACCTCAAAAATTATTCTTTCTTTTTATCAATTACCTACTCGAGGACGAGCAGGAGTTAAGCTTGGGGATGTTGATACATTGCAAATGTATCTATAATTTTTGATGTTCCATGCTTGGTTTTATCCACTTTCTTGTGTTTTGTTCCAACTTTGGAGTACTTTTCATATGATTTCTTGGACTAACCTATTAACAAGAGCCATAGTGTCAGCTGCCTGTTTTCTGCTGTTTTTGGTTCCAGGAAAGTTAGAAAATGAATATTCTCGGAATTGGACAGGACAAAAGTCAAAGTGCCTATTTTTCCGGAAGTCATCAAGTGCCAGAATACGAGACGGAGAGGGGCCAGAGGGCGGCCACACCACCTGGCCGCGCGGCCAGGCCTGGCCCGTGCCAGGGGGTGGTGTGGCCAGCCCAGGCACCCCCTCGGCCTCCCCTTACAACTATAAGATGCCCTCGAAACGTAAACCCTAAGTGCCCGATCAAAAATTCAAGAAAGAGTCTATAGCCGCCATCATCTCCATCCCTAGATCGGGAGGGATCTGAAGCTCTTCCCGGCACCCTGCCGGAGAGGGGAATTCACCCTGGAGGCCTTCTTCATCACCATGCAAGCCTCTGGTGTGATGTGTGAGTAGTTCATCCTTGGACTAAGGATCCATGTAGTAGCTAGATGGCTTGTACTCCTCCTTTGTGCTTTCATGTTTAGATCTTGTGAGCTCCGTTCATGATCAAGATCATCTATTTGTAATTCTGCATGTTGTGTTTGTGGGGATCCGATGGATATTGAGATGCTATTTCAGATTGATTATTGATTCTATCATGTCTTTGTTATTTGTGATCTTGCATGCTTTCCGTTGTTAGTAGCTATCTTGGCCAAGTAGATGCTAGCAACTCCAAGAGTTAGTGTTTATGCTCGATAGTGGGTTCATGCCTCCGTAATCTAGGGAAGTGACAAAATCTCTAAGGTACTAGATGTGTTGTTGCTACTAGGGAGAAAACAACAATCCTTTGTTCAAAGAACAATCTTATTGTTTACTTTACACAGTTCATAAAGCAATAATCTGCTTGGAACTTATCTTTGGAGGGGTTGGATGATAACCTGAAGGTGGATTATTAGTCATAGATGCAGTTGGATGGCGGTCTATGTATAATGTTGTAATGCCCAATCAAGTCTCACAGGAGTCAAGATGATTAGTATATGCATGTATTGCTTTCTCGGTGTTTGTCAATTGCCCCGCTGTAATTTGTTCACCCAGCATGTTATCTATCTAAGGAGAGCCACCTCTAGTGAACTATGGATCCCGGTCCTCTTTTCTTTACATAAAATCTACAACTGTTTACTGCTTTATGTTTACTTTCTGCAAACTTTTACTTCTTTCCATTCGATACATTTAATCCTTTGTTTACCGCAAAACACGGTGAGATTGACAACCTCAGCGCAAGTTGGGGAAAAAGTTCTGTGGTTGTGTTGTGCAGGTCTCCACGTTGCTACTAGCACCGGTAGTGCGCCCTGCCAAAGCTCAGCTAGTGACACCTTTGGGGTGTTTCCTTGCTCCTACTGGTTCGATTAAACCTTGGTTTCATAACTGGGGGAAACTTGCTGTTGTGCTCATCATACCTTCCTCTTGGGGTTCCGAACAAGCTCTACATCAACACCGCCATCAAGCATTTTTCTGGGCGCCGTGCATTGAGCCATCCTGCCGCGGCAACTGCACCTGGGCGGTGGCGGTATGCCAACGAGACCTCCCAAAGTAAGTCCTTTTATCCGGATTTCTCTGTCGGATACTTTTGTCTTTCTCCTCTTCTCGCCCTCTTTTTTTTTTGATAGTTAGTTTCCGCAGCCATCATGGTGTGCGCCCAGCAGGAGATCGATCACCTAAAGAAGGTGAACGACCAGCTAAGCAAGTCCAACTCCATGCTCCGGCTGCAGAATAAGGATTGGCACGCCAAGACGGATGCCCTAGAGGCCACCATCAAGGAGCACGACACTGCCCTCGCTAGCCGGGCCCAGGACTTTGACCTCCTCGACACCCAGAACAAGGACCAAGAGAAGGAGATCAAACGGCTGACGATCCGGGAGAAGGCTCTGGTCGAGGAGTTGATGCAGGCCGAGCACACCGCCAAGGGTACGTTCTTATCCCAGTATCTTCGTCTTTCCGGATCCGGTAGCCGGATCTAACTTTCCTTTTTCGACGGCGTTTTATCCGGCGTGAGACCTGCGGCGTATAAGCTCTGAGAGGAGAACCGACAGGGAGCGACCGCTAGGAGCTGGTCGTCCTCCTTGGCGAGGAGGCCACTAAGCTCCGCCAGGAGGCTCATGCGGTCTTCGGATTCCTGTGGCCGGACGCGGCGGCTCCGGAGACGATGGCGCAGCTGGCGGCCAAGGTGACGGAGGTGCCAGCTGTAGTCGATCATCAACGGGACCTGGCGGCTCGAGCCGGAGCATAGATGTCCTTAGCCTTGATGCTCTCCTGGTACAAGGATGCCCGCATCGAGAAGATCGACGGGGGCTTCCCCGTCGGCACGGACCTCGCCGCCATCCGCCAAGCCCATCCGAAGCTCTGCGCCTCCACCATCAAGATTTCCGACTACACGGATATCGACGAGGTCCTCACCGACTCGGAGTCTACCGGGACGCTGGATGCGGGAGCCGAAGCCTCGTCGCAGCTGACTGGTGGGGACGTCGGAGCCGGATCTGCCAGCGTGCCTCCTCCGCCTCCCGAGACCGCCTCCAGCCAGGATTACCCTCACGGCAAGGGCCTCGCCGCCTAGATATGATCCCCGGAATGTCGGGTGAACTTGTAATTATTTTGTTTTGTCGAACTTGGTTGTCTGTGCCGGCTGACTCTGGTGCCGGGTGAACTTATGGCAGCTTCGACTCCCTTTTTTATCCAATCGTACAATTTGCTTGCTTCCATCTTCCTTGTGATTTTCTGTATGCCTTGAAGTTTTTATCATTTGCCGGTTATACTTATCCGGCTACCTTCACCCGGCTAAACGCCTTTAGTCGGGGGAACTTCAACTCCAGTGGGGGCATGCCAGCGCACCCACTGGGTGTAGCCCCCGAGATTCAGAGTAGCTGGCGTAGCCAGGGGCTTCGAATCTTCTTCTTTCTTTTCTTCAAACCCTTAGCTTTGTCCGGCTAGACACCTCTAGCCGGCCACCGCCAACCGGGAGGTATCTGGTTGCCCTCGCCCGGTTGAACACCTTTAGTCGGGGGAACTTCAACTCCAGTGGGGGCGCGCCAGCACACCCACTTGGTGTAGCCCCTGAGATTCAGAGTAGATAGCGAAGCCATGTGCTTCGAATCTTCCTCTTTCTTTTCCTACCCTTTCCCTCACCTGGGCTCCAAATATCCGGCTAAACTCCCTTTAGCCGGTTGGAACTACATGGTTCCACTGGGGGTGCGCAAGCGCACCCAGTGGGTGTAGCCCCCAAGATTCGGAGCGCTTGATGAAGGCAAGGACTTCGAATCTTCCCTCTCCTTGAAGTCCGACTGAATGTAGTCGTACAAAACAAATACACATGTAGGCCCACTTGTTAATAGGTTAGTCGGTTAAGGTATTGCTTATTAACCGGAGGACAACTTTAGTTTTCAAAAACTAGCTTGTGCTTCTCTAGACACTTAGTCGCTTTCCCGTGCGCTTTGCTATTTATGTTGCGTCCTTGCCGGGCAGCAGGGTTGCGGTCTGCAGCCGGAATCGAATGGAGCTGACAATACATTGTGCACGGTACTGAGGGCTTAGTAGCCGGATCATCTCAAACTAGGCGCAAGGTCGGAATGCCCGATCCATCGCATCTCCTCCCCGTCTTTCATGTGGGATTCCTCGGGCTTTTGCTCTTGCTAGCCGGACAGCTGGGTTGCGGTCTGTAGCTGAGACGAAGAGTGGGCCTCTGACATCATCGCACACTACTCAGCTGGTTTGTTGATTTAACAGGTCGGGCCAGCCGGCGAGCCCATGGGTAGGGGTTGCCGGATCCGAAAAAACTTAATCGGAAACAAATACACACAAATTTCTAGCAAGGAACCCCCCGAGTATCTCGCAGGGGTCCACATTTTCATTCATAGAGTTCGCGGGATACATACATTGTCCGATGACTAGGTGTAAAATGGGCGGAGCAGGGCTGCGTTCCAGAGGCGTTCTGTCTCTTCATCCGACTTGTCCATCTTGTTCTTGCGCGGCTGTTGCGCATCGATGAGGTAGTAGGGGTTGTTGTGCAGCGCCCGGCTTATGATGAAGGGGCCCTCCCAAGGTGGTGACAGCTTGTGCATGCCCTTCATGTCCTACACCAGCCGGAGAACCAGATCGCCCTCGCGGAATGCGACGGGGCGGATCCAGCTCGAATGGTAATCGCGTAGGCGCTGCTGGTACAGGGCCGATCTAGACAGTGCTAGCTCGTGGGCTTCCTCGAGGAGGTCCATGCCATCCTCCCGCGCCTCATGGTTGGCTTTTTCGTCATGGAGGAGCTTGCGCGGTGAGTCGAACTCGATGTCCGCGGAGAGGACGGCTTCCGAGCCGTAGACGAGGAAGAACGGGGTGAAGCCGGTTGACCTATTCGGCGTGGTGCGGAGGCTCCACAGCACGGCCAGAAGTTCCTCGATCTAGCATCCGGGCGATCGCTCCAAGGGCTCGATGAGGCGCGGCTTGATGCCGGCTAGCACTAGGCCATTTGCCCTTTTGACTTGCCCGTTGGACTACAGGTGCGCGAAGGAAGCAAGGTCTAGTCGGATGCCCTTGTTGCTGCAGAACCGGGCGAAGGCCACCTTGGCGAAGTTCATGCTGTTGTCCGTGATGATATTGTTGGGGTAGCCGAACCGGTTGATGATGTCCGTTAAGAAGGTGACGATTGTCGCCCCATCCAGCTTCCGAATAGGCTTGGCCTCTATCCACTTCGTGAACTTGTCTACCGCCACTAGCAGGTGGGTCATGCCCGCGCGTGCCCGCTTGAAGGGACCGACCATGTCGAGGCCCCAGACAACGAAGGGCTAGGTGATCGATATGGTCTTGAGTACCATAGCCGGCATGTGCCTGAGCTGCCCAAAGCGCTGGCACCCATTGCACGCGTGGACTAGCTGCTCGGCATCCTCGAGGGCGGTGGTCCAATAGAAGCCATGGCGGAACGCCATGGTGACTGATACGTTGCTAACGTATCCATAATTTTTGATGTTCCATGCTTGGTTTTATCTACTTTCTTATGTTTTGTCCACACTTTGGAGTACTTTCTATACACTTTATTGGACTAACCTATTAACAAGAGCCATAGTGCCAGCTGCCTGTTTTCTGCTGCTTCTGGTTTCAGGAAAGTCAGAAAATAAATATTCTCAGAATTAGACGGGACAAAAGCCAAAGTCAGTTTTTCACCGAGGGACACACGGAGCCAGCATACAAGACGGACAGGGGCCAGGGGGCGCCACACCACCTGGTAGCGCAGCCCAGCCTGGCCCGCGCCAGGGGGTGGTCTGGCCGCCTCCAGCACCCCCTTGGCCTCCCCTTTCGCCTATAAGATGCCTCCGATACAGAAACCCTAAGTACCTGATCAAAATTCCATGAAAGAGTCTGTAGCCGCCGTCATCTCCATCCCTAGATCAGGAGGGATCTGAAGCTCTTCCCGGCACCCTACCGGAGAGGGGAATTCACCCTGGAGACCTTCTTCGTCATCATGCAAGCCTCTGGTGTGATGCGTGAGTAGTTCATCTTTGGACTACGGGTCCATGTAGTAGCTAGATGGCTGGTTATACTCCTTTGTGCTATCATGTTTAGATCTTGTGAGCTCCGTTCATGATCAAGATCATCTATTTGTAATCCTACATGTTGTGTTTGCGAGGATCCGATGGATATTGAGATGCTATTTCAGATTGATTATTGATTCTATCATGTCTTTGTTATTTGTGATCTTGCATGCTTTCCGTTGTTAGTAGCTATCTTGGCCAAGTAGATGCTATCAACTCCAAGAGTTAGTATTTATGCTCGATAGTGGGTTCATGCCTCTAGTAATCTGGGGAAGTGACAGAAATCTCTAAGGTACTAGATCTGTTGTTGCTACTAGGGAGAAAACAACAATCCTTTGTTCATAGAACAATCGTATTGTTTACTTTACACGCAATGCGTAATGCAATTATCTATTGCTTGCAACTTAATACTAGAGGGGGGTCGGATGATAACCTGAAGGTGGATTATTAGTCATAGATGCAGTTGGATTATGGTCTATGTATAATATTGTAATGCACAATCAAATCTCAAAGGAGTCAAGATGAGTAGTATATGCATGATTGCTTTCTTTATGTTTGTCAATTTCCCCGCTGTAATTTGTTCACCCAACTTGTCATCTATCTTAAGGAGAGCCACCACTAGTGAACTATGGACCCCGGTCCTTTCTTTTATCATCAATCTACAATCAATTGTTTACTACTTTCTGTTTACTTTCTGCAAACTATTACTTTCTTCCACACAATATGTTTAATCCTTTGTTTTCAGCAAAACCCGTGAGATTGACAACCTCACTATAAGTTGGGGACAGAGTTCTGTGGTTGTGTTGTGCAGGTCTCCATGTTGCTGCTGATGCCGGTAGTACGCCCTGCCAAAGTCCAGCTAGCAACACCTTTGGGGTGTTTCCTTACTCCTACTAGATTGATAACCTTGGTTTCATAACTAAGGGAAAACTCGCTGCTATGCTCATCATACCTTCCTCTTGGGGTTCCCCAACGAGCTCGATATATTTTGGGCCAACAAGAAAACTTTTTTTGGCGCCGTTGCCGGGGAGTCAAGGACATCTTTACAAGGGGAGTCCCTCATAACCAATCTCTTTACTTTGATATTTTTGTTTTGCTTAGTTTATTTTTGCTTTGTTTGCTTGTTTCTTTATCAAAAACACAAAAAATAGTTTTACTAGTTTGCTTTCTTTATTAATAAACACAAAAAAATGACTACTCTGGAATACACCAAGTTGTGTGACTTCACTAGCACCAAAAACAATGATTTCATGAGCACACCTATTGCTCCACCTGTTCCTGAAGCTACTTTCTTTAAAAGAAAACCTGCTTTACTCAATCTTGTTATGAGAGAACAATTTTTTGGTATTGGTAATGAAGATGATGATGCTCATCTAAATAAATTTTTTGAACTTTGTGAGATGCAAAAGCATAGGGATATAGATGGAGATATTATTAAGCTTAAATTGTTTCCATTCTCTTTGAGAGGAAAAGCTAAAGAATGGTTGAATTCCTTAACTAGGAATAGTATTGATTCTTGGACTAAATGCAAAGATGCTTTCATTGGAAAATACTATCCTCCTGCTAAGATTATATCTATGAGAAGTGAAATAGTGAAGTTTAAACAATCTGATAATGAACATGTTGCTCAAGCTTGGGAAAGAATAAAATCTTTGGTAAAGAATTGTCCCACTCATGGACTGACTGCTTGGATGATTATCCAAAACTTTTATGCAGGATTAAACTATTCTTCAAAAAAACTATTGGATTCTGCTGCTGGAGGTACCTTTATGACCATTACTTTGGGTGCTGCCACAAAGCTTCTGGATAATATGATAGTTAACTATTCTGAATGGCACACTGAAAGAGCTCCACAAGGTAAGAAGGTAAATTCTGTTGAAGAAACATCTTCCTTGAGTGATAAAATTGATGCTATTATGTCTATGCTTGTTAATGGGAAAGCTCATATTGATCCAAATCATGTTCCCTTAGCCTCTTTGGTTGCTCAAGAAGAGCAAGTTGATGTGAACTTTATAAGAAATAACAATTTTAGCAACAATGCCTACAGGAATAATTTTGGTAACAACAATTATAGGCCATATCCTCCCAACAATGGTAATGCTTATGGAAATTCCTACAACAATAATAAGAGTGCACCCTCTGAACTTGAAGTTATGCTTAAAGATTTTATTAGTAACCAAACTGCTTTCAATAAAACTATTGAGGAAAAACTGTCTAATGCTGAAAGAAATATAACATCATTGGCTGAAGCTCAATCTTCTTTGAATAAAATGGCTGCTAAACCTGAAAATAATGATAATCCCTTTGCTTCTACTAATGCCATACAAGTTAGAATTGATGAAAATGTTAGACTATTAGCTGAATTGCATGCTAAGTGGGAAAGAGAAGATGAAATTGCTAGAAACATTAGTGTTTCTACTATCACTACTACTAGTGTTAAGGCTAGTAATAGCTCTACTACGTTAGATGATAATTATGATTTTGATCTTGATGGTTGCAATATCTCTGAAGTTATTAAGTTCTTACAAAAGCTTGTTAAAAGTCCTAATGCTAGTGCTATGAATATGGCCTTTACAAAACACATTACTGATGCTCTCATAAAGATTGAAGAAGAAAAGATGAAACATAAAGCTGCTATTCCAATAAAACAATAAGATGGTTGGGAACCCATCATTAATATGAAAATGAATGACTTTGATTTCAAAGCTTTATGTGATCTTGATAGTGGTGTTTCTATTATGCCTAAAAGGATTTATGATATGCTTGATTTGCCACCACTTGAAGATTGTTATTTGAATGTCCCACTTGATGATAATGCTAAAAAGAAACTCATGGGGAGTCTTAATGATGTTCTTATTATGGTTAACAATGCTTATGTCCCTGTTGATTTCTATGTTTTGGATGTTGAATGCAATGCTTCTTGTCCTATTACTTTGGGAAGACCTTTTCTTAGAACTGTTGGTGCCATTATTGATATAAAAGAAGGCACCATTAAATATCAACTCCCACTTAAGAAAGGTATAGAACACTTCCCTAAGAAGAGAGATAAGATTTCTTTTGCCTCTCCTATGAAAACAAAATTTGCTCTTAATGCTTCTTCATTTGAGAACACTTGATTCTTTTTCTTGCTTCTTATGCCTAACTTAAAGGCGTTAAATAAAAGTACTTATTGGGAGATAACCCAAAAGTTTTAGATGAGTCTTGGAAGTTATTAATTCAGTAATAACCACTCCTTATCCTTTTTATTTGCTTTTTGTGCCAAGAATAACCTCTAATGAGAGAGAAGTAATGTTTGGGAAAGTTGTTGTCCCGAAACAGATTTCTGTGGTTCACCGTAAAAGTTCGTGTAAAATCTCTGTATGTCGTTTTGAGGCGTGCATTTTTTAGCTTCTGCCCCAGGTTGTTATCTAACTTTCGTTAGTTCAACACTTTTTGATTTGAGCAACAGAAGGTCTTCGAAAAAAATTGTCTTTACCTGTTGGTCTGTTTTGACAGATTTCTGCCATTATTTGGATTTGCTTCTTGTTGGTTCCTTTTTGAGTTCTTTTGGGGAATTGAGATTTTTGAGGGAAGTGCTATAGTAGCTTGTGTTTTAATGGAAGTTTTATTGGTGTTGGAACTGAACCTAAAGACTTATTATCTTGAGTGCACTAATGTTGCTAATAAAGATTGTGTGAAGTTTTGTATGAAGGAAAATTTTCAGGTGTATGGAAGGAATGAGTAATGATATGAAGGATGGACTAAAGCTCAAGCTTGGGGATGCCACGCATGTCACCCCAAGAAATATTCAAGAAGTACAAGCGTCAAAGCTTGGGGATGCCCAAGGCATCCCCTTCTTCATCAATAAAAATTCCAGGTTTCTTCCAAACACCTCATTTTTATTGTTTCATGCACAGTTGTGTTGTTCTTAGAGCGTCTTCAATTTTCGTTTTCGGTTTTCATTTGCTTGGTTTTCTTAGTTTGCTGAATAAATTGGTTGGGCCCCCTCTTCCATACATTGGTTTTCAAATAGTTTGGTTTGGTTTGGAAAAGAGTAGGAAAGTTCATGCTTAAGTGGTAAAGAGAGCTTGTTTTTGATTGTGGCCCATGCTTTGTCATGCCATGCTTGATATTGTTTTGGATTTATGCTTAGTGATCTTTGCTGTAGCATGACATGTTATAAACAATTGAGATTGCTTAATGTGCCTTGGAAGAATCATGCGTTGTTTTAGCATATTAAAGCATAGTATTGTGGTATTCTCCTTTGATGCTTTATAGGGTTGACTTGGCGCATGCTCACACCATGTTATGATTATCCCAAGTCACCATAGCCTTTATGATACTTTAGTTTTCAACTTGTAGTATCACTTTATACTTTGATTAATGATGTTTTGTCGCTCTGCATGATTATGGACATTATTTCTCTCTTAGTTGGTCGCCCCCAGTCTTTTGCTAGCCTCCATAACCAAGTATGAGTTCCACTCATGCATCCAACTCCTAAAACCAAGTTATTCCAAAGAGTCCACCATACCTACCTATTAGCATTTCCTATTCCAAGTATATTCATGTTTTTATCTACCTTCCGAATTAAACTTGTTATGTGAAAATTAGTGATTAAAGCTCTCACGAACTTGATGGCACACTTTACTTTTCTTGCATTTAATAAACTTGAACCATTGCGTCCATCTTTGTTGCGTATATGCTTGCGCTTTATAAGTTGAAGTTAGCAGAACCATGTATCATGGGGAACGCTTTCAACATTGCACTTGTACTTTGTACCCCATTGATATCGTGTCCTTTTGCTTATGGATCCCGGTGGTGTGAAATAAAAGGGGAACTTGTAAGATCATGGAGTTTGTATGTGTGTTAGAGAAATGCCTGGGCCGCTAGCCTAAGCCATGCCTAATAACGGAGTTTGTATGTTTGTATCTAGTCACTCTTATGAACTTTGAAGGTGTCCTATGCATTTATGTTTGCTACTCTATGAGGGACAAATTGAATGCTACTATGCTATGTTTTCTTTATGTGAAACAAACAAACGTCTTGCAAAGCATTGTTATTCATGAATCTTTTGTTTATGCCTTTTCATGTTGCAGCATAGTTGCTTTGTCTTATTGTTAGAACTTTGTCTTTCATGTTATGATTGAAGTACTATGATCCCAGCTATCAATGTTTTACAAATACTTTGATCAAGTTTATGATGGTGCATGTCACCTCAAAAATTATTCTTTCTTTTTATCACTTACCTACTCGACGACGAGCAGGAGTTAAGCTTGGGGATGTTGATACGTTGCTAACGTATCCATAATTTTTGATGTTCGATGCTTGGTTTTATCTACTTTCTTATGTTTTGTCCACACTTTGGAGTACTTTCTATACACTTTCTTGGACTAACCTATTAACAAGAGCCATAGTGCTAGCTGCCTGATTTCTGTTGTTTTTGGTTCCAGGAAAGTCGGGAAATGAATATTCTCGGAATTTGACGGGACAAAAGCCAAAGTCAGTTTTTCACCAAGGGACACACGGAGCCAGAATACGAGACGGAGAGGGGCCAGGGGGCCGCCACACCACCTGGTCGCGTGGCCCAGCCTGGCCGTGCTGGGGTGGTCCGGCGCCTCGGCACCTCGGCCTCCCCAGCCGCCTATAAGATGCCTCCGATGAAACCCTGGCACCCGATCAAAATTCCACGAAGAGTGCAGAGTCAGCCATCTCCATCCCTAGATCGGGAGGGATCTGAAGCTCTTCTCGGCACCCTGCCGGAGAGGGGAATTCACCCTTGAGGCCTTCTTCGTCATCATGCAAGCCTCCGGTGTGATCAGATCTGGGCATGGGCAGCCCGGCCCGGTCGGCCCGGCCCGAAAAAAGCCGACGGGCCGGGCTTTTCAAGCCCGCGGGCCGGGCCTGGGCTGCAGTATTGAGGCCCGACAACCTCACGGGCCGGGCTCGGGCCAGAGAAATGGGTAAAATAGGGAAAGGCCCGGCCCGAGGCCCGATGGCCCGGAGGAAAATGTGCATGGTGGGCCGGGCTCGGGCTCTAGTTTCAGGCCCGACAGCCAGGCTCGGGCCTGGTTTTTGCACGGGCGGGCTTTGTAAGGCCCGGCCCGAGCCCGGCCCGGCCCGGAAAATGCCTAGGTATAGGTGTGATGCATGAGTAGTTCATCTTTGGACTACGGGTCCATGTAGTAGCTAGATGGCTGGTTCTTCTCCTTTGTGCTATCATGTTTAGATCTTGTGAGCTCTGTTCATGATCAAGATCATCTATTTTTAATCCTACATGTTGTGTTTGCAGGGATCCGATGGATATTGAGATGCTATTTCAGATTGATTATTGATTCTATTATGTCTTTGTTATTTGTGATCTTGCACGCTTTCCGTTGTTAGTAGCTATCTTGGCCAAGTAGATGTGAGCAACTCCAAGAGTTAGTATTTATGCTCGATAGTGGGTTCATGCCTCTAGTAATCTGGGAAGTGATAGAAATCTCTAAGGTACTAGATGTGTTGTTGCTACTAGGGATAAAACAACAATCCTTTGTTCATAGAACAATCGTATTGTTTACTTTACATGCAATGCGTAATGCAATTATATGTTGCTTGCAACTTAATACTGGAGGGGGTTCGGATGATAACCTGAAGGTGGATTATTAGTCATAGATGCAGTTGGACGGTCTATGTATAATGTTGTAATGCCCAATCAAATCTCAAAGGAGTCAAGATGAGTAGTATATGCATGATTGCTTTCTCGATGTTTGTCAATTGCCCCGCTATAATTTGTTCACCCAACATGTCATCTATCTTAAGGAGAGCCACCACTAGTGAAGTATGGACCCCGGTCCTTTCTTTTATCATCAATCTACAATCAACTGTTTACTGCTTTCTGTTTAATTTATGCAAACTATTACTTTCTTCCACACAATACATTTAATCCTTTGTTTTCAGCAAAACCGGTGAGATTGACAACCTCACTATAAGTTGGGGACATAGTTCTGTGGTTGTGTTGTGCAGGTCTCCATGTTGTCTTGGCCCGTGTAGGCGCCTGCCAAAGTCCAGCTAGCAACACCTTTGGGGTGTTTCCTTGATCCTACTGGATTGATAGCCTTGGTTTCATAACTGAGGGAAAACTTGTTGTTGTGCTCATCATACCTTCCCCTTGGGGTTCCCCAACGAGCTCGATATATTTTGGGCCAACAAGCAGTGACTACTGCCCTAGATGAGGCGTGATGTCTGCACTCGCCCTGGTGGATGTCCTTGAGTAGCCGGTAGCCTGTGTCCACATCAACACATCATTGGAAGATGTGAGATAAGCTGCGCTTGTACAGCTCCTTGTTGATGATGGTGTACGTGTGCGCGTGTCATCGGATTTGCCTGGCCTCTACCTCGTCATCCGGAAGTTCTCCATTGATGATGTAGTTCATGAAGGGTTGCGCCCAGGATGGTATCTACCGGATAGTGAGGACACTCTCGTTCTCCGGCTGAGGGATGTTGGGGGGATCGCCCGGATGAGTTACCCGGAACGGCAGCCCCCGAGCCGCTTGATGAGTCGGTAGCCCCCGGGTCTTGCGAGCTGGAGGGTGTGGACTTGACGGAGTTGGTGCGAGCCTTCTTCTTCGCGGGTTCTGCCGGTTCCGCGTCTGCTGTGCCATCAACCGAAATGCTTCCCGCCCAGATAATGGAATCCGACTCGGGAGACAGGTTGATGGAGGTCTTGCGTAGATGTTCTAAGGAGACCCTGGTGGGATCGCCTGCCTAGTGGATCGATTCGGGCGAGCGAATTGGCTTCCTTGTTGTTGGTGCGAGGGACATGATGGAACTCACATCCATCGAAGCAGGCGCTGATCTTCTGTACATGGACCGGTAGAGGGCCATGTTTGCATCGCGGACATCCCATTCTCCGGATACCTGCTATACCACCAGATCCGAATCACCGAAGCAAAGGATCCGGTTGACACCAATCCCCCTGGCCAGCCGGAGGCCGTGCACCAGTGCCTCGTACTCGGCGATGTTGTTGGAGGCCTTGAAGTGGATCTAGAGAACGTACTCTAGCCGGTCTCCTTTGGGTGAGGTTAGGACGATGCCGGCTCCCAAGCCCCCGAGCATCTTCGAGCCGTCGAAGTGCATCCTCCAGTGGTCCGTGTTGGGAACCAGAGGGAGGTATTGGGTTTCAGCCCAGTCGACGAGGAAGTCCGCCAGAGCCTGTGACTTGATCGTGAGCCTTGGCTCGTACTGGATGGAGTAGGCAGCGAGCTCGATGGACCACTTGGCGACTTGGCCGGTGGCGTCCTTTTTGCCGATGATTTCTAAAAGGGGTACGGTGCACACGACCTTAATCGGATGCTCCTGGAAGTAGTGCTTGAGCTTCTTGCACGCCAGGTACACGCTGTAGCACATCTTCTAGTAGTGGGGGTAGTTCTGCTTGGAGAGGAGAGAACCTCGCTGAGGTAGTAGACGGGTCGCTGAACCAGCTAAGCCTTGCCTTTCTCGAGGCGCTCCACCACCAGGAGAACGCTAACGACCCGGCTAATGGCTGCTATATAGAGCAACATCGGCTCCTTGCTAGCCGGCATGGCTAGAACCGGTGCCATGGATAGCATGCGCTTGAGGTATGAAAGGCGGCGTCGGCTTGCGAGGTCCAGGAGAACTTGTTCGTATTCTTCATCAGCTGGTACAGCAGAAGTGCCTTCTCCCCCAACCGGCTGACGAAACGGCTGAGGGAAGCCAGGCATCTAGTGAACTTCTAGACTCCAAGCAAGCTCCTGGGCAGCTGCATTCTCTCGATGGCCGTGATCTTCTCCGGGTTCGCCTCGATCCCTCGTTGTGAAACGAGGAAACCGAGTAGCTAGCCGTATGGGACGCCGAAGACGCACTTCTCCGGGTTCAGCTTCATCTGGTATCGACGGAGGTTGCCGAATGTTTCCCCCAAATCCTCGATGAGTGTGCGCTTCTCCTTTGTCTTGATGATGACGTCGTCCACGTAGGCATGCACGTTTCAGCCAATCTACGAGTGCAAGCATTTCTGCATACATCGCTGATAGGTAGCGCCTGCATTTTTCAGACTGAAAGGCATGGTTGCATAGCAGAAAGCCCGTACAGGGTGATAAACGATGTATTTATCTGGTCAGCCGGGTTTAGCCGGATCTGATTGTAACCGGAGTAACAATCCAAAAAGAACAACAAATCGCAGCCGGCCATGGAATCGATAACTTGATCGATACGGGGCAAAGCGAAGGGGTATTTCGGGCACGCCTTGTTTAGGATGGTGTAGTCGATACACATGCATTGGGTCTTGTTCTTATTCAACACCAGGACTGGGTTGGCCAGCCAGTCCGGGTGGTACACCTCCATGATGAACCCGGCTACAAGGACCCAGGTGATCTCGTCACCAATGATCTTTCTTTTCTCCTCTACGAACCGGCGCAGAGGCTGCTTGACCGGCTTGGCATCCGGCCGCACATGAAGTGAGTGCTCAGCGAACTCCCTCGATACACCTGACATGTCTTTGGGTGACCATGCGAAGATGTCCCGATTCTCACGGAGTAAGTCGACGAGCGCACCTTCCTATTTGTTGTCCAAGTTGGCACCAATGGTGACGAACTTGGTCGGGTCGGAGGAGTCGAGCAACATCTTCTTTGTCTCCCTGGCCAGCTGGAAAGCTGCATCCCCAGCCGGCTTCCTGCTAGTCGGCACTTCTTGCTGGACCATGGCCACATTGCGCATGATCTTGTGCTTCTCTTCGGCTATGATGAGGGCCTCGTCCATCTTGGAGCCGGCTGAGGCGCACTCCATGGACCGCCGGAAGCAGCCGGCAATGGTGATCATGCCGTTTGGCTCCGGCATCTTCGTCCTGAGATACGCGTAGTGGGGGGCGGCCATGAACTTGGCGAGGGCAGGGCGCCCGAGGAGATCGTGGTAGGAGCTCGACAAGTTCACTATCTCGAACCATACTGGCTCGCACCGAAAGTTCTCCTTGGTCCTGAAGATGACGTCCAGCTGGATTTTACCCAGCGGAGCACAAGCCAGCCTCGACAGTACGCCGTGAAATGTTGTGGTAGTTGAGCACAGGTCGCGCTCGCGGATGCCAAGCTTCTCCAGCGATGACCGGTAGAGAACGTTGAGGATGCTGCCCTCGTTGATGAGGACGCGTGAAAAGCGGCAGGTGCGCTCGTTGGAGACTATGAGAGGGTCAAGCACCATGGCGTAGCCCTCGGGATTCAGAAGCTGATCTGGCTGATCCTCCCGACTCCAGGTGATGGGGGTCTCCGACCAGTTCAGGTACTAGGGGACTAGGGAGACGATGGCGTTGACCTACTTAGAGCACCGCCTGTGGCTGTGTTTGTCGTCTAGCTCCGTCTCGAAGATGTGGTAGGCGGCGTGCGGCTGGGGGTAGCCATTGTTGTTGTTGCCGCCGTTGCCCCCATTACCATCATTGCCGGCTCCCCTAGCCGGTGGTGGGGGTCCATCGGGAGGGGGCGGGGGAAGCCGTTGCTGGTTGCCTTGGTCCTTTAGCTAGAGGGTCCAGCTGCAGTTCCGGGTGGTGCCCATAGCTGGTTTGAAGGGACCGCTATGCCACTTGCACGGGCCGTCAAACATTTGGTCGAAGGTGAGTCGTGGCTTCTTCCTTCTTGCGTTGTTAGCTGGTGCGTCGGGCGCGGCCTCCACATCATTGACCTGCCCTATGTGGTAGCGAGGCTTCTGCTGTCTGGCTTGGCGGTCCCCGTGGAACCGGTTGTCGTTGCCGTGGCGCCTAGAGGATCCGGCTTCTCCAGCCGGATTTCTTGGCTAGTGATGAGCCAGCTCCGAAGGAGTCGGACGCCCGTCAGCACTCACCCAGAGAGGTTTCTTCATTGCGGCATCCGCCATGGCGTACTGGTCCGCAACCGTCATGAGCTCCTCCATGGTTTTCAGCTCATCACACAACAGCCGGTGGCGAAGCATGGTGCCTTCTCGACACCCCTCGATGAAGAACCTGATCGCCTGGCTCTCTAGGATGCCCTTGCAAGTGTTGCGCAGCTCCGTCCACCTAGCGTGGTACTCGCGGTCTGACTCGCAGTCGCCCTAGACGCACAAGGCTAGGTCGCGCAGGCGGCTCGGACGCTTGTACGTGCCGTTGAAGTTGCGGACAAACACCTTCTCTAAATCTAGCCAGGCGTTGATGCTGTTGGGCGCGAGGCTGTTGAGCCATGTCCTCGCTGACCGAGTTAGCATTAGGGGGACGTAACACACAACTGTGCGCTTGTTCCCATGGACAATGCCGACTGTCGTGGCGTAGTCGGTCAGCCAATCTTCCGGCTTCATGTTGCTATCGTACTTGGGGGTATCCCTGGGCAGGGTGAACTTATCCGGAAACGGTTCGTTCCGGATGCGAGGTCCAAAGCAAACCGGTCCAGTGGAATCTTCCTCTTCCGCGATGCGCGCTTGAGCGAGGAGCTCGATGCGTGCGGTGACCCAGCATACCACTGCATGATATAGTACACTGCAGTCATTGACATAACACCAATGAAACACCGTTCACTAGTATTACATCCCTCAGAGTGGTACAAAAGAAACACAGCAGGTCCAAGACATAACTATAGATTACAACTCGACTCTTTACAAAAGATCTAGAGAACACGCTAGGTTAAAGAGAGAGAAAGAACCTCTTACAAAGAAGAACCAGAATTAATAATTCATAAACATTTAGTAATTAAGACAAGCATATAAGCTATTTGACTTGCTATTGCTGTTATTGCAATTACTCTACAGAAGTAGGTTTTTATGGCTAGAGAATTTATTCATGTCTACTTAAGAACTCTGTCTTCACTTTCTCTGATGTGTATGTTGACCTTTTTGACGCTATTGAAGAACTTGAGTTGTCGATGATGGTTTCTTGAGCAGTAATTGATGTTGACATCATCTTTAATGGCTTTGAATCTAGCAAGGGTTAAGATGATACGGTTGAGTACGAGCATAGTCAGTAAGTTCACTAAAAAGGAGTGTATAATGCACTATCTCTACAACCACAGACCATAGGTCGTAGGCAATGCAGGTTTTTGTAAACTCATTTCTTCAAAGGTTGCTTTTATTCTGAAAACTATGTCCGACAACCTTCACAGGTTGACCTGAACCTTCATGGGGTTCCTTTCCTGCTGCGTTCGTAGCTCCTTCCCGGAATAGGGAGTAATATGCCACAATTTTTACACTCTGCAGAGGTGCGTTGCTTTACCCATGAGAGACCAACTCCTTGTTGCACAACCGGGCGATCTTTCCCATCCACAATTCCTTGATGTGGGGCCTAGTAGGTGATCCAAGCCAATCACTGCCCTCTCCGCGATCCCATATGTCTGCACGATCCTCCGGGGCTGACTACACCTCCGTTAAGCCTCCAACTAGGGCAAGCTATAACCCTGTTGAGTTCCCGAAGACTCTATGAAGTGGTGATGCCCCTGGTAAGCTCCCTAAAAGGCCCGACTATACCTCCGGTAGCCACTCATAAATAATCTAGATACCAAAAATTGTGGGGCCTAAGGGTGCCCACCCATATGTTAGATCCATACCAGGAATCTCAACGTCACGATAAGGTCATCTTGCCTCCATATGAAAGGAAGAAGATACAACTGACTTCTCTGTCCCATTCCAAATCTCATGGTTAATGCGTATTATACGGCGCTAGAATCACTGGCGACATTGGTTGTTAAGTCCTAGATATTATGTTCCTTTACCACCAGAACCATTTCAATAGATTATTACCACTTGGTAAATAATCCATAATCATGTTATTATGAAAATAGTATTTTCTGTCCTTGTTGAAATGCAGGTGTTGACAATAGTTGAGTTACAAGCATTTGATAGAAAATAATCAAAGGACATGAGCAAGTTGTGAACTTGCCTTTGGTGATTCCAAGATTATGCAGTCACGGTCTTCGAGATACTAGAAGATCCAAATTTTGTAAATAGCATCATTGGTCCGGTAAGGACAATGTTTAAAGAAGCAATATGTTGATGCATAAGTAATGTAATGCATTTTGTAAAATCCCGAGATAAATCCCCAATACATGAATGAGTTTATCTAATAGTGACACCTTTTCGATTTGATTAGTTCTTATGTTTTACTTCTCAAGTTAAGAATTGAGATGTTTAATATGCAAAGTGTGCTAGTGAAGTGTAATAACACTTTGAGGTTGTGATGATTGACTATCTAGGGTTATGATGGATGTTGGTGTGATAGATTGGTAAGAGTTAAAGATCTTATTTTATAAGATTGTTGTTTGAAGTGGCAAAACGAATAACATTTGAGGAAAAAGTTTCCTTACCAAGGTTTAAACAATCAGTGGGGTTAATAGAATGTGATCGATGTTGTTTGTATTGGCTCGGCTTATATGAATTTGATATGCCTTATGATTTGATTGAACAGACAAAAGTTAACTATAAAAGATAATCAAACTTTATTTACTATCTACATAACTTTAGGAACTAAAGTTAGCTTGAAAATATAAATAGACCTGGGTGTGATGTGTTCAAAATATTTGAAAGCGTTAAGCTTTATAATAAGCATGTTTGATTCTGTGAGATCATTCACTTTAAGTGAATGATAAGTTTAAAATATGCTTGGTGATTATGAATTTGATTTGACTTATTAAGGAAAATAATTTTAGATAAAAATATTAATGTGCTAGGGTTGCAAAACTATGTTAAACCTGGTTGAGTTAAAATAACAAGAAGCTTAAATTTTTTATTAACGTTTTGGAACTTAATTAAAATTGTTGGTTTACTTGGCTTTAAGATTTAATATAGTGTTATATAGTTAATAGTTTATATTTTAAGTTTCGCATAAATCCAAGTGATGGTGTTGACACTAGTATTTGAATATATAAGAGTTAAGGTTTTATAATTATTTCTTCTTTAAGAAATGTTACTAATGAATTTATAAAATGGTATTCTATAAAATAGTTTAAAAATTATTACTTTAAAATCTTATGAAGTCTTATAATTAGTATTATTCTAATAAACTATATGTATTTTTTATCTTAATAATGATTTTTATTTATTTTTAAGTATTATTCTTATTTTTATAAAATTCCACAAAGGACAAAATATCGTAGAATATCTACTTTAAGTTTTATTTGTAATAATTAAGGTTAAGAATGTTTATAAGGTAGTATAATGGTTTTAATACTCAGAAATGATTTTTATTGGTTTTTAGGACTTTTACTTTATAAAATTTCATTTAGAAGTTAATAGTGTTATTATTTATTTATACTATATTAAACTTGAATAAGTTAAATCATATTTTTCTTAGGTATGTATTATTTTTGTGATCATCTTTATATATTATAAATATTTTTAGGATTTTGATTTATTTTCCTAGGGTTAAAATAGGTTTAGGGGTATATTTGTAATTAGACATTTTAAAAAAACCTTCTTATTAAACATGGGCCTGGCCCACTGGCTGGCACGGCCCGATCCGGTCCACTGGGTTGAGCCAGCCCGATCCAGCCCACTGGGTTGTGTCAAACCAACCCAGAGTCACTGGACCGGCCCTAATCGGCCCCGTCATTTCCTCTCTCTCCCTCTCGACCTTATCCTTGGCGATGCCCTGGCGACGCCCTAGCGACGCCGTCGCCGCTATGATTCCGGCGGCCCCAGGCCTTCCTGGTTGACGCCTCTATGCAGGGTGACATTGCCGACGGTGCTACATCGCCCTACCCTCTTTGATTCGTGGCTCGTGCTCTCTGCTGGTGGTGCTTTTGCCCTTTCCCCGACATCTAGGGTTAGGAGCTCGCCGGCGAATTGGCGCTCCGATGCCCTATTGACGTCGCGTTGTTACCTTGGTGATGGTAGGTATCACCCTATCCGGTGGCCGCTGTGATTGCGGCTCGGCGCGGGTCGCAGTGCCCCTCTGGGGTGCTCCCCGTGCCACCGTGTGCTGCCTCTTCTCCGGCCTCTGCTTCCTCTTCTCTAAATTTGCGAGGACCTTAAGTAAGTTACTTTGCTCCTCTCTCTATGCTCTCTATCTTCTGCCTTGCTTGGCAGCCTCTGTGTGCTTCTAGCGAACAATTCCTAATTGGTTGCATAATATGATTAGGGTTCACCCCTCTGGTTTGATTATTATAACTCTATTAGACTAATTGTAAAGTTGTTCTGGATGTTTACCTATTAATGCCAGTGATGTGGATCTCACTATGGTTTCATGGTTTGAGTACTGACAATGGTACTGTCAGTAGTTCTTCACTTGATCTTTATACTCTAATTTGTGTTGATCTTCCAGATTGCAGTTAATATGATACTCCTATGATTCTCTGATTGTAAATATGCAACCATGGGTATGATTCCTGAGTGTTGATTCTAGGAAAATGATTAGCTAGCTAGCTACTAGTTTACTAATGAAATTTAAGTATAGTATCTTCTTGGTTTAGAAGTTATACTTGTGACACCTTCTTTAGAATGGTACACAAATGTTCATACTTCTATTGCCTAAATCCTACTTGTCTCCAAGTTTGGCTGGTTAAATAACTGAAAAGCTTCTGCTGGCTTTATTATCCTAATATGCTATAATCTATTAGCCTATGATGCTGGTCTGAGGCATGGCTAGGAAATATTAAGTTGTTTCTAGCTGTCCCTCATAGATATGCTCTGATGCATGGTATTAGCTAATGATTCTTGAATCCTTTTAAGAAAATGATTAATCTCCTCACTATCAAATATTGATCCTATAGATCCTGAGATTACAGAGGTGCTACTCCATAGTAGATGTTCCCTGAATCTAGGTCTAAGAGTGTTGTTTATTTATAAATGTGGAGATTTGAGTATATATCCAAGATCTATGATGCAAAGGCTGGGATCTTGGATTTGTTTGTAAGAATTTTTCATTGGCTTTCATTTAAATGCTTCTGGGATGAATCTACACCTCACTTGGGTGTTTCTTTGAGAAGCTTTAGTAAAACAAATCATATGCTCATATGGTTCTATGATCATCTGATCACGTGGTGATGTTATTTGAACTCACCAGATTACTTGTTGGTGGATGAATTTGTGTTTTGCTTGCTGCTTGATCTAACGCTGCACCATCTGTGCTGCTCCTAGGATGTTGTGCTTGACCTTTCTTTCTACCTGCTCCACCTCCTCTTTATGTTACCATCCTGTGGAGATTAGATGGTTGATTTGGGTAAGGTGTTGGAGAATTTGGCTATGGTTTCAGCAAGCTCAAAAGCTATGAGTTTGTGATTGAGAAGGAGGAATGAGTCCCTGTGTTTTCCTTCGGCTGGTGCTTTGTATGGTTGCTTGTACTGATGTTGTCTACTTGCCAGCACACCCATGCAGTTAGTTGACTAAGCTGTGTGTGTGTGTTTTGTGCATGTGGATCAGCTCAAGTAACTTGGCTTTTGCTGTTACATGTTTACTAGTTGATAACCTGGTGAATCTTCCCCCTTTTCTTGTGCTGATGATGTTGATCTAAAGCTTATTTGTTTAAAAGAACAGATACTATACATTGGTGAAATTGGCCCCTTTAATTACTCAATGATGTAACTAGGAACAGTGCACTTCACCGTTCTCTACTGAGAGTAAAACTAAGACACTAACCCCATTTCTCTTATTCTATCTTTTGTTTGTATTTTACAGGAATCAGGGTGGGAATTGAGGACACCAGATGAAAGAATAGTTACATATTAGTCTAGGTTTTTATTTCATTACCTCTGTATTCTTTTATTTTGACTTTTGTATAGATATTGGAATAAGTATTTGTTGAGTAAAGTTCTTTTGATTTGGTGACAATTATCTCTGTAAACACAATGTAATGGTTGTATTCCTGTAATAAGGAATTCTCTTTTGTATTTCCTTTTCTATTATTTGTGTAATTATTTTAATGTAATTTACTCTTATTCTTTTGTTATAAAAAGAACAATGTACTACTCCATGTCTTCTAATAAATAATTATTTTATATTATAATCATTTAATAATTACCTTTCCTTATGGTTTACCTTTCTTTTTCTTTTATTGTAAAAGAATTTTGTAATACCTGCTTCAATTAATAAAATGTAAATTTTTCCTTGTATTACAGTTATATACTTATAATTATAACAATTCCTTAATCCCATATTTATATGAATTAAATTAAAGAATACTACTTTCTTATTTGTATTCTATTATATTATTTAATACATGCAAAATGAAATATTCTTATTTCTTTACAAATCTATTTTTATTATTTATTTACTGTTAGTGAACTAAATTGTTTATTCAGAATCAAAACTCAAACTTCTTCCTTCATAAACCATAAAACACTAAGGATCATGTCAAAATTCACCTCACTCATCTCAGATGATCTAAACCTAATTTATCGGAGTGAGAGAACTCTGAGTTACTCTAATTTTTTGGTTTGGCGCGAAAATTCCCCGGATTTTCTATGCATGAATGCAATGCACACATCTTAACCTAGCTTATTTCTAAGCTCTATTGCTGGGATATTACAATGCGGTCATGGGCATCCGGACGGTCCGGGTTGGGTGCTCCTACCCGATCCGAGAGACGGGAACCGGCAGGTCGTGGCGCTCTAGTTGGTGGAGGGGGAGGCGGTGGGTTGTTATTCACCGTTTGCTCCTAGCACGGCTGGCCCTTGTTGCTAGAGCTGCAGCGCTTGCTGCGGGCCTTAGCCGGAGGGGAGGACGCCTGCTGGGTCTCGCGGGGTGCGCCCTTGCTGTTGCCGGGCGGCTTGCTTCCCCTAGAGCAGCTGGGGTCCTTGTGGATCTGCCGGATGGCATCAGCCTGCTCATCTGCGATCCGGAGGAGCTCCTGCACCCGAGTGTGCTGCCGGTCTCACTCCTCGCCCTCCAAGATGGGCAGTTCGTCTGCTGCGGCTCGTGCCGCGCGTAGGTTCTTGATGGGTGTGTTGTAGGTGGGTCGGATGAGAGCGGGTTGTAGATCTGGCTCGCCATCCCTTTCCATCCTACCGCCTAGCTCGCCACCCCGGTGCCGTACTTGTCCATGCTGGCTTGGCTCCACAGTAGCCAGAGTGTGGCCGTGCATGTGGTCGTACTCGCGCTGGGTGATCTCGATTTGCTTCCTGGTCGCAGCCAGCTCCATGGCCTCCTGCAGGAGAAGCTGTCTCTCCATGGCAAAGTTGGCTTCCGCCTCCTCCGGGTTATCCCTGAGGTTAACCGGCATGAGAAGCCGGTTGATGGCCTCTTCCACCGGGTCCCTAGGCCACAGTGGAGCGGAAGTTCCGACCTCGTCCGCGCCCCGCTCTTGAGGCTGGCGGGGCTGAGAGCTGGAGCCGGCCATCATCACCTCGACACCACGAGGAGCGACGGAGGCACCGCTGCTGTGGTGCAGCGGCTCCGTGACGGAGATGATCTCCCTAGGGAAGTGTTCCGGCACGGTGGCAACATAGACAGGGAGGTCGCCGAAGAGCAGAATAGAGCCGTTTGCCAGAAACATGGATCCGGCGAAACACGAAACGTTGTCGATGACGCAGTCGAACTTGCTGAGCGTAAGCACTAGGCCAGAGGCCACGGCCTCACCGGCTGAAGTTCGGGTTCCCGTGCGGAACGTGACTCCGGTCGAAGCCATCTAGCCCCACGGTGGGCGCCAACTGTCGTTGTATTGGGAACGGTAGTACCTAAACAGGTTAGATAGAGGTGTGGGGACTAGCAGGGAAGCTCTCGATGGCGTCCACAGGCGGGATTAGATACGAGCAAGTGTAGAGAGACACGAAAAGTACCCAGGTTCGGAGCCCTCGTGGTGAGGTAAAGCTCCTACTCCTGCCGATCTGACTATGAGTGGTCTGCGGGCTACAATCGCTCCTGGAGCTGTATCTTCTATCTACCTCCTTAAATGCACTGAGACCAACCCTTGCTACTAGAGCCTTGCCTCTCCTTATATAGGTAGAGAGGCAACGGTCTTACTGGCCAGTCTGGCTAGCGGGCCCCATAGGCGGGTCCTAGACGGCTGGTCATCTACAGTATCCGATACACTTACATCCCATCGAGGTACATGCGGTAGGGTCGTCGTGGGTACAGTGAACGCCGTGAGAGTCTGTCGTCAGCATCTGGCGTCACCCAACAAAGTCTTCGGTATGGCCATGTAGTTGTGGGTCTTGTCATCATACCAGGGCGTACTGCGCACTATGTAGCATGTCGCCCTGTCCTCCTGATTGCATCCGGCTATGCTAATGTAGCCGGTCTTGTATCTTGTTGCTCCTCTTGGTTCTGGCTACCGTAAAGTAGCCGGTATGATTCGCTCGTATCCCGATGCGCTCAGCCAGCCGGATGCGACTAACTGTCGTAGTTCTTGTTCGGTTGGGGTATCCGGAGGTCATCCCCCCGACACGCACCATCTACTATGAGGACGAGCATTCCTCACAACATAGTGCTAGGGTAAGTGTCACAAAATAAATGCTCCCCAAAACACAAAAAGGAAATAGATAAAGGGGAAACAAAATAAATGAAAAAATATACAAAAAAAATCTCTGCCACGGTACAAAAAGTGCCCAAAATGCTGCCGTGGTAGAGACGCATAGATCCCGGTTCGTAAAATGCCCCTCCCCCTAGCGACAGCCAGCGGTCACGTGGACCGCCCTTTTATCCCGGTTCGCAGCCCAACCAGAACTAAAGGGTTGGGCTTTAGTTGTTGGGGTTCCGCGTACGAAAACAATAAATTTTTACTCTACGCCCCTGAACTCCTGAAGCTGCCAGGACCTATCTATTAGTAATACAGTAACGGGAGGGGCTTTTCGCGAACTTATCCTTAAAGACCAAAAAGCGTTGTCAACGCTCAGGGGAGCGTGGTTGATGTAGACGAGCCGAAGCCGACCTCAAGGTCGTGATGAAGTCCTTGCGCTCCTTGGATCCAACGACTTGAGTGCCTCAAGTGTGACACCTCGTGGGGAGTTACACATGTCCGGTGTCTGACGATGAATCCCGCTTCTCCGATCCAGCAGCAGTTGCGGAAGTAGAGCTCCCGGATCCGAATCCCGCAGCACGACAACGCTCCGCGGTGAAGATGTCTCTCGCTCGCGCAGTCCAGACTTGGGACCACGGTCATGAGAGAGAGGGGGAGAGAGAAAATATCAATTGTAGGTCCTCCCAAAAGTGGGGAGACCTTTATTGATTATTGGTGTATTTTTCTAGGCCAAATACCCCACTATATATAGGGGAAAGGGAGGTACTACCTCCCTCAAAGTCCCGGGGTGGGACTAAAGGAGAGGAGAGGGTGGGGAGGCCGCCGGCCAGCCCCTAGTGGGCCCCGCGGGGGGCTAGGCCCAGCCGGCCAGCCCCCTTGGCCCCTCTCCCTCTCTCCTTTCCCCTAATGGGCCCTCTCCCTCCGAAAATTGGCCCATTAAGCCTTTTTGACCTTTAATTGATTTTCTCTTTATTAAATAATTATGAATAAATGATTAAATCAATATTTAACATTCATTCACATATTATTCAACCTTCGTGGCCATGTAACACCTTCCACCTCCACTCCGGACTTACCGAAACCCTTCCGGTTTTCTCCCTTCGCTTCTTCGATGATTCCACCGATCCTATAAACACTCTCTAAGCATCATCAAGCCCTTAAGCGTGATACTCCACGGTTCGGGAGCACTCCAGACATGGTCGGGACACTCCCGCACCAATGATCGACAGAGGGACCTGGATGGCCATGTGACCCCTGTGCGTTCCACGAAGATCTTTCATCGTTTGAACCGGGACAGTCGTGTCTTATTCCCTTTGTCACTCGATACTTGCATTTCCCGAGATCTGATCAATGACATCATCATGTCGTGTTCAATCTCGTTACTGAACAATGCTACTTGACTCGTTCCGACAAGTGATATCCCCGTGATCAAATCACACGCTGCGCAGCTATTGGATATAACTTCTCCGAGTGGGCCCTTGAGTATCTTCCCGTCACATGGACGGACAAAGCCTGCTCTTGACATATATTGCCTCTACGGTTTCCTCCGAATACCTGAACACACCTTTATAACCACTGTTTTACCAGATGGCGTTTGATGCTATCTAAGCACTCTCGGGAGACAGTGATTGATATAGCCTCACGGTCTAAGGAATAGTATACGAGGATCCATTTCTAATCATCGTAACTTGAACTTCGTGACATGATTGGGTCACGATGTTTAGGTTGGGTATTAGTTCATCTCAGAATGAGATGACCTCATTTCCAACTGGCGTAAATGCCACCGGATCAGGAAACATGATCATCTGTTGACCAATGAACTAGTGACTAGAGTTTCACTGGGAACCCCTGGTTGTTTGTATATCACACGTGTATTGATGTTTCCACTCAACACAGTTATAGCATGATATAAAACTTAATCATAAACTATATGAAATATGATAATAGTCCTTACTACTATTTGTCTCTAGGGCATATTTTCAACATTGGTCCCAATTGCCCCGTCTCGGTTGGGCAACCGGGACTAAAGCCCCTTACAAACCGGGACAAAAGGCCATGTTTCTACTAGTGTGTAGTCCTATAATGAACTATCATCTTCCCATCCACATACACTTTACAGACACATTTGAACTGAACCTTGTGTAGAATGACAATCTTAATTACTCTAGGTACATACTTTAACAAACTTAAATGTTTCTGTCTTTTTTGTGTAGTACTTCTCTTCTAGTTTTGCCAAGAAGTATATGATGCCTTACATATCTGAAGGAGAAACCATCAACTTATCATGTGTTTCTTACCAAGATGTTATCAGTGCAGTTAAAGCAAAGTGTGATAATGAAGATACTATCAGTTTCACATCAAACTGGGAAGATTATATTCGCCAACACAAACTCCAGAAAGGTGATGTTTGTGCCTTCCAGTTCAGAGTTGAAGCGGGCTCTTTAATCATGACAGCGCATCTTTTCTAGTTGTTTGAATGTGTGGGTATTAATAAGATATGTACCTAGCTATGTGAGTTGTGAAATTGTTGTGTTGAGAAGTACTATATTTGTATAATAAATGTTCATGTTGATTCTGCTGAAGTTGCATTCTGTGTATTATGAGTTCTTTGTTATTTTGTTCCTAGTAGATATTATTTTTTATTGGGGGCTGAATTGTAAAAAAATTATATAGCATGCGCCACTAGATATCGTAGCACATAGTATTTTTGTGTCGTCGCACCTATTGTCCGACACCTGTCAGTGTTGGCCTACACTAGGCCGAGGCGTTAACGTCTTGATGTCGTGGTAGTGATCGCTCCACGGGTGTCGATGTGCCAAGCCAAAAAAAGTGTCATCAAAAAACTTTTCCAGACGCAGTTATTCCTAAAAAAAATTGTTGCGCCAGCACGAGCGCGGCGACTAGCCATGTACCTCAGCGTTTATAAGTGCCAGGGCCCATGATACGTGTTGTAGTACGCCAGCTGCCGCTCGACCTGGCGGTGCTCCCTCTCCTAGGCAATCATGATGAACCGGGCATGCGTTGCCGGACATAGGCTTGATACTCGGGGAAGTTGAGCCTCGTCCTCGCTACGTAATGCACTATCGCCATCCATCCGTAGACGCACGCCGCAGTCTCTTGGTTCCACCAAGTGCCAAGGTGGTGCTCGACGGATCGATGGTGATGGTCGCTGCCCACATGGGCACCTTTGTTGCCTTCTAGTAAATGTCACAATAATGCTCATCTACCATGTTATGCACGGGAGAGACAACAAATAGGAAATTCAAACTAATTACTCCCTCCCTCCCAAAATATAAGGTCCCTAAACTTTAGCCAAAAATTAACATCTTCTAAGTTTGACCAAGTTTATACGAAAAAATATGAATATCTACAATATCAAATGGACATTTTGAGAAACTATACTTTCTGGTGAATCTATTGATATTGATTTGGTATTGTGAACATTTATATTTTTATGTATAAATTTGGTCAATTTTAAAATATGTTGACTTTTGACTAAATCTTAGGCGTCTTACATTTTAGGAGGGAGGGAGTACTATATTTTAATAATATCCAAAGAAAACATGACCTTTGATATAAATAGGACATATGAAGTGCCCGAAATTTGCTGAAACGAAAATTAATCAACATTTCTGTAAAACATAGTCAAATCATTTATGTCGTCGGGCACTGGGTCCAGTATGTCGGAGGAGGAGGGGTCTGTGACATCCCTGTATCACCTAGGGTTGGACGGCAGTGGGTGCTGGCTGGATGAGAGTTGAGGGAGTGAGTGCATGATTCCTAGCCGGAGAAAAGAACGCGCAACCCGAACGCGCACGCCACGCAAATCCAGCCCAAGTGTTAAGCTGGGAAAGTGGAAAAACAAGCCGGTCCTGGACGCTGTTGGACCATGTCGTCTGTCCGCGTGCACGAATAGATTCGGATGGCTCAGTCCATTTGCCGGGGGCCTTTGAAGTTTCTCTAAGGATTGCCAGAACTGTATTTTTATTACGAAAAGACAGTAAAGGCTTCTTTTTATTGTATTAGAAAGAGGGTTACGGACCTACGCAATACACTTGCTACCCACCCATGGATATACGGTGATTTAAGCAACATGGATCAATTTTAGCTTGTTTTTCTAGTAGAACATGGATTTCTGGTGTATAAAAGTTGTTTCAAAATTTTGGTTTAAATTTGTTTTAGTCAAAGTCAATGGTGGGTTGTCTTTTTGCCACGTGAGTTGACTTTGACCAAAATAAATTCGAACAAATTTTCCGAAACCACTTTTGTACATAAAAAAATGGGACTTTTTACTAGGAAAACAATCTAAAATAGATTCATGTTGCTTAAATCATCGTATATTTATAGGTGGGTAGATAAAACTAACGCGGACTTTTGGCTTTTGGGTGCCACACACCCCATAACTGGAAAAATTAAAAAATAATTATAAAAAGATTAATTATTTTTAACTTTTTTTAAAATCAAAGATGATCAGGTATTATACTCGTAAAAAAATATTTGGAAAGGAAATGATTCGCTTGGTCTTTAGGGAAAAAAACAAAAACACAACGTATCATAGGTTAATAGTACGTGGTTATGGGGCGTTTCGCGTTTGTTTTTTTACCCAGGTCAAAATGAAAGTAATTTCCTAGGAAAATATTTTTATACAAGTACGATATCTGATCATCTTTGATTTAAAAAAAAAGTTAGAATTTTTTTAACCTTTTTTTAATTATTTTTTATTTTTTCCAGTTATGGGGGTGTGTGCCATCCGGAAGCCACATTGTAATTCTCCTATAAAACGGCTTACAAAAGTTGAGCCAGTTCGCATTTTCTTTGCTTCCACTCACACCTTTAATTAGCATGTACTCCCTCCGTTTATAATATAAAATGTTTTATCTTTTATGAAACGAATATTAAAACGAATGTATCTAGTCATGTTTTAGTGCGTAAGTTGATACATTCGTTTCACAAAATATAAAACATCTTATATTTTGAAATGAAGAGAGTACTAGTCAATTATTCCGTTGAAATTAGGTCGCAAGGCCTCTTCTAGGTGACTGATTGCCAAGAAGTCAGGATGGGAATGGGCCGGGTCGGCCCGCCAGGTCACCGACCCGACCCAAAAATTCAGATCCAATGGGTCGCGTGGGTCGGCCCTCAACAAGATTTGGGTCAAACGAAGCCGGCACCGAGTGACCCATTGGGTCAACAGGGCCGACCCACAACTCTCAACATTTATGTTGTATTTGAACAAAATATGAAGGCGCCTTTATCTTAAAGTTGTGACCTAGCTACTTATGTTTGCGTACATTAGTTTTGCTTAGCTTCTACTAGAAATCGGTTAACTTATGCTTGTGTAGCGTACATATGTGTGTGCACTTGCGCCTCTAGCCGGAGAACAAGTGACATGCCAACTATATGCAACAAATCGTTGCCTCTCCCCGGAAATTATATGGACGGACTGCAAAATCCAACAAAGATTATGCTAATAATTTTGTTACAAAACCTCCTAGTAATTTTGTTACAAAACATCCTAGTAATTTTGTTACAATATTTTAGAACTATCAAAATTTTTTATGAAAAATCTTATATTATTGTTAAATTTTGGGTCAGCCCTGGATACCAATTAGGCCAACGAGGCTATTGACTTTTATTGAAATGGGTCGATCTGTGCCCCCTAAAATTGGCCCAAGGCCATGGGCCTAGGTCCGGGTCGACCCATTCCTATCCCGACGAAGAAGTTTAAGAGCTCACCAAACAAAAGACGTAAAAAAAATCTTAATGCGTTTGGAATTGTTCAGAAGCCTTAAAAGGTTTAGAATAATACATTGAGGGTTTGAATAAACGTTCACGATGATTCAAAAAGATCATGAGTTTGAAAAAAGGGTCTTCACGAATTTAAGAAATTAATGATTCAAAAAACATATCCATACATATTCCCTATTATTATGCTCACTCCTTGCCAAAATATGGCGCATCTTAATTTTTTCAAAAAGCAAATCATATAAAGTTCAACTACTGGTTTATAAATTTAAATTTCTAGATTTATTATACTGTACATTTGTTTTTTAATAGTGCCTGTTAATAGGCCGCACCGTATGCAGCCCATTATACCAGGTAGCCCCTAGGTGAATATAGGAGCAGCCGCCGCCACCACCAAGGGGCCGTCCCGTCCCGTCCCCTCCTCTCCTCGTTGTCGTCAAGCTCGGGTCTCCGCCTTCCACCATTACTGCCGCGCCGCGTGACTCTCATGGATCCTCCGTGCAAGGAGGTGGCGGAACAACCGTCCTTCTACCTCCCGGACGAGCTGATCGAGGACATCTTCGCGCGATTGCCGGCTAGATCGGCGCAGCGCTGCCGCTGCCTCTACCGCGGCTGGGCCGCCGTGCTCTCCTCCCGTAGTTTCGTCGAGCGCCACCTCCGCCTCGCCAACCGTACTGGGTCGTCCGGCACTGGGTCGAGTATGTCGGAGGAGGAGGGGTCCGTGACATCCCTGTATCGCTTAGGGATGGGCGGCAGTGGGTGATGGTTGGGTAGAGTTGAGAGAGAGTGCATGATTCCTAGCCGGAGAAAAGAATGTGCAACCCAAACCGCACGACCTATCCGCGCCACGCAAATCCAGCCAATTAAGCTGGGAATATGGCAAAACAAACTGGTCCGTTGTACGTTGTTGGATCCTATCCTTTGTCCGCGCGCGAATAGATTCAGACAACCCCGATCCATTTGCCAGGAGCCTTTGAAGTTTCCCTAAGGATTGCCAGAACTATATATATTTTTTAATGGAAAGATAGTAAATGCCGCTTTTTATTGCATTAGAAAGAGGGTTACGGAGTTACGAAATAGACTTGCTACCCACATGGATAGCTACCCACCCGTGGGTATACGACGATTTAAGCAACACAGATCAATTTTAGTTTGTTTTCCTAGTAGAATGTGGATCTTTGGTGTACAAAAGTGGTTTCAGAATTTTGGTTTAAATTTGTTTGAGTCAAAGTCAACGGTGGGTTGACTTTTTGCCACATGAGCTGACTTTTATCAAAACAAATACAAACAAATTTACGAAACTACTTTTATACGACAGAAATCAGCGTTCTTTTAGGAAAACAATCTAAAATAGGTTCATGTTGTTTAAATCGCCTTATATCCATGGGTGGGTGGCTACCCACCGTTACTGAGCTATAAGAGCTATAAAACTGTTTACAAAAGTTGAGCCGTTCGCATTTTCTTCCACTCTCACTGTCAATTCGCATGTACTCTCTCCGTTCAAAAATATAAAAAAATTTAGCTTTGTGAAATGAATGTATCTAGACGATTTTTAGCGTATAGGTTCACTCCAAACCTCTACGAACCTATACACTAAAAGACGTCTAGATATATTCGATTCACAAACCTAAAACGTCTTATATTTCTGAACGGAGGGAGTACTAGCCAATTATTTGGTTAGAATTAGGTCTCAAGGCCTTTTCTAGTTGACTGACCACCAAGAAGTTTAAGAGATCACCAAACAATAGATGTAAAAAAATCTTAATGTGTTTTGAATTGTTCAGAAGCGTTAACAGGTTCAGAATAATACATTGAGGATTTGAATAAATGGTCACGATGAATCAAAAAAATCATGAGTTTGAAAAAAAAGAGTCTTCAAGAATTTAAGAAATTAATGATTCAGAAAACATATCCATACATATTCCATATTATTATACTCACTCCTTGCCAAAATATAGCGCATATTAATTTTTTTTTAGAGTGGGCGCATCTTGATTTTTCAAAGAGCAAAGCATATAAAGTTCAACTACTAGTTTATAAATTTAAATCTCTAGATTTATACTGTACAATTGCTTTTTTAACAGTGTTTGTTAATGGGCCGCACCGTATGCAGCCCACTATACCAGGCGAGGCAGCCCCTAGGTGAATATAGGAGCAGCCGCCGCCCGCCGCCGCCGCCAGGGGCCGTCGCGTCCCGTCCCCTCCTCTCCTTCGTTGTCGTCAAGCTTGGGTCTCCGCCCTCCACCATTACTGCCGCGCCGCGTGACTCTCATAGATCCTCCGTCCAAGGAGGCGGCGGAACAACCGTCCTTCTACCTCCCGGACGAGCTGATCGAGGACATCTTCGCGCGATTGCCGGCTAGATCGGCGCAGCGCTGCCGCTGCCTCTCCCTCGGCTGGGCCGCCGCGCTCTCCTCCCGTAGTTTCGTCGACCGCCACCTCCGCCTCGCCAACCGCCGGGATGGCTCCCGCTCCCGCAGCCTCTTCTTCCTCCCCGACTACGACTCGATAACCGACACCGCGCCGCACGCCTGGTCGCCCGAGCGCCCCCTCGTCACCGTCCGCTGCGACGATGAGCGCCTTCGCCACGTTGCCGCCGTTACCCGCCAGTGCCGCGGCCTCGTCGTCCTGGAGGCATCCAGGCCTCCGGATGTTCTCGACAACTACTTCTCCGGGCCGCACTCTAGCTCCAGGCCGGTGTTAAACCACTACGTCTGCAATCCGTCCACCGGCCAGATGACCGCGCTCCCCAAGGGCAAGGAGGCATTCGGCGTGTGGCCGCATAACCATGACAGCTTAGGGATTGGCTACGACGCAAGCATCCAGAAGCACAAGGTGGTGCGACTCTACTGCCGCGGCGCGCTCCATCCGGCGTGCGTGCGAGGTCTTTGTACTAAACTCCGCCATGGAACACTGGCGGCCACCTGCCGGTGCAGCCTGACAGGGAGATGCCACCGGGCTTTGCGACGGATTACTGCACCGACCAGAGCGTCTTTGCGCAGGGCCACCTGTACTGGGGTGCCCAGCCGCACAGGAAATTCAACTACGAAAGGGTCATCATATACTTCTCCATCACCGACGAGGTGTTTGGGATCTTGCCACCGCCGCCAGTTCAGCATCTGTACCCCTGTCGGATAACGGAGCTAGACAGCCGCCTCTGCCTCTTCAACAATACCGATAGTTACGATCGCGGTTTCGACATTTGGGTGCTGCATGACCACGGGGCTGGCATCTGGGGTATCCGTTGCCGCATAGATCTCCACAGCGCGTCATTGGCTGGCAGGCGGTTTACATGCTCTTCCCGGATCATCCCGCTTGACATTGTTGACGATGGCAGCCACATCCTGCTCAGACCGGATCCTTATGGTATCCGAAAAGAAAATTCAGGCGCCCACCAACTTTACGTGTACAATCCTGCGACCGGAGATGTGGAGGACCTCCTCGCCGACGGCGGCATAATCTGTCACCACACCGTGGCCCGAAGAGTTGCAGTGCCATATGAGGAAAGCCTTGAGCCAACCGGTTTTTCTGATACTAAATAACAATCATGAGTAAGTATTCTTTTCCATACCTACATTGTTACTAGTTTGCACTGCCTTGTGTTGCTCTTGTCTCTAACCATTTAGTCGAGTGCTGAATAGTTCAGTCCCAGTTTGTTTAGCTTTCATCCAACTCACAGCCACCTTTACCGAGATCAAGCTAGACTATAACTCTGCTATTATTACATCACATATGAATAAATTCTCTTGGTGTGAAGTTCAGACTTTTGTACTTGGGTATATGCTCTTTTCCATGGGGATCATTGCTAACCAAGTTCTGCAATTTGGTAGCTTGCTCATAGGTTCATCACTGGTTTGCAATGTATCTGTAAGAATCTCAGTTTCTCATTACAAAATAGCAAATTAATTGCTGAGTTTGTTCTTGAAACAGTTCAACACCACTCCCTACTGAATTTTGGAGGCTCATCAGATGTGGGGTGCATATCTTTCAGCAACATAAAGTTCCTCTGCCATTGTCTTCTACTACGCCTTGTTTTTTTTTGTTTTTTTTGCGAACGACTACGCCTTGTTTTTTTTAATGGAGTAGTATCTATCTGTAAGAGAGCAATATTTAGTTTTTGGATGCAATTTTGAGGTTTGAGCTAGTGCCATTTGCCTAGTATCAATATAATTGCCATGCATTGACAGGAAGGATGATGCTTGCTTTTTTCTGACATTTTGCTAGAACTGTTGCACCTTCCTGCCATATTTAGAGGAGATTTAATAATAAGATGAATAATGCAAATTGTATGGCGCTTAAAGTAACTGTTTTACGACAGTTGATAGTGACCTGCTCTGTTCAATTTACTGCCTGCCTTTTACTTTCCATCAAACAATAGTGGTTGACTGGAATTAACACATCTCCCTCAATGTTAAGATTGTTAGTTGATCCTACCATGGCTGTAATAAATAGGTGACGAGGATGAATTTCACATAAGTTAGTACATAGTAGTCTCAATCATGGCCATATTCATCTCGCATTAACACCAAGTGTTGGCTTGTTTCGTGGATCAGCCTAACGAGTGTCAAAAGGTTTTATTTAGGAAGCGTGATCGTCCTATATGTGTATTGGCACCCTGTTGTCATTGGGCTCCTCAGAACATCACAAATGAAAATTATCTATTTTCCCTTTCTTATATTTCCTATCTTTATATCCGTGTGTTGCTATTTTGTCCCAGTGAATATTCACTTAATTTATTTATTTATTTAGGACATTATAACTGTGCAACCTTCCGGCCCTCTCACGCCCTCAACGTTTCTGGCCGTCCAATCTCCCATCCAGATAGATTTTGGCCGTTTGATATCGATTTGGCACCGTAGTCGGCGTAGTGGGCTAGAGGGTAGCTACTCTCGTGGTAAAATCGGTGCTCTCTGGTTAAATGAGCCTCGTAATCGGACTCTTGTGCTCAACTGGGCCAACTGGGGCCTTCGGTGCAGAGCGTCAAGCTTTAGTCTATGGCCAAAAGCAGATGGGTGGGGACACCAAAGCACATCTCAAAGTAGATAGACAACAAAGGGGCAACAAGAGTGGAGCCGCTCCCTTCCCTGAGGAGATCTCCTTCCCGACCTCTCCTTTTCTCACCGGTGAGCAGTGAACCTTGGGGGTGTTGTCGCCATCATGAAGCACTACATTGGTGGGATACTACCTTCCTATACGAGTTTGCCTCTTGTTGCTGCCGTCCACCTCTCGGGCTCTCGGCCCCGATCCCGAGTGCCGCCACGACGCTGGCTGCCTCCATGGCTCCATGGCCTCTACGAAAACCTAGCGAGCAAGTGGGTGAGGTCCTTTGTCCAACATTGGAGACAGAAGTCGACGAGGGAAACCGGAAGGTGGCGAAAGCACCAATCCTCGGCCTCCACACTAGCGAACCAGCGAGAGCAGCGGCACGAGACACTGTGTGTCCCGTACTCGCATCCCCTGTGTTCATGTCGATGGCGCCCACTGCTAGAGCATGGTCGATGATGACCACGGCCCTCCCCATTTCTGCAGCGATGATTACGATACAACTGTTGCGCCCGGCGACAGTCGTGTCCCCTCCTTCTTCCTTGCCCTCAGCCTCCAGGCCCTCCAAGATGATTGATCAGTAACGGGGAGAATAATCTTCCAGGTAACCTATCCTTACTTTTCTTCTTCCAGGTAACCTATCCTAACGAGATTAGTGGATCGTGGATCAACCACGTTTTTTCTGTAACAATAAAAGGGAATGAGAAAGTCAGAAAAGCTGTGCGACATTACGCAGCGCAAATCTCTGTGTGCCTACTCTGTTCTTCCTCAATTTCTGAGCGAGTTGTGAGAGGAGAGACGACATTTGGTATCAGAGCCATGTCGACCAGTTCACAGAGACAAGCGAGGGCGGCGAAGGCGGCAGAGGATGGAGCAGCGGCGGGGAAGGAGAAGGGGAACCAAGGCGGCGTGACGGGCAGATCGAGGCTGCCGGCAGCGCGTCGCGCGTCGACGTCCCCAACCCGTCGCGGGCGCAGCCTGGCCAGGCGCCGCGGCGGTGAAGTGGTCGTGCGTGAGCGTGTCGTGAGGGAGAGCGGCGGCTCTGCCCAATACCCGATGCTCACCCGCACCAACTATGCCGAGTGGGCCACGGTGATGCGCATCCAGTTCCAGGCCGCTCACCTATAGGATGCGATCGAGTTCGGGGTCGACGATCCGCTCGACGATCGCATGGCCCTGTCCGCACTCCTCCGCGCGTTCCCGCCGGAGCTCGTGCGCACGCTGGCGGCGAAGGACAGCGCCAAGGGCGCTTGGGAGACCATCAAGAGCATGTGCCTCGGGTGCGAGAGCATCCGCGAGGCGAAGACGCGCCACTGCGAGTACGAGAACCTCGCGTTCAAGCCAGGTGAGGGCATCGAAGAATTTGCTATTCGTTTGACGAATTTGCTTAGTGATCTCGAGCTCCTCGGCGACCCCATCGATGAGTACAAGGCGGTCATGAAGTTCCTCCGCGTGGTGCCACGCAAGTACTGCCCGATGGCCATGGCAATCGAGCAGACGACGCGCCTCAGGGATCTCACCATTGAGGATCTCTACGGGCGGTTGCTGACGGCGGAGGAGGGCTACGACCTCGACGACGCAACTGACGGCGTAAACAAGCTCCTGCTCACTGAGGAGGAGTGGAAGGCACGCCGAAGGCAGCCCAGGAGTGGGGGCAACTACCCCTCTGGCAGTTCCAGCGGCGGCGGCAAGTCCACGCCCAAGCCAGAGAAGGGCAAGCAGCAGGCCGGCGGCGGCGAGGAGCTCGACCACGATCGCTGCAGGTACTGCAAGAAGGGCCACTAGGCCCGAGAATGCCGCAAGAAGAAGAGGGACGAGGAGTCTCACCTAGCGCAAGCCGAGAACGCTGGCGCCGAGGACGACGCGCACATGCTCATGGAGCGCGTGGTCAAGATCACAGAGCCGCAGGACTCTGACTTCGTGCACGTCGAGCTGGTGGAGGAGCGCGCCTACCTGAACCAGGTGGAGGGCGACCACGACGCGCGCTGGTTCCTGGACATAGGGGCCAGCAACCACATGAGCGACATCGAGTCGAGCTTCACCAACATGGACCGGCGTGTCGGCGGCACGATCAGGTTCGGCGACGGCTCGGTCATGGAAATCCGCGACCGTGGTCAGGTCATCTTCATCGACCTGGACGGCGGCCACTGCGTCCTCAACGGCGTGTACTTCATCCCCCGGCCCAAGAGCAGCATCATCAGCGTGGTGCAGCTGGACGAGAGCGGCTGTGAGTCGCGGATCAAGGGCGGCTTCTTCATCCTCATCGATCGACGAGGTCGTGTCATCGCCAAGGTCAAGCGTGCCGGCAACCGCCTCTACCCCTACGAGCTGAAGCTGGCGCGGCCGGTGTGCCTCGCCGCACGATGCGCCACCGACGATGCGTGGCGCTGGCACACAAGATATGGGCACCTGAACTTCCAGGCACTTAGGAGGCTGGGAGCCACGCAGATGGTGACCGGAATGCCCACGGCCGACCATGTCGACGAGCTGTACGACAGCTGCCTCGCTGGCAAGCAGCGACGGGCGTTGTTCCCTGCAGAGGCCAAGTACCGTGCCGAGCAGCGCATTGACCTTGTCCATGGGGATCTTTGCGGGCCGATTGAACCTGCTACACCAGGAGGGCGGCGGTATTTTCTCCTGCTCGCTGACGACATGTCCAGGTACATGTGGATCAGGCTGCTGCGCACCAAGGACGAGGCAGCAGCTGAGATCGCACTGTTCCAAGCGCGAGTGGAGGTGGAGACTGGCCGGATGCTCCGTGCCCTTCGCACTGACCGCGGAGGGGAATTCACCTCCGTTGAATTCGGCGAGTACTGCACCGAGCGCGACGTGCAGCGGCAACTGACCGCGCCGTACTCTCCGCAGCAAAACGGCGTGGTGGAGCGTCGGAACCAGACCATCGTAGCGATGGCAAGGAGCATGATGAAGTGGTCAAAGATGCCTGGCCGGTTTTGGGGGGAGGTCGTGACTACGGCTGTCTTCATCCTCAACAGGGCACCGACGCGCGCCGTGGCCGGCAAGACTCCATATGAGGCCTGGCATGGCACGAAGCCACCAGTCCACTTCCTCCGCACGTTTGGGTGTTTGGCGCATGTCAAGATCGTCAAGCCAAACCAGAAGAAGCTGGAGGACAAGTCCAGGCCGATGAAGATCATCGGCTATGAGGAGAACGGTGTCAACTATCGCGTGTACTTCCCTGTTGGCAAGCGCGCGCATGTCACGCGTGACGTGGTCTTCGACGAGGGCAAGGCCTAGAACTGGGATGAGGAAGGAGAGACAGTAGTACACGGCGAGGACAGCTTCTCGGTAGAGTACCTCGTCGCGCCCGTCATCGCGGCGCGCTCTATCACTCCAGCACCTGCGTCGAGCACCTTCCCTGCACCAGCCATGCCACCTGTCGTGACTCCTGCTGCGGCATGGCAATCTCCTGAACCAGCTGCTAGGGCAGAGTAGCCTGCCGTGGAGTTCGCCACGCCACCAGCCGCTCTGGATCCTGAGCTATTCGACGCCAGCAACGTGACCGGCGATCCCCACCGTCACTGATCTCATTGGTCCTGAGGTAGTGGCACCTGGGCTGGCAGACCACCTCTTCATCTCAGCAGAGGAGCCTGGGAGCGTTGGAGAAGCTGAGCGTGAGCCGTGCTGGCACGCAGCGATGCTCGAGGAGATGACGGCAATCGAGGACAACCGCACCTGGGAGCTCGTTGATCCTCCACGCGGATACAAGCCCATTGGCCTCAAATGGGTGTTCAAGGTCAAGCACGACGAGCACGTCGCCGTCGTCAAGCACAAGGCGAGGCTCGTCGCTAAAGGGTACGTGCAGCAGCAGGGGATCGATTACGAGGATGTCTATGCTCCAGTAGCGCGAATTGAATCAATCCATCTGCTACTTGCTCTCGCTGCTCAGAAGGGCTGGGAAGTCCACCACATGGATGTGAAGAGTGCGTTCCTGAACGGCGAGCTCCAGGAGGTGGTGTACGTCGTGTAGCCGCCCGGTTTCATCGTCGCTGGGCAGGAGGGCAGGTACTGCGCCTCCACAAGGCTCTGTACGGCCTGAAGCAGGCACCACGGGCTTGGAACGCCAAATTGGATGCCACCATGGCATCGCTTGGTTTTCAGCGGTGCGAATCTGAGTACGTCATGTACATCTGCGACAAGCTGCTCGTAGGAGTGTGTGGATGATCCCATCATCACCGGCCAGAGCGTCGATGATATCCAGCGCTTCAAGGACGAGATGAAGAACTCATTTCGCATGAGTGATTTGGGGATACTCAGTTACTATCTGGGCGTCGAGGTGCAGCAGAACGCCAGCGGTATCACCCTCTGCCAGAGCGCGTACGCCAAGAGCGTTCTGGAGAAGGTGGGCCTCGCAAGCTGCAAAGCTGTGTAGGTCCTGATGGTGGTAAAGCTGAAGATGAGCAAGGCCAGCACGACGAAGCTGGTCGACGCCACCATGTACAGGAGCGTGGTAGGCAGCCTGCGCTACTTGGTTCACTCGCGGCCTGACATTGCCTACGCGGTGGGCTAGGTGAGCCATTTCATGGAGCAGCCAACTGAGGAGCACTGGGCTGCGGTGAAGCATCTGCTGCGTTATGTGGCTAGTACTCTCGACTACGGGTGCCGCTACAAGAGGGAGACCGGCGAGCCAGGACTCGTTGGTTTCAGCGATAGCGACATGGCCGGCGACGTCGACACAAGGAAGAGCACCACGGGAGCTCTCTTCTTCCTCGGCGACAGCCCTGTCAGCTGGCAGACGCAGAAACAGAAGGTGGTGGCGCTATCGTCATGCGAAGCCGAGTACATCGTGGCCACCACTGCAACGTGCCAAGGTATTTGGCTCGCAAGGCTGCTCGGTGAACTCACTGGGGAAGAACCGAAGGAAGCAATGTTGATGGTGGACAACAAGTCCGCAATTTCTCTCATTAAGAACCCGGTGTTTCACGATAGAAGTAAGCACATTGATCTCCGCTACCATTTCATTCGTGAGGTTGTGGAGAACAAGCAGATTCAGGTCGAATTCACCAGTACGGAGACGCAGCTCGCTGATATCCTGACGAAGCCTCTCGGCCGTGTCAAGTTCCAGGAGATGTGGTGCAAGATTGGAGTCAAGAAAATAAAGTAAGAATGTGCAGGTCTTGGGGGAGTTTGTGGCATAATCCCTACACATTCAGGTTCTAGGTTCAGTTTCAGAGTCTGTTTTGACAGTTTAGCCTCTGTCAGTAGTAGTTTCAGAATAGCATCTAAACTTAGTCGTTTCCAGTTAAGTTTGGATAGGTTGTTATGTAACAAGCTGTTGGCACACGATCTCCTCGTGGGATGGCACGAGATTAGTGGATCGTGGATCGACCACATTTTTTCTGTAACAATAAAAGGGAATGAGAAAGTTAGAAAAGCTGTGCGACATTACGCAGCGCAAATCTCTATGTGCCTACTCTGTTTTCCTCTCTGTTCTTCCTCAATTTCTGAGCGAGTTGTGAGAGGAGAGACGGCAGATAAGTATTCCAATTTTTTCATCTACACATTGTTTGTAGGGCTCATATCCATTTGCCACATGATCCACTCACAAATTCCCTAACACAATTACTAGACGAGATATATTCTTTCGGTCACTACCTAACATTTTCGCGTCCAAATAGATGGGCGTGGCAACGCGCATAACTACACCAAACAGAAGCTCTCTCACGCCCTCAACATTCTTGACCGTCCGATCGCCTTCCCTGGCCATTTATGAAAGTCCGGTCGCCTTCACTGGCCATTTCTGACCGTTTGATGTGCTCTAATACCCTTAGTGGGACGAATGTCTAGAGGGCAGCTACTCTGGAAAACAAATTGGAGGCCTGGGGTTTATTTGGGCCCGTAGAAAGCCCATGTAGCTTTGCCTCAGCTGCCGAGTGTAGTCCAATGAACAAACCAAATTTCCGTTCAGGAAAAATATGAGAGAGGGGATCATGGGAGGAGGCGAACCGGCGACGCAGCCACGCAGGGAGCGAGCTGAATCACTAGGTGATGTGGCCTCGAGCATGCCCCCTCCACCTCCTTTTGCACATGCGCACCACTGCTTCCGTAGCAGCCGCGCCACCACACACACAGATATTGTTGCCGCCGTTGACCGTCAGGATGAGCTTGCTGATGAGGTGACCTCGATGCTGCAACCACATCAGGTCTGCCGCCGCCGCGAGGCGAGCTGTGGGCGCTGCCGCTCTATGTCGATGTTGGTGGAGCGTGACGGCCTCACTGACGAGGATGAAAAGATCGAGATCGCGGGCGGTGCGGAGGTTCGGATCAGCTTGCAACGGCACCTAGCTAGCCTAAGGTTTTCCTGGATGACACCTATAAGACTATAAGTCTATAACTGACAAGCCTGTTACACAGGTCTGAATTTCTGAAGGTTCAAAAGGTTTTCAATGGTAGTAAAGAAAGACAGAAGGATCAGTACTAAAACTCTAGAAAGAGTAAGACTATAAGAGACATGATAGGCATGGTATGCCTTCTGGCCGTCTTTTTCTTATTTATTAAACTTGAGTAGATGACTATTTTCAGTTCTCTCATAGCTTTAACTGGCGGTTGGGTCCCAGTTCCCTATACACTGCCTTGAAACTTCTGTCTGCATCCAAATTGAATCTTTAAAGTACATGTTCTATTATCTGACTGTGGAATACATGGTTAGGAAGTAGATAATGTTTACTTAGATCATCCATCTCCAATACTCTATTGGAACCAGTGTGTTGCAAATATGTCCAAGTATATTGGACTGGACTAATTTTGAGTTTTTGGGTCAATTTCTACTGATACACATCGTGGGAAGTCATGAACTGCGAGCTCAGCAACAGAGCAGCGGACCGACTGTGGATTCGAATCCAAGGTTAAGGTAATTACTGATTTGAATTTTTATTTGAGGAGGCATTATATTTTCAGCTCTTCAAAACAATGATGGCAGGTATCATGCATGTGTATCCTTCACCCTTTGTCATGTCCTAATTTTCGAATCAAATTATTTTGCAGGTTCAGTTCATCCTAGTTTGGTTCAATCATTCCGTCAAATATTGGCAGCTCTCATGGTTAATTGGATTGTGGTATTTTTATTTGACAATTTGCAGATCTAACGCTAAGGTTGGTTATTTTCTACTTCCGTGTACTTTCTCTTTTTGTTCATGATCCTAACAATCTATTTACCTAATGGACGGGAACGGCAATGCCACTCCTACATTATCTAGTATCTAGCATTGCTTGACAATTTCTTGGTTTCATGGAAAGCATACTTTCCCAATAATGCGTGCTAGCAGTTTGCATTTTATTGCACTACTTTGCACATCTTCAACCACCTAAATCAAATGTGCTATTGTAAGTAATTTCATTATCTACATTGCATCCTTTGTTGCTTGGGGGAGTGGAAAAGCAATACTCCTTCCCATCCAAATTAATGGACTCAGAGGGAGCAAGTCTTTTTGAGAACTCTTGCAGACATGTAAATTTGCTGAATTAGTAGCAGCACTGAATAGTAACCGACAAACATTATGCGCGGACAGCTCAATGAAACAGATGCTTAGCAAATGGGAAACTAAAATCCACTTTTTTTTACGATTTTCTTTGCGGTAGTATGGCAAGTTCCTTGTTTCTTGCAGAAAAAATGGAGAAATCCAGCATTATCTGTCCCGAGCCGTACGTATACCAGTCACTAGTATACTTTCGTTTTGTATTTATTTCATATCTCAAACAAGCCCTAACTAAGCATGGAGCAATTCAATATGAAACCTATCGTGTCTAGAAGACTACGTTCAGACCCAGGGCATGCATGGGCTACAGGGGCTACAGGTCCGACTCTATTTTTCGGGGCCCTTTGATGAAGTCGACAAAAGGGCCCCTAATCACAATATATATATGTATATATGTGTGTATAATTAGATATATAGACGATATATGTGTCAATTTCACTTGCAAAATATTTAAAACCATATAAACACACACGATTCATAGCGAGATGTCTATAAATAATTGTCAAGCATTAAAGCATTGTGATATGTAGATTGAAAAAATAAAAATGGTAGAAAACATAACAAGTATTCCATGCTAGCGAATACCTCAAAAGAAAAACCAGCCTCCAATGAGTTTATCGATAATTAAGTTTCATTAAGTTTCAGTTCTTCGAAAAAAGTTTCTTCATGCATTTCTAGATGCAAAATCATTGAGGACAGTATCAAGATTAATGTTGTCCAATATATTTTTCTCAATACAACACATAGCTAAGGCATTCAATCTGTCAGTTCTTCAGTAGCTTTATTTTAGAGAAACTTCTTTCAGCTGAGGTCACAGTCACAAGTGAAGCCAAAAGGACCCGATAGGCAACTGAGACATTTAGATAGTAGTTTACCGCTGTAATGAATTGAAAAATCTTATGCGCTAACATCAAATTATTTGGCAAAGTTATTTGCAACACCTTTAACTCAGAGAAAAAAACATCAAGATCGACATCACATGAATTCTTATGAGTAAAAGTTTCTGCAAAAGTAGTGCAAGATTTTCGTAAATTACTATCATCCATGGACTTCAAATTCTTTGAGTTGAATAAGAAACCAAATACCTTTTCAAATCCCCCCGCTGATCAAATCGACTATTTAATAAAGTAATTGCAGTGTCAATAATGACAAAAAGTAAGAATTTTAAAAGATTCAATAGTTGACAACTATAATTCTTCTTCTTCATCATTGATTTCATCAAAATGCTTCTTCCTTTTACTTTGAAATATTCTACGAAAAGTTGGCTCTGTGTTCATAGAAGATGCAAGGTTTTTGGCACTTTTAATGCTAGTATCGAATTCTTCAACTCTGAACTTCTGAAAAAAATTCAATTACCCCTTAAATGTGTTTGACGTTAGCATTAATGCACATAATTTTTTCGTGTAACTTTTTGCCCACCATATTTATAGAAAATAAAATCTCATGTCAAATAACCATACCAACTAAAGTCTCAAATTTTCCAATTGCTTTATATAAAGATTGAGCATCACTAACCGTAGATGGATCATCAGTAGAAGCCTTCTCTAGTTCCTTCAAATCTAATCTTACTTGGGAAATTTAGAACCTTATAGGTTGCACACTCTTTATTCGACTCTCCCAAGTATATGACAATGGTTTGATACTCAAATTTGGAACATTATCAAGCAAAAAATTCCACCTCTTAGTAGAACGTGCAAACAATACATATATACGTTGGATAATACCGAAGAATGAAATAGCTTGTTCGCATGATTTCACCATATCACAAAGAGTGAGATTCAAACTATGACATGCACATGGCATATATAATGTTTTCGGATTTACTGTAAGTAAACGATTTTGAACATTTTGCCTTTTCCCTTCATGTTGGAACCATTGTTATCACCTTGTCCCCTCACATTAGCAACATCCAAGCCAAGAGTATCCAATATATCTAACAATACATTAAAAAGCCCCAATCCTGATGTGTCATCAAACTTTATGAATCTTAGATAAAACTCCTCCACTCTCGGGATGTCATTTGACATATTGACACAACACTCAATTAGCGTCATTTGTTCTTCATATGGGTCACATCCAGGGTACAATCCAAGATAACAGAAAAATACTTCGCATCCTTGATGATCTTTAACATAACCTTTCTCATAGCATTGGCAAAGAGCGAGATCAACTTATTTTGAATGTTCTAGCCAAGATAATGATGAGGAATTTCCATAATTTCCGAATTTGATCATGTGATGCAAAAACATATTAAGCGCATTCAAAACAATGAAATTCATCATCATTATCTTGGCCAGAACATTCAAACATAAAGGGAAAAAAATTCATCATCATTATCTTGGCGAGTTTAATGTATTGTTAGATACATTGGATGCTCTTGGCTTGGATGTTGCTAATGTGAGGGGGCAAGGTGATGACAATGGTTCCAACATGAAGGGAAAAATCAAGGTGTTGAAAATTGTTTGCTTACAGTAAACCTGAAAACATTATATATGCCATGTGCATGTCATAGTTTGAATCTCACTTTATGATATCGTAAAATCATGCGAACAAGATATTTCATTCATCGGTATTATCCAACGTATATATGTGTTGTTTGCACGTTCTACTAAGAGGTGGAAGATTTTCCTTAATAATGTTCAAATATGACTATCAAACCATTGTCAGTTACTCGTTGGGAGAGTTGAATAAAGAGTGCAACCTATAAGGTTCTAAACTTCCCAAGTAAGATCAGCTTTGAAGGAACTAGAAAATGCTTCTACTGATGATCTAGCTACGGTTAGTGATGCTCAATCTTTGTACAAAACATTTGGGAAATTTGATACTTTAGTTGGTATGGTTATTTGACATGAGGTTTTATTTTCTATAAATATGGTGAGCAAGAAGTTACAGGAAAAAAATGTGTGCATTAATGCTACTGTCAAACACATTGAAGGGTCATTGAATTTTTTCAAAAGTTCAGAGTTGAAGGATTTGATACTAGAATTAAAAGTGCCAAAAATTTTGCATCTTCTATGGACATAGAGCCAAAATTTCGTACAAAACGTCAAAATAAAAATAAGAAGCATTTTGATGAAATCAATGAAGAAGAAGAATTACAGTTGTCGGCTATTATTGAATCTTTAAGAATTTCTTACTTTCTTGTCATTGTTGACACTACAATTGCTTCATTGAATAGTTGATTTGAGCAGCTGGAGGATTTTGAAAAGGTGTTTGGTTTCTTATTCAGCTCAAAGAATCTGAAGTCTATGGATGATAGTAATCTACGAAAATCTTGCACTCTTTTTGTAGAAACTTTTATTCGTAAGATTTCGTGTGATGTCGATTTTAATGATTTTTTATCTGAGTTAAAGGTGTGTTGCAAGTAACTTTGCCAGATAATTTGATATCAGTGCATGGGATTCTTCAATTCATTACAGCCGTAAATTGCTATCCAAATGTCTCAGTTGCCTCGGATCCTTTTGACTTCACTTATGAATGTGGCCTCAGTTCAAAGAAGTTTCTCTAAAATAAAGCTACTGAAGAACTGTTTGAGGTCAACTATGTTACAAGACAGATTGAATGGCTTGGCTACGTGTTGTATTGAGAACAATATATTGGACAACATTAATCTTGTTTGTGTGCTCGATGATTTTGCATCTAGAAATGCACGAAGAAGCTTTTTTCGAAGCACTGAAGCTTAATTATCGATGTACCCATTGGAGGCTGGTTTTTTTGAGGTATTCGCTAGCATGGAATACTTGTTATGTTTCCTACCATTTTTATGTTTTCTATCTAAATATCACAATACTTTAGTGATTGACAATTATTTGTAGACATCTCGACTATGAACGTGTGTGGTTATATGCTTTTAAATATTTTGCAAGTAAAATTGGCATATATATCGTCTATATATCGAGTTATACGTACACATATATATTATCATTAGGGGCCATTTTGTCGACTTTGCCCAAGGGCCCCGGAAAATATGATGTTGCAATGTTTTCGAGACTGTTTGTTTGGGCCTTCTGAGCAGCATTGCACGGAGAAAAACCAGGATCCCAACCAAACACGAGTTTGGACCACGGCATAACACGAGACCTAGCTTTATCCTGCTAAGATCTGTTTCCTAGCATCGGGTGCGAATTTGATCATACAACGATATAATTACCACATGGGACTGACTGAGTGACTGGGGAGGCTCTACCAAGATGCCCGGCCGGATGATGGCCACTATGCATAGCAACGACCCAACATATGGGATAAACATCACAAGCAAGATTTCCATCCTTCGGTATCCAAATTAAAACAGCTCATGATCAAAAGTTTAGCTTGACATGTTAGTGCACACAATTAAGCATCTGCAGTGTTCCACAAGAAGACACCTCACCTAGCTAGGATAGAGCCTATAAATGATGACCAAGTCCAGCTCAAGGAAAACACACTCTTCCGAATTCCAATAATCAAAATCCAGAAAATTAGATAGACATACACATATCCACACAGACGAGAGAAGTCTGAGAATGTTTCATGGCGGTGGTAGGGGCAAGACGGTGGTTGCGAGCACGGGCAATGAGCTGCCTATAGACGGCGTGGTGCGGGTGAGGAAAGTGGAGAGGATCCAGCCCTACAACCTCGTCTCTAGGCCATCGATGCAACACGCTACCTCACCGGCCACGTCCTGGCCGACGGAGAGCCTGGCCGTCAGTGTCGTCCGGGTTGCAGACGTAGTGGACGACAAACCTGACGGCTTCCTCTCGGTTCCTATCGCCTAGAACTACCGTCGCGTGTGATAAGCGACATGTGTGCAGTACAGTGTAACATGAAGTCAGTGGGACACGCACTATGGCTCATGGACAATCACAATAGCATAGCAGATAAGAGGAAATAAACAAAAGATAAACATGACAAGGAAATATCGTCTAATAATCCTTCAAAAAAGTTTGATGCTACTGTCAAACACATTGAAGGGTCATTGAATTTTTTCAAAAGTTCAGAGTTGAAGGATTTGATATTAGAATTAAAAGTGCCAAAAAATTTGCATCTTCTATGGACGTAGAGCCAAAATTTTGTACAAAACGTCAAAGTAAAAATAAGAAGCATTTTGATGAAATCAATGAAGAAGAAGAATTACAGTTGTCGGCTATTGAATCTTTAAGAATTTCTTACTTTCTTGTCATTGTTGACACTACAATTGCTTCATTGAATAGTTGATTTGAGCAGCTGGAGGATTTTGAAAAGGTGTTTGGTTTCTTATTCAGCTGAAAGAATCTAAAGTCCATGGATGATAGTAATCTACGAAAATCTTGCACTCTTTTTCAGAAACTTTTATTCGTAAGAATTCGTGTGATGTCGATCTTCATGATTTTTTATCTGAGTTAAAGGTGTGTTGCAAGTAACTTTGCCAGATAATTTGATATCAGTGCATGAGATTCTTCAATTCATTACAGCCGTAAATTACTATCCAGATGTCTCAGTTGCCTCGGATCCTTTTGACTTCACTTGTGACTGTGGCCTCAGTTTAAAGAAGTTTCTCTAAAATAAAGCTACCGAAAAACTGTTTGAGGTCAACTATGTTACAAGACAGATTGAATGGCTTGATTACGTGTTGTATTGATAAGAATATATTGGACAACATTAATCTTGTTAGTGTTCTCGATGATTTTGCATCTAGAAATGCACGAAGAAGCTTTTTTCGAAGCACTGAAGCTTAATTATTGATTTACCCATTGGAGGCTGGTTTTTTTGAGGTATTCGCTAGCATGGAATACTTGCATGGAATACTTGTTATGTTTCCTACCATTTTTATGTTTTCTATCTAAATATCACAATACTTTAGTGATTGACAATTATTTGTAGACATCTCGACTATGAACGTGTGTGGTTATATGCTTTTAAATATTTTGCAAGTGAAATTGACATATATATCGTTCTTCATATATCTAGTTATACGTACACATATATATTGTCATTAGGGACCATTTTGTCGATTTTGCCCAAGGGCCCCGGAAAATATGATGTTGCAATGTTTTCGAGACTGTTTTTTTGGGCCTTCTGAGCAGCATTGCACGGAGCAAAACCAGAAGCCCAACCAAACATGAGTTTGGACCACGGCATACCACGAGACCTAGCTTTATCTTGCTAAGATCTCTTTCCTAGCATCGGGTGCGAATTTGATCATGCAACGATATAATTTCCACATGGGACTGACTGAGTGACTGGGAGGCTCTACCAAGATGCCCGGCCGGATGATGGCCACTATGCACAGCAACGACCCAACATATGGGATAAACATCACAAGCAAGATTTTCATCCTTCGGTATCCAAATTAAAACAGCTCATGATCAAAAGATTGTCCTGACATGTTAGTGCACACAATTAAGCATCTGCAGTGTTCCACAAGAAGACACCTCACCTAGCTAGGATAGAGCCTATAAATGATGACCAAGCCCAGCTCAAGGAAAACACACTCTTCCGAATTCCAATAATCAAAATCATGACGAAGGAGATGTCGGCGGGCATGATCAGCATGGAGAAGGAGATGGCGACGGGCATGATCATGATCATGAAGAAGGAGAAGACGCGAAGACACAGACGCTGCTAACTTCGGTCTTGTAGGACCCTCATGTTCAAGAACTGCTTCTTAAGGAGACGAGCAACGACAAAGCTACAGCTAGAGAGAAAGCCAAGCTGGCCCAAATAGAGGTAGACGAGATGACTCCATTGTATCCTGGGTGTTGCCCCGAGGATACACATTTGAGTGTAACGCTCAAGGCTCTGGAGATGAAGGCCGAACACAAATGGACCGATGTGAGCTTCAACGCGAACATGGAATACTGGCATGACCGACTTCCTAAGGGGAACACATTGCCAACAAGTATCGAGGAGGCCAAGAAAATCGTGTGCCCTCTCGACCTACCACACATTAAATACCACGCATGCATCAATGATTGCGCACTTTATCGGAACGAGTACGCGGATAGAACCACATGTCCGGTGTGTGGCCAAGGATGGTACAAGAGAGGGAACAAGAAAGTTCCTCGAAAAGTGGTATGTTAGTTTCCTATCACCCCCCGTCTACAGCGATATTTCGTAGATCCTAAGGAAGCAAAGCTCATGCAATGGCACACGGAAAGAGAGAAACCCAAAGATGATCCAGAGAAGGGCAAGATCCTGACACACCCTTCAGAGGCTAGCCAATGGAATGCATTAGACATCGAGTTCGAAGAGTTTGGGGGCGATGCAAGGAACGTCAGGCTGGGTATGAGCACCGATGGACTCAATCCTTTTGGAAACCAGAGTAGCACGCATAGCACCTGGCCCGTGTTTGTATGGCCGTACAACCTCCCCCCGTGGCTATGCACGAAGCAAAGGTATGTACACATGAGCATTCTTATTCAGGGGCCGAAACAACCAGGTATCGATATGCATCTGTATCTCGGACTATTGAGAGAGGAGTTAGCCAGCTTGTGGGAGACGCCGGCCTGTACGTGGGACGCCTACACTAAAAAATATTTCCATCTGAGAGCCGCCTTGCTCACGACTATGCAGGACTATCCTGGTTATGCATATGTATCGGCCCAGGTGCACCATGGACAAAATGCATGCGTCAAGTGCATGGATGAGACACCGCATCTCCAGCTACCAAGGGATCCCGGGTCTTCGAAAACCGTGTCCAAGGTACTCGAAAGTGGCTCCGCGTGGATCACCCGTGGAGAAAACGTGGTGACCTGTTCAATGGTAAGGACGAGCTCGAAAGAGCCCCGCGTCCGAGGAGCGGCAAAGAAATCGAGGAGCTTTTGAATAATTGGGTAGATTGCCCTGCGCCTGGAAAAAAACGACCGAGGACAAAGCCGCTGCTGGGTGTATGGAAAGCAAGGTCTGTTTTCTGGGACCTGCCGTATTGGAAGGTCCTTCACACTCCCCATAGCCTCGATGTAATGCACATCACGAAGAACATTACCGAGAGTCTGCTTGGCACTCTACTGAACATGCCGGAGAGGACCAAGGATGGGCCGAAAGCAAGAAAGGACCTTAAATTGATTGGCATCAAGAAAGATCTCCAGTACCCTGATAGTGATGATGATGATGATGATGATCAGACGGAAGGGACTCAAGGTCGCAGCAAAAGAGTTAAGAAGAATGAGGTGGTGCTTCGTGCTGCCTGCTTCACTCTGAGTCTGGAGGAGCTCGAGCAGTTTTTCAGGTGCCTCTTAGGAGTGAAAGTTCCTCACGGTTACTCGGGAAAGATAAGCAGATATCTGGACGTGGAGAAGAAGAGGTTCAGCGGTATGAAGTCTCGCGACTGTCACGTGCTGATGACGCAGATACTCCCCGTTGCGATCCGTGGGATAATGGACGAGCTTGTCCGTGAGACATTGTTTGGCCTCTATAACTTTTTCGACGTCATATCTAGGAAGTCGATCGGTGTGAAGCAGCTCGACAGGCTACATGAAGAGATCGTGATGATACTATGCGAGCTTGAGATTTACTTCCCGCCCGCATTCTTCGACATCATGGTGCATCTGCTTGTACATGTCGTGGACGACATCATCCATCTCGGGCCGACATTCCTGCACAACATGATGCTGTTTGAAAGGCTAAACATTGTCATCAAAGGATTCGTTCGCAACAGGTCTCGTCCAGATGGAAGCATAGCCAAGGGCTTTCTGATCTACGAGTGCATCTCCTTCTGCCAGAATTATCTAACCACCGAGGACGAGGATGTTGGAATACCCACAAAGAAGCACCTCGGCAGGCTCGGTGGATATGGTTACCGCGAGGGTTGCCGCTCACTGCATGTCGGCATTGATGGTCGACGCACTGATTTTGAAAGGGCACACTGAGTCGCGCTACAACACATTGAAGTGGTCGGCCCTTGGGTCGAAGAGCACAAAAGCTTAATCGAGCAGGAGTACGTCGACCAGGTTCGGCCGAGGAAGAAGGGAGACGTAACGAGAGAGCACAACTCCAACTTCACGGGTTGGATCAAGAAAAGGCAACTAGACAATCCCCCACAGACGCCTTCTACGGAAGATCAAAAACTCATATTCTCCTTGTCGCAGGGCCCAGGGCACAACCTAAGGACCTATCAGTCATACAACATAAACGGTTATAGATTCTACACTGAGGAAAAGGACAAAAATAGTAAATATCAAAACTCAGGAGTAACTATGTTATCCTTTGCTGATGACGAGACTACTGTGATGGAAAATTCTACGGAAGGATCGAGGAGATATGGGAGCTCGACTACTGTGGAGAGATCGTACCGATGTTCCGTGTTAGATGGGCCAAGAACGTGGAAAAAGAAGGCCGCTATTTCACCATAATGGTTATACCAGATGCCAAATCAACGAAGAACGCCTCCGCAAAAAATGAGTCTTGGGTACTCGCTAGCCAAGTTGATCAATGCTTTTTATTACCGACCCGTCAAATCCCAACCGTGTTGTAGTTAGGAGGGGCAAGAGGAGCATCATCGGAATGGAAGGAGCCGCCAACAAGCAAAACTTCGACAAAAATGGCGACCCAAAGATCGAAGTGGAATTCGACAAGTACTTCGACATGTCTACCACTACTAAAGTAAGAAGGAAGACCACACTGCCTACTAAAGGTTGTCCATTCACAAGAAGAAATCTCAAAGTGCACGGGATAAAGTATTCAACCACGGCGAAAAAGGGCAAGAAGATTGTGAAGAGACAGTAGCTCGACACATCACATGATTGTATATGTTCAGAGAGAGTTTTTGAACAAATATGAATGTTTGTATATGTTCTTGCTTTATTTTAGACATATATATAATTAAAAACACATTACATGATTGTATATGTTCGGGAGAGAGTTTTTTGAATAAATATGAATATTTGTATATGTTCTTGCTTTATTTTAAACAGATCTATAATTTAAAATATATTTTTAGAAAATAAAAAAGTGTGAGACAGCCAGGATTTGAACCTGGCTGCCCCAGGTTTAGAATGGCACAAGCAAGCAGCAGAGACCACTAAGGCAAGTGTGTGATCTTGTCATACTACCACGCGCGCCGTTTTTGTACTAAGTCCATAGGTTCTGTGGTTCATTTTGGCAATATGTGAACATTTGTGGCGCATATTGCCGAAATGCGCCACAGAACCTATGGACTTAGCCAAATAAACGGTTAGGCCTTTCATTCCCCTTCGTAACCCCATTCGATTCTCTGTCTCGCTCGATCGCCACGCACAAACCCTAGCTAGCCACCACCGCCGCCACCGTCGCCACCGCCGCGCTAGCCCTCGCTGCAGGAGCCGCCACCGCCGCGCTGAAGCCCGTGGAGGAGGAGGCCCGCTGCCGCCACGCTGAAGCCCGTGGAGGAGGAGGCCCACAGCCGCCGCGCTAGAGCCCATGGAGGAGGAGGCCCGCCGTCGCCCCGCCCGCAGCAGGAGCACCGCCTCCACCCTCGTCGTCGACGACCACCGCAGCGCACACGTACGGTTCGTCCCCCTCACTCCCCCACCCTCCCTCTGAACCCGTTAGTATTATCTGTTCTGCTGGTACTTCTGCACTGATGTTTTGGTTATCATGGCGCATTTTGTTTATTGAAGCGAGACAAACTGAAACTAGTGAACTGTATGTGAACTTGGGTTAACACAGCACACAATGTTCTACTAGTAAAAATCATCATTGCCGCAGATACGCATTCCCGTCCCTTCAATTTTCCCTCCCTATCAAATATGGTCAACCTTGCCTCACGATTATTACTTAGCATTTTCGGTAGCTCAAAAAGACAAAAAACACAACAGATTCCATTTTTCAGTTCAATTTTCTAGAACCTACACACAAGAAATTTTCAGTTTATACATAGTAACTTGAACACTAGAAGATAGCAAGATGGAACTAGTATGAAACAAACTAGCATTGCTTAAACAAATTAAAAACAAAGTTCATAGCAATCAGCAACTAGGGTCCATAAATGCCAGTCCTAGATGGCTTGCTTAAATCAGTAAGGTATAGTGCTCATGTGCTATTCTAATGGATGCAAAGTTGCAAACACACTGGTGCTGATTGAAGATGTAAGAAGCATATAATCTAGAAATTAGTTATAAAAAAAAAGAATTTTTCAGGTTACTTTTGACAAAAAAATGTTGAAATCAGACAGTTGTGCCACCAAATGCAAGTGCCTGGTTGGGTTGAGCAGAGCCATTGAGGTATACAAGCTTATTTCCAAAACCGTATGCGGCATGTGAAGGAAACTGACTGAATATTAGGAAAGTACCCCCTCTGTTCACTAAAAGTGTGCCTTGTGAGCAGAGTGTTGCTGATCTAACTTTGGAGTACTCTATGACATGGCAAAGAAACATCATACTGATTGAATGTAGTAAAGAAATATACATTTCTTGAATACACCATGATGTCTTGGGTCTATGAATTTTTTGTTCGAGTATACTTTTCATACATCAGCATTGTAAAACATGGTGCATAAGGGTATCATCTGTTGGTTACAGCACACTATCTATTTACATTTGTACGATGACTAATGGAAGGAGCTCCTTGTCCTGGTTACTTGATAGGCAGGGACAACTGGACAAGCCTAACTAGAAGTGCATACATTGCAAGCCAGAACACAATGGACAATTGCTAGTGTGTCCATGGTAGATGAAACTGTTTCATTGAAGATGAAACAGTGGTGTCCATGGTAGATTCACTAACCTGTTAGTGTTATTTGTGCTGCTGGTCCTTCTGCAGTGATGTTTTGGTTGGGATCAGGACATATACAACATGGAACTATGTTTTTTCTGTCCATTCTTTGGGCAGATTATTTTTGTGTTGCGATTATGTTCCTGATGGCTATTCGGTAGTAATGGAGTACTACTGTTCTTTGTGTGTTATATGAATGGGTTCAGCAGCTTTTGATTGATCTTGTTCCATGCATATTTAGTTTAGACATCTTGGAACTGTTTTGCTGGTCTGACAGTCAAGTATCAAGTAATAAACAAACCTGTTACTTATTATCAAGTATCAAGACATCCTGGAACTGTTTTGCTGGTTATATATATCTGTTATGCTAGAATTAGAGCTTGTTATATATATCTATTATACATGTATGGGGATGATGGTACCTGCTGTTGAAATATACTGTGGATGATGGATGATGGATACTGGGGTCAATGCATGGGGCTGTCAATACGGGGATGGGGTCTTTTGTCTTGCAGGGATATATTTCTTCAATTGAGTTGCCCATTTCTCCCAAGTGTCGATTCACTTCCGTTTCGGTTGAGAAATGGGCACTCCTAGGTCAAAAAATTAGCAAAGGTCATGCCGAATTTTTTGGCCGAGATTTGTGCTAACTTTTTGCCTCTTTTAAATAGAGTAGTGCAAACATGTCGGCAACAAGGAGTCTGGCCCTTCTAAGCACATGATCAGCGTCGAAGAACAAGCTAGACAGGCCAACCAGTCATTCTGGCGGGGGTCCCAACAGGAGGAGGAGGAGGCGATGGGGATGACACCACCACCAGAGGAGGAGGCGACCGTCGCCAGAGCTGCTGGGGCCAATTAGGGCAGAGATCCTGATTACGAGGGGGACGAAGACGACTACGATAGAACTAGTGAAGGCGGCGGCGAAGAGGATGACACCACCGATGACGGCGCCCGCATTGATGGCGGCGAGCGCACGGATGGCGGTAGCGGTAACCCGGCCGCTTCTCAGAAGAAGAAGAAGAAGGAACAGAAGGAGTGGAAGGTGCCAGTGCTCGCCACCGTCTGCGATGAGTTCACTGAGGTCACAGAAAGTGGCCTACCCATTGCGCCAGAGGCGATTGCTAAAGGGTACGGCCTGCAACTCGGGTGCATCGTCCGGGAAAGCATGTCGATCAACATGAAGTACATCAGACATGCTGACAATGCAGCTTTGGTCGATAACCTCCTTAAGAAGCTTCACAAGCGTCTGATTCCCAGCGGTTTAGAAACCTCGAGAGAAAGAACCCGGTGAACAAACTAGCCCTCACGAAGATGAGCAACGCCTTGAGCAGCTGGAAAACCCGGGTGAAGAATAGCATTGACAAAGGTGAAAGCTGGGAGGTTATTAGTAAGAAAAATCCGATGCTCGACGAAGAGGAGTTTAGGATATTCAAGGTGGATATAGCTACCATTGACGCTATAAAATGGACTAAATGGGGACGGAGTATGCGGGAATAGAACATAGGTAACCACCGCCTTGGAAGCGGCGGTTATAGGGGAAACATGCCATTTGGGACAAGGAGGACGCCGAGCTTGAACGCCTTGGTAAAGACAACCCTTGTCTTAAAATCACGGACTTGTAGCTTAGGCAATTTGTTCGGGCCCGCTACTACCTGGACACGGAAATAGGGGAGTTCATCACTGACGATCCGGAGGTGAAGGAATTCGAGAAGAAGTTGGTAAGGAATTTATCACCGATCTTGCGTTCTAATTAAAATAATGAAGTCAAGAATCTAAATGGGTTCACCTTTCCTTGTATCTGCAGGAGGAGGAACTGAACGCTACTGCCATAGAGTCGTCCCAGGATTCGACGGAGCCGTGGGACACGGTTTTCAACAGGGCGACCAATGCTTACAAGAATAGGGACAAGGGGTTGCCGCCGTCCTCAGCTGGCCGTGTGTCCGGCTTCGGTACGAGCATGAAGTTCAAGGAGTACTACAAAAAGGATGCCAAGAAAAGAAGGGAGAGGAAGAACCAGGATAAAGCTGCTGTTGCGGAGCTGAAGATGAAGGTGCAGACACTGGAGGAGAAGGCGGTGGACGAGAAAATGGTGGACAAGTTAGTGAAAGAGAAGCTCCGCTCGATGACCCCCCCTGAGTTTTTCAAGGGGCTTACTGCTTGGAATGCTGGAGGTCGACAGGGGTCGATACATCTGCCCAGCTTAAGTGGCAGCAACTCGGGCATCAATGTTACCGTGTCGCCGGACCTGGTGACCCCGCCGGCCGTCAACGTCGGGACGCAGCCGCTCGTTTTGGTCACACCGACGCCCCCTCCCGCCAAAGATACCAATAAGGCGCAGCCGACGGCGGTGGTGCTTCGTGAGGCACCCGAGCGGGAGATTGCAGATGATGATGATGATAGGCATCGGCCGTGTCTCTACATTAGCCGAGATCCACGCCATCACCAAGGTAACTAATTAGTTAGTGCACGTCATCTCCTTTATGCCTTTGATGCATGACTGTTGCCATCTCATGACGCCCAACAACATGTTTTTTGCCTCAGGACACTTCTTGCGTACTCCTGCTTAAAGATGTCGGCGGTGAGTTGAAGGATGTTGCCAAGGGCACTCTTATACAACCGGCGAGCCGCACGATGCACAACAATCCAATGGATGATGACGTGATGAGGGTCAGGTTGGCTCGGGTGTTGCTAGGGTGCGACGACATGGACCCCCCTTTCAACCTCAGGGAGCCGACGAACACAAGACCCTTGGGGAATGCTACAACTGGCCCTTGACATGGCCGAAGACCTAGATTCGTCTTGCGGGGGGGGGGGGGGGGGCACTGGCGCCACCTCTCGACCGATCACCCGGCCACCACCTCGGAAGCCAGTAACCGCTGTCGTTGCCACCACCAGCCGTCACCATCAACTCTTGGCAGCGTGTGCACCGCCACATGGCAAAGACGTTGTGCCGCAACCGCTGTCGCCCCCGCTACCACCACCACATGATGGCACCCATGAAGATGATGATGAATTGGTCAACGTTGATGACTTCATCAACAACGGCACCGCCAAAGGATTGTATATGCCTTCTGTGGATGAAGAACCCTTCACAGCTCGCGACAACCATCAAGCTGGTCAGCCCAATACATGCACGCAGCGCCTGGTCTTCCATGGTCTTTCTCAAGAGACGCCTTCAGCCGCCGATCCACCACAAGAGAAACCGGGATTGGTTTTCAGCCCCAACACACTCCGAAAGGCGACTGATGAGCAGATGGCAGTGGCTGACACTGTTGTGAAGAAGAAGCACTACAGGAAGAGAGGTAATAATAATAATAAGGGTCCGAGCCAGCCTCTTCCGAAGAGGATCCGGGGTCAGGACGCCGTCGTCGTACCATCCACACAATTTGGCTTGCCCCGAGTGCATGTAGCTGGTGATCCGATATTGACTCCGGATATGATCCACATTGCGGTTGGAGCCATGTTAACTTTGCACGAGGGTGTCAAGACACTAGAGGGCCTCCTTCTTAAAGACGAAGATCCAAATTACCCGGTTTTCACGGCCAAGGTGCCATTGGACGTGGGCTTCGTCGATGAACCCCCCGCGGATATATTCTTCATAGTGTTCGAGGACATATTCAAGCTGTTTCTCATGAAACGGCTGGACTATAACTTGGTCCGCCTATACGCGCTCAATCTGGCGATCACGATCAAGAGAGAAAGTACCCCGGAAATCACGATAGTGGATCCCTACTACATGCGGGACAGCCAGTTGGCCGAAGGATCAGAGACACGGACCAAGGCGACGACGTACCTCGAGAAGTTCATGGTGGACAACAAGAGGAAGGGCACACTTCTTTTGCCTTTCTTTCCCGAGTAAGTACACACACTCGCTCATCCCCACCGTAACTTATGTATTTCTTATAGATTTCTTCCTTTGCTCTTTTTCCATCATTCCGTTCCAATTGTGTTGCGCAGAGACAAATACTGCACACTCATCGTCCTTGCCCCGAGGTATTCGCTAGCCACGTATTTCGACTCGGGGAGTTTAACGAAGAAGAAAGACTACACCAGAATAAGGGGTGTTCTCAATGAGGCTCTCGAGGGCTACACCAAGAAGGGATGCACCTTCGTAGATAGGGGGAATGTATCAAGGATGGAAAACACGTGTTCAAGCATGTGCTCGAGTTCCCCTGCGTCAAGCAGTCGACTATTGGTGCCAAGGAGGCCTCCTACGTCCTCCATCACCTTAAAGGCTATGTTCGGGATTGCCAGAACCTAACGCTGCCATCTAGTCTCCGAGGATGGGCCGAAACTTTGGCGAAAATCGACGATGCTGATCTTAGAGAAGACTTCCATCGCATTCAGATGAAGTTGTCGCAAATCATCATTGAAGATGTCAACACAAGGGGGGGTGCCCTACAACAAGGCAGAGGGTTGAGTAAGAGGGAGATCGAAGAATGCCTCCGTAAGCAGGGTGACACAAGGACGTGGATGACGAAAGAGGGCTATCTACCGTTCCCGAAGCCGAGCGAGAAGAGGAAGTCTTCATCATGATCGATGTGTGCCTCTAGCATGATCCAGTGTGTGTATATTCTTGATGGACGCCTGCTGTATTAGTGTGTATGTCATAAACTTTACTATCTCATGGTCGAAATGGTCATTGTTGTTAGACTTAAACTACCTTGTGGTCGTGTTGTCGTTGAACTTATTGCTTTTATGATGATCTATCTTTTAGGTTTATGGATCCTTTGTTTTATATTCTGTGAACATATATATATGGATGTGAACCCTTTATTTATTTTTTTCGTTGTACTTTTACTAATATGCCTTGTCGTCTATAGAGATGGCGACGAGGTGGTATGTGGTGTACATGGGTAGGGTTCCAGGAGTCTACGAGGAGTGAGAGGATTGTCACAAACAAGTGAACAAGTTCAGCGGCAACATCTACAAAGAATACGCGACTAGAGAGGAGGCGATAGCCAAGTGGAAGAACCACTTGTGGAAGAAGAACCGGATGAAGATATTGGTCGGGCTAATGCTCTTGCTCACCATTATCACAGCTGTATTCTATTTGATCCTAGTGTAGGCGACGGTGGCCACTTCATATTTGTAATGTGAGATGATATGAACTTTGTATTCGGCGCTTATGTAAAAATTTAGCACTTGACACTATATATGTATCTCGATCGGCCTCTGAGTGTTTGTATTATATATATGTCGGTTTTCATGCATCTAGTACTTGTGCAATGTATTTTATACTCATCTGGATAAATACTATATAAATCCTGTATAAATATCTAATTATACACCAAAAAAGTATTTTACTTCGAATACATGTTACGCAATCAGTGACGCATATAATTATATAGTTAGTGGAGCATGGGCTTTCTGTGGCGCATATATGTAAATGCGCCACAGAAGTTCTTCCTGTAGCGCATACGAAGAAATGACTTATGTGGCGCGCCACAGGAAGTAGTTATCAGTGGCGAGGTAACAGTGACGACTAGGATATGCGCCACAGAAGTCCCATTTCCATGCGTCACAGATGGGCTATTTCCTAGTAGTGTGGTGGCGATGTGTCGCTTTTGTTGATGAAGCCTTCCACGGATCCAGTACACGTGCATAAATTTTCCATTATACGACCAGGCAAGCGAAGGAATCGGGTGATTTTGCTGTCTCTAAGGTGAATCTCAGTAGGCTAGCTAGCTCCTATCCTGAATACGGAGTATCTAGGATGTCCAACTGTTGATGTTCTAAGCGTCACAGTTGACACTAATAATTGGAGGCAACGCCCGGAGATCCAGCAGTTTGTAGCTGCTTGCTGTACGTGTGATTGCTCCCTGGATCCTATAAATGGAGGCCTCCTCAGTCCTCAGTCCTCACCCCACGCTTGCCCAGCAAGCTCGACACATCAAAACACACCGCTAGCTTGGAACACCAGACGCGCTATGCCTCGTGCCGCTGCAACCAACGGCGAGGTGAGGGTGGAGAAGGTCGACAGGATCAGGTTCGTCTACACCGCCGTCACCAAGCCGTCCGTGCACGTGAACCCAAGGGCGGCGACCATGACCAGGAAGCTGGCTGCTGATTTCACCGTCTCCAGGGAGAAGATCGACGACTACATCGCCAGGAAAAAGAAGCAGTTCGCTCAGGAAGCCTAGCTTAGTTTCCCAAATTTTTCGATCCTAGATGCGCGCCATGATGTTGTGCAATGTTCTATGTAGTATACTACTATGGATCGCACGGACCTAAGTGCGCACCATTTGTACGAGCTTGTCTCGGCGGACATGTATAAATAACACCAGCTACTCGTAGTAAAATAATTGAACTATTTCTGCCTTAAAAAATTTGCGGCTCATTAGGCTTTTTCTTGCGGTTTATATTAGTTAAAGACTGATTCACAGAATCCAGTCCTGCAAATAATAAAAAAAGAAAACTTAGGTTGGTGGTTCAGTCTACCTAAGCAAAAAGGAGAAAAAAAATACCATGCACAGCAGTGGATTCAAAGAGACGAGCTCGACAATGGTGGTCTCCCTAACCTCTCTTAAAAACTTGTAGCAAATAGGTTTGTGGAAAGCCTATCTATGCTTCTAAGACCATCTCCAGCAAGTATCCTGTCCAAAACCCCAAAATTAGTTTTTGGGTCTACGCTTAAAAATGTTAAAATATGTAACGTGGCATATCTGCTAGTATCTCTCCGGAGCATATTCTCTTGTAATATACGCTGCTTTAAAAACTGAATCCCCTCTTTCCTAGTTTAGCCAGATTGACATCAATCTGTAATTAACGTGTAATATTCTGTCGGTGGTTTGTGGTTAACCGGCCCCTATTAATACACGGCGACCAGAGATAAAGGGATATCGCCTAACCCTAAATCATATTTTTTTCGAAATGGGAAACATAGTCCCGACCTCTGTATCACACATAGTCCATTTATCGCAAAGTTTCAGATATTCAAAGATTACAACTCATGGGTCACATAGAATGTACATAAAAATCAACCAGCGGAAAAAAAGAAATGAGTATCGGCTATTGATCATTGCAGACGATTAAAAAGCCGCCATCCACCCAGGTTGTAGCCTTGGGAGTGTTCCTCGTATATCCAGTACACGTGCATAAATTTGCCATTATACGACCGCGCAAGCGAAGGAATCGGGTGATTTTGCTGTCTCTATGGTGAATTTCAGTATGCTAGCTAACTCATATTCTGAATACGGAGTGGAGTAGTATCTAGGATGTCAAACTGTCGATGTTCTCAGCGTCACACTTAGACACTTCTTTGCTATGGCCTCCATTTACTTTGAACCTAGTTAAGGGCATCTCTAACCGATCCCCTAAAATCGGTTAGAGGACTAAATTTACGCAGCGACAGAATCTAACCGAACTCGTAAACAGTTAGAGGAGTAAATTTTTACTCATTCGGAGGAGTAAACTTGGCCTCCGACTCCTAAATATACTCCTCCAAAACCAAATCCGAGAAAACACCCCGCCGCTCGACCCACCTCACCCTTTCCCGCCGGCGTCGCTGCCGGTGACCCCCAACCCTCGCCGCCCCCATCCCGGTCCCTCCGCCGCTCTCTGGCCCAGCTTTTCCCTCGGTCGCCGCCTCTCGCCGTCGCCGGAATCGACGGGGCGAGGTCGTTTTTGCCGGCTGCCGGCCTGATTTGGAGGAAAACAAGCTCTGTCGCCGACGATTCGCCGCGACTTCGAGCCGTCAGAGGCCGGGAAGGCTGTAGAATGCAGGCACCGTCCCCCTCGACGCCTCCTCCACCCTACCCGACCGCTACCCGACCTCTGTTCGGCCAACCTCGTTGCCTCCTCCGCCTGTGAGGTGTTCGACCGAATAGCAAGGTGAGTTTTTTAGCCGAATTTATTTGTTTTGCTTTCAAATTTGACCGGCGCCGTCCTAGCGTAGATGAAGAGGTTGAGGGAGTATCTCTTGGACGATTCATCGTCGGAGGAAGAGGAGGAGGATGAAGACGACGTCGAGATGGCCATGGCCATCATATTGAATGATGAAGTTCGGTGGCCGAGGCTAGGCTCACAGTTCGGCCGCGCATACATCAACCGGGATAGAGCCGAGGGCCATGCGCGACTATTTCAACCCCAGTGCCATCTATCCGGAGAAGTATTTTCGCCGCCGTTTCCGTATGCACAAGAGCCTCTTTCTCACCATTGCCAAAGCGGTGGAGAAGCATGATGATTGGTTCAAGCTTCGGAGGAGTGCATCCGGTGAGATAAGCGCAACGGTAAATCGTACCGGTAGCGTCGGGCCGCACTTAGTGGTCTAGAGAGCACGCCATCAGTATAATTACGAAATTTTAAAAAATTGTTAGTACCATTATTGAACTAGCAACAATAATATATGTCAATGCTAAAATATCCACAGGCCATATTATTAAAGTTCTGTTGACTGGATAGTAGCTAGCTAACTGAAGTTCAATAGATTCGGCAGGGATGTCGTCGTCTCGCATGTCATGGTCTGAAGAGTCTTCGCGAGTCATCTGAGTTGTCGGGGGCCTTGTAATAGAAGTAGGTGATGCCACCATTAGCGAGAAAGAAAATGCACCTCTCCCCGATGTTCATCAGGTAGTCATTGACCAGCTCAGTCTACGTAGATCCACTGAAATAGGTCCGGTTCGTCTCGCTGGTGACTTATACCGTGTAACGGGGTGCGGGTTGTTTCCACGAGTCAAGGACGACCTCATACTGCCTATGCTAGTGAATGTCAGCCTCTTGACCGTGCTACTAGTCTGCGCGAGAAGAGCCCGCCGCCACCTCCGGACCATAAGTACTGATCCGCCATCACATGCGGATCCATGCTACTAGTCTGCGCGAGAAGTCTCCAGCAACAACTCGCCTTCCTTCTCCTAACGGGCGCTTGAGTGCCACTACAAAAATACCCCCTCTCCGACACTTTTTTGGGGCGCACAAGCAAAAAGTACCTCAAAAAGTGTTTAGCCCGGCATAAGTAGAATTCGCGGCGCTTACTAGGGCGGCGGACACTTATATGCCATGGCATGTTTATTCATGGCGTTAAATTATGCCGCGCTAGTTGTCCACCTCGGTATAAGAACAGGGGAAGTCATAAATACCATCTTGGAAAAGAGGTCCGGCATCCGTGACTTGTCAACCTTCTCTCGCTGACCGGTGAGCCCCACCAAAGCCGAGCCGCTCCATTTGATTATTAAAATGACCCCCTCCCCCCCCACGACCGTACTTTCACCAACGTCTCCCACTTTGTCTGTTTTCAACCTCTATTTTTTATCTCTCCACGAAACATCTGCGGGTGGCAGCGACGGGAATCGGACGAGGATCTAGGTGACCGAGCGCTATCCTTCCTTTAGTCTAGCAATGCTGGTACGTGCAATTGTTTATTTTTTCGATTTCATTGGCACTGGATTTTGCATTTTGGGGTTTTTCTATAACTATCTCCCCCCCCCCACACACACACAAATTCTTGATTTCTGGACCTCACACTCTGTGCATTGATGTTTTTCTTTCAAGTTTGGCGTTTCTGGAGTACCGCAGCATTTGCGTGACCCGTAGTAGGACGAGGAACACGACCAGTTCATGTAGTATCAATGCGCAGGGAACCGCATAGCAGATCGATTCGTGGCCTACGACAGGGAGTTTGTAAAGCACACCTGGCACAAATTCCTCTTGAGCTATCGTGATGGCCAATTTTCATGTCGTTGGTTCGTTTGGTCTAAGCTAGAGTTGCATAGAAAGCAAAAATATTCCTACGGAGTGAACAACTAAGCACCAGATCTATCTACCTAGATACAATCAACAGGTGAATATACATTTATAGAGAACATACCTTTGAAGAGCGAACAAGGTTGGACTCGTGGATGATGTAGTCGTCCGCTTGCCGATCTGAAGATCGTGAGAAAGTCTAGCACCACAACTCAGCGGCGCATCCGTGATCGCACACACATCCGGTCCTCCGACAACCTCCGCATCCCTGCTCCAGCGATACAGCAGAAGCAGCAACTCCTTTCAGACAAAGCCACCGGAAACATGTACCTCGCTAATTCGAGGCCATGGGGAAATAAACTAGAGGGGAAGAGAGATCCTTCACAAGGAGAGGTGTGTAGTGAGAGGAGGGGGGTGGGGCTTTTTATAGAGAGAGGGGGCAGCCCCTTCCCATGGCCCGCGGCCATGGAGGTGCCCCCACCTCTTCCATATTCATGTGGATTCGAATCAAAGGTTTAAGTAATTACTGATTCAAATTTTCCGCTCTTCAAAACAATGATGGCAGGTATCATGCATGCTAATCCTTCACCCTTTGTCATGTCCTAAATTTCAAATCAAATTATTTTGCAGGTTCCATTCATCCTAATTTGGTTCAATTTGCTCCATCAAATATTGGCACCTTTCCTAGTTAATTGGATTGTGGTATTTTATTTGACAATTTCCACGCGTAATGCCGAGGTTGGTTATTTTTTACTTCCATGCACTTTCTCTTTTTGTTCATGTTCCTAACAATCTATTTACCTAATGGATGGGCGCGACAACGCGAGCCTAAATGATGTAGTATCTAGTATTGCTTGACAATTCCTTGATTTCACACAAAGCATACTTTTACAATAATGCGTACTAGCAGTTTGCATTTTATTGCACTACTTTCCACCTCTTCAACTACCTAAATCAAATGTGCTAAGTAATTTCATTATCTACATTTTTTACTTTGTTGCTTGGAGGAGTGGAAAAACAATAAGTTTTCTGACAAACAATTTGCATGGACAGCTCAATGAAATAGATGCTTAGCAAATGGGAAACTATAATTCACTTCTTTTTAATATTTTGTTTGCGGTCGTAGAGCAAGTTCGTTTTTTATTGCAGAAAAACTGGAAAAATCCAACATTCTATGTCCTGAGCCTTACGTATACGTCACTAGTGTACTTTCGTTTTGTATTTATTTCATATCTCAAACAAGCCCTAACTCAGCAAATCCCTGGACCAATTCAATCTGAAACCTGTCATGTCCAGATAGACTATGTTCAGAGTATGCACCGGCTGAAGGGGACCACTTAAATCAATCATCTCAGCTATGCCCAACTATGCAATGTGTTCCATAAAACTATTTTTGACTATATTAGAGCATTTTAAGAAATCTGACGGAAACCTTTCTATGGTATGGTAAATATATCAACAAACATGGAAAAAGCCTGGTCAAATGGGGTACTATATGTCTGTCCAAACACTGGTGGTCTTGGATTGCTTGATCTAAGAACCCAAAACAAGGCATTTATGATCGAAAATCTTTTTAAATTCTTCAATCACCACAATATCCTCTTGATCCACTCAAATCGGCTTGAGCTGACGCTTCCCTAGTTGTCGAAAATTTTCATCCCTCGGTAGCTAAGGGGTGGAAACTAATGTTCTATCTCCGTCATAGAATATGGTTTCTTTTTTCTTGTTTCTTGCTTATCCTTATTATTTTTACATTTTTTGTAACAGATTTTACTTAGGTGGGTGGAATTTCTCTATTCTCTGCATATCCACGATTCTCTCGGTGTAGGAATTACACTAGTTATCTTGACCTTGATACGGCCTAGAAGTTTTTCCTTACGAATAGGAAAATATATTTGTTCTCAAACGTGCATTAATAATCATTTGGGATTTCTTCTGCTTTTTAAAACAAAATGGTATCCAGAGTATCAAGAACAATGCTTCTTAAAATCCATGTAGATAGAGATAGAAATAGTAACGAACTAGATGCATAGTAAAACACAAAAATTGTGACTTGTTCTCGTAATCTAACTAACTAAATAATATGATTTAACGCAAGACCAGATAAACATAGAAATGTGAGGTTTAGGCACATGCCGTGCCGCAAATGAAACACGGCCTTCCACTGGCGAAAGCAATAGAGATGCATGTGAAGATACCAGATGAAACTAAAAGGAAGGATGATTCCACATGTGAAAGTGTAGAAGATGCATATACGATACATTCTAATGGTGGAAGCATGGAAGACGGTGACACAAATGCAGAAAAGTAAGATGTCATGAATGCCATAAATGGCTCGGAGCCTTTTAATAGCATAATTAGGAAAGATCAACCAACTGACAAGAGCAATGAACCTGTTCCACCTACGCCATGAAAAATGATGTCGTTGGATTATCACAAACAAAGCCAGATGATGAGCGAGCTGTTAGATGGAAGCATACCAGTATGTCTCCTAAAGCAACCACCCAACCTTTTTTTTCGAAATGGGGAGCGGAGCCCTGGCCTCTGCATCAAGCGATGCACATAACCTTTATTTATTATTAGAACCACATTGTTTGGCAAAGGCCATTATAAAAATCATACAAACCGGAACCGCCAAAGCAAAACACTGAACAAAAACGATAACCGTATCGCCAGCTCCCCAACGAGATCTATCAAACCCCTATCTACCTGTTTCGACACCGCCCCAGGGTCACCTACACTCTTGTCACTCGCCAAGAGAAGTTGGAGTGCCTTGGCGCGGCGTCATGAACTCAAGCAAAAAGAGCCCTAGAACCACACAGCATATCCACGAAGCTGCGACCATGCACACGCTTCGGATGTCGCCGCCTTCATAATCTTCCGTCAACCCGTCGTCAACATGTAGATCGATGCGCAGACTCTCGCCACACCAGCCACCGACACCACCTCGGTGCCAAGAAGCACCACCCCCCGCGCGCTAGCCGCTCCACCCCTCATGCGCTTCCATCCAACGCTGCTCCACAGGCGATGGTCCCAGGAGACAATGCGATACCGACACCACAACACCACCATCGCCTGACCCAAAGATCTTAGGCTTTCCCCCAGAGAAGCATGAGTGAGGTCGACACAAGGTGCACGGCGATGCCTTCATCAAGGTAACTACGTGGTAACACCGCCATCGTCTGCCAATGGCTCGGTTTCCACCGGCACCTAGGTCTCCCCGCCTCGCTACTGGGACTGGAAGACGGATCACGAGATCTGCCAATCCAGCCGCAAGCCGGCCACCTTCGACGGAGAAGATGACCACCTCCACCATACCCAGGGCCTCCGCCCCGGGCGCCCTCATGATGCAAAGTAGGCCGCAGAAGACCTCCAGATGACACCGGCCGATGTCGAGGAGGCGAAGACGACCGATCTAGGAACCCTAGATCTCGCCACCACCCGCTGCCCCGGGACCGCTGCCGTCAGAGCAACCACCCAACCTTCAGTGCATTTTTTATAGACAGAACCAGCTGGTATATCTCAACGTCGGTTTATGAGGAGTAATGCTACAAAGACAGTTGGTAAAGCTACAGCTCCACATAAATCTTAAAGTTTGGAAGACATTGATGAAAATGCAGCTCCTCACACTGCAGCTGCAGTCAAAGCTATAAAGAAGCCTCTTAAGATGAAAGTCATTCCAGTTGCTTAAAGTACACCTAAAATGATATTTGAAAGGTAATCGAAGAGAAAAGTTGAAACTTCTCACACTCAGACGAAATTGCATACGTACAGGATAGCATAGGGAAAAGAGGAAGTTTTTCGGACTGAAGGCCCTGAGACTAGTGCAGCCGAACTTGTACAAAAATCTACCACTAAATCTGTTGCCCATAAAAAGATAAGAAGATAATCCAATAGTAGTACCAAGCGTGTCCAACCGCCGAGGCGTTACAAGTAGATTATAGATGATGCTAAACTAATATGTGATCTTTATGTTCCTCTTCGTGGCTCTCAAAACAAGTACGTGTGATATAGTATAAGTATAATGTAGAACCTCTGTTATGTCTAATATGACATGTATGTGTGATGTCGTTCTAAAACTTAGACAAAACAGAGTTTCTACAGTATACTATATCACACATCCTTGTTTTGAGAGCCATGACGTGGAACATAAACATCACATATTAGTTTAACCTTATCTATAATTTATTTGCAAAACCTTGGCGGTTGGACATGATTGGTATTACTATTGCATTACCTTCTTATCTTTTTATGGGCTCTAGATTTATTGGTAGATTCCTGTATAATTTTGGCTGCATCTGCAGTCTCAAGAGCTTCAGTCTAAGTAGCTTTCTCTTTTCCCTTCGCTATCTTGTCAGATCTCCTTACATCCTTGCAGGTGCAATTTCGTCTGTTGCAGTGTGAGCAGCTTCCCTTTTTTTTTCCTTCGATTACCTTTCAGATATCCTTTTAGGTGCAGTTTCAGCACATGTAATGACTTTCATCATGGGAGGTTTCTTTATACCTTGACTGCAGTTGCAGTGCGAGGAGTTGCATTTTCATCAATGCCTTACAAATTTTCAGTTTTCTGTGGAGCTATAGCTTCACCAATTGCTCCTGGTTAGCCGGCGTTGAGGTATAGCAGCTGGTTCTATCTATGAAAATTGCACTGAAGGTCGGGTGGTTTGTTTCAGGAGCCATACTGGTATGCTTCTGTTTGACAGCTCTCTCATCATCTGACTTTGTTTGTGATAAGCCTACGACAACATTCTTCTCGGCAGTAGGTGGAAGATGTTCATTGCTCTTGCCAGTTGGTTGATCTTCATGATTATGCCATTAGAAGGCTGTGAGCCATTTGTGGCATTCGTGACATCTTGCTTTTTTGCATGTGACTGGGAGGCTCTACCAAGATGCCCAGCCAGATGATGGCCACTTTGCATAGCAACGACCCAACATTTAGGATAAACATCACAAGCATGATGTCCATCCTTGGGTATCCAAATTAAAGCAGCTCATGATAGAATGATTGCCCTGACAGCTTAGTGCACACAATTATGCATCTGCAGAGTTCCACAAGAACACACCTCTCCTAGCTAGGATGGAGCCTATAAATGACGACCAAGCCCAGATCAAGGAAAACAAACTCTTTCGAATTCCACTAATCTAAATCCAAAATATTTAGATAGAGAGAGACATATCCACGAAGAAGAGAGAAGTTCAAGAATGGTCCGTGGTGGTGGCAGGGGCAAGACGGTGGTTGCGAGCACGGGCAATGAGCTGCCCGTGGAGGGCGTGGTGCTGGTGAGGAAAGTGGAGAGGATCCAGCCCTACAACCTCGTCTCCAAGCCATCGGTGCAGCACGCTACCTCACCGACCACGTCCCGGCCGGCGGAGAGCCTGGCCATCAGCGTCATCCGGGTTGGGGACGTAGTGGATGACAAACCTGACGGCTTTTCCTCTCAGTGCCCATCGCCTAGAGGCTAGAGCTACAAGTCCACGTGATAAGCAACATGTGCGTGCAGTGCAGCGTAACATAAAGTCATGAACCTTGTCAGAGTAAACATGAAGTTAGACTTGTCAGCGTAAAACCTCGACAGGGAAATATTATTATCGTCTAACTAGCATGGTGGTCCTCGCAAATGCGAGGGCAGTGCTTTATAGTACCGAAGTGATTGGGAAAACTTTTCTTAGTTTTATCATATTGAATATATTGAAAGCTTTTGGATAATTAGTAGTAGACAATATTACTAACCGTATATTTTGTTTTTACATGATTTTAGTTTAGCTCTTGTAATTAAAATTTGGACTGTAAGCTGACAGATGCTTTTGTTGCAGTCTTGACTAACTATATGAGAGGCTCTGAGACATCTGCATCAAAGTTACGCTTTTTTCCGTCCAAGTAATAATTCTATGTCCCCTTAAGGAATAGCCAGATGATGTTTAGAATAACAAAATAAATTCATAATGTAGTAACTTATCTTTGTTAATCGCTAGACCAGCTGAATAGAGAAATTGTTTCTTTCGTTCAAATCTCTCTATTCTCACTTATTTAGTGGTTCTAGAATACATGACATTCTTCTCTCGTAAAAGCTAGCCATCTAGACATTGGAAATATCCAGTGTGCAAGTTTGACCATTTTTTGTTATGACAAATCACTTGGTCACGGTTTATAAGAATACACATGATAAAATGAAAAATGCCTTGGTCACAGTTTGATTTTTTTTGTTATGAAAAATGCCTTGGTCATAGTTTATAAGAAAACATATGATAAAGTGAAAAAATGCCTTGGTCACAGTTTGACCATTGCATATTGATTATCAAGGTTAGAGAACTTGGATTGCGAGTTTTCTAGAACCCTATATACTGTTAAGATGGTATTAATATTTTCCTTCGTCTGTACGTGATATATATGATCCACACTTGAATCCATTTTTTTGGGCTCTCACTTACATGCATGTGTCGTCTCATGTAACGTTATTGCATCATCATGGATGGTATAGTTTTTGGCTAATGAGTCACTTAACGTGTCACATTTGACTTATGTTTGTACCAATCAGTTTACGTAATATTTTATTATCTTTAAATCGGATCTACGATCAAACAACCAATATAATTTAGGTGATGTGGATTAACATGGTGCCTTTAATCAACCTCTTATATTGCTTTTAGTATATAATAGATTTTAAAATATTTGAAAGCATGGGAAGTAAAAAAATGTTATGTATTTCATTAAAGCAGAGAAAAGAAGAGTAACTCAGGTCATGATACATTTTTTCCAGAAGGTTACACTCGAAAAAAACTTTTCAATCAAAATTGATTGGCGCTCCAAAACGGAGTTCATAAGATTTGCAATCCTACATTAAAATAAACACTTATTATAGAAGACACTATGAAAATCGATAATATTTTCAAATTCTTTTGAGGAAACGTTGCATTTGTGTTATCGATAATGAGGAGGAAGTTCTTTATTGTTGGTAGTCATATTTCCTTACGAAAAAATTATGTTCGCATGATTAGAAAACATAGAAAGAGAAAATATATGGTTGCAGTGGCACGTTGTCTGGTTAGAAACTATACATGCATGTCATCATCATAAGTTTGTAAGTTCACAATCGTGTGTGTCGGATCGTTCCGATGCGTAATTAAATATTGCATGGTCAAGATATATAGTTAAACATACTATCAGGTTTTTGTATGAACTTAGTAAAATTTTACTTGATTTGGCTTTTGACAAAATTTACATGCCTTTCTTTTTAAGATAGAGTTTATAATATGTATACTCATTTTTTTACGAATAAATAAGATAAACATTTGTATTGTCGAATATGTACCTTACCTGCCATGTCTAGTATGTACTCAATGTACTCCACCTTGCAAGTTGCCATGTCATCTTGGACATGGCTTTGTGATTATTAGACGTGCAACGCAACTATATGGAAAGATTATACATCTAACAATCTAAAACATGTCAGGCTTTTGATTCTTTGGGAAAAAGGTTGAACGTGTTATGCATATTTTGCAGGTCAAAGCGGTTTAACACATTTATTAATTTTTGATTAAATAACAATCATTAATTATATATCTATAAGGATGACCTGTCCTTGACGTAGTCCTGGCAAAACACGCTATAACTTTAAACTGGACCATGCATGTCTACGTGAGTGCTTCAACGCATTAACTTGGATCAAAATTTTTCTTTCGTGGCAAGCTAGGTCTCCGGGTTTTTTTTTTTTGCTGTGGCCAAATGCGTTTGACCATGCACGTGTGGGTTGTGTATCCTTGCCGTTTTGAACGTGACAATATTAGCTGTTGTTTGTACCAACCAGTTTTACGTAATCAGAGCCACAAATATTAGATCTAACAACCAATATTATTTAGGTGATGTGGATCAGCCAGGTGCCTCGAAAAATATCCTTATATTGCTTTTAGTATATAATAGATAATCATCCTTCCGGCTGAAGAACGAAGCTTTCCTTTACTTTAGACTTTCGTGTCACTGAAATATCTAGCACAGAAAATTTCCATTTTGAGTTCGAAACGTACGTGCCAAGTTCAAATAGCCTGCTAGCTCCTAAAAAGCAGAATTTTTCTATACCGTTAGCGAGCCGAAGACTTCGTGTCTATCTAGTAGACTCTAGCTCGAACAGGCGTACCTGATGCTTTTCCAACAAAAATCAAAATCATGGCCGATTTGGGCTATGGATGGAGGCATGGAGCTATGCATGATGGATGGGCCGTGTCTAGCTAGATCACGAATCAGCCAAAAATCTATACCGATCGCCATGATCTATCTTTTGTCAATGCCAATATGGCCTTTTTGCATGAGTATGTATGCAATGGTTGTGTGAGGTGATTCTATCTTTTCCAATTTCCCTGGGATATGTTAAACCTGTATCTGGATGTAGTCTGAGGATTCTGGTAATTCTGCACTTCTGCATGCACCAGCTTTTCTAAGCAGGAATCAAGCACTCTACCACTTTTAGACTTTTGAAGCATGGCTTCCTGTCCACACCCCTGATTGATTTTGCCTTCCCCCTTTGGGCTTGGCCTCGTGGTGCTCATCTAGAGGCTTCTAGAACGTCTTAATTCCTTCTCTCGATCTCAGCTACGAGAGGGTTTCCTGAATCCCTTTACACGTGCATAATTTTGCCATACAGAACTAAGCAATCGAGGAATCCGGTGATTTTACTGTCGCCATGCATGTGAATCTCGATCGGTTATCTACCTAGCTCTCCTGTTCTGAATATCTAGGATGTCGATGTTCTTAGTCACAGTTGGCACTAATAATAATTGGAGGCAACGGCTGACAGATCCACTGCGTGTACGTGTGTTTGCTTTGCTCACTGGAGCCTATAAATGGAGTCTTCGTCACCCCACGCCATGGAAGGCAGTATTAGCCAGCAAGCTTAGGTCGTTCCAAGAACATCGGACGTTCTATCTGCCATGCCTCGCGACGCTGCCACCAACAGCGAGGTGAGGGTGGAGAAGATCGACAGGATCAGGTTCATCTACAACGCTGCACGTGAAACCAAGGGCGGCGACCATGACCAGGAAGCTGGCTGCCGATTTCACCGTCTCCAGGGAGAAGATCGACGACTACATCGCCAGGAAAAAGAAGCAGTTCGCTCAGGAAGCCTAGATTAGTTTCCCAAAAATTTCGATCCTAGATGCGCGCCATGATATCATTGGTGACCAGGAAGTTGTGCAATGTATGTAGTACTAGTATAGAACTATGGATCGCAAGGACCTAAGTGCGCACCGTTTGTACGAGCTTGTCTCGGTGGACATGTATAAATAACACCAGCTATACTCTTTGAACTATTGGTGCCTCAGAATTTTGTGCTGTGCATTAGGCTTTTTTGGCGGTTTATTAGTTGGAGGTTGATTGATAAAACCCGGGTCCAGCAAATAATAAAATAAAACATAGGTTGGTGGTTCAGTCTAGCTAAGCAAAAAAGGAAAACGAAAAATATGAAGATACCATGCACATCAATGGATTCAAGGAGACGTGCTCGACAATGGCCATCACCCTAACCCCTCTTGAGAACTTGTAGCAAAGAGGTTTGTGGAAAGCCTATCTATGCTTCTAAGACCATCTCCAGCAAGTATCCTGTCCAAAACCCCAAAATTAGTTTTTGGGTCTATGGTTAAAAGTGTTGAAATATGTAACGTGGCATATTTGGTAGTTTCGCTCCAGAGCATATTCTCTTGTAATATTCGGTGTTTTATAAACCGAATCCCCTCTTTCCTAGTTTAGCCTGATTGGCATCAATCTGTAATTAACGTGTAATATCTTGGTGGTGATTTGTGGTTAACCGGCCCTATTAATACACGGCGACCCGAGACAAAGGGATATCATCTTCCCCAAAATCATATGGAATCAGAGCTGCCTCTTCCACCATGGCTGGTTCCTCCTTATCCTCTGCACACATCGTCTCCACTCCTTCGGCAACCCTGTGTTCAAGAAAATCACCAGGTAGAATTATCTCCTTTGGAAGGCGCAAGTCATGCGGCTAATCCTATGTCCACTTGTTGGCACCATCGTTTGGGTCATCCTTCTCCAAAACAATCGTCGAAAAGGTTATCAAGAATTTTAGTCTTCTTTGTTCCAAAGATTTGAGACTGAGTCTCTATGTGATGCCTGTCAAAAGGCCAAGAGTCACCAACTTCCTTATTCTAGGTCCTTGACTGTTTCATCGAGTCCTTTAGATCTTTTTTTTGGATGTGCAGGGTCCTGCGCCTGATTCTATCAATAAGAACAAATATTATGTGAGCTATATTGATGATTTTAGTAAAATTACATGGATCTATCTTCTTAAAAAGAAAGTACGATGTTTTCAATGATTCCATGAATTTCAAAATCATGTTGAATGCTTCTTTGACAAACCGATCATCACCATGCAAACCGATCGGGGTGGTGGGTATAATTTTTTTCCTAACGAGTTGGCATCACACACCATGTTTCATGTCCTCATGCACATAAACAAAATGGCCCCGCCGAGAGAAAACGTCGACATATTTTTAAGTAGGGCTTTCCCTTCTCGCTCAAGCATGTATGCCATTTAAATTCCGGGAAGAATATTTTTTATATCCACTTATCTTATTAATTGTATTCCTAGCAAAGTTATTGATGATGGTACTTCTTTGGGAAAACCAATTTTTTGTTTCTCCGCACTTTTGGGTGCGCTATGTGGCCAAATATTCGTCCTTACAATAAAAGGAAGCTCGAATTTCGTTCCAAATAATGTGTTTTTATTGGCTATAGTAACATGCACAAAGGATACAAGTGCCTAGATATTTCTACCGGGAGGGTTCATATTGCCAACGTTGGTTTTTGATAAAACTGTTTTCCTTTTGCTAGCCTCCATCCCAATGCGGGTTCAAGACTTCGCGCTAAGATCCTTCTTCTACCAGAATATCCCCTAAAAACATCAGGGTTCTTTTCAAGAAGATAGATCCTGCAAATTTACTTAAATCATCAATAAAGCTCACATAATATTTGTTCTTATTGATAGAACAATACCCCAAACATCCGAAAAAACAAGTTCTAAAGGACTCGATGAAACACTTGATGACCTAGAATAAGAAAGTTGATGACTCTTGGCCTTTTGACAGGCATCACACACAGACTCATGACTCAAATCCTTGGAACAAGGAAGACTAAAAAAATTATAACTTTTTTGATGATTATTGGAGAAGGGTGATCCAAACGATGGTGCCAGTGAGTGGAGGTAGGCTTGGCGGATGGCGGCCTGCGAGGATGTGGTGGTAGAGGACATATACCACCTTGGAATGTACCGCGATGGAGAATTTTCTTCAACACTGATCCTTAATAAGAGAAAAATGTGGGTGATTATTTTTCTTCTTCTCAGTTGAGCTTTGTTTCTTGCTTTGACAAGTTTACTCTTCCATTGTTATGAGCAACTATGGAGGAGGTGCCACCCATTAGAACTACATGTGTGTACATGTGGAGGGATTATAATTTATGAAAAACAAGAGGGACTGGATATTTCTTGATTAGAATGTAAAAAGTTTAGATATATTTCTGCAGGGGCAGAGCCAGGATTTGACCATAGAGGGGGGAGGGGGGCGAGAATGACAATGGTCACAGATTGGCATACTCCCTCCGACCCAAATTAGTTGATTTGATTGTATTTAGACATAATTTAGTATTAGATACATCTGTATCTTGATAAATTTGAGTCAACTAATTTGGGTCGGAGGGAGTAGAAGATTATTTTACAAGACCTCGACCCGTGTATAACGGTATAAGATAGTATAACATGACATATTATATCTCAAATAGTACAAAATATAGCAACCTCGGTACTAAGTTTGACAAACCTTTAGTGTCTTATTCTTGATTATTTGAAGAGAATTTTTTAGAAATATAAATTGTACTAAAATTCTTCTCTTATTTTTGTGTTTCAACTCTACGGAAGAATATATAATTTCTATCCGATCTAATATAGAAAACTAGCCAGTGATACAAATAGATTAATAGACGACATATCTTAAACATAGATATTATCTGTGATTTACACTTAGTCAAGGCAGTATCATAGATAGCCAGGACTGGTCGTGGTCTGCAAACGCTACACGATGCAGCCGTGTCGTATCCTACTCCTATCTCCCCACGCACTAGTCGTATGTAGGCAGCGCCCCTAACATGTTGCACCAAGCCGCGGCAAAAGAGGTTATATGATTCAATTAATCGATCGATCTATCTGTTCGACTGAATTTGTGTGGCTACTGGCGAGGCACGGAGCGAGTCAATCACGCATGGACTGCTTATGTATGTATTTTTCTCCTGCCATTAGGGCTTTTATACTAGTATATTAGTACCAGAACCTACGGCAAAATGTTGAGGGGGCTGTTAGGGTAATAGATCTTGTATTACCAGAGGGCCAAAGGCCAGAATATATAGTACATGTACAGGTGCAAATATACAGGAAGCCCCCTAACATATGGGGAAACTACAATATACAAATATACTCTAACCCCCCCCTCAAACTCATGGTGGATCCACAACACTGAGTTTGGAGAGTAAGAAATCATGCTGAGCGCGAGTTTGTGCCTTTGTAAAGAAATCTGTCAACTGCAAGTCTGAAGGCACATAATGGAGCGCAACAACCTGATCCTGCAACTGAGCACGTGTATAAAAGGCATCAACACCAATATGCTTGGTCAGCTCATGCTTGACCGGATCACGTGCAATACTGATAGCACCTGTACTATCTGACAAAAGTGGAGTGGGTGTCGTAACAGAGACCCCAAAATCTGCAAGCAACCACCGTAACCAGGTCACCTCAGCAGTCACCGAAGCCATAGCCCGCAACTCAGCCTCAAGACTCGAACAGGAAATCGCTACCTGTTTCTTCGTCTTCCAAGCAACAAGCGAACCACCAAGAAACACACAGTAAGCAGAAAGTGAACGACGATCCGAAGGATCATTCGCCCACGTAGCATCCGAGTAGCACTGGAGCTGGAGAGAGCTAGAACGAGGGAAGAAAAGGCGATGAGTAATCATACCACGAAGATAACGAAGGACACGGAGCAGATGACCGTAGTGAACAGTGGTAGGAGCTGAGACAAACTGGCTCAGAATATGAACAGGATAAGAGATATCAGGATGAGTGATAGCAAGATAAACAAGACTCCCAACAAGATGGCGATAACGAGTGGGATCGGGAAGAGGATCACCATCCGTAGGACGAAGCTTAACATGAAGCTCCATAGGAGTCTCAACGGTGCGCTCATCCGCAAGAGCAGCCCGAGCAAGAAGATCCTGAATATACTTTTCCTGAGAGATAGAAAACCCATCAGAAGTGGAGGAAACCTCAATCCCAAGAAAGTAGCGAAGAGGACCAAGATCAGTCATAAGAAACTGATCACGAAGACGAGCCTTGACAAAGGCAATATACTCAGGATCATCACCAGTAATGATCATATCATCAATATAGAGAAGGAGAAGAGTGCGTCCACGAGGAGAAGTGTGAACAAAAAGCGCTGGATCATGAGAACTAGGAGAGAAACCAGCAGCAGTCACCACAGAGGCAAAGCGCTCAAACCAGGCACGAGGGGCCTGTTTCAGGCCATAAAGGGAACGTCGAAGACGACAAACCATCCCATCGGGAACAGAATACCCAGGAGGAGGCTGCATATAAACCTCCTCACTCAACTCGCCATTAAGAAAAGCATTCTGAACATCAAGCTGGGACACAGACCAGCGTCGGACAGAAGCAACAGCAAGAAGAGTATGCACAGTGGTCATATGGGCCACAGGAGCAAAGGTCTCATCATAGTCACGACCATGTTCCTGTTGAAAACCACGAGCCACAAGACGCGCTTTATAGCGCTCAAGAGATCCATCAGAGCGGGTCTTAATTTTATAGACCCACTTACACGTGATAGGACGAACACCAGAAGGGGGAGAGACAAGATCCCAGGTGCTAGTGCGCTCAAGCGCAGCGATCTCCTCATCCATGGCAAGCTGCCATTCAGGATGACACGCGGCATCCCGATAAGAAGTCGGCTCGGAGACTACAGAGAGACCATACTGACTAGGGGAGTAACGGTCTGAAGCACGACACTGACGAACATGTCGTGAGGAAGCAAGCTCATCCGTGGAAGATGACTCATCAGAAGAGGAGGAAGAAGGAGGCGCGGAGGAAAGATCCGAAGCTGGAGACCGAGGAGAACTAGGAGAACTAGACGGAGGAGAGGATGGCGCCGAAGACAACGGAGGCGCAACAGAAGAAGGAGGTGGAGGAGAGGAGACAGTGGAAGGTGTATCAGGAAAAAGAAGAAAAGAGAGATCATCCGTTGGGTAAGTACCAGAGGTGGGGCGAGGATAGAAAGGACGCGTCTCATCGAACGTGACATCATGAGAGATGCGCATACGACGACCAACGGGGTCCCAACAGCGATAGCCCTTATGCCTCATCACTATAGCCGAGAAAAACACACTCAACAGACTGAGCGGTTAGTTTGGTGCGTTCACGAGGAGGGAGAAGGACATAGCAAACGCAAGCAAATAAACGATGAGTCGAGTAGTCTGGACAGGATCCAGAGAGGCGCTCGAGAGGAATGCCACCCTGAAGAGCAGCTGAAGGCTGGATATTAATGAGGTAAGTCGACGTAGCGACAGCTTCAGCCCAGAAATGCGGCGGAAGAGAGGAAGCAATCATCATAGCGCGAGTAGTCTCAAGAATATGACGATGCTTACGCTCGGCGACACCATTTTTGAGCATGGGCGCCGGGACATGAGAACTGAGCAAGAGTGCCCTGCTCAGCAAGGATGCCACGCAGGTGCTGGGAGATATACTCTCCTACAGAATCAGCACGAAACACACGAATAGGCGTGGAATACTGAGTACGAACCATGGCCACAAAGCGTTAATAAATAGCAAGCACCTCGCTGCGAGAGCGTATAAAAAATAACCAGGTGTACCGTGAAAAATTATCAATAAACAAAATATAGTATCGGTGGCCCCCTTTTGAAGCAAAGGGAGCAGGACCCCACACATCTGAATGAACTAAATTAGAAGGTCGCTGAGATACAGACACACTAGTAGGATAGGAAGCTGAATCTGTTTACCTAACCTACAACCCTGACACGAACTTAACCCGGCTCTAGGTATGTGCATATTCGAAGTGTACAAGATCCGGGCCAAGTGGAACTTAACCCGGCTCTAGGTATGTGCATATTCGAAGTGTACAAGATCCAGGCCAAGTGGAACTGAACCCGGCTCTAGGTATGTGCATATTCGAAGTGTACAAGATCCGGGCCAAGTGGAACTTAACCCGGCTCTAGGTATGTGCATATTCGAAGTGTACAAGATCCGGGCCAAGTGGAACTTAACCCGGCTCTAGGTGTGTGCATATTCGGAGCTGCTAAGGAGCTACGCTAGTTCTCTAAGGAGCATCTGGCCGAGTAACAAGTTACTCCCCCGGAGGCTCGGGGACTAATGGTTATATCTCTAAGCACTTGTGCATGTTAAAGAAAAGATAAAGTAGCGTACCTCCATCATCCAGCCAGCAAGGTTGATAGCCTTAGCTGCTGTGTTCATTTGTGCGCTAAACTCGGCGGGCCCAAACTTCTCCAGGAGATCGTCGTTATTGACGAACTCCACTCTGTTCCATTTATCGACGTATTCGATCAAAGCCGGAAGATAACTCTCTCCACTGAGCATATGGGGCGTGACCAAGCCTTTGCAACTTGGGCGGCAGCGGGGCTAGTATGCAGTGCGAGTTGCTTGCTAGCTGACCCGGGGGAGGCATCTTTCTTCAGCAGATTTTTCTTCGGCAGCATGGACGCGAGTGTGCGCTGTCCAGCCTCGATGGATGCTGCCCTGGTGGCCTCAGAAATTTTCTTGGCCTTGGGCTGCTGCTGGGAGGCTGAGGTTTGAGCTGCAGATTTAGACGTGGGTGCAGCCTTGGTGCTAGCTGGGCCCTCTCTCCGAGTCTTGGAGGACTCGGATGAGGCGGAAGGAGTTGGTGCTGATGCTGGTGCTTGTGTTGCTGGTGCTACTGTTGGTGCTAGCGCTGGTGCTTGTGTTGGTGCTGGTCTTGGCGGTGGTGGTGCTGCTGCTGTTGGTACCTCGGTGGTGACGGGTTGCGGCTGAGCCGATGAGGAGCTGGGAGCATCAGCTACCTCGGCCGTACCACTTCCCCCTGCTCCGAGGTTGACTTCCTCTGGACGAGGTGAGCTGTGACCCGGAACAGCCACGGAACCCTCATGAATTGGGCTCAGTGGGCGTGTGTTGTCACCACGAGGGGGACATGGGGTATGCCGGAGAGGCGAAGCGATGCTGGAGCTGCTCTGGGGAACCTCCACTGCAGCCCTACCGAATCAAACGATGAATAACAAGTTATAACAAAAGAAAGGCATATAGATAGAAAAACATGAAGCAGAGAATTAGACAAAGAGAAAAGTGACTTATTCGTCAGAAGTCAAAGGCTCCTTGGGATTTCGAGGTCTCCGGACTATGTCCTTAGTCGGAGGCTTGGTGGCGGTCTTATCTGCAGACTTCTTCCTCCTCTTGGTTGTTTTGGGAGGTTCGGAATAAGCAGCGGAAGTGGCAGCCCGTTTCTTGGACACCGCTAGGACCGGCTCACCGGTAGCAAGAGGAGGATCTTCATGGATCTGCCCTGCCAGGTTAGCTGAAGCCAGAAATGCATAAGAAATGGGTACAACATCAAATGCTTCCATCACCTCAACATCGGAATCATCTTCATTGTCAGGCCAATCTCTTAAGGAAGAGAAGTTACCAGTGGGTCGCTTGGTTGCATCCAGGAATGGCAGGAAAATTTCCTGATCCGGCTCCTCCTCGTCCGAGGCAAGTCGATCCTTCGCCCATTTGAGGGAAGGATCGCTGCCATCTTCAAGGGTTTGCTGAAGAAACAACTAAAAGGAAAAAGTGCAAAGGGATCAAATAAACAACATACTCCGACATAGGATATAACTCGGAAAGAGATTGAATCACGAGATTTACCATAGGAGGAGGCTTGTCCTAGCAGAAATGCTCCATCCCCCACTCCCAATCAGCGGAGAAGTCTTTGTCGGTCGTGAAGAGGGCCTTGACCTGGCGGAATATCTCGGTATTATTCAATTCGAAGGAGGAAGTCCGGTTGGGGTCAAGTCGCTAGCTCATGTGGCAAAGTTTGTGTGTGCGCTTCTGAAGAGGGGAGATCCGGCTGCGAACGAATGTGATCATCACGTCCTCGTTGTGCAGCCCCAAATCCTTCAGCTCCTAGAACCGCTTGTTGACTTGATTCGCCAAGACAGTTGGTTTCTTGGAAACCCGGTCCCACAAATCTGGATTAGGAGGACCTGGAGCATAGGGGCGCAGCCGGATCAGATCCTCATCCGTGCCATTCCTCACGTAGAAGAAGGTCCAGGCCCATCCCTTGCAAGAGTCAAGCCCCATGACTCGGGGGAAGACGGATTGCTTCTGGGGAGAAATGGAGGTGACACCAAATTGAGTTAGATGTTTGTCCTCCAGGGCACGCAGCTTATCCGGAATCACGTTCCTTCGCAGACCGAAGAACCGGATCCAGAGCTCTTTGGTGGGCCATAGGATGACATATCCTTCTACGGTGGAGGCGAATGAAGAAAGGGACGTAATGGCATTTGCCGGAAGATGGTCAGGTTGGAGTTTGTAGGTGTTTAGGAAGTCATGGAAGAAATCGCTCACTGGCAGGCCAAAGCCATGCTGGAAGTGGGATAGGAAGACCATGAACTCACCCGGATTGGGTGAGGGAGCGAGCTCCTCGGAGGCGAGGCGAGCAATCACGCCCTCGGGGATGTGGCGGGTGCGGTAGAGCTAGTCCAAATCGTCTTGGCACATCCAAGAACCGGCCCAAGCACTGCGCTCCATGGATTCCCCCTCCTCCATCTCTGCTTCAGCGACGGCGAGCTCCTCTTCGGTCATCTCCAAGTCACTGTCCTCACCGGCCCTATCGGAGGTGGGGGCAGGGGCTTAGATTGGCGCGGACCCGTGGCGATAGTTTCGTCGGATTGATGACAAGTACGCCATGAGGGGGTCCTCGAGGCTTGCGGAAGAGAGGGATGTGAGACGTACGATGTTCCGGGACAGTGAGCACACAAGTTTACCCAGGTTTGAATCTGCCGGCTTTGGACGGATCCTACTCCTGCTAGCAATCCAGTAATACGGCAGAGCCGGAATATGGGTTGCAAGGGTTTTGCCTGTGCGAGTTGAGGGTCTAAAGTATTGGGTGTGCCCTAAAGGCTCTCCCTAGGACGCTTTATATAGATATCCGGCCTAGGGTTCACAGGAGAGGTCTATCCGGCTACGTCTAAGAGTCGGTTATAGAGTACATCTTGAACTACAAGTAACATTATGGGCCTAAGTCGGTAAGTCTTCTCGGCCTTCCTGTAGCCAGATTGGACTCCGTCTTTCTCCCTGACTGGGCCGCCCGTGAAGCAAAGCTCTAACCCGAACTGGGCCACCCTGGTCAGTGAGGAACTGTGAGGATACCCGGAAAGTATATCCCCAATAGCAGCCCCCAGAGGCCTCCAAGATCCAAAGTCGGATTTATCATCGTCTAGCTTGATCTTCGGTTTGCAGAATCTTGAAGGGTTCCTGAAACTTCACAACAAAAGATACGATCCGGGTCTTAAAAATAAGTCGGACCTATCAGTAGGTTACTCGGATTTTCCAGCTCGATTTTGAACTAAGCCGGAACTTGGTCTCTAACACCACCTGACACAAACATGGTCAAGTCACGTCATCTGACAGGCGTTCCGTCAGCACGACCGTTGGTGGGTCCGCGGTCCGCGGAACCGAGGCGCCATTTCAATGCGTGCATGGAGATCGAGGCGACGCAATCATCGCGCGGGTCCTTCCCAGTTCTTTCCACGACGCGTGGCGGTTACACTGTAGCATTTGCACGAATCTTGTTGCAGGTAGGTGGATATAAGGGGTTCAAATTTCTTCTTCTCCTTTCCACCAGCCCTTTGCCGTTTCCTTTCCTCCCAATCTTCCTACGCGCACAGAGCCCCCTCATCCTCCCCCACAGAGCTTCTAGCGCTGCCCCTTTAAGGTCACCCTCTCACCGGAGAAAATGGCTTCATCATCTTCTTCCTCCGGTTTGGCGGCAGCAACGGCGGCAGCGAAGGCGGAAGCTGCAGCAGAGAAAGAAAGCTACAGGGGAATCTGGATCCCCTACGCCCTTGACGAAGCAGGCCTCAAGAACATGGAGAAGGAGGGGCTTCTCGCTGCCGGCGACTAGCTGAGCGGCTCCGGTGAAACCGTCCCCAACCCGCGCGAGGGTGAGCGAGTCCACTTTGGCACCCATCTGGACCGAGGTCTGTCTTTTCCTCCCTCGGAGTTCTTCTTCGAGGTGATAGATCACTATGGAGTTCAACTCCACAATCTTCCTCCCAATTCACTTCTAGAAATGAGCGCATATGCTGCGCTTTGCGAGGGCTTTCTCGGCATTAGGCCGAGTTTGCTTCTCTTCCGGTTTTATTTCCATGTCCGGAGGAATTCCATTACTGCCGGTGTTCCTTACATCACCAGCACCATTAGTTTTTCTCTTAGACGAGACCGGGCATATCCCAAAATTTCTGCCAGTGACTCGGTCAAACAATGGCCAGCCACTTTTTTCTACCATAGGGATATTCCGGCTCCCGGCAAAGCTACTGCTTTGCCAGCTTTTGTCGACGGAGCCGCCATGGCCCAGCCTTCCTGGGACGAGGCTGCTCCGGCTCTCACTGATGATCTGATCCTTGCTAAGAGGCGGATCGAATATCTGATCAAGCACAGTGGTCTGAAGGGATCTAAGGCTCGTGCTGATATTTAGCAAAAATATTAGCCCGAGTCTTAAGTAGCTTTCTGACTTTGGGTATTCTGACTTACAGAAAGTATGTTCCTATAACCAGGAATTATTGACCAATGTCTGTGATAAACGGAGAGAGATCAAAGCTCTCCGGCTTAAAAATGCTGAGCTCAAAGTAGCCAAGGATGAAGCCGAAGGTAAATATTCCGAGATTCAAACCTTGTCTTTGCTTTTTTCAATGTCAATTTTTTCTGAACTTGTTGTTCTTTTTTGTCTGATAGCGCTGGTGAAACAATCCATCGCTATGATTGAAGAGGCCGAGAACCTCAAGACCCTGGTGGTGGAGAACAAGGGACTTCGCCAAGAGCTGGATAAGCTCAAGGCAGATCATGAAAAGAGCATAGCTCAAGTCCTTGAATCCTCCTCCATGGCCACTGATGAGCGTGATCGCAAGATTGCTGCTCAGGATAAAATAATCTTGGACCTCAAGAATGAGCTTGGCAGAGAGAAGGACATATCCCAGGCGCTCCGGGCTGAACTCTAGAGTCTCCGAGAGGAGAAGACCAAGATTGACGATGTCATTTTTGGTACGTTCCACCTCTCTGACTTATCTTTTTCTTCGACTTCTATCAATGTCGGTTTTTTCTTAACTTTATTTTGATGTATAGGTCCTCTGAACTTGACAGACTCTTCCTCGTCCGAGCCCCGCACCCACCGGCTTACCCAAGTCGGTGATCTTCTTCATGACTACCGTCAGTCCCTTGAGGACATTGGCGAGTCTCTCAGGATTCCGGACATGCCAAGCATGTCGGATTTTGAGGTGCGGGACAGGGCCAAGGAGATGCCGCAGCTTGTTCGGGACTGGAACATGTCCTACGCGCCATGCAGAACACTCTCACCATGGTCATGAGCCACCATGGAAACATGGAAATATGGCAAGTGACTAGAGGGTACTGCAAGGTAGACGAAGACGGCCAGGAGCAGGACCTTCAAGCCATCATGCACTCCTGTGTCAGATACGGGTGCCACGTAGCTGATCTGACCAGCTACGAGATCCCCTTCTTCACCCGCGTGGATACTCCGCCTCCTCCTGCAGAAGAAGCCGAAGAAGTTTCCGACAATAAACGCACCAACTCGTATGCGGACATCTCGGAACGATATCAAGGCGGAGTGACCAGCGAGCCGACAGATCCTTCATCTCCTCCTGCATCATATACTAGAAATTTATGCATTATTCTGGAAAAACCTGATGCGATTGTAAATATTAAGTACTATTTACCTTTGCAAGTGCTAAGCTTTTGATCTATTCAACACTTTTGACTTTTGAAATTTTTTCGTGCTTGAAATGTTTACACAAGCACTTATATTTTTTCGCCTCTACTTATCGTTTACCTGGCTTTCTGCCTCGTCCCTTTCATGAGCCGGCTAAACCTTCCACCAGAAACTTTGCCGAGCAACGGAGCTCAAGTGCTAAACCAGTTTAAATTCGGAAACAAAGCCGGCTTCCAGTACCAACAATTCACTACTCGGAAAATGCCCGCGTCCGGCAATCAGATAAATAACCCAAGTAAAGACTAGAAACTTTAGAGTTATACCCGAAGGTAGCAGTTTTAGAATCGGAAATCTAGACCAGAACGAACATGAGCATAAAGTACTTTCAAGCATTCTGGGATTTTCGACTATGACATGATCATTCGGAAATAAGATGGTTCAAGAACTTCTCAGAAAAAACTTGAGGCAACCAAAACTTTTATTTCTCACAGAACATGCACATATGTATGATTATAAAGAAGGATAAACTAAGAATAAAAGGGACGTAGCTGAGCAATATTCCACGGTCTGTCTAACTCATCCGGATTTGTCCTGCCTCCAGCTCTCTTTCTCTTCTTAGTAGCAGGTCTTTCTTTGACTAGTCTCATGTCAGTTAAGTAGTACTATCTATTGTGCAATACTCGACTAACTAAAAAGGGCCCTTCCCATACTGGGGAAAGTTTGTGCTTTCTTTGTTGCACAAGCCGGAGAACCAAATCACCTTTATTGAAGGATCTATTTCGGATTCTCTGGCTATGATACTTGCATAACTTCTGCTGATAGGCTGTAGATCTCATTTCAGCAACGACGCGAACTTCTTCGACTAAGTCGAGATCATTTTGTCGAGAAATCTCGGCATCCTCTTCGATATACGCGGCCACTCTAGGAGAAGTATGAATTAAATCACTAGGAAGAACTGCTTCTGCGCCATAGACCAAGAAGAAAAGTGTGTATCCTGTTGACCTGTTAGGAGTTGTTCGTAAACTCCAAATTACAGAGGGTAGTTCCTCTGCCCAAGCCCCCGCAACACGTCGTAGTGGTGCTTCGAGTCTTGGTTTCAGGCCTTGTAGAATTAAACCATTTGCTCTTTTGACTTGTCCGTTAGCCTGTGGATGTGCGACTGACGCAATGTCAAGCCGGATATTTTGCTCATCGCAGAATTCGGCCAGTTCTCCCATATAAAAATTACTCCGGTTGTCCGTGATAATGCTATATGGATAACCATACCAAATTATAACATCCTCGACAAATCTTTTGGCTGTTGCTCCATCACAACTAGTGATAGGTTTAGCCTGGATCCACTTGGTGAATTTATCCACCATCACTAAGAGGTGAGTAAATCCACTTGGAGCTCGTTTAAAAGGTCCTACCATATCAAGCCCCGGCATTAAAAAGGCCATGTTATAGGTATTGTTCGCAGCTGATCAGCCGGAACATGAGCTTGCTTGGCGTACTTTTGGCAGCCTTTGCATGTCTTGACTAATCGTTCGGCATCTGCCTGAGCTCTAAGCCAGAAAAATCCATGTCGAAAAGCTTTTGCCACTAAAGATTTGGCTACAGCGTGGTGACCACACTCGCCTTCGTGGATTTCCCTTAAGATTTCCACTCCTTCCGGAGATACACAGCGCTGAAAACCCCCAGAAACACTCCGTTTATGGAGCTCACCCTTAACAATAGTATAGACTTTTGCTCGTCGGATAATCTGTCGGCTCAGCACCTCGTCTTCGGGTAATTTGCCATCTACCAAATAATCAAGGTAGGGTTGAGTCTAGCTGGGAATTACAGCCAGAACTGCTATTAAAGGTGAGTCGGATTTGGTCGGATATTCCTCATCTACTCCCTTTATCGAGGGAACTTTGAGGTGCTCTAAAAATGCGCCATCCGGGACCTCTTTCCGCGCAGAGCCTATTCGAGATAGTGCATCTGCTTCCTCATTTTCTGCTCGAGGGATGTGTTGAACTTCAAATCCTTCGAACGATTTAGATAGATCATCCACGACAGCTTTATATGCTACCATGTGCTTATTTGCATTACAAATATCCGAGACTTGCTGAGCAACAAGATCCGAATCTCCGTAACACATCAAACGTCGGATGCCAATATCCTTGGCAATCCGGATTCCATGCAGCAGTGCTTCATACTCGACAATATTGTTTGTCGCGGTGAAGTGGATCTGCAATACGTATAATAGTTTATCTCCTTGGGGTGATTTGAGCACCACGCCAGCCCCCAAGCCCCCTCGAAAAAGAGGGTCCAGTATTCCGACTCAGGGAGGACCATGTTCTCCTTCATCTCTGTCCAATCAGCGACAAAGTCAGCAAGGATCTGGGATTTGATTGCTGTCCGAGGTTTATACTCAATATCGAAAGCTGAGAGCTCTATGCCCCATTTGGCGACATGTCCTGTGGCGTCGCTGTTGTTGATTATGTCTCTCATGGGAGCTTTGCTCACCATGGTAATTGGATGCTCCTAAAACTAGTGTCGTAACTTACAAGATGCTAGGAAAACACCATAAGCCAACTTTTGATAGTGTGGATATCGCTGTTTTGATTCTGTCAAGACCTCGCTGACAAAGTAAGTCGGGCGCTGCACCAGGTGTTCCTGATTTTCCTCTGGTCTCTCCACCACCATGACAATACTAACGACCTTATTTGTCGCAGCAATATAAAGCAACATCGGTTCCTGAGGTTCCGGCGCTGCGAGGATAGGAGCAGATGAGAGTACTTTCTTCAGGTCTTGCAGTGCAGCTTCAGCTTCGTCAGTCCAGACAAAATCTTTGGTCTTCTTCAGGAGTTTGTATAATGGTGCGGCTCTTTCACCAAGCCGGCTTACAAATCGACTGGCCGCAGCAATGCAACCAGTTAATATTTGTACGTCCTTCAGGCGAGTTGGCCTGGAAATATTGAGTATAGCCTTGATTTTGTCGCGGTTCACCTCTATGCCTCTTTGAGACACGATGAAACCTAACAATTTTCCGGCTGGTATTCCAAAGAAGCATTTCTTCGGGTTAAGCATGATCTTGTATTTTCGTAGATTGGCGAACGTTTCCTCTAAGTCGGAAATGAGTGTTTCCTTCTTTTTGGACATCACCGCGATATCATCCACGTATGCATGTACATTGCGTCCGAGTTGGTCGTGGAGGCAACGCTGCATCGCTAATGCACGTAGCTCCTGCGTTCTTCAGCCCAAAGGGCATCGTAACAAAACAGAAGGTTCCGAAGGGGGTTATGAATGAAGTTTTGACTTTGTCAGATTCCTTCATCCAGATTTGGTGATAACCGGAATATGCGTCGAGATAATAGAGGAGTTCTAAGCCTGCCGTAGAATCGATAACTTGATCAATTCTAGGCAGAGCAAACGGATCTTTTGGACAAGCCTTGTTCAAGGCAGTATAATCAACACACATCCTTAAATCAGTGGTGTCCTTTTTAGGGACCATTACAGGATTGGCCGACCACTCAGTGTGGATGAAATCTTCTATGAATCCGGCTAACTCGAGCCGTGCTAGTTCCTTAGCTATTGCCTTATGCTTTTCTTTGCCAAACCATCATAAGGACTGTTTGACGGGTTTAGCGTTCGGGTTTACATTTAGAGAGTGCTCGGCAAGTTCCCTAGGTACTCCGGTCATGTCAGATGGCTGCCATGCGAAGATATCTTGATTTGCTTGGAGGAACTTGACGAGCGCGCTTTCCTATACACTATCTAGGCCTACGCCTATCTGGGTCACCTTGGAGGGGTCATCATCCTTCAACGGCGCTTTCTTCGTCTCTTCTGATGCCTTGAACTCCGGATTTGGCTTGGTAACCTCCTTCTTCGTTGCGGGCATCTCAGACGGATCTATGCTCTTCTTGATCTCCTAGTACTCTGGGCAAATACAGCTTCAAAGGCGGCATTTCCATCCTCGCACTCTCGCGCTTTCTTCGGGTCTCCCCTGATGGTGATCACGCTATTGGGACCTGGAATTTTCATCATATTGTAAATGTAACACGGACGAGCCATAAAAGCCCAGTAAGCCGGACGTCCGAATATAGCGTGGTATGCACTCTTGAACGGGACCACTTCGAAGGAAAGTGCCTCCGTCCGATAGTTCTTTGGAGTTCCAAAGGTAACATCCAAAGTGATCTCTCCCAGGGAATTAGCTTGTCTTCCTGGGACAACTCCGTGAAAAATAACAGAGCTATGGTTCAGCTGGGTCTCCGAGATCTTCATCCGGCGTAGCGTTTCGACATAGAGAATATTGATGCTGCTACCACCGTCCATGAGGGTCTTTGAGAAACCATAACCGTCAATAAGTGGGTTGACGATTAAGGCGTACTTTCCTCGCCTATGTAACTTAGGCGGATGATCATCGCGGTCAAACGTGATTGCCACTTCCGACTAGTCCAGATACTAGGGGACAGCCGAAATTGTTGCATTGAGCTCGTGTAGAACTGCTTTCTTGACCTTTGCTGGTTGAGATCCGAGGAAGGTGACATAAGTGTCCTTATTGGTAGGAAAAGTTTTCTTCCCTTCCGACTTGGGATTTGAAGCATCAGCTTCCTCCATGTTGGAATCTTCCTTGGTCTCCTTGTCTTTTTCAGGATTTTTCTTTCCCTTCTTCCGCTTAGCTTTGTAGCCTGTGGTATCATCTCTCTTGATGTCGTCATTAAAACGACATTCAGCGTTGGTGTGGGACGAGCCCCCATTGGCGTCTAAGTGATGCACACATGGGTTATTGGCAATGTTGGCCCAAGAGTAGGTTTTGCCTGGTTGTTGTTCTCCTCTACCTTGGACCCTTGATGTCCCACGGCCATGCCCGCAGCCTCCGCCACGTCCTCCTCGTCCTCCAGACCCGGAAACAGTAGTAACTACCGCCGTTTTCGCGTTGGGTTTTTCTTCCGAGGTATTTTTACGCTTCTGAGCTTGTTGCTTTGGTTATTTTGCTGACTGAGGCACAGCTAGGGCATTGAGTAGTCCTTCTACATCGTCGTCAGCATCTGCATACTTGCTCGCTATTTCTATCATCTCTCCCAAATTAGTAACCTTGTCACACTTCAAGCGATGGCGCAGTAAACCAATAGGGAGACCTGTGATGAAAGCTTCAATCGTAGTTTGATCATTTACTCCTTCGCATGAGTTCTTGGTGTCGATCCATCGTCCGAGGTAATCCTGGCAAGTTTCTCCGGCTTTCTGGGTGCAACGCTATAGGTCTCCAACCGTACAGGGCCTCCGATATGTGCCTTCGAAATTACGAAAGGACGCACTTTGCAAATCATACCAGTTATGGATGGTGTTCGCCGGAAGTTCATTGAGCCATGATCGTGCCGTCTTCCGCAACATAAGTGGGAGATACCGGGTTGTGACCAGGCTGTTTCCGCCTTTGGCGATGCAGCAAGCTTGGAAGAAATCCTATAACCAGGTGTCTGGCCGAGCAATGCTGTCATAGGCTTGGATATGTCTTGAGATAGCAAATCCTTCCGGGAATTTTGTAGCTCTGATGCGTGGACCGAAGCACTTTGGGCCCACGTACACGTCATTGTTTTCATAGTGCCGAGCCTCTATGTTGGAGTTGATCCTGTGTCTTGCGTTGTTCAGGGATAGAGATCCTCCCGAATGCCGGCTGTGGCTGTAGTGCCGTGGAGCTGGACTTTGGCTTCTGCCACCACCTCCTCCGCCATGTCGTCCTCCTTGCCCTCCATGGGAGCCGTTGTGATGACTGTGTGGTGGAGAGGGTGGAGCAGCTTGACTACGACGAGCCCCTTGCCAGCCTGTACCGGCATGGTTTCCGTCGTTTCTTCGTCCGTCGTTCCCACCATGGTGAGGCTCAGCCAGATGGTTCTCATGTCTAGGAGGTGGCATTCTCTGAGGATCCTCCTCCCGACGTTTCTCTTTATCTTCTCCCCTTCGATCCTTAGATTCTTGTCGGGGAGGGTTCGTTGGATTCAGGGCAGCGATGGCATCTTTCTCGACCGCTGGGGCGATGTTGCTCCAGTTACGCGAAGTTTTGTGATGTTGTCCTGAAGATCCAGTTCTTGAATAGTTGTCTTCCCTGCGTTCGGGGTGATGGTACTGCGCCCGAACGTAATGGGATCTTACGCCAGCCCATGTCGGATCTGTGCGACACTGGTCAGAATCCGAGACCAGTTTTTGACTTCCGGACAGGGCTACCTTTTGCTGCTTTAGTCCCTTGTTTAGTAGCTTTATACCCAAACAGATCTCCTCTGGTCCTGGATTAGCCGATAGAATTTCTCGGGCTGCCACGGTATTTTGTACTAGTGTTGGGTATATACCCAATCTCTGTTGCTATCTTTCCGTGGCTTCCCCATCTCATCTCCAAAAAGGACGGCACGGACACGTGGGAATTGGTTGTCATCTATGTGACGCTTCCGTGTCGTCTGATGTAGACGAGACATGTATTCCTTGTTTGACATGCGTTTCTTCTCCACCTCGATGTTTTTGGCTTCATCGAGGAGTTGTTGACGATGCGCTTCTAGGGCTTGCGCCCTTTCGTCCAGCTCATCTGCAGTAAGTTCTACAGCTGTAGGGATAGGTGTGGTTAATGCGGTATCGATGAGTTTACACGCACCTTCAGTGATCACGTGTCCATCCACCGATGCTTCTTTTTTCAGCTCGTCTGGGATAAGTGCTCCATCCGAGTCTTCCTCGTATTCCTCGGCAATCACCTCCTCTGTCAAAGGGTCTTTTGCCGGGGTCTTGTTCTTCTTCTTTGCCTTCTTGGCAACGCCGGTAGCAAAGACGGCTTTGGGTCCGTTTCCCGGAGTCAAGCTCTGATCGGTACTCTCGGACATTTGGACTTCGGGATTATCTCCGACGTCCATGTCATCCTGTGTTTTGGGAGAGTGTTCCCCGGATCCTTCATCCATGGCTTCTCCTTCTTCTGCAGCTTTGGAGTTGTACTCCTCTTCATATTCCGCGGAGAACTTTCGGAAATCTGCTGACATCATCGACTCATCTGAGGATGCGGGTACGTCGGCGTTTGTTCCAATTGCCTCCAGCACAGAGTCAGTGTTGTCTCCAGCATCGGCAGAGCCGGATCCAGATCCCACGTATCCGACGAAGTGCGATGCGTGCTTCCTGAGGTACCTGCGGCTTTCGCGATCAGCCTTATCGAAACATTTGATGGTTTCGAGGATTGCCTTTGCGCTTTCGCCTTGCAGTATCATACATCGTAGTGTGTACCTTAGGAAAGGCCTGTCTGTTCCGGCATCATCAGAGCCGGAATCAGTGTCGTTGATATGCTTCTCCTGGATTTCGACTTCCATGGGTGGGTCGATCTGGGATCCGGCTCCTCCTAGGAGATTCACTCCAGATTTGACTTGGTCCGCTAGGTCTTCCTCAGGCTCGGGTTTCTCCACTATCTCTGCAACTGGTGCGGGCTGGGTGGGATTATTGTTTTCTGAGATCCGAAACTCTGCCGCCTCCACGGACAAAGGGGACCTAGAAAATTCTTCTGCCTCTATCATCACCGCTGGGGTGGGTTGGGTAGGTTCAGCGAAACCGATGTAAACATCGATCTCACCAAAAGACATGATTGTGTAGGCAGTCACGGACTCCCTTGCCAGAATCCAAGTCTCGTCGAGAACAATGAGAGGGACGTCGCTGGCGTAGAGGATGCGAACGACGGCGATAGTCTCGCTGATTCTGATTTTTGCAGATTCCGCTCGGAACGCAGATCCGAAGCTCACTCACCCCACGGTGGGCGCCAACTGTCGTGGAAGAGAGGGGTGTGAGACGTACGGTGTTCCAGGACGGTGAGCACACAAGTTTACCCAGGTTCGAATCCGCCGGCTTTGGACGGATCCTACTCCTGCTAGCAATCGATGTACAGAATGGAATATGGGTTACAAGGGTTTCGCCTGTGCGAGTTGAGGGTCTAAAGTATTAGGTGTGCCCTAAAGGCTCTCCCTAGGACGACTTATATAGATATCCGGCCTAGGATTTATAGGAGAGGTCTATCCGGCTACGTCTAAGAGTCGGTTACAGAGTACATATTGAACTACAAGTAACATTATGGGCCTAAGTCGGTAAGTCTTCTGGGCCTTCCCGTGGCCGGATTGGACTCCGTCTTTCTCTCAACTGGGCCACCCGTGAAGCAAAGCTCTAACCCGAAGTGGGCCACCCTAGTCAATGAGGAATTGTGAGGATACCCGGAAAGTATATCCCCAATAGATAGAGCAGTGCGGGACCGGCGGTGAGTCTAGTGCAAGAAAGCACGGTGCGGCGGCGGCACTGCAGAGCAGATGCGGCGGCGGCGGTGCTGTTGCTAGGAAGAAGAAGAGGCAAGGAGGCATGGCGCGAGAAGGGGAAAACACCCAAGGGACGCGCCCCCTCCCCTATTTAACCATGCCCCAGTGGGGGATAGTGGGATCGTGCGATGTGTCAAGGCCACACGGTGTGGCCGTATCGCCGGTCACCAATCGAGGAAAGCCACAGAAGGGCCAGTATGCAGGAGATCCCATGACGCGACGTGATGATGCGATTAACGAGGAGGCAGTGGTGATGCGACGCGGCGCTGGCAAGAAACACTGATGTAGTATGAGCCCTTAAATAAAATGAGGCAAGATAATGATTACCCTCCACGTAGGACGTGGGGAAGTATATGAGAGAAGGAAGGATAACCCGGAAAACTGAAGGGTGACCCGGCCAGCGAGTGGTGACTTGGAATGTGCCAAGGGAACGCTACGACACGGGATCCGAGCTACGGAGTAACTCGGAAAAAGGAGCAAAAAGATTGAACCTGCCGTGGCCTTAGCAACTGAGGTTGCTAGGACCGCACCAGCTTCGGAGACTAATGTTGGGGGGATACCCCCAGGTAGGGTCACGCTTGGGTATAGAGGCCGAGTTAGCCGAGGTACGGCAAGGTCAAAGCGAATGCTGGCCAAGTCACCTCAAGGCAGGCCGACTTACGGGGTAACCCGGACCAGAGGATGTCCACCTAACTGAGTCCCGGCCGACGTATGTCGCATGCCGGCAGGCATCTTGTAACTTGTATGCAGGTACCCGCAGGGCCGGATTAACCAGACATGATCCGGGTTATATCAGGCTTGCAAGAGAAGGAAGGTATCTCGCTGGTCAAAAGGTGGGCACTGTACGCTGGAGCATGAGCGAAGCGGACAAAGGGAAGGACCACCGAGGCGTGGCCGACAAGGGTGACGCAGCCTGTGTTGGATGACGCTGGCGCCGCAGAGGCTTACGTAGCCTCTGCGTGGCTTACGATGGCAAAAGGTGACCCGGTCAGTTTTCTATTTTGGGAAGAGGCATATTCCCTGGAATATGCCTCCACGTATGCCGTAATTGGAGATCTAGCCTCCCCTTTATAAGGGGCACTAGGGCCTCTATAGTAGGGGTTGGCATTTGAGTAGTTGGTTCTTTGAGTAGTGGTAGTGGTGAGAGTAAGAGAGCTCCTTCTTCCTCCCCTCCCCAATACAGCTCAAGGAGCATCTGTAAACTCATCAAGCTTGGAGAATACAAAGCATCTGTGTGTGGAATCACCACACTATCCCTTCCTGGATTCCTCTAGTTCATATTGGCCCCACCTTTAGCCTATCCATGGCGTCTACCATGACACCACCACGATAACTTTGCTTTTGCAGACATCTTCATTAGAGAAAGTATATGGTCTCCAGATTTAAAATATGACCAAACAGAACTAAAGTCGTTCGGTCAAAATCCGAGTTTAATACGAAACCAAGGAGAAAAGATCATCAAGATCAGATCTGATGGAAAAGTAGACAACACCAAAGTTATTAATTTTTTTGAGGCGAACAACTTTGAGTTTTACAAGATTTTGATCCGAGCTTGTTTACTATCTCAAAAGTGGTCCAAAAGGTACAAGTAAGTTTTTGACCAAACAGTTACGCAAATTTTGGGTTTAGTTGTTTTGAGGCAAACCCTCTTTTTTGCACGGAAATTCCAGCCGCTCCTTATATACATGAGGGGTGAAGGCGGATTGAACCACCAGCAATCGAACAAACACATCTATTACTTTTTCGTGTTCATCTATCTTTTATCTCTATGCCTTGTATCTTTCTTCTCGTTCATCCGTAGTTTTTCATACCGGAGGGCTACGAATCCACAAGGCTCAAGAGGTGGTCAAGCCGACCTAGGGCAGCCCATAGCCGCTGCGACACCATGACAGGGTCCCTCCCGGGCGAGCTGGGTTTCGAGTCGCAAAAGCGCTCGCCGGACTGTCTTACGTACCGCGCTTCCGGCGAGCCTCCCTCGGCGCGTGCTGCCGCGTATCGCACTCGGCGTCAAGGGTACACGGTAACGTGTTCATGTGCGAACACACTTTTTGGTGACTACACCTGGGCTGAAGCTTTGAACGGTCTCCAGCCCGTTCTTGCTACGAAGAGAGCATCATCAAGAGGCTGCAATCTACAACACTATCATGAATCCTCAATCTTCCAACGTAGATGCATATTTTACTCTTATGTTGATGTTGCTAGATCTTTTGATATGTGTACTGTATCAGATAGCCCTAGTTTTACTATGTGCAAAAGTCGATGCAAAATAATCTACATACATTAACTTATCTTAGTAACTTGCAACAAGTAAATTCGAATTCTCATGCATCGGTAAGCCCAAAAATTCATATGCGGATGAACAACATGACAAATTCAGTTAATCCGTATGAAACACCCGATTTTAGAAATTTCAATGGCATGCAACCAAGTGTTTTATCTTTATATTCATCGGCAAATAACATGCAATCTCTAGGTTCACCTTCAAACATGCTGATGGATAGGGAAATTAGACATGCTACAACTAGTTATTTTCCCAATTACTCTCAATCATCATATCCTACACCTTATGTTAGTAATGTTTTAGTACCGTATGCAACTAGTGATATTCATAATTTGGCTCCACACCTTTATAATGATTATGGCCTAATAAGTGGAAATTCAATAGGAGCTAATGTGCCTTCATCTAGTACTATAGCGTATGGTATGTCCCTGTATAATTGCAAAGTTTCGGTGACACCTCATTTCCGAGAGATACAAAAAGCATTGGGTGCATTCTTATGCAGGAACATATGACTGGAAGAAAAAACTTGCAGTTGAGTTCAAGAAGCTTAATTCTCTTCACCGAGAACTAGAAGAGAGGCCCCATGATCTTGTTACAATACAAGCTTATGAGTCATACAACAAGAAGTGTGAAGAGGAGCGTAAGGCAAACAAAATCAGGTTTTCCCCTTCTCAATTGCTAAGTTTCGGCGACACTACATTGCCGAAAGAAACTAAAAGCATCGGGGATGGGAGGGTCATGTGCAACTAAGGTTAACACCAAAAATATCATTACGTTTGATGATTTATCGGCGGAACATCTCCAGTTATTCGAGACACTCAATAAGAAGCGTGATAAGGAGTTTGATGCACTTGAAAAGAAGATGAAAGAGGATCATGAAGCATACAGGAAAAAACTTGAAGAAGAAGAACTACAGAGTTTCTTGCAGGTCTTGAAAATGACCATCAAAACAATACTAGTCAAGTTGAAGGAATCAATTCATCTCCTCCAAACAACAATCAAGTTGAAACCTCTACTACAACGAGGCAAAAAGGAGAATCTTTGCAATCTGATGAAACCCATGAAGGTGCAAATAATTCGGCAAGGATGGTTAATTCGAACATTGAAAAAGCCGAATCAGAAAATACATGTGTTGAGTCTACTGAATCAGAAGAAGCAACCTTCATTAATCAAGAGCATGGCAAGCTTAGCAAAACTACTTTTCTAGATGTAAGGGAGCTTACATGTTGCCCTATGAGTTCTGTGCCAAAGAAATTTGTGAACATCAACAACAACAAAACATAGCCGAACAATGTTCGGTTGACAAAGACCATTGGATTGAAGAGGCACAAAATCCGGAAAAGGAAGAAGACAAGGCATTGGAGAATTATCTAGATGCCGAGCAAGATATTGTTTAGGTCATGCGACCGCCATGCTCTTCCAACATATTCGAAGAGGTACATCTAGCAAATAATTTACTTATATTCCGATTTGGTCAAAACTTTATTGTTGATGCATCTATTAATAATATTCTCATAATCTATGAAAGACCAATCAAGAGAGGTAATTCATTTGTTAGAAATATAATTGTCACAGAATATATCGGTCAACATGTTGTACCCTTTAGAGAGAGCAATAACAAAAAAATTATTACGGCCAGAGATGTCCACATTGTTTCATATGAATTTCATATCTAAGTGGGTAGTGATACATTGCAAATGTATCTATAATTTTTGATGTTCCATGCTTGGTTTTATCCACTTTCTTGTGTTTTGTTCCAACTTTGGAGTACTTTTCATATGATTTCTTGGACTAACCTATTAACAAGAGCCACCCACAGTGCCTACTGCTTTTCATGCTGTTTTTGGTTCCGGGAAAGTCAGAAAATGAATATTCTCGAAATTGACGGGACAAAAGTCAAAGTGCCTATTTTTCCAAGGGATCAAGTGCGAATACAAGGCGGAGAAGGCGAGAGCCACCACACCACCTGGCGCGTGGTCAGGCTGACCGCGCCAGGTGGTGTGGCCGCCCGGCACCCTCGACCTCTCCTTCCCCTATATATTGCCCTCGGACGAAAACCCTAAGTACCCGATCAAAAATCCACGAAGAGTCTCAGAGTCAGCCGTCATCTCCATCCCTAGATCAGAGGGATCTGAAGCTCTTCGGCACCGCCGGAGAGGGGAATTCACCCTGGAGGCCTTCTTCATCACCATGCAAGCCTCCGGTGTGATGCGTGAGTAGTTCATCCTTGGACTACGGATCCATGTAGTAGCTAGATGGCTAGTTCTCCTCCTTTGTGCTTTCATGTTTAGATCTTGTGAGTCTGCTCATGATCAAGATCATCTATTTGTAATTCATACATGTTGTGTTTGCGGGGATCCGATGGATATTGAGATGCTATTTCAGATTGATTATTGATTCTATCATGTCTTTGTTATTTATGATCTTGCATTCTTTCCATTGTTAGTAGCTATCTTGGCCAAGTAGATGCTAGCAACTCCAAGAGTTAGTATTTATGCTCGATAGCGGGTTCATGCCTCCGTAACTGGGAAGTGACAGAAATCTCTAAGGTACTAGATGTGTTGTTGCTACTAGGGAGAAAACAACAATCCTTTGTTCATAGAACAATTGTATTGTTTACTTTACACGTAGTTCGTAAAGCAACAATCTGTTGCTTGCAACTTAATACTGGAGGGGGTTCAGATGATAACCTGAAGGTGGATTATTAGTCATAGATGCAGTTGGATGGCGGTCTATGTATTATGTTGTAATGCCCAATCAAGTCTCAAAGGAGTCAAGATGATTAATATATGCATGTATTGCTTTCTCGGTGTTTTTCAATTGCCCCGCTGTAATTTGTTCACCCAGCATGTTTTCTATCTAAGGAGAGCCACCTCTAGTGAACTATGGATCCCGGTCCTTTCTCTTGACATACAATCTACAATCTTTTACTTCTTTGTGTTTACTTTCTGCAAACTTTTACTTCTTTCCATTCGATATGTTTAATCCTTTGTTTTCCACAAAACACGATGAGATTGACAACCTCATCGCAAGTTGGGGACAAAGTTCTGTGGTTGTGTTGTGCAGGTCTCCACGTTGCTACTAGCACCGGTAGTGAGCCCTGCCAAAGCTTAGCTAGTAACACCTTTGGGGTGTTTCCTTGCTCCTACTGGTTCGATTAAACCTTGGTTTCATAACTGAGGGAAAACTTACTGTTGTGCTCATCATACCTTTCTCTTGGGGTTCCCAACGAGCTCTACGTCGAACGACGAGCACATCAAGATCTTTTCTGGTGCCGTTGCCGGGGAGTCAAGGACATGTTCACAAGGGGAGTCCCTCATAACTAATCTCTTTACTTTGTTGTTTTTGTTTTGCTTAGTTCCTTTTTGCTTTGGTTGCTTGTTTTGTTCTTCAAAAACACACAAAAAAATTAGTTTTACAAGTTTGCTTTCTTATTTGAAACCCAAAAAAAATGACTACTCTTGAAAACACTAAGTTGTGTGATTTCACTAGCACCAACAACAATGATTTTATGAGGAGACCTATTGCTCCACCTGTGGTTGAAAATACTTTCTTTGAGATAAAACCTGCTTTGCTCAATCTTGTTATGAGCGAATAATTTTCTGGTATTGGTAATTAAGATGCTGCTTCCCATCTAAATAACTTTGTTGAACTTTGTGAGATGCAAAAGCATAGGGATATAGATGGTGATATTATTAAGCTGAAATTGTTTCCTTTCTCTTTGAGAGGAAAAGCTAAAGAGTGGTTGAATTCCTTAACTAGGAATAGTATTGATTCTTGGACTAAGTGCAAAGATGCTTTTATTGGAAAATACTATCCTCCTGCTAAGATTATATCTATGAGAAGTGAAATAATGAAGTTTAAACAACTTGATAATGAGCATGTTGCTCAATCTTGGGAAAGAATGAAATCTTTGGTAAAGAATTGTCCCACTCATGGACTGACTACTTGGATGATCATCCAAACTTTTTATGCAGGATTGAACTATTCTTCAAGGAACCTATTGGATTCTGCTGCTGGAGGTACCTTTATGACCATCACTTTGGGTGCTGCAACAAAACTTTTGGACAATATGATGGTTAATTATTCCGAATGGCATACTGAGAGAGCTCCACAAGGTAAGAAGGTAAATTCTGTTGAGGAAACTTCCTCCTTGAGTGATAAAATTGATATTATAATGTCTATGCTTGTTAATGGGAAAGCCCATATTGATCCAAATAATGTTCCTTTGGCTTCTTTAGTTGCTCAAGAAGAGCAAGTTGATGTGAACTTCATAAGAAATAATAATTTTGGCAACAATGCTTATGGTAATAATGCTTATAGGAACCATTTTATTAACAACAATTATAAGCCATATCCTCCCAACAATGGTAATGCTTATGGAAATTCATACAACAATAATAAGAGTGGTCCCTCTGAACTTGAAGTTATGCTTAGAGAGTTTATTAGTAAACAAACTGCTTTCAACAAAACTATTGAGGAAAAACTCTCTAATGCTGAAAGAAATATAGCATCTTTGGCTGAAACTCAATCTTCTTTGAATAAAATGGTTGCTAAACCTGAAACTAATGATAATCCCTTTGCAGCTACTAATGCCATACAAGTAAGAATTGATGAAAATGTTAGACTATTAGCTGAATTACATGCTAAGTGGGAAAGAGAAGATGGAATTGCTAGAAACATTAGTGTTTCTACTATCACCACCACTAGTGTTGAGGCTAGTAATAGTTCTACTACTTTAGATGATAAAATTGATTTTGATCTTGATGGTTGCAATATCTCTGAAGTTATTAAGTTCCTACAAAATCTTGCTAAAAGTCCTAATGCTAGTGCTATGAACATGGCCTTTACAAAACACATTACCGATGCTCTCATAAAGATTAAGGAAGAAAAGATGAAACATAAAGCTTCTATTCCTATAAAACAAGAGGATGGTTGGGAACCCATCATTAATATCAAAGTGGATGACTTTGATTTCAAAGCTTTATGTGATCTTCATAGTAGTGTTTCTATTATGCCTAGAAGGATTTATGATATGCTTGATTTGCCTCCTCTTGAAGATTGCTATTTGAATGTCCCACTTGATGATAGTGCTAAAAAGAAACTCATGGGGATTCTTAATGATGTTCTTATTATGGTTAACGATGCCTATGTCCCCGTTGATTTCTATGTTTTGGATGTTGAATACAATGTTTCTTGTCCTATTACTTTGGGAAGACCTTTTCTTAGAACTATTGGAGTCATCATCGATATGAAAGAAGGCACCATTAAATATCAACTCCCACTCAAGAAAGTTATAGAGCACTTCCCTAAAAATAGATAAAAGATTTCTTTTGCTTCTCCTATGAAAACAAAATTTGGTCTTAATGCTTCTTCATTTGAGAACACTTGATTCTTTCTTTGCTTCTTATGCCTAACTTAAAGGCGTTAAAGAAAAGTACTTATTGGGAGATAACCCAAAAGTTTTAGATGATTCATGGAAGTTATTACCTCTGTAATAACCTCTCCTTATCCTTTTTATTTGCTTTTTGTGCCAAGAGTAACCTCTAATGAGAGTGAAGTAATGATTGGGAAAGTTGCGGTCCTGAAACAGATTTTTGTGCTTCACCATAAAAATTCGTGAGAGAGCTCTGTATGTCAGATTGAGCTGTAATGTTTTGTGCTTCTGCCCCAGGTTGTTATCTAACTTTCGTTAGTTCAACACTTTTTGATTTGAGGAACAAAAGGTCTTCGAAAAAATTTGTCTTTACCTGCTGGTCTGTTTTGACAGATTTCTGCCATTTTCTGTATTTGCTTCTTGTGGGTTCCTTTTTGAGTTCTTTTGGGGAACTGAGCTTTTTGAAGGAAGTGCTACAGTAACTTGTGTTCTAATGGAAGTTTATTTGGTGTTAGAACTGAACCTTAAGACTTATTTATTTTAAGTGCACTAATGTTGCTAATAAAGATTGTGTGAAGTTTTGTATGAAGGAAATTTTTCAGGTGTATGGAAGGAATGAGTAATGAGATGAAGGATGGACTAAAGCTCAAGCTTGGGGATGCCACACGTGTCACCCCAAGAAATATCCAAGAAGTATAAGCGTCAAAGCTTGGAGATGCCCAAGGCATCCCCTTCTTCATCAATAAAAATCCCAGGTTTCTTCCAAACGCTTCATTTTTATTGTTTCATGCACAGTTGTGTTGTTCTTGGAGCGTCTTCTTTTTCGTTTTCGTTTTGGTTTTTAGCTTTCTTGGTTTTCTTAGTTTTTTGAATAAATTGGTTGGACCCCCTCTTTCATACATTGGTTTGCAAATGGTTTGGTTTGGTTTGGAAAAGAGTAGGAAAGTTCATACTTATGTGGTAAAAAGAGCTCGTTTTTGACTGTGGCCTATGCTTTGTCATGCCATGCTTGATATTGTTTTGGCTTTATGATTAGTATTCTTTGCTGTAGCATGACTTGTTATAAACAATTGAGATTGCTTAATGTGCCTTGGATGAATCATGCGTTGTTTTAGCATATTAAAGCATAGTATAGTGGTATTCTCCTTTGATGCTTTATTTGGGTTGACTTGGCGCATGCTCACACCATGTTATGACTGTTTCAAGTCACCATAGCCTTTATGATCCTTTAGTTTTCAACTTGTAGTATCACTTTATGCTTTTATCAATGATGTTTTTTCGCTCTGCATGATTATGGCCATTATTGCTCTCTTAGTTTGTCGTTCCCAGTCTTTTGCTAGCCTCCACAACCAAGTACGAGTTCCACTCATGCATCCAACTCCCTAAACCAAGTTATTCCAAAGAGTCCACCATACCTACCTACTATCTTATGCTATTCCAAGTATATTCATGCTTTTGTTTACCTTCCAAATTAAACGTGTTATGAGAAAACTAGTGATTAAAGCTCTCACGAACTTGATGGCACACTTTACTTTACTTGCCCTTAATAAACTTGAACCATTGTGTCGTCTATGTTGTATATGCTTGCACTTATTTGTTGGGAATTAGCAGAACCATGCTTTCATGGGGAACGCTTTCAACATTGCACTTGGTACTTGTACCTAGTTGATATCATGCTCTTTTGTATATGGATGTCGTCGGTGTGAAATGAAAGGGGAGCTTGTAAGTCCATGGAGTTATGTATATGTGTTAGAGAAACGCCTGGGCCACTGGTCTAATCCATGTTGACATGGTGGAAACCTACAGCGTAACCATAATGAGCTATCTATGAAGCATTCTTCTTATAAAAAAAGGGAGTCCTATATTGAGAAAAAAAAGATACTATGAAAAGAGGAAAGAGAGAAAAAAACACCATATTCCCATGGTAAATAAGAAGAATGCTGAGATGCTCGTTGTCTGCTTGCCTTGTCATTTTGATATGGGGATTCTTCCATATCATCAGGGAAGGGGTACCCCGTTGCCGGTTTTCAATGATACACATGTACTTACGATGACAAGAACTTACCGGTGACTAAACTTAACTAGCATGAGGAGCGGCCCTCGTATACAAGGGACATGAGATTTCTGACTTATACTTCGTCAAGCATGTACACCATAGTTTGTTCACTTTAACTTTAATCACTTCAAGATGCTTATGATAGGGTCAATGAGAGCTGAAAGCTATTAAGTACCATAATTTTTGGAAGCTCTTTATGAGACTTGAATCCCTACTTCCTTCTATGAAGGCCTTTCTTCCACCATTATATTGATTGTCCATGTTCTACCTTTATGCACCTACTTTGAGAGCATAGTGGCCATTCTTAGTTCTATGTGCATTGTTCCAAGACTAGTTGATTGATGCATAACTTGATATTGCTTGTTTTAAACTATTGTATCTAGTCACTCTTATGAACTTTGAAGGTGTCCTATGCATTTATATTTGTTACTCTATGAGGGACAAGCTGAATACTATTATGCTATGTTTTCTTTATGTGAAACAAACAAACGTCTTGCAAAGCATTGTTATTCATGAATCTTTTGTTTGTGCCTTTTCATGTTGCATCATAGTTTTTTTGCTTATTGCTAGAACTTTGTCTTTCATGTTATGATTGAAGTACTATGATCCCAGCTTTGAATGTTTTGCAAATACTTTGATCAAGTCTTTGATGGTGCATGTCACCTAAAAATTATTCTTTCTTTTTATCACTTACCTACTCGAGGACGAGCAGGAGTTAAGCTTGGGGATGTTGACACATTGCAAATGTATCTATAATTTTTGATATTCCATGCTTGGTTTTATCCACTTTCTTGTGTTTTGTTCCAACTTTGGAGTACTTTTCATATGATTTCTTGGACTAACCTATTAACAAGAGCCACAGTGCCAGCTGCTTGTTTTCTGCTATTTTTGGTTCCAGGAAAGTAAGAAAATGAATATTCTCGGAATTGGACGGGACAAAAGCCAAAGTGCCTATTTTTCCGAAAGGGATCAAGTGCCAGAATACAAGACGCAGAAGCGCCAGGGAGCCACCACACCACTTGGTCAGCGGCCAGCCTGGCTCAGCGCCAGGTGGTGGCGCTGCACCCTCCTTCCGCCTATATATTGCCCTCGGGACGAAAACCCTAAGTACCCGATCAAAATCCACGAAAGAGTCTCAGAGTCAGCCGTCATCTTCATCCTTAGATCGGGAGGATCTGAAGCTCTTCCGGCACCACGAGAGGGAATTCACCCTGGAGGCCTTCTTCATCACCATGCAAGCCTCCGGTGTGATGCGTGAGTAGTTCATACTTGGACTACGGATCCATGTAGTAGCTAGATGGCTAGTTCTCCTCCTTTGTGCTTTCATGTTTAGATCTTGTGAGCTCCGTTCATGATCAAGATCATCTATTTGTAATTCATACATGTTGTGTTTGCGGGGATCCGATGGATATTGAGATGCTATTTCAGATTGATTATTGATTCTATAATGTCTTTGTTATTTGTGATCTTGCATGCTTTCCGTTGTTAGTAGCTATCTTGGCCAAGTAGATGCTAGCAACTCCAAGAGTTAGTATTTATGCTCGATAGCGGGTTCATGCCTCTGGTAATCTGGGGAAGTGACAGAAATCTCTAAGGTACTAGATGTGTTGTTGCTACTAGGGAGAAAACAACAATCCTTTGTTCATAGAACAATTGTATTGTTTACTTTACACGATTCAGAAGCAACAATCTGTTGCTTGCAACTTAATACTGGAGGGGGTTCGGATGATAACCTGAAGGTGGATTATTAGTCATAGATGCAGTTGGATGGCGGTCTATGTATTATGTTGTAATGCCCAATCAAGTCTCAAAGGAGTCAAGATGATTAATATATGCATGTATTGCTTTCTCGGTGTTTTTCAATTGCCCCGCTGTAATTTGTTCACCCAGCATGTTTTCTATCTAAGGAGAGCCACCTCTAGTGAACTATGGATCTCGATCCTTTCTCTTTACATACAATCTACAATCTTTTACTTCTTTGTGTTTACTTTCTGCAAACTTTTACTTCTTTCCATTCGATACGTTTAATCCTTTGTTTTCCGCAAAACACGGTGAGATTGACAACCTCATCGCAAGCTGGGGACAAAGTTCTGTGGTTGTGTTGTGCAGGTCTCCACGTTGCTACTAGCACCGGTAGTGCGCCCTGCCAAAGCTCAGCTAGTAACACCTCTGGGGTGTTTCCTTGCTCCTACTGGTTCGATTAAACCTTGGTTTCATAACTGAGGGAAAACTTACTGCCGTGCTCATCATACCTTCCTCTTGGGGTTCCCAACAAGCTCTACATCGAACGACGAGCACATCAGGTAGCTTTTATTTATTTCATACTTGGCTAACATTTGGTCTCAAGTTATACATATGTGTTTTAATCTTTTTGGTTTCAGAAACCTAAAGCCAAGGTTATTGTCTCTTGAGAAAGCCGATGCTAGTATAACTGTGTATTCAAAGACATCAAAAAAGAAGTGCAGAAAACAATGCATAGACGAATTAGGTGGTGCACAATCTAAACCATTCAGTTTCTTAATTCCAAAGTCATTCTCACAACAAGATCGGTTAGAGGATAAAAGGTGTACCTACAATTTGAGAATGTGTGATCATATATTTGATATGTTGCTGAAAATTGAGTATATTAGAATTCTTGATCACAAAGTTCAACCATCATTACAAGGTTGAATGTATTGCAAGTTGCATGATTCGTTCAAGCATAGCATAGAGGATTGCAACATGTTTCATCAGATAGTACAATCGGCTGTTAATAAAGGACGATTGAAATTTGTTGAAACAAAAATTGATGACCAATCTATTTTGATTAGTCTTGATGGACAAAAGATATTACATCGACTACCTCTAGTCGATTCATATAATGATGGGCAGGTACACAAGGAAGATGATGGGATTAAGCTTTCAAGCAAAGAGATTGTTAAAGAGCATATTGCAAATGTTCTTGAAGGCGAGAGTTCCATTGAAGATACAATAAAGACATCAAGCACCAGGGGGCAACAAGAAAAATCAAAGATGGATGCATGCAAAACTCAAAAGGGCAAAGGCCGCAATAAGCACAAGGGTACGAAACCAAAAGTCACTTTCGTGCAGCTGCTAGAAAAATATAAAAAGGAGAGTGAAGCAAAAAGTTCTTATTGGCCAAGTAGTGCAAAAGCATCAAGATTACCCCCAAGGAAAAAGTCTAAAGATAGGGGTTGGCGAAAGGAGAAATTGAATGCAACAAATTCATATCCTCCTTTTGGGCCATTAATGCCAATTTCATGGATACCTCCCTACACTGATTTTTATTCATATCCACCATGGGGAAGGTATGATTCACGACCATGTTGTCCATCTAATTCTAGATCATCTCACACAAACTATGCAGCTCCAAGAAGACCAACATTTGATCAATAATCATATGTCAAAGACCGTTTCAATCAAAAAGAATCGGTCTGGAGTTCATGGATAAAGAAAAAAGTGGTCAAGTAAGTATACTGAATCAAAAAGGATGGACACAAATGTGCTGTTTCAGACTCAACTTCAAATAATTAAAAGCCAGTGATGTCTCAAAATATATCGAGCTCGTTGGGGAACCGCAAGAGGAAGGTATGATGATCACAGTAACAAGTTTTCCCTTAGTTATGAAACCAAGGTTATCGAACTAGTAGGAGCAAGGAAACACCTCCAAGGTGTTGTTTCCAACTTGGAATCCCGCACAACAAAATCACAGAACTTTGCCCCCAACTTACAGTGAGGTTGTCAATCTCACCGGTTTTGCTGAAAACAAAGGATTAAACGTATTGTGTGGAAGATAGTAATTGCTTGCAGAAAGTAAACAGTAAACATTAAATAGATGGTAGATTGATGGTAAGAGAATGGACCGGGGTCCATAGTTCACTAGAGGTGATTCTCCTTATGATAGATGACATATTGGGTGAACAAATTATAGCAGGGCAATTGACAGAAACCGAGAAAGCATACATGCATATACTAATCATCTTGACTCCTATGAGATTTGATTGGGCATTACAACATTATACATAGACCGTATGCAACTGCATCTACGACTAATAATCCACCTTCAGGTTATCATCCGAACCCCCTCCAGTATTAACTTCCAAGCAACAAATAATTATATTAAGCAAAGTGTGTAAAGTAAACAATACGATTGTCTCATGGACAAAGGATTGTTGTTTTCTCCCTAGTAGCAACAACACATCTAGTACCTTAGAGATTCCTGTCACTTCCCCAGATTACTAGAGGCATGAACCCACTATCGAGCATAAATACTCCCTCTTAGAGTTGCTAGCATCTACTTGGCCAAGATAGCTACTAACAACAGAAAGCATGCAAGATCACAAATAACATAAACATGATAGAATAAATAATCAATCTGAAATAGCATCTCAATATCCATCGGATCCCCGCAAACACAACATGTAATATTACAAATAGATGATCTTGATCATGAACGGAGCTCACAAGATCTAAACATGGTAGCACAAAGGAGGAGAACCAACCATCTAGCTACTACATGGACCCGTAGTCCAGGGATGAACTACCCACGCATCACACCGTAGGCAGTCATGGTGATGAAGAAGGCCTCCAGGGTGATCTCTCCCCTCTGGCAGGGTGCCGGGAAGAGCTTCAGATCCCTCCCGATCTAGGGATGGAGATGGCGGCGGCTACAAACTCTTTTGTGGAATTTTGATCGGGTACTTAGGGTTTTCGTCCCGGGAGGATTTTATAGGCGAAGGGGCAATGTCGATAGAGCACTAGGGGGCCCACACCCCCTGGTGGCGCGCCCCCAGGCCGCGCCGCCACCAGGTGTGGCCGCCCTGTTGCGCCACTTTGTCTCCCCTCCGGACTCCGTGTTGCTTTGAGTAAAATCTTGACTTTGGCTTTTGTCCGGTGCAATTTCGAGAATATTTCCTTACTAGCTTTTCTGAAACCAAAAACAATAGAAAACATGCAACTGGCACTGTGGCATCTTGTTAATAGGTTAGTCCCAGAAAATGTGTAAAAATACTCCAAAGTGTGAACAAAACATAAGAAAGTAGATATAAAACAAGCATGGAACATCAAAAATTATAGATACGTTTACAACGTATCAACACCCCCAAGCTTAACTCCTGCTCGTCCTCGAGTAGGTAAGTGATAAAAAAGAATAATTTTTGAGGTGACATGCACCATCACAATCTTGATCAAGGTATTTGTAAAACATTGATAGCTGGGATCATAGTGCTTTAACATAGACATGAAAGATATAATTCTAATAATAAATAGCAACTATGTTGTAACATGAAACGATACAAACAAAAGATTTATGAATAACAATGCTTTAAAAGACGTTTGTTTGTTTCACATATAGAAAACATAATGAGAATGGTATTCAGATTGTCCCTTATAGTGTAGCAAAACATAAATGCATAGGACACATTCAAAGTTCATAAGTGTGGCGCCCTGCTAAAACCACTACTAAAAAATCGCTGTGTTTTTGTGCATTGCATCATCATGACCGCATGCTCATGTCATCATGCCATATTGCATTTGAGCATCGTCATGTCATCATGCATATTTTTCTTGCATTTTTCTAAGCATAAAAGTATTTTTATTAAACACTGTATTTTGTTTTTCTAAAATATCCGTACGGTCTAATATATATTAAGTCCGTTTTACTCTTCTTATTTTTAAACTAAAATAAAATAATATTTTTGGTATGTTATGTGATCACAAATGATTTTTTTTATTTGACTAAAAAATAAAATTAGGCTAAAGATTCGTCTAAAGTTTTAGCCCAAAACTAGGCCCATCTAGTCTACTTTAGACTAGATAAATAGTCTATTCTCCTTCTTCCTTCTCAAACCCTACCCTCCAAATCTGAGATCTAGATCTGCCCAAAATCCCACCTCTTTTTTTTTTCCTAAAATCTTCCCCCTTTTGTCCATGGTTCTTCTCCGTGATTTCTAGTCAACTTCTCGTCTGCGTGCTGATCTATTTCTCTAGGCCGGCTGAACTCTCTGCAGCTACTCTGTCTGATCTCCATCGATCCAAGAGGAGGCAGAGTTATCCTTGGTCCCCGTGCTAGCTAGAAGTTCCCGTGACTATTTTTATTCCTTTGCCAAACGTTGTACTACTCCATTGTTTCCTTCGTCGTTCCGCGCAGGGACATTACTTCCTTCATTTTATTTGCTTGCAGATCATCCCAGCTCCATCTCCCCATCGATGGACACAAAACACACTCCACCCCATGCTCAGATTTGATCCCGTTTAGTACAACATCAACATACCGCGCTACCAGTCATTTCCATGTACCACGCACGCTGCCTTGCCGTTTCTCTAATCAAAAGCAAGCCAAACTGATCAACCGCATGCGTGCGCCGCAGCAGCAATGGTATTTGGCTGACTCGGCCGTGTGTCGTCCGCAGCCCCAGGTTCCTTCAAATCATGCCTTGTCTTCCCCTTCAAATCAACCAGGAATCCATGCTCCACAACGCCACCGGCGCTTGGTTCTCGTACGCCAGCTCCCGCCTGTAGCCGCGCAGCTTGACGCGCTTGCTCGCCTCTGCCGGCATGACCGAATGGGTTTGTCCCTTGCTCCCCATCATGGTGTCGGCAGCCCAGGAGCGACCGCTCCTTTTTCTATTTTTTCGGCATACACCTAAACTGTGGTCGCGTGATACAAGCTGGTTTGCTTCAGTTTGCCTTTGATATGCAGTGACCACTTTGTTCTTCTGCGTGTAAGCAACTTAGCGTTACCTCAGCTTCCAATCGTCTCGCCCACCAAGCGCTCGACAGAATGTGCACATGAGTTTTGGTGTGAAATTCTTCTACTACAATATGCTCGATTGTTTCCATCATCGACCAAGATATTCTTCTCGAGTTCGTCACTGATTCCTCGCGTCGCACCGGATTCCGCCATCCGATGCCGCCAACCCTCCGACATGGTCTTCTTCTATGCGTCTGCTACTTCCATGACACCGCCTACTTCCGCCACGTTAACTATAATCCCAAGTCCGTCTCTCCACCTCTCCGACCCTGACTCAATCTCTACTTTTGTATATAAATGTCATATATCTTGTTGCACTTAAATCATTCATGCTTGCATCGCACATCATTTGTTTTGGGGCTTTTAGCTGATTCATCTATTAATTAAATATAGAGTCTATATCCGGACTATTCTAGTCTTATTCCAGACTCCATTTAAATTTGTGTAGCGAACCGATGCCATGTTTTGTCTTGTTAAGTCAACATTTAAATTGCGGGGTTCTAAATAACTTGAACCGTGTAATTAATTATCAGGACCCCGATTCCGCTTAATATTGCCTAATTGCACCGCATTTGCATCATATCATAATCATGCCGGATCTTCTGCCGTAGTATTAAATATTGCATCCGGTGTTTCTTCTAGTGTTTGCTTCTTCGCGGAATAGGACGATGAGTTTATGCAAGTGTCGACAAGTTCTCCGGCTATGATTCGTCGGCAGTGTTTCCTAGGCGAGCATTCTCCCCCTTTCTACCTATTTTGCATGTATAGTCTTTATTTCCTCCTGTTGATCTATTGCTATCTGTGTCACGATGCTTTAGTGTTCCGTACCAGATATATCCCTTATAGCCTTTATATTGCCTTAGACACATCCTATTGCCTGTTGTTTGATAGATAGTCGGCCTTGCGAGTCGTAGTTGCTTGCTTATGTGTTGCTTCGCGTTGTTGTCGTTCCACCGTTGACGACAAGTTGGCACATGATAAATGGTGGAGATGATCATGACTTTAAATACAACTATTAAATTGCTGGGATAACTAGTGAAAAAGGCACCGATGGGCAATATATGCTATTTGGTTTTTATGCCCACTTGTGTCCCGTAGGCCCCGAGTACTTGATACCTGTTCCTTGACTATTCGCACTATCCACATGCGGGAGACCCTATGGGATCCTCCTAAGCCAGAGCTTGATTCATTTCTATTTCTTGGGGCCACAAACTAGTTTGAGGCTTTATTACTATCCTGTACTTATGTCATGCTTTACTGCTTTATTTACGATTGTGCGTGGAGCACCTGTACTGTTTAGGATTGCGGAGTGTTTTCGCGGTATTGACAAGCCCAGTCACACGTTCGGGTTCCTAGTCGTTTACAGCCATTGGCGCAAACCTTAGGTCCGTCTCGGAACCGGCCAACTTCGTTGCGGGTAGCTTATTGGGGTGGCCCCCTGAAATATTTATAAATCCTGTGATTGCTTTGTCGTGAAAGCCTTGTTGGGTTTTGAGTTGGTTTTTCCGAGGTTGATCGTGTGTGTGTTGCTATTTGTGCACCCCTGCAGGGTAAAATCTTTCTGAAAGCCGTGTCCGCGGTTATGGACGACTTGGAGCACAATATCTCGATCATAGACAAGCATAACTAAAGTAGTGCTATATATTTGACTTAATATGTGACTAGTAATCAACTTCACTATAATGGAATGGATAATAAAAGTGCCAACAACTGATGGAACCGGGGTGTATCGTGTCATGTTATACCTGCCTAGTAAGTATCACAACCCTAATGGAATGAAATAAAAGTGCCAACAACTGCTGGGTTTGGGATGTCACATGCTAATTGTATCTGACTAGTAAGTACTGCAACTACCACTGAATGGTTAACTAAAACTGCCCACTACTTATGCTTCAGGATAACTCATGCTATCTATATCTGATTAGTAAGTGCTGCAACTATAACGGAATGAGTAAAACTGTCAACTGTGTGAGTTCCTCGGTTTGACTTTCTCGTTTGGTCTCGAGGGGGAATACCAGGATGGGTATGATTGGTGTTAGTATCAGGTTGGTCCTGAATAGGTCTTTCTTATCCCTCTCTAATAGCCGACAGTTGTATCGAGTCTCTATAGGTTGGTTAGTGCATGCTTCACGCCGCTTGATCCACCATACCTATGTAGGCGAGAGCCAATTCTAGCCTCGCTGCATCGCCTCGATCGACGCTCCTCTTTTTCCTTTGCCCTTTGTCGGCACCCCTTTTGTTTTAGCAGGTTTGAGATCGACGTCGTTAGCAGGGTTACCCTTCCGGCTTGGCCTGGGCAGGGTTATGGACGCCATTGGTTATTCTTCAGGGCTCTTAGCCCATTTGCCTCTTGTCCGTAGTCGGACGCTCTATCGTTTTCAAGGTGATTTGAATCTTTGTATAGTATATCTGTATTCTTGACTCATGGAGTCGTTGTTGTATATATATGTTCTGTGGGTTCCATCGTGGACTAATGTGTAATGGTATTACTTCGTTTTCCACCCGCACGAAAGTGCCTGGTGGGCGTCCTTGAATCGTTTCTATGCGGGTTTGGCGGGAAGCGCTGAAACTTGCATAGGGCCGTTTCGAGGGTGTTACAATAAGGGTGACTAGATACAAATAGTTTAAGAACAAGCAATATCAAAGTTATGAATCAATCAACAAGCTTTGGGAAAATGCACATTAAACTAAGAATGACCACTATGCTCTCTCAATAGGTGCATACAGATAGAAGACGGAGAATCAACATAAAAGTAAAAGAAAAGCCCTTCATAGAAGGAAGCAGGGATTCAAGTCTCATAAAGAGCTTCCAAAAATTATGGTACTTATTAGCTTTCATCTCTCATTGCCCCTATCATAAGCTTCTTTAGGTGATTAAGGTTAAAGTGAGAAAATATGAGGATATGCTTGACAAGTTATAAGATGAAAATCTCATGCCCCTTACTTACGAGTACCGTTCCTCATGCTACTCAACTTTAGTCACAGGTAAGTTCTTGTCATTGTAAGTACATGTGTATCATAGAGAACCGCCAACGGGGTACCCCTTGCCCGATGATACAGAATATTTCCCATATCAAAATGACAAGGCAAGCAGACAATGAGCATCTTAGCGATCCTTTTATTTCCTATTTGCATAGTGACATGGGTATGATTACTCGGATGCTCACTATTCGCCACCCTACATTGGGTAAAAGATCTACGGCCCATAAAGATTCTAGATAAAAGCCCAAGGAAGCAACCAACAAAAACTTCTTATTGTATTAGAAAGAAATCATGAACCGACATTATGTTGGTATTGTAATCATGCGTGTATGAAACCTATCTGCATACAGCTTTGAGACCCGGCCTATTATATATAGGGCGGGAGAAGCCCAAGCGAGGGTACCGAAATCTAGAGGACAACTTGTAATAGAGTGTTTTCCCAATATTAAAGCGACTTTGTCTTCATTGTTTTCATGACATCCGACGAAATCTCCAACGTTCTCTTTTCCGCAAAACCCCAAGTCCATCACCATGGGCATTGCCGAGGTTACCCCTCATAAATTGGCGTCGTCTGTGGGAAACTTGAAACGCTGGAAACATGGATTCAGTGGAACGCTCTCCACCAAGCATCAACAGATTCGCACCCACCCACCCTCATAGTAGTATCCGCCAATTTCAACGGCGGATCCGATCTAATCATCGAAAACTTCCACTTCCAAGGAGACAACACACATGAATCAAACCTTTCGGCCCTGATCGCATCAGAACCGTCAGTGGGAAGAGCCAAACCTGTAAATGTACCAGCATCGCTCGTTGGACCCCCCATAGACATCACAGCTCAGATCGAAGCAGGAAAAGAAGGTGTCCAATCAATCTCACTACACGGAGAAAACCCAACAAACCCAGAACCCGAAGAAAGCAGTGAGAACGTTGACTTCGAAGAAAGGATGGCGAATATTTATCCAGAACTACGATCTCAGAGTACTACCAACGCACCCATAGAAGCAAAAGGCGACACCATTAGGCCACATACAACACGCCACCAAGTTTACATGATCAATGGAGATACCTCAATGCCACGCGACGAAAACTGTAATCCCATCATAAATCCCAATGATATCTTATCAGATGACCATGCAGGAAACCATGGCAACGAAGGAGAACACAAAAATAGAGGAGAACACGGAAACGGAGGAGAAACAACAAATAATCGCATAGTTCGAGGAGGAGGCAGAGAACCACGCACAGAAGAGAGACTAGGACTTCGGCTACTAGTGTCGGCATGGCAAAAAGCAAGAGAGGCAATTTCGGGAGCAGTCCCAATGACGGTAGATGCTTCACATGAGGACCTACTGGCATACCAATATTTGCTCCACCACAAAAAGAGAGACCTACTCTGTATGCAAAGATAGCTTGATGAAAGGAAAAGGTTAGCCGACGAATCGAGTATACGACGGGCCCAACTAAGCTCTACACGAGGGTCCAGGAGTGTGACAGGAGCAGCACCACCAAGAAGAGCGACATCTCAATTACAAAATATCCCCGAAGTAGACAGAAGTGGAATCATCTGAGACCTCGACCTGTCGTTCATGTCAATCGATCAAGCAGGAAACATCAAGGCAAAAACAGCTCAGGCAGCTATTGTAGCCGCGCAGACATACCTGATGACCACTCAACCTGCACCCGACGATCCGCGCGTGGCCCTCCACCTCTCCGCTCTAATGAACCTCTGCATGGTAGGAGCCTCACTTGCGGAAGAAGAACAAGGACTCACACAAAGGACCCCATGCCATCAAAATAGTCCTCGACAAGCAAGGCACACTCGGCGATCGCAATCACCACACCAGGCGCACCTCGTAGGATCCGAGCCGCAAAGCAACACAAGGAACAACAACACCCAGCATAGGAGCAGTGGAACCAGAGACGAAAATCCCACCCGACGATATCAAGATGGAGATCACAAAGACGACCATGAATTATGCGGGGCCAGTTGCTTCACGCACAGGATTCACAAAGCCTCAGTACCGAAAGATTTCAAACTTCCACATGATCGACACAAATACGATGGGATCCAGGAACCTGAAGCTTGGCTAGCAGATTATCTAGCCACCATCAAACTACAGGGCGGATCCACAACTACTGCGATGCAAAGCCTACAACTACACCTCACCGGTGCCGCAAGGTGCACCACCACCAGTAGCACCATCGCAAAATTCAAACGATCAAAACAACGAGTACCCTAGATCAAAAGGAACAATGTCTATGATTCAAAAATGGCGTCCACCCAACAGAATTCAGAAGCTCATCACAAGACAAATAAATATGGCGGAAACATCAACATCAGCCACACCTGAGTATCTCCATTGGTCAGAGCAAGAAATTAAGTTCAGCAGAGCAGATCACCCACCCCCGGTCCCACGACTAGGACATTTAGCCCTGATAGTAGAAGCACAAATTGGCGGATTCGACATGAGCAAGGTCTTCATGGATGCAGGGAGTAGCATAAATTTGATCTATGCGAAAACATTGCGGATAATAGGCTACCCTCTAGACAATCTCGCTTCAACAGAAACCTTGTTCCACAGGATAGTACCAGGTAAAGCCGAAATTCCTTTAGGCAAAGTTTTCCTTGACATTGTTTTTGGTTCCAAATTAAATTTTAGGCGAGAAAAACTTGAATTTGAAGTCATGGATTGGCCATCACAATACCATGCAATCCTGGGACGGCTAGCCTTTGCATGTTTCATGGCAGTACCACATTACGTATATTTAGTAATCAAAATGCCAGCACCAAAGGGAATTATCACGGTGCAAGGAAGCTTCACACGGGCGGATTGCTGTGATCGAGAGTTCAACAAAATTTCTGAGTCTTTCGGGATGGCAACAAAATTCGAGCAACTCAAAAGTTCGGCAAACGAACAACCTCTAGAGGTAGCCCGTGTCAATCCCGATTAGGCTTTTGACACGGCAAAAGACACAAAAGAAGTACAGATCCACCCCGCTGACCCAACGAAAACAACATTTGTGGCTTCCAACCTTGATCCTGCATACGAAAGCGTGCTCATCGAGTTCCTCCGTGAGCACTGGGAGATTTTCGCATGGCTACCTTCTGACATGTCGGGAATACCTAGAGAACTCGCTGAGCACGCACTAAATTTAGATCCAAAGGCAAAGCCAGTAAAACAACCGCTTCGACGTTTCGCAAAACCAAAACGCAAGGCCATTGGAAAGGATCTCCATCGCCTAACCGATGGCAATTTTATCAAAGAATTGACAAAATCAGAGTGGCTTGCAAACCCAGTATGTGTTCCAAAGAAAAACACTACGGAACTTCGGATGTGTATCGACTTTACTGCACTAAACAAACATTGCCCAAAAGATCACTTCCATTGCCGCCAATCGACCAAATCATCGATGTAACTGCGGGATGCGAATGTCTTTCTTTCTTGGATGCTTATTCAGGATACCACCAGATTAGGATGAAGGAGGAAGACCAGGAGAAAATGGCGTTTATCACACCTTACGGTGTTTTCTACTACACAACAATGCCGTTTGGCCTCAAGAACGCAGAAGCAACATATCAGTGGATGATGCAAAAGTGCCTGGGAAGCTAAATAGGTACAAACATGCAAGTGTATACTGATGATGTCATAGTTACCACAGGTCAAGGATCGGCGCTGATCAAGGACTTAGAAGAAACATTCAGAAATCTCGACATGTTCATTATCAAACTAAACCCGAAGAAGTGTTCCTTTGGAGTTCCGGCAGGACAGTTCCTCGGATATTTGGTATCAGCCAGAGGGATCGAGGCTAACCCTGAAAAAATACAAGCTATCCTCACAATGAAGAAGCCAACAAATCTGCGTGGTGTACAACAATTGGCGGGACGGGTGGCAGCGCTGAGTCATTTTATTGCAAGATTAGGAGAAAAAGCATTGCCATTCGACGCCCTCATGAGAAAATCAGAAAAATTCGAGTGGACGGAAGAAGGTCAGCACGCCTTTGAAGATCTTAAAAGGACACTTTTGACATCCCCTGTCATTGTGTCGTGAAAAGAGAAAGAACCTTTACTCCTTTATATTGCTGCAACACATCAGGTGGTCAGCACAGTCCTGGTCATAGAATGACCCGAAGAAGGAAAGACGCATGGTTTGTAGAGGCCAGTATACTTCGTGAGTGAGGTTTTATCGCCATCTAAACAAAGGTACCCACACTATCAGAAACTAGCATACATAGTATTTATGATAGCGCGAAAGCTATGCCACTATTTTTCGGAGCACCCAATCGTAGTGGTCAATGAGGCACCTTTGTCAAGCATCCTCAACAATCCAGAAGCAACTGGGCGTGTTTCTCTATGGGAAATTGAATTATCCCCTCGGGATATCACTTATGAGAAGAGCAAAGCAATTAAGTCACAAGTTCTGCGAGATTGCATCACAAAGTGGACGGAATTGCAATGTGCGGGTCGACCAGACCTTTCTAACACATGGACAATGTACTTTGATGGATAAAAAAGAACAGAGGGAGAAGGAGCAGGAGTCATACTAATATCACCTCAAGGCGACAAAATGCGATATATTCTTTGAATGAGCTTTAAAAACGCATCCAATAACAAAGCGGAATACGAGGCCCTGTTGCATGGCATGCGAATGGCCAAAGCCTGCGGTGCAACTCGCCTCAAAATCTTTGGAGATTCCAACCTTGTGGCACAATAGGCAATGAACAAGTGTGACGCTGTCAGCGAAAATATGGTCGCTTATCGCGACTTATATGGCATCATGGAGGATCAATTTGACGGGTGTGAAGTATCGCATATAGGAAGAGCAAGCAATGAGGAAGCCGACAATCTAGCAAACATCGGATCATTGTGTTTACCAATACCACCAGGAGTTTTTTGGGAGGAGATAGTGGAGCGATCAATCAAGGCGAAAAGAGTCTCGAAAGCCATAGCACCAAAGACAGGGAAAAAGATGCATCCGCAAAAAGAGTCGGGGCTACTTTAGAAACCAAGAACATAGAAGAGGCCATCGAATAAAAAGAACAAGAAATCAAAGAGGTCATGCTAATCGAACCAGCTTGGATGCAGCCGTATATAGCATATATGGTTAAGGGAGAACTACCAGAGGATGTGATAGTAGCTCGATGAATCACCCGATGATCGAAGGCTTTCAGGATAATTAAAGGAGAACTATACAAAAGAAGTATTTCAGGTGTGTTGCAACTTTGCGTAACACCCGAAGAAGGAAAAATTATACTGAAAGATTACAAGAAGGCGTCTGTGGTCACCATGCTAGTAGCCGAGCAATTGCTGCAAAAGCATTCATGGCAGAATTTTATTGGCTCACTGCAGTACAAGATGCAAAAGACATTGTTAGAACATGTGAAGCATGCCAACGATTCGCAACAAAGCCTAGAGCACCAGCCACTGAGCTGAATGCCATACCCTTATCTTGGCCTTTTGCACAGTGGGGACTCGATATGGTGGGAAAACTTCACAAATCATCGCCAAGAGGACACGTCTTTCTGCTAGTAGCAGTCGACAAATTCACTGAATGGATTGAAGCAATGCCTGTCACCACCCAAGATTGAACTTTGGCTGTGAATTTTATCAAATCCATAGTGTTTCGGTTTAGCGTACCGAACAGCATCATCATGGATAATGGGACCAACTTCACCTCCAATGAGTTCAAGGAGTACTGCTAGGAGATAGGCATCAAAATAAGCTACGCCTCGGTAGCTCACCCGCAAATAAATGGACAAGTTGAAAAAGCCAACGGACTAGTTACCGCTGGACTTAAAAAGAGACTACTGGCACCACTTGACAGAGCAAAAGGAGCATGGGTGGATAAATTACCATCTGTGTTATGGAGTTTATGTACAATTCCAAATAATTCAACACAAGAGATACCTTTCTTTTTGGTCCACGGTGCAGAAGCCGTGCTTCCAGTTGAAGTATCACATGAATCACCAAGAGTAACTGCATATAATGAAGAGGAATCAAGAGAAGCACCTGAAGATGATGTGAATGCGCTTGATGAAGCTCGAGACGAACCCCTCCAAAGAGCAACTATGTACCAGTAAAACCTGCGTAATTTGAAGGGTTTCGCAGCATAGTAAATCAAAATTTTCTACGGAAGCGAACAGAGGGAAAGCCAAGATCTAATCTAGGAGATGCAAACAACGAGAGAGATTGGATTAGATCTTCATACCCTTGAAGATTCGCACAGCGGAACGTTCGTCGGAACATGGGTGATGTAGTCGTACTCGCTTCTCCTCCTCGCGATCCGATCCGATCTAGCACCACAAGTGGCGGTGCCTCCGTGAGATGCACACGTGCAGCACCTCGACGTCTCCTCCTTCCTCGGACCAGCAAGTATGGTGGAGAGATGGATTGGATCTACAACACGACGGCGTGGTGTATATGGTGGAGAATTTCTGCAGGCTTCACTGCAGTCGGGAGGAGAGAGGAGGCAGGCGGGGCTACTAGGGCTTGGAGGAGATGTGTGGGGAGGGCGCACCAGCCCTCTATATATAGAGGTGCGGCCAGCCCTGCCTCTCCTCCAAGCCTATCTCTAGTTTAAACGATTTAAACTCTCCTTATCTAGAAATTCTATATCTAGTTTAAACGAGTTTAAACTTATCTAGAATCGGCTGGGCCCTATGGGGCCTTGTGCCCCAATGCGGCCAGGACACTCCCTCATAGGCCCATGCCCCTCCCGGAAGGTGGGGCCACGTTGGTCCCTTCGGAAGGTTCTAGAAGCTTCCTACAATCTGATTAACCGGAACTATTCGAACTCCAAAGACTGCCTTATATGAATCTTATTCTCCGGACCATTCCGGAACCTCTCGTGATATCCCGGATCCCATCCCAGACTCGAACAAAATTCATAAACCAATTATCCAATCTATCCTAGCGCCGAGACACGTTAAGTGTGTGACCTGCGGGTTCGAGAATATGCGACATGATCTTCTATCAATAATCAACAGCGGGTCAGGCACCCATATTGACTCCACACATTCATCGATGATCATATCGGATGAACCACGATGCCAGGATTCAATCAATCCCATATATATATTCCCTTCGTCTCGCGATATTTTACTTGCCCGAGATTCGATCGTCGGTATCGTCATACCTAGTTCAATCTCGTTCACAGCAAGTACTTTACTCGTTCCGTAATCCGATATCACTTTGTGATCAACTCCTTAACCACATGCTTGCAAGCGGTGTTGATATCGATTACCGAGTGGGCCCGAAGTATATCTCTCCGACTTGGGAGGGACAAATCCCATCTCGATACATACAACCCAATGATACTTTCCGATCACCGAGACACCTTTATGATCACCCTCTCATAGGACGACGTTTGATGACCTCAAAGCTTTCTTCCGATACCAGGGAGTTGTATTATCTCATGGTCTAAGGAATACAATATTTGACATAAGAAAAGCTTCGCAATGACGAACACGATGACATGATCTAATTGCTTCGCTTAGTTTGGGTCTGTCCACCATATCATTCTCCCAATGATATGATCTCATTATCAATTGACAACTCATGTCCATGGTTAGGAAATCTTAACCATCATTGATCAATGAGTTAGTCCATAGAGGCGTACTAGGGACACGGTGTTGTTCACAAACCACACAAGTATTAATGTTTCCGCTTAATACAATTCTAGCATGGAATATAAACTTTATCATGAACAAGAATTATAATAATAACATCTTTATTATTGCCTCTAGGGCATAATTCCAACAATCTCCCACTTGCACTAGAGTCAATAATCTAGTTTACATTTGGCAACAATCTCACACCCATGGCACTGAGGTGCTGATCATGTTTTACACGTGAAAGAGGTTTAGTCAATGGATCTGCGACATTCAGATCTGTATGTACTTTCTGATCTTCGATCTCCATCGCTATATAATCTCAGATTATATGAAACTTCGTTGATATGCTTGGTCTTTGGATGATATCTTGGTTCCTTAGCGAGTGCTATGGCGCCGGTGTTGTCACAATATCTCCGTGGGTCCAATGCACTTGGAACCACGCCAAGCTCGATGATGAAGTTTCGATCCAAACTCCTTCACTTGATGCTTCTGCAGCAGCCATGTATTCCGCTTCTCAGTAGATCCCGATCACGCTTTGCTTGCAGCTTCTCCAGCTCACAGCTCCTCCATTCAAAATATACACGTATCCCGTCGAGATTTACAATCATCCTTGTCGGTGTCAAAACTAGCATCGACGTAACGTTTCTGACGAATGTTCATCACCCCATAGACTAAGAACATTTCTTTAGTCCTATTTAGGTACCTTAGATGTTCTTCACGGCTGTCTAGTGTTCCACTCCTGGATCACTTTGATATCTGCTCGTCAAACTAAGAGCATTGGACACATCCGGTCTAGTACACAACATGGCATACATGATGGAACCTATGGCCGAGGCATAAGGCACTTTGCTCATAGCTTCCCTATCATTTACCGTAGCTGGACACTGAGCCTTGCTCAATATCTTCCCTGACAACATAGGCACTGAACCTTTCAATGCCTTATCCATTCTGAACCTTTTCAGAACTTTGTCTAGGTATGTACTCGCTTAAAGCTATCAAAGCGTCTTTGTCTATCTCTATAGATCTTGATGCCCAATATATAAGCAGCTTCACCTAGGTCTTTCATTGAAAAACACTTGTTCAAATAACTCTTCACATCGTTAAGCATGTTGATGTCATTTCCAATAATCAATATGTCATCCACATATAGTACCGTAAACGCCACCGAGCTCCCACTCACTTTCTTGTAGATGCAAGCTCAGTAGCAATTTGGAACAAATCCAAAGCTCTTGATCACTTGATCAAAACGAAGGTTCCAACTCCGAGATGCTTGCTTGATCCATAAATGGAGCTGAAGTTTGCATACTTTATCAGCATCCTTAGGATCGACAAAACCTTGGGTTGCATCATATACAACTCTTCATCAATGTTGCCATTGAGGAAGCAGTCTTGACATCCATTTGCCATATTTCATAATCATGAAATGCAGCAATTGCTAATAAAATCCGAATGGACTTAAACATCGCTACGGGAGAGAAAGTCTCATCGTAGTCAACACCTTGAACTTGTCGAAAACCTTTCGCAACAAGCCGTGCTTTATAGACGGTAACATTACCATCCGCGTCCGTTTTCTTCTTGAAGATCCATTTGCACTCAACGGCCTTTCGGTCGCTAGGAGGGTCCACCAAAGTCCATACTTGGTTTTTTCTCATGGATCCCAATTCGGATTTCATGGCTTCTAGCCATTTCTCAGAGTCTGGGCTCATCATCGCTTCCTCATAGTTCGTAGGTTCGCTGTCTTCTACTAACAAGACAGTCAAGACAGGGTTGTCGTACCACTCAGGAGGGGCACGCGACCTTGTCGACCTGACGCTCAAGAGTGACATCGTCCAAGCTTCATGATCCTTGTCATTAGCTTCCTCTATTGTTGGCGGCGACCGGAACAATTTCAGGTGCTGCGCTACTCTCCAATTCAAGAGAAGGTTCAACAACCTCGTCTAGCTCTACTTTCCTCCCACTCACTTCTTTCGAGAGAAACTCCTTCTCAAGAAAGGAACCGTTCTTTGCGACAAACACTTTGCCTTCGGTTCTGTGATAGAAGGTATACCCAATAGTTTCCTTAGGGTATCCTATGAAGACACATTTCTCCGCTTTGGGTTCGAGCTTGTCGGGCATCAACTTCTTGACGTAAGCTTCGCATCCCCAAACTTTAAGAAACGACAACTTAGGTTTAGCACCAAACCACAGTTCATACGGTGTCGTCTCAACGGATTTAGATGGAGCCCTATTTAAAGTGAATGCAGCGGTTTCTAATGCATAACCCCAAAATGATAACGGCAAATCAGTAAGAGACATCATCGATCGGACCATATCTAATAGGGTTCGATTCGGCGTTCGAGACACACCATTCTTTGTGGTGTTCCGGGTGGCGTGAGTTGTGAAACGATTCCACTTGCTTTGAGATGCGTGAGAAAATCATAACTTAAATATTCGCCCCCACGATCGGATCATAGAAACTTAATCTTTCTGTTACGATGGTTCTCCACTTCATTCTGAAATTCTTTGAACTTTTCAAACGTTTCAGATTTATGTTTCATTAAATAGATATACCCATATCTACTTAAGTCATTGGTAAAAGTGAGAAAATAGCGATATCCACCGCGCGTCGAAACACTCATCGGTCCGCATACATCGGTATGTATGATTTCCAACAAGTCCGTTGCTCGCTCCATCATACTGGAGAACGGGGTTTTGATCATCTTGCCCATGAGGCATGGTTCGCATGTGTCAAATGATTCAAAATCAAGAGACTCCAAAAGTCCATCAGAATGGAGTTTCTTCATGCGCTTTACACCAATATGACCTAGACGACAGTGCCACAAATAAGTAGTATTATCACTATCTACTTTGCATCTCTTAGCCTCAATGTTATGGATGTGTGTTTCATCCCTTTCGAGATTTAGAAGAAATAAACCATTCACAAGAGGTGCATGACCATAAAAGATGTTACTCATATAAATAGAACAACCATTATTCTCCGATTTAAATGAATAACCGTCTTGCAATAAACACGATCCAGAAATAATGTTCATGCTCAACGCAGGCACATAATAACATTTATTAAGGTTTAAAACTAATCCCGAAGGTAAAACTAAGGAGAGCGTGAAAACGGCCATCACATCAACTCTAGATCCGTTGCCAACGCAAGCGTCACCTCATCCCTCGCAAGCCGCCGTCTATTCCATAGCTTCTGTTTCGAGTTACAAATATTAGCAACTGAACCAGTATCAAATACCCAGGCACTACAACGAGGGCTAGTAAGGAAAACATCAATAACATGTATATCAAATATACCTTTGATGGTGCCAGCCTTCTTGTCCGCTAAGTACTTCAGACAGTTGCGCTTCCAGTGACCCTTGTCCTTGCAATAGAAGCACTCAGTGTCCGGCTTGGGGCCAGATTTGAGCTTCTTCTCAGCAGGGGCATTGCGCTTGCCGCCGCCCTTCTTGAAGGGCTTCTTTGCACCTTTACCTTTCTTGAAGGAGGGCTTGTTGACCATCAACACATGATTATCCTTCTTGATGTCCACCTCCGCAGCCTTCAGCTTTGCGAAGAGCTCGGTGATCGTATCAGTGGAACCAATCTGATTATGAGTCACTACAAAACTTTTGTAGCTGGGAGGGAGTGATTGCGAACCTGTCAATCTTGAGCTCCTCTAGAATCTTGCGATCCGTTGCTCAAAGGCGTTGAGTGTAGCCCGACATCTTAATGGCGTGCTCACTAACGGAACTCCCTTCCTCCATCTTGCAGTTAAAGAACTTCTCGGAGATCTCATATCTCTCAGAACGGGCCTGAGTCTGAAACATGGTTTTCAGCTCTTCGAGAATCTCAAAGGGACCGGGATAGTTTTCAAAACGATTTTGAAGTTCCGGTTCCATAGCAAACAACATGGTGCTCTTAATCACACCATAATCATCTTTCTTGCGATCGAAAGACGGCTTTCTCATCAGCCGCTAGCCAGCATAGGGGGTTACCTAACGCTTTCTCAAGGACATAGTCCTTTTGTCCGCGACAGAATGATTCTTAGATTGCGGAACCTTGGTGAAGTTAGACCCATTGTTTCTAAGCTTTTCTTTCTCAGCAAAAACGTTGAAGTTGAAGTTGGACTTGGCCATGTGATCTACAGTATTTGCAAGTACAATTTAGACTATGTTCATGATAAATAGTTCAACTTAATCAAATTACTAGATGAACTCCCACTAAATTCAACATCCCTCAAGTTGCTTAGTGAACACGATCCAAATTCACCACACCTAATCCGATCATCACGAGAAGAGATGTGGTTTCAATGGTGGACAACGAAGTGTCGATCATATCATTCATATGACTCATGCTTAACCTTTCGGTTCTTGTGTTCCGAGGCCATGTCTGTACATGCTAGGCTCGTCAAGTTAGACCCAAGTATTTCCGCGTGCAAAAACTGGCTTGCACCCGTTGTATGTGAGCGAGAGTCTATAGCACCCGATCATCACGTGATGCTTGGACACGACATTTAACTTTATAACGGTGCATACTTGGGGAGAACACAGTTTTATCTTGATCTTTATGAGGAATCATCTTATAATGCTACCATGATCTAAGCATAATAAGATACATAAAAGGATAAACATCACATGCATATAACTTTATGTGACATGGTATAGACAATCTTCGCGCAATGATCTCCATCTTGTGCATTCCGGCATGATCTCCATCACTCCACCATGATTGCCTCCACCACGAATAGCAAATACAACTATTGCTAACTACTTAGCGATAAAGTAAAGCTATTACATGGCGTATAAGAAGTTGACTCGCAGGTCATACACATTTATAAAGACAACCATATGGCTCCTGCCGGTTGTGTACTCATCGACATGCAAGTCGTGAAACATTACAAAACATGATCATCGCATACAATATACACATCACATCTTGGGCCATACCATATCACAGAAAACACTCCCTGCAAAAACAAGTTAGACGCCTCTACTTTGTTGTTGCATGTTTTACGTGGCTTATGGGAGTAGATGCTAATAACGATTCTTACCTACGGAAAGCCACAACGGTGATATTATGGTTGCCAAACTCCGGTGTTAATCCCATGACAACTATAGTGAGAGAAACTGACATCCACCAGCCGCATGTGTGGTACAAGCCACACGTCAAGTGCGGAGCCGGTCTCACGAACGACGTCGCGTAAGGTTGGCCTGGACCGCTTCAATCTCACTATCCCGCGTCATAAGAAGAACACAAACAAGAGGCTTGCAACAGAAAACATCAACGCCCGCAACAACCATGTTGCGTTCTACTCGTGAATCACATCTACGCATAGATCTAGCTCTGATACCACTGAAGGGTTTCGCAGCATAGTAAATCAAAATTTTCTACGGAAGCGAACAGAGGGAAAGCCAAGATCTAATCTAGGAGATGCAAACAACGAGAGAGATTGGATTAGATCTTCATACCCTTGAAGATTCGCACAGCGGAACGTTCGTCGGAACGTGGGTGATGTAGTCGTACTCGCTTCTCCTCCTCGCGATCCGATCCGATCTAGCACCACAAGTGGCGGTGCCTCCGTGAGATGCACACGTGCAGCACCTCGACGTCTCCTCCTTCCTCGGACCAGCAAGTATGGTGGAGAGATGGATTGGATCTACAACACGACGGCGTGGTGTATATGGTGGAGAATTTCTGGCGAGGCTTCACTGGCAATCGGGAGGGAGAGAGGAGGCAGGGCTACTAGGGCTTGGAGGAGATGTAGGGGAGGCGCACCAGCCCTCTATATATAGAGGGGGGGTGCGGCCAGCCCTTGCCTCTCCTCCAAGCCTATCTCTAGTTTAAACGATTTAAACTCTCCCTTATCTAGAAATTATATCTCTAGTTTAAACGAGTTTAAACTTATCTAGAATCGGTTGGGCCCTATGGGGCCTTGTGCCCCAATGCGCCAGGACACTCCCTCATAGGCCCATGCCCCTCCGGAAGGTGGGGCCACGTTGGTCCCCTTCCGGAAGGTTCTAGAAGCTTCGGTACAATATGATTAACCCGAACTATTCCGAACTCCAAAGACTGACCGCCTTATATGAATCTTATTCTCCGGACCATTCCGAACCTCTCGTGATATCCCGGATCCCATCCTGGACTCGAACAAAAATTCATAAACCAATTATCCAATCTATCCTAGCGCCGAGACACGTTAAGTGTGTGACCTCGGTTCGAGAATATGCGGACATGATCTTCTATCAATAATCAACGGAGTGCAGGCACCCATATTGACTCCACACATTCATCGATGATCATATCGGATGAACCACGATGCCAGGATTCAATCAATCCCATATATATATTCCCTTCGTCTCGCGATATTTTACTTGCGAGATTCGATCGTCGGTATCGCCATACCTAGTTCAATCTCGTTCACAAAAGTACTTTACTCGTTCCGTAATCCGATATCACTTTGTGATCAACTCCTTAACCACATGCTTGCAAGCGGTGTTGATATCGATTACCGAGTGGGCCCGAAGTATATCTCTCCGACTTGGGAGGGACAAATCCCATCTCGATACATACAACCCAACAAATACTTTCCGATCACCTGAGAGACACCTTTATGATCACCCTCTCATAGGACGACGTTTGATGACCTCAAAGCTTTCTTCCGATACCAGGGAGTTGTATTATCTCATGGTCTAAGGAATACAATATTTGATATAAGAAAAGCTTCGCAATGACGAACACGATGACACGATCTAATTGCTTCGCTTAGTTTGGGTCTGTCCACCATATCATTCTCCCAATGATATGATCTCATTATCAATTGACAACTCATGTCCACGGTTAGGAAACCTTAACCATCATTGATCAATGAGTTAGTCCATAGAGGCGTACTAGGGACACAGTGTTGTTCACAAACCACACAAGTATTAATGTTTCCGCTTAATACAATTCTAGCATGGAATATAAACTTTATCATGAACAAGAATTATAATAATAACATCTTTATTATTGCCTCTAGGGCATAATTCCAACATAATTACCATAGCAGAAGATTGCGGCCTAGGTCCTTCGCAGTAGGGGACCTAGTTCTTCGCTTGAAGCAAGATGGCCACAAGAAGCTAGAATCGCCATGGGAAGGACCATACATCGTCACAAAAGTTATTCCCGGAGGAGCATATCGACTGCAAGACAAGAAAAGAGGAGTAAATTACTCAAATCCATGGAACGTAGCACAACTACGACGCTTTTACGCATAAGATTATTTGCAAAATGATAAGAATGCAATTCGGCTTAAAAAGCCATGACGTCCAGGAGAAAAGGCTAAAATAGCCATTCGCTCAAAGAATAATGTACCGACGATTTTTGCCTTGTATATGAAGAGATGTTATTTGTATCTTAATCTTTGCTTTCAAAGATCAATGCTTTTCATCGAGTTAAACAACAACTATGAGCCTATGTCCAGATACAGACATCCGAACATAGCCTCGGGGGCTACTCCCATCGGGAGCGCTAACGTGCACCGATAGAAATACCATTGTGTATAAAGTGCATTGACAAACTACAAAAACCTTTTGAGTTTTACATTAGTGTATCCTCAAAAAGGAGTTACTCCCATCGGGAGATAGTATAAAAATAATAAAATTATCTGATACAAATCAGAAATATTGGCGGCGCAACAGGACAAACGCCAAAAAAGCCAAAAACCTCGGATCATGCTCAGACGCGAGAGAAAATCCGAATGCCGTGTTCAGAAACATGAAGGTAAGACCCCGGGATTCATCCTGTGTGGCCTGATTATCGTACAAGAATGCGCTCTGCCATGAAAAATCCGTACCAACGATACGATGCAAAATTCCGACGGACATGTTGGGTACCCGATAAAAATAGAAAACTAGAATTCAGTATTCGGTAAGACCTCAGCGGCTCGAACTGGATTACACCAGTAACAAAATTCAGGATTCAAGCCTAGGGACTTGAGTTTGATGTAGGTCAACCTTCTTTTTGCCCAGGAGCAATTAACTGATTCCCGATCCGTTGGAAGCATCAGACTCGTTGTACCAAAATCCCTACAAAAAAACAAAATCAAATAGAATAAAAGAAAGAAGAAAGAAAACTCTAAGACTCAGCCTGAAAACTATGGATTCAGGTAGAGTCTCGGGGGCTACTGACATGGGTATGATTACTCGTATGCTCACTATTCGCCACCCTACATTGGATAAAAGGCCTACATAGAGATTCCAGATAAAAGCCCAACGAAGCAACCGACATAAACTTCTTATTGTATTAGGAAATAAATCATGAACCGACATTATGTTGGTATTCTAATCACGCGTGTATGAAACCTAGCCGCATATAGCTTCGAGACCCAGCCTATTATATATAGGGCGGGAGAAGCCCAAGCGAGGGTACCGAAATCTAGAGGACAACTTGCAATAGAGTGTTTTCCCAATATTCAGGCGACTTTGTCTTCATTGTTTTCCTGACATCCGATGAAATCCCTAGCGTTCTCTTTTCTGCGAAACCCCAAGTCCATCACCATGGGCATTGCCGAGGTTACCCCTCGTCACATAGGCTTCTTTTTTTCCTATTTGCATAGGTTTTTTTTCTTTTTTATTGAGGATGCTTCACAGATTGCTCACTATGGTTATGCTGCAGGTTTCCACCATGATTAGGCATGGCTTAGACCAGCCGTCCAGGCGTTTCTCTAACACATATATGAACTCCATGAGCCTTACAAGCTCCCCTTTCAATTCACACCACCGGGATCCATAAGCAAAAGAACATGATATCAACTAAATAAAGTGCAATGTTGAAAGTGTTCCCCACGATAACATGGTTCTGCTAATTCACAACTTACAAAACACAAGCATATACGCAACATAGATGGGCACAATGGTTCAAGTTTATTAAGTGCAAGAAAAGTAAAGTGTGCCATCAAGTTCGTGAGACCTTTAATCACTAATTTTCACATAACAAGTTTAATTCGTAAGGTAAATAAAACATGAATATACCTGGAATAGAAATAATGCTAATAGGTAGGTATGGTGGACTCTTTTGAATAACTTGGTTTTATTTGGAGTTGGATGCATGAGTGGAACTCATACTTGGTACATGTGGAGGCTAGCAAAAGACTGGGAGCGACCAACTAAGAGAGCAATAATGGCCATAATCATGCAAAGCGACAAAACATTATTAATTAAAGCATAAAGTGATATTACAAGTCAAAACTAAATGATCATAGAGGCTATGGTGACTTGGTATAGTCTTAACATGGTGTGAGCATGCGCCAAGTCAACCCAAATAAAACAGCAAATGAGAATACCATAATATTATGCTTTTATATGCTAAAACAATGCATGATTCTTTCAAGGCACATTAAGAAATCTCAATTGTTTGTAACAAGTCATGCTACAGCAATAATCACCAAGCATAAAGTCAAAACAATATCAAGCATGACATGATAAAGTCCAAGTCATAGTTAAAAATAAGCTCCTTTTAAACCACTTATAAGCATGAACTTTCCTACTCTTTTCCAATCCAAATCAACTTATTTAAAACTATGTATGCATGCGGGGGTTCAACCAATTTATTTAAGCAACTAAGCAAACGAAAACTAAAAACAAAAACAAAGATGCTCCAAGAACAACACAATTGTGCATGAAACAATAAAAATGAAGTGTTTGGAAGAAACCTGGGATTTTTATTAACGAAGAAGGGGATGCCTTGGGCATCCCCAAGATTTGACGCTTGTACTTCTTGAATATTTCTTGGGGTGACACGGGTGGCATCCCCAAGCTTGAGCTTTTGTCCATACTTCATCTTATCACATTACTCTTCTCTACACTTTAAAATTTCCTTTATACAAAACTTCACACAATCTTCATTAGCAACATTAGTGTACTCAAGATAATAAGTCTTTGGTTTCTGCTTCAACACAAGTAAAACTTCCTTTAAAACACAAGCTATTGTAGCACTTCCTTTTAAAAGTTCAAATGAGCAAAGAGAAATCAAAGAGAAAGAGAATAAGAGGCAAATGCAAATAATGGCAGAAATCTGTTAAAACAGACCAACAGATAAAAACTGATTTTTTTGAAGACCTTCTATTTCTCAAATCAAAAAGTGTTAATCTAACGAAAGTTGGATAACAACCTAGGGTAGAAGCACAAAACATTACAGCTCAAACCGACATACATAGATGTTTCACGAATTTTTACAGTGAAGCACAAAAATCTGTTTCGGGACAGCAACTTTCCCAAGTCTTACTTATCTCTCATTAGAGGTTACTCTTGGCACAAAAACCACACAAAAAGGATAAGGGGAGGTTATTATAGAGGCAATAACTTCCAAGACTCAACAAAAGAAAAATTTATTGACTAAAAAATTGGGTTATCTCCCAATAAGTGCTTTTCTTTAACGCCTTTGAGCTAGGCATAAGAAGCAAGAATCAAGTATTCTCAAATGAAGAAGCATTAAGAGCAAATTTTGTTTTAATAGGAGAGGCAAAAGGAATCTTCTCTCTTTTATTAGGGAAGTGTTCTATACCTTTCTTGAGTGGAAATTGATATTTAATGGTGCCTTCTTCTATATCAATAATAGCACCAACAATTCTAAGAAAAGGTCTTCCCAAAATAATAGGACAAGAAGCATTGCATTCAACATCCAAAACATAGAATCAACGGGGACATAGGCATTGTTAACCATAATAAGAACATCATTAATACTCCCCATGAGTTTCTTTTTAGCATTATCATCAAGTTGGACATTTAAATAACAATCTTCCAATGGTGGTAAATTAAGCATTTCATAAATCCTTCTAGGCATAATAGAAACACTACTATCAAGATCACGTAGAGCTTTGAGATCAAAATCATTCACTTTCATATTAATGATGGGTTCCCAACCATCTTCTAATTTCATAGGAATAGAAGCTTTATGTTTCATCTTTTCTTCTTTAATTTTTATGAGTGCATCAGTAATGTGTTTTGTAAAGGCCATATTCATAGCACTAGCATTAGGACTTTTAGCAAGCTTTTGTAGGAACTTAATAACTTCAGAGATATTGCAACCATCAAGATCAAAATCATAATTACCATCCAAGGTAGTAGAGCTATTGTTTCCCATATTTTGAAGAATTTCATCATTTTTATTAGAAAAGGTTCCATTGGTTTTAGGCATTGCTGCAAAAGGAATGGGGACTTCATGTGGTTTGCTAGCATCAACATTAGTGGTGGTGATAGTACAAATACTACTATTTCTAGCAATTTCATCTTCTCTTTCCCACTTAGCATGCAATTCAGCTAACAGTCTAACATTTTCATCAATTCTAACTTGTATGGCATTAGTAGCAGCAAAGGGATTTTCAATGGTTTCAGGCTTAGCAGCCATTTTATTAATCAAAGAGGATTGTGCTTCAGACAAAGATGATATATTTCTTTCAGCATTCGAAAGTTTTAATTGCAAACTAGGAATTTCCCTATTTAAACTCTCAAGTTGATGACTAATATTTTTCAAAATAGTGGATTGTTCCTCCATGGTTTTAGTAAATAATTTATTCTGCTCATATTGCATTTGCATGAAGTTTTTAGTGGCTCTTTCAACTTCTAAAATTCTTTCTTCACTAGGCATTCCAAATTTACCATGATAACCATAAGTATTATTAGCAGGGTAAGGCCTATAATTGTTATTACCATAAGCATTGTTGCCAAAATTATTATTTCTAATGAAGTTTACATCAACTTGCTCTTCTTGAGCAACCAAAAAGGCTAAGGGAACATGATTTGGATCAATATGAGCTTTCCCATTAACAAACATAGACATAATAACATCAATTTTATCACTCAAGGAGGAGGTTTCTTCAACAGAATTTACATTCTTACCTTGTGGAGCTCTCTCAGTGTGCCATTCAGAATAGTTAACCATCATATTATCAAGAAGCTTTGTTGTAGCACCCAAAGTAATGGTCATAAAGGTACCTCCAGTAGCAGAATACAGTAGATTTCTTGAAGAATAATTCAGTCCTGCATAAAAGGTTAGGATAATCATCCAAGCAGTCAGTCCATGAGTGGGACAATTCTTTACCAACGATTTCATTCTTTCCCAAGCTTGAGAAACATGTTCATTATCAGATTGTTTAAATTTCATTATTTCACTTCTCATAGATATAATCTTAGCAGGAGGATAGTATTTTCCAATGATAGCATCTTTGCATTTAGTCCAAGAATCAATACTATTTCTAGTTAGGGATAGCAACCATTCTTTAGTTTTTCCTCTCAAAGAGAAAGGAAACAGTTTAAGCTTAATAATATCTCCATCTATATCCCTATGTTTTTGCATCTCACAAAGTTATTAAGGTGAGCAGCAGCATCTTCAATACCAACACCAGAGAATTGTTCTTTCATAACAAGATTGAGCAAAGCAGGTTTAATTTCAAAGAAAGCAGCTTCAGGAACAGGTGGAGCAATAGGTGTGCATATGAAATCATTGTTGTTGGTGCTAGTGAAGTCACACAACTTAGTATTTTCAAGAGTAATCATTTTTTTGTGTTTTTAATATAAAGAAGCAAACTAGTACAACTATTTTTTGTGTTTTTGATAAAAGAAACAAGCAAACAAAGAAGAAATAAACTAAGAAAAACAAAAAAACAAAGTAAAGAGATTGGTTATGAGGGACTCCCGTGTGAAGATGTCCTTGACTCCCCGGCAATGGTGCCAGAAAAAAGGCTTGATGGCTCAAAATATATCGAGCTCGTTGGGGAACCCCAAGAGGAAGGTATGATGAGCACAACATCAAGTTTTCCCTCAGTTATGAAACCAAGGTTATCGAACCAGTAGGAGCAAGGAAACACCTCCAAGGTGTTGTTTCTAACTTGGAATCCTACACAACACAACCACAGAACTTTGCCCCAACTTACAGTGATGCTGTCAATCTCACTGGTTTTGCTGAAAACAAAGGATTAAATGTATTATGTGGAAGATAGTAATTGCTTGCAGAAAGTAAACAGTAACTAGTAAATAGATGGTAAAAGAATGGACCGGGGTCCATAGTTCACTAGAGGTGATTCTCCTTAAGATAGATGACATGTTGGGTGAACAAATTACAGCGGGGCAAATGAAAGACACCAAGAAAGAATACATGCATATACTAATCATCTTGACTCCTATGAGATTTGATTGGGCATTAAAACATTATACATAGACCGTAATCCAACTGCATCTATGACTAATAATCCACCTTCAGGTTATCATCTGAACCCCCTCCAGTATTAAGTTGCAAGCAACAGATAATTGCATTAAGCAAAGTGTGTAAAGTAAATAATACGATTGTCTCATGGACAAAGGATTGTTGTTTTCTCCCTAGTAGAAACATCACATTTAGTACCTTAGAGATTCCTGTCACTTCCCCAGATTACTAGAGGCATGAACCCACTATCGAGCAAAAATACCCCCTCTTGGAGTTGCTGACATCTACTTGGCCAAGATAGCTACTAACAACGAAAAGCATGCAAGATCACAAATAACATAGACATCATACAATCAATAATCAATCTGAAATAGCATCTCAATATCCATCGGATCCCCGCAAACACAACATGTAAGATTACAAATAGATGATCTTAATCATGAATGGAGCTCACAAGATCTAAACATGGTAGCACAAAGGAGGAGAACCAACCATCTAGCTACTACATGGACCTGTAGTCTAGGGATGAACTACTCACGCATCACACCGGAGGCAGTCATGGTGATGAAGAAGGCCTCCAGGGTGATCTCTCCCCTCCAACAGGGTGCCCGGAAGAGCTTCAGATCCCTCCCGTTCTAGGGATGGAGATGGGTGGCTATAGACTCTTTTGTGGAATTTTGATCGGGTACTTAGGGTTTTCATCTAGGGAGGATTTTATAGGCGAAGGTGCAAGGTCGGTGGAGCACTAGGGGGCCCACACCCCCTGGTGGCACGCCTCGCAAGGCCACGCCGCCACCAGGTGTGGCCGCCCTGGTGCGCCTCTTCGTCTCCCCTCCGAACTCCGTGTTGCGTCGGATAAAATATTGACTTTGGCTTTTGTCTGGTACAATTCCGAGAATATTTCCTTACTAGCTTTTCTGAAACCAAAAATAGCAGAAAACAGGCAACTGGCACTGTGGCATCTTGTTAATAGGTTAGTTTCAGAAAATGTGTAAAAATACTCCAAAGTGTGGACAAAACATAAGAAAGTAGATATAAAACAAGCATGGAACATCAAAAATTATAGATACGTTTACAACGTATCAACCAGCTGAGTTGACGTTGGCTACTAAGCGCAAGGAAGTGAAGCGAGTAACTTTCGAAAACCCAATTTCCGAATATGAACAAGCAAAATTGAATGTGCCAAAGATTAAGAAAGGGATGACATTGTGTGAAACAAAACCACAGACGAGGTGTCCACTCGGCTTATCAAATTGGCAAGAGAGGAAGATATATCGGCTTACGGCCGAGGAGCTGAAGAAAAGAAACATGGCATGGGTTCCTAAAGGAAACCCTCAAGGCAAGGAAGATGTGCAAGATCCTATCGTAAGAAGGGCAGCAAGAGTGGAGAATAAAAAGAATAAAGCCAACAAACTGTGAGGACCAAAATTTAACTTCCAGACCCCCCTGTGTTTATTCGTTAATCCCAAGATCAATGTTGACAACATAGCGAAATGTATATCATTGCAGACATACAAAGGTAATTTATCACAAAGTCTGGATAATAACATAGTGAAATATTTAGTGACATTTATTACATGCAGAAAACATAGCGGAAATATAAAACGCGTAGCGACTCCATCTCAGCCACAGGCAGTCGATGTAGTCCACGAGGCCTCACTCATCAGCGTCATCATAATAGTCATAGTCAGATCCAAAAGCATTGCCATGAGTACATGACGTACTCAACATACCCCTTATGCAAAACCTATAATATCTACATGTGCCTTCAAGGAAGGTTGCATGGTTCTTTTGCATAAAGCCAATTTTATTTGCAATATGGTAATAGTGAAAAACGGTTTTAGTCAAAAACATGTTTATCAACAATGTGGTATTTCTCAATAGTGTGATTATCCATGACAACTCACACAGTTCATAGATTCCAAGATAAGGATAGGGGCAAAGAGGGAAGTAGTAAGACAGGTTCCCGTATGTCAAGAAAGATTCATGTGTCGTCCATGACGATGGACACGACTATTCGAATAGTTTAAACTCTGTAGAGGTTGTACACTTTTTGCACACGACACAATCCCATCTTGTCGCCCACCAGCCTTCGCTGGTTTAATACACATCGTTGGTGTACCAATAGAGGGATTGTGATGAGGTCTTTTAGCTAGATCCCCCAAAGGTGTGACATGCCCACCGGGTATGGCGCACGGAACTAAGAGTACGTCCCCAAACCGATCCGCCCATCTGTGCCGAAGGCTCACCCGTAGGTAGACACCTCATCAGTGGTACGGCAACATCGACACCTAAGGCTAAATAACTTACTTGACCAAGACAATGACAATTATAGCATATGGTTGTACGGTGGTCACAATCTCCAAATCCAAGACTTATTAGGCCCTCATGCGGCATGGATGATGGATCGCCCCTTCATCTAGTGAAGGGTAGCCAATCACTCCTTCCTTTGATCCAGCCGTCGCCCGCGCCAGTGTTTAGATGGTAAATTTCACCTAGAGTAGAATAGAGTAGAGGAAGCAACAACGGGTAGCTCAGCGAGAGCTCAACAAGTTTCAAAAGTATATATGTGACCCGAGGGTCATCCAATTCCTCCAAAGAGGGGAGATCAAGGATCCTACTTATTATTGAGCATGGCTAAGCAATTCTACTCTAATAGGACTACTATATAGTATCTACTCAGGGTATTGTATGGCGATAGGTAGATCAAGATATGTGTGTAACAAAATAACATATATTTGTAAAACAATAAAATGGAATGCACTTTATAAAACTGGGATAAGATATGGTAAGGGGCATGCCTTCGTTGATGAATCCTTCTTCTTCAATAAGCTGATTATATCCATATCCAAATGCGCCACTCCCTACTCGTACAACGATAGCAACGACAACCAAATAAATACCAAGGCAATAAATATCAAATGAAATACAAATTAGAATGAATGGATGGGTAAATGTAGAATAGGATATGACAACTTGATTAGGATTGAGGAAGTGAGTTGTAGTAACTCAAATATGGATCAAATAGAATGGAAGCTTGGATGCTTCGATAGATTATCTCAAGAGAATGTTTTGATAGGGATAGGCTTTCAAAATGACTACAAACATTACATGTGGTTTATAACATAGTTGGTCCTACTCATGTAATATAGTAAACCAACAAAGCATAATGTAGCATAATTATATATCTAGCAAACTTGTACCTACCATACTAGTGATATCAATAGTATCAAAGATTATCTAGACTGCATGCTATCACAAGCATATCAGAAATACAAAATCTAAGATAAACATCCATCATAAACAATAAAAATGGAAGGTAAATATGATACTATGAAAACATGCATCACACTAGCAAACCGTAGATATAAACAACATCACATAATAGTAACAGAACCAATAAACATCCACTACCATGAATGGCCATATTCCAAGCACTTAGTATTGTATAACAAAAGGCATTCATAGAAAAGGTCTCAACTTATATGTGCTATGAAAATAAAGAACAATGAACGGCAAGTATGTATACTACTAATAGTAATCATACTAACACATGCATAGAGTAGCGAAGCATAACCAATGCTGAGAAATGTCATATCATAACACTATATGACTAATCATGAAGGATTTACAAGACCATTAGTTTAGGAGATACTATAACACGGTGCCAACTGATAAGGTTATCATTACCATCATGGGATAATAAAACATGCAAGCCTATACTAAACAATCACAGTCATGTCAATTATTTACTTAACAAGAAAACTTATACTCATAAGCATAAACACAGATATGATATCATCATGTATGCACTACTAACATGAAAACTAAACTAGACTAAGCATGTGATGGTCTACTATGAAATTAACAAACACCTCATAAGCTAACATACATGTATGAGACTCCATATAAATCTCGAGTCAAACAAGAACAAGACATAATTCTATCTAGTTAATGAGTAAATTTATTCTAGCATACTCGAAGACACATCAATATAAAGCATTTAATCTTAACATGAAAACGAGTTACAATCTATGTATACAAAACAAAATACTATGAATTGATATATCACATGAAATGACAACCTATATCTCTAGCTGATCCACCCTAATATAAAGATACACTACTAGAATAAATAGAACTAAGGTGTACAAGGGTACATGATTAAGATGAATGGTACACTATATAATCCACACACACATGTCATAACACGATAAGAAACTTACAACATGAATACACATAAATATTTATATGCATGAGATACTGATCAAATAAGAGCAATCAAAGAATGTTCCTGTCTTATTAAACAAATATAGGCTACTAGCTTATTTCATACTAGTACTACTAAATGGGTAATTAACTATTACTTGTTAACACAAGACAAACATGCACTAATTTGAGGAATAATAGTCATGCATGAATGAATGACTAAGCATGTATAAAGATCACACCATGTATTACCGTGAGGGTAAATACCACACTAATTCATGATCACAAAGTAACACAAGTCATTCTATATATCTAGTAAAACATAGAAACAAGCTATTGAATACAATCAACTATCTAAACATGTCACAAAATCATATAAATAATTTGCAAAGATCTCCTATGTGTGTGAATTAACTAGGAATTAAAATAAACCACACATACAATCAAACGTATAATTCAAATACCATTTGAATATGACCCAAAATATTAACATATAGAAATCTAGTTTAAATTCTACCCAACAACTATGAGAAATAACAACACTGCTAGGTTTGTAAGATCATTTGGCACGTTTTCTGTGTTGGCTCGAGTTGATCTGATGTGTGTAAGATATACTGCAAGACTGATGCCATCCGATGGCATTTGGTCCACCGGCCAGGAGACAAATACAAACTAATGACCAGAGACCATGTCTAGGAGGTTTGTGTCGATGAGATTAGACTACTGTTCAAAGGAAAGGATTTGATTCTCACCGTGTGCAATGAATTCACCCGATAAATTTCTAGATTGAATTGTGGTAGATGTAAAAATTGACGAACTGTGGTTGATGCTCGAGGAATAAATCGTTTGAATCGGATCCTATAGTGTCAAGCAGGTTCTAGTGGCACAAGGATTCGAGAAGAGGAGGCTCGGTTGATCGGATTCATTGGCGGCGGTGCTGATGCGAGCTATGGTGGACGTAGGTTTCTGTTGGAGATGGGGCGTTGCCTGTAGACCGATGGAGCGGGGCCAGATGAGGAAAAGAAGGGGGGAGGAGCTTCTGTATTTATCGGGGCAGAGCAAGCGATCCCAGATTGTGGCAGGAACGCCAAGAAGGAGAAGCGGCGGCAATGTGCGTGTGCTGGTGCGGAACTTGGTCACCTACAAGATGAACAGACGCGAGTTCTTGGTTGGGCTGAAAGAAAAATAAGATGGATCTGGGACTACACGGTGGTTATGTTGGGCTTAAGACCAATCAGAAAATAAGACAAGAAAAAAAATGATGGGCTTAGTCCATCACGTGTTGAGAGAGAAGAGAAAAATGACTAGAGCAAAGTAGGCATTATAGAAAAAAGAAAGAAAGAAAATAACCAATCGGGTTCGATGGACACAATAAATACCTAAAGATCTTAAACCCTGTAAGCTTTTCTTTTTTTTGGGATTTTTGGGGAGGTTTGGGGATTTAGGACGAGGTGACGCGTGTTCAGCTGTATGGTTTAAATATTTTTCTGGATGTGTTCTTGGTGCTCTGTAGCCTTTTGTGTGGTGGGCCGGTCATATATGCGTGCATGTGGCGCTAATGTTTTCTGTGGGTCCCATGTGTCATCGTCTTGTATGATTCCCTCTGCCTTTTTCCTTGGGTGTGGCTGTAGCAGCGAGCGGCCTGCTCTTTCATGTTGTAGTTGAAAGGCTGCCATATATTGTCTATACATGCCAGGTATGGCATGTAGCAAACCTTTGGTACACGTTTGCTCTTTTGTCCACCACGTGGCCTTTCTTCAGATTTGAGAACTTCGACCGCCTCACGTCTTCTTTTATTCCTCTCTCGTTGCCATTCGGGTGGAGCCGGCGCATGCGCGGGGTGGCCGGGGCCGGCGCAAAGGAGGCCGGCGCAGGCGGAGCCCGATGAACACGCCGACGAGGAGAGACGCAGCCTCGCGGCGGTGCACGCGTGGTCGGGCCGCCCGGGCGCCTAGAGGAAGCACGCGGAGGAGAGGAGGCAGGACGTGGTTGGAGGAGGAGGATGCCAGAGCGACGCGCGCAGGCGGCTGATGGCTCAAGAAGTAGAGCTCGTTGGAAATCCCAAGAGGAAGGTATGATAAGCACAATAGTAAGCTTCCCTCAGTTATGAAACCAAGGTTATCGAACCAATAGAAGTAAGAAAACAACTCCAAGGTGTTGCTAACATCTTGGAATCCTGCACAACATAACCACAGAACTTTGCCCTAACTTACAATGAGGTTGTCAATCTCACTGGTTTTGCTGAAAACAAAGGATTAAACGTATAGTGTGGAAGATAGTAATTGCTTGGAGAAAGTAAATAGTAAACGATAAACAGTAGATGGTGTATCAATGGTAAGGAATGGACTGGGGTCCATTGTTCACTAGAGGTGTTTCTCCTTAAGGTAAATAGCATGTTGGGTGCAAATTACAGCGGGGCAATTGACAGATTAAGAAAGCATAACAATGCATATACTAGACATCTTGACTCCTACGATATTTGATTGGGAATTACAACATAATACATAGACTGTAATCCGACTGCATCTATGACTAATAATCCACCTTCAGGTTATCATCCAAACCCCTTCCAGTATTAAATTGCAAGCAACAGATAATTGCATTAGGCAAAGTGTGTAAAGTAAATAATACAATTGCCCCATGGACAAATGATTGTTGTTTTCTCCCTAGTAGCAACAACACATCTACAACCTTAGAGATTTCTATCACTTCCCCAGATTACTAGAGGCATGAACCCACTATCGAGTATAAATACTCCCTCTTAGAGTTGCAAGCATCTACTTGTTGGGTCCGCAGCATAGAAAACAAAAAATTTCCTACGGTGTGAACTACACGCCAAGATCTATCTACTAGGTACAAAGAAACGGGTGGACATACATCCAACGAGAACTTACCCTCGTAGACAACGAGATTTGTTAACGAGTAGGAACTTGTGGTTGATGTAGTCGTACACTTGCCGATCTCAAGATCGTGATGAAGTCCAGCAGGTCCGGCTCCAGCACGTCCATCAGATCCAGCTCCAGCACCACCAAGTCCAGCACCGCAAAGCAGCGGTGCATCCGTGATCGCACACACGTCCGGTACCCCGACAACCTCCATCCCTCGCTCCAGCAAAGCAGCGGAAGCAGCAACTCCTTTCCAGATAAAGCCACCGGGAACATGTATCTCGCTAATCCGAGACCATGGGGAATAATACTAGAGGGGGAGATCCTTCACAAGGAGGTGTGTGTGAGAAGTGAGGAGGGGTGGCCTTTTATAGGAGGAGGGATGCCCTCCTTCATGGCAGCGCATGGAGGAGGTGTCTCTTCACCTCCTCCATTCATGTGGTGGTAACTCTCTCCACATAAATTTGCCCCTTCACATTCTCTTTTAAAGTCTCCACTTTAAATGCATTAAATTTCTCCAAATTTAATGCTCTCTCATTTAATAAAACTCTTTTATTGATTTTATTCAAAATTTTGTTAATTATTTTAACTAAAAAACATTCACATAAAACCCCCTGCAACATTTCAATATTACATGCAGAACCAATTTCAGCAATTTCACCCGAAACAGTTTCGGTGTCTATTGAAATAATTCCAGCGCTTTCTTAAATCTTTATCTGAAACATATTTGCTCCAAATGGTGTCGGTATCCCTTAAGTGTGTCACCCTACGGTTCGCGAATAATGCAAACATGATCGAGACCCCTCTCCGATCAATAATCAGCAGCGGGACCTGGAGATCCATACTGACTCCTACACATTCAACGATGACTTCTGTGATCGTGAGAACCTTTAACGCTAGTAACTAAATCCCTTTGTCCCGTGATATATTACATGTCCGAGATTCGATCATCGGTATCTCCATACCTAGTTTGATCTCGTTACCGACATGCACTCTTTTCTCGTTCCCATGATATAACATTCTAGTGATCACATCACTTGCTTGCAAGCTATTTCAATGTGATATCACCGAGAGGGCCCAGAGTATATCTATCCTTCATCGGGATGGACAAATCCCACTCTTGATCCATGAGCCTCAACATAACACCTTCAGTAACTTGAACCCACCTTTATAGTCACCCTGTTACGGTGTGACGTTTGATGTTATCAAGATACTCTTCCGATGTTAGCAATTAACATGATTTCATGGTCTAAGGACTAAGATTACTTCATATGATGTTATAGCAATATAAACATAATGACTTTGATCGTAATGCTATACTTCGGATGAATGTTCATCACATCATTCCACCAATGGTGTGACCTTGTTATTAACAACATCCAATGTCCATGATCAGGAAACCTTGATCATCTTGTTAATCAACAAGCTAGTATATAAGAGAGGCATAACTAGGAACCCTTTTTGTTTATTAAACACACATGTATTGATGTTTCCGATCAATACAATTCTAGCATGTAAAATAAAAAATTATCATAAACATGGAATAAGATAATAACCACTTTATTATTGCCTCTCGGGCATATTCCCTTCAGTCTCCCAGTTGAACTAGAGTCAATAATCTAGTTTGAAAAACTTTGCGTATTGAACACCTATGGCTTTCTGGTGTTGCATATACGCTATTGCTAGTGGTTAACATAATCTCTGGATCTGACCGTTTCAGGTCCGTGTGTATTTGCATGTCTCTGCGTCTCTACGCATCACTCATTCTCAAATGAGATGGCATTGTATAAATTTGGTCCTTTGGTGAGACCTTTAGTTCGTTCGGCTCAAAATATGTTGATATTATTTTCACACCATATATCTTCATAGTATTAGCCTACTTTGAACCACACCTAGTTTGATAACAAACTACTTAACACAAATGCCCTCCTATGCTGCTACTATAACAGTCATATACTTAGCCTTTTTGTTGTAGTATCCGTCACAATGTCTCAACTTTGGAACTCATCCAAATCCATCATGGAACTTCCTTTCCATTATATTGTGCCACCCATAGTATAAATTGAGATAAATTTAATTTGTATCTTGTGACAAAACTAGTATCAATGTAACACTTTACAATGAACTACCTTTAACTATTTGTCACTTATACATTATATATTCTTAGTTCTTCAAAAGCTCATAAGAATATCTTTACTATTGTCCAATGATCATCTTATGAATCATTCTGGTATATGCTCATAACATTTAGAGCATAGGACATTCTGGATATATACATATCATGGTATAATCGATCAAAATCTTCATGTGATTTTACTCACCAAGTGTTGAAACACTTGAATCTTGATACAATCCTTTCCATGAAGCAAGAACCTTTCTTGTTGTTTCCATATTGAACCCTTTCAATATCTCATATTGAACCCTTTCAGTATCTTCTATATGTATATGCACAACCATATTAGCGCCTTAATCTATCCATATAGATATTGATGCCTAATATTCTGGTTTGCCCAAGTCTTTCATCGAAATCTTATTTTAATGAAATCCTTAACTTGTGTCAATTCAAGATACATCATTTCCAATCAACAATATGTCCTCTACATAATGTATTAGAAATATGTCTCAGCGCTCCCACTTAATTTTTTGCAAATGCAAGCATCTTCATCATCTCCGATGAATTTAAACTCTTTTAACAGTTTCATCATGGTGAAGATTCCAACTCCGCTATGCTTACTTCAACTATTGAAGTTTACATGCCCTTTTAGCACCCTTTGAATTAACAAAACCCTTCGGACCATGTCATGTACATGTCCTAGGTTACCGTTCTATTAGAAGAACCTTGTTTTGTTTATTCAACTACCATATACCAAATTATATGTAGTGGTTGCTACATTAATCCGTCAAGACTATATATCGCTATGAAAGTTCAAATCTTGTCATAGTCAACTCCTTGAACATTGTCGTAAACTTCTTTCCGACATGTCGACTATTTCATAGATGTTAAACATCCATGTCTTATTTCTTTATAGATCCAAACACGACCGATAGGCTTCACGCCTTTCCGGAGGGTCTTCCAAGTTCAGAAACTTGTTTTCTCGTGTATGGATACTATCACGGATTATATGACTTCTAGTCATTTTATGGAGTCAGGGCCCATCATCGCTTCTTTGCATCTAGTCGGTTCATCATTGTCAAAACAATAACGACTTGCTTATCAAATCTTACTATTTGATTCTTACCGACCCACATGGTTCTATAGGAACTCTAATCTCCGAGATCACACCTTTTGTAATCATGAGAGCCATGAGCATTGTGGTCGCCACCGGGACACTTTCCGGCGCTGCGCTACTTAGCACTTATTGCTAAGGTTCAACAACCTTATCAAAGTTCTATTGTCCTCCCACTTAACTTTTCACGAAAAGTTCCTTCTCAAGAAACTTGACGTTCCAAGCGACAAACTCTTTTGTCCTTGGTGTTATGGAGAAATTCCCAACAAATTCTTTGGGATAACCTACAAAGATGTGCTTATCCGACTTTGGTTGTAAACATTTTACTTATGCATAGCATACCAAAATTTAAGAAAAGACAATTCGGGTTTTATCCCAAACCATAACTCATATGGTGTCATTTCAACGGATCACGATGGTGCTCTTTTCAGTGTAAAAGCGGTAGTCTATAAAGCTTCAATCTTTAAAACATAATGGCAGTTTTATAAATGACACCTTTGATCTTACCATGTCAAACATGGTTTGATTTCATCTCTCGAATATGCCATACTCCTATGGTTTATCGGGAAACACAAATCATGGAACAATTCCTCAAGTCTTAGGTGTTTTTGCTAAACATGTAACTCAAATATCTTCCTTTATGATCGAATCATAAACTCTTTATTTTCTTGTTACAATGATTTTCCACTTCATCTTGAAAGTCTTTGAACAATTTTCAAATGTTTCATACTTCTTCCTTATTAAGTAAATATACAGATATATTCACTCAAATTTTCGGAGAAAGCATATGAAGAAAAAAGATCCATCGCATATGGCTACACATAATGGACTATGCACATCAGCATGCACAATTTCCAATAAGCTAGTCGTCCGTTCCTCTCTGGCCTATGGACGGAGTTTCAATTATCTCGAGGAAAGTCTCACATGCGTCAATTGATCAAAATCAAAGACTCCAAAAATCCATCAACATGGAGTTTATTCATGTTTTCTTTCAAATATAATTTAAACAGCGATGTCACTTCATAAGTGATCTTTCAATCATTTGTCCTGTGACATTTTAGCAATAGTGTTTATGGGTGTGATTTCTCCAACTAGACTTGTAAAAGTTCATCCATCCTTTATGGAATACGGTAATTATTTGAACAACCATTGTTCTCATGATACCAGAACAAAATAACAATTATTTAAACAAATCTTGAATGCTTGGTTTGATGACAACGAAAAATACAATAACACTTTATATGTTTTCGATGAACATCATCACTCATTCTCTTGCTGGTTACTTAGGCCATTGTAGTTCATGAATTGCGTTGTCCTGTATGACACTTCATACCAACCAATTCGGTATCCAATACCTAAGAACCACATTGTTTAACAAGCAAGGAATATAGCCATAACATGTATATCTTCTATATACCTAAGTTGGACATCTCCAACCTTTTATTTTCTGCCAAATATTTTATAGATTCTCTTTCAGCAATTCCTTTTCTTTTAAAAGAATCTATCAACATCAATAGTGGTGTCATCAACATGACACATGGTACAAAGCGTATATAGTCAAATACTAATACCTTTGGACTTGCACTTTGAAGTGGATCACCATCATCAAATGTTTGGTGTTCTTTCAAAAATCCATTCTTTAGTAATCTATTAGTCTAGTAAACATTTTACTTACAGTTTCTATTCATCCTTATCATGACAACTTTCATGATCAAGCTACTATAGCCTATAAGGAAGAATCACGAGTATAATATCAGTTCCCAAAACCCTTTTGGTATATTCGGATGCCTAGCATCTCCATCCTTCACAAATTCTCATACAATATGAGAACATGTATTTTGCTAAATTATACTCTATCATAATGCAACCAAAAACATTGTTTCAGATATCACAATATCTTTCACACATGATGGTTTCTGAAACAATTTTCAGCTCCAATATAATCTTGATATTAAAACAACTTTTTGAATATCAATAATCATGGAGGCAAACATGATACTTTAGATACTAACATTGGAATTCTTACTCTTGATTTAATACTACTTATTAAACTTCATGGAGTAAATAGAGTTTGCTGAAAGTTTGCAATAGGACTTATAAACTTTAAATTGACATTCAAAACAATACGATACCGGTTAAAAGTAAATATCCAGAATTCTATAGTTCTATTATCTCAATTAAAACTAAGCATAAGGTAGTGAACAGATGCCAATGACTACAACAAATTATGCAAATTCACTTTGATTTAGTTTATGACAAATTGAGTTCGACTAATCCAAATTAGAAATGAACTCCCACTCAAAACGACATCCCTCGTGCCTTTTTGGTGATTACATGAACCAAATCCACTACACCAAGTCTGATCATCACGTGAGTCGGTGTAGCTTCAAAGGCGGGCATCAATATGGTCATCACATCAACTATGTGACTCATGCTTAACCTTTCGGTCCGTGTTCCGAGGCCATGTCTGTACATGCTAGGCTCGGCAAGTAAGAACCTTAGTATTCGCGTGTGTAAAACTGTCTTACACCCGTTGCATGAAAGCGTAGAGTTGAGAACACCCGATCATCACGTGATGTCTCGAAACACGATCCATAGAACGGTGCATACTTAAGGAAGAACACATTTTATCTTGATATTTAAATGAGGGATCATCTTACAATGCTCTGAGAAAGCGCCAAACTAGCAGTATAAGATGCTAATAACTAATGTGTAAAGTGAGATGATATGGTCCATGCATTTGATCTCTATCATTTGCATCGTGGTATGATCTCTATCATTCCTTTGTGTGTAAGGCCAAGGTCTATGGAACTTAAACTTTGAGTGTGTTGTAAGAGTATCTATCATACATCTACTTACAATAACACCATATCAATACACTAGCCCAACAACGATCTAAACTAGACGCCTCTAATTTATCAATTGCAAGTTTTACGTGGCTTAGGGCTTTCGGAGATAGAACCGTTCTTACCTACGAACATGAACCACAACGAGGATAACCAAATTATTAGCAACTCGTTGTAAATCAGATATTGACTATAGTAGGAGAGACGGACACCGCCACCACTTATGCAAAAAAGTTGCATGTCGGTCGTGGAACCGGTCTCATGTGCGATGACATGTAAGGTTGGTCCGGCTTCATCCCACTATGCCACCAATATCCAAAATACATAGAAGATGCAATAACATGATCATCGCCCACATATCAACATATGTGTACTACCGTGCTAAGCACCTACGCATAGATCAGGCTCGATACCCTTTGTTGGGTCATGACATAGAAAACAAAAAATTTCCTACGGTGTGAACTACACGCCAAGATCTATCTACTAGGTACAAAGCAATGGGTGGACATACATCCAACGAGAACTTACCCTCATAGACAACGAGCTTTGTTAACGAGTAGGAACTCGTGGTTGATGTAGTCGTACACTTGCCGATCTCAAGATCGTGATGAAGTCCAGCAGGTCCGGCTCCAGCACGTCCATCAGATCCAGCTCCGGCACCACCAAGTCCAGCACCGCAAAGCAGCGGTGCATCCGTGATCACACACACGTCCGGTACCCCGACAACCTCCGTCCCTCGCTCCAGCAAAGCAGCGGAAGCAGCAACTCCTTTCTAGATAAAGCCACCGGGAACATGTATCTCGCTAATCCGAGACCATGGGGAATAATACTAGAGGGGGAGAGAGATCCTTCACAAGGAGGTGTGTGTGAGAAGTGAGGAGGGGGTGGCCTTTTATAGGAGGAGGGGGTGCCCCTCCTTCATGGCCGGCGCATGGAGGAGGTGTCTCTTCACCTCCTCCATTCATGTGGTGGTAACTCCCTCCACATAAATTTGCCCCTTCACATTCTCTTTTAAAGTCTCCACTTTAAATGCATTAAATTTCTCCAAATTTAATGCTCTCTTATTTAATAAAACTCTTTTATTAATTTTATTCAAAATTTTGTTAATTATTTTAATTAAAAAACATTCACATAAAACCCCCTGCAACATTTCAATATTACATGCAGAACCAATTTCAGCAATTTCACCCGAAACAGTTTCGGTGTCTATTGAAATAATTCCAGCGCTTTCTTAAATCTTTATCTGAAACATATTTGCTCCAAATGGTGTCGGTATCCCTTAAGTGTGTCACCCTACGGTTCGCGAATAATGCAGACATGATCGAGACCCCTCTCCGATCAATAATCAGCAGCGGGACCTGGAGATCCATACTGACTCCTTCACATTCAACGATGAATTCTGTGATCGTGAGAACCTTTAATGCTAGTAACTAAATCCCTTTGTCCCGCGATATATTACATGTCCGAGATTCGATCATCGGTATCTCCATACCTAGTTTGATCTCGTTACCGACATGCACTCTTTTCTCGTTCCCGTGATATAACATTCTAGTGATCACATCACTTGCTTGCAAGCTATTTCAATGTGATATCACCGAGAGGGCCCAGAGTATATCTATCCGTCATCGGGATGGACAAATCCCACTCTTGATCCATGAGCCTCAACATAACACCTTCGTAGCACTGAACCCACCTTTATAGTCACCCTGTTACGGTGTGACGTTTGATGTTATCAAGATACTCTTCCGATGTTAGCAATTAACATGATTTCATGGTCTAAGGACTAAGATTACTTCATATGATGTTATAGCAATATAAACATAATGACTTTGATCGTAATGCTATACTTCGGATGAATGTTCATCACATCATTCCACCAATGGTGTGACCTTGTTATTAACAACATCCAATGTCCATGATCAGGAAACCTTGATCATCTTGTTAATCAACAAGCTAGTCTATAAGAGAGGCATAACTAGGAACCCTTTTTGTTTATTAAACACACATGTATTGATGCTTCCGATCAATACAATTCTAGCATGTAAAATAAAAAATTATCATAAACATGGAATAAGATAATAACCACTTTATTATTGCCTCTCGGGCATATTCCCTTCAGTCTCCCAGTTGCACTAGAGTCAATAATCTAGTTTGAAAAACTTTGCATATTGAACACCTATGGCTTTCTGGTGTTGCATATACGCTATTGCTAGTGGTTAACATAATCTCTGGATCTGACAGTTTCAGGTCCGTGTGTATTTGCATGTCTCTGCGTCTCTACGCATCACTCATTCTCAAATGAGATGGCATTGTATAAATTTGGTCCTTTGGTGAGACCTTTAGTTCGTTCGGCTCAAAATATGTTGATATTATTGTCACACAATATATCTTCATAGTATTAGCCTACTTTGAACCACACCTAGTTTGATAACAAACTACTTAACACAAATGCCCTCCTATGCTGCTACTATAACAGTCATATACTTAGCCTTTTTGTTGTAGTATCCGTCACAATGTCTCAACTTTGGAACTCATCCAAATCCATCATGGAACTTCCTTTCCATTATATTGTGCCACCCATAGTCTAAATTGAGATAAATTTAATTTGTATCTTGTGACAAAACTAGTATCAATGTAACACTTTACAATGAACTACCTTTAACTATTTGTCACTTATACATTATATATTCTTAGTTCTTCAAAAGCTCATAAGAATATCTTTACTATTGTCCAATGATCATCTTATGAATCATTCTGGTATATGCTCATAACATTTAGAGCATAGGACATTCTGGATATATACATATCATGGTATAATAAATCAAAATCTTCATGTGATTTTACTCACCAAGTGTTGAAACACTTGAATCTTCATACAATCCTTTCCATGAAGCAAGAACCTTTCTTGTTGTTTCCATATTGAACCCTTTCAATATCTCATATTGAACCCTTTCAGTATCTTATATCTGTATATACGGCACAACCATATTAGCGCCTTAATCTATCCATATAGATATTGATGCCTAATATTCTGGGTTTGCCCAAGTCTTTCATCGAAATCTTATTTTAATGAAATCCTTAACTTGTGTCAATTCAAGATACATCATTTCCAATCAACAATATGTCCTCTACATAATGTATTAGAAATATGTCTCAGCGCTCCCACTTAATTTTTTGCAAATGCAAGCATCTTCATCATCTCCGATGAATTTAAACTCTTTTAACAGTTTTATCATGGTGAATATTCCAACTCCGCTATGCTTACTTCAACTATTGAAGTTTACATGCCCTTTTAGCACCCTTTGAATTAACAAAACCCTTCGGACCATGTCATGTACATGTCCTAGGTTACCGTTCTATTAGAAGAACCTTGTTTTGTTTATTCAACTACCATATACCAAATTATATGTAGTGGTTGCTACATTAATCCGTCAAGACTATATATCGCTATGAAAGATCAAATCTTGTCATAGTCAACTCCTTGAACATTGTCGTAAAATTCTTTCCGACATGTCGACTATTTCATAGATGTTAAACATCCATGTCTTATTTCTTTATAGATCCAAACACCGATGGATAGGCTTCACGCCTTTCTGGAGGGTCTTCCAAGTTCAGAAACTTGTTTTCTCGTGTATGGATACTATCACGGATTATATGACTTCTAGTCATTTTATGGAGTCAGGGCCCATCGTCGCTTCTTTGCATCTAGTCGGTTCATCATTGTCAAAACAATAACGACTTGCTTATCAAATCTTACTATTTGATTCTTACCGACCCACACAGTTCTATAGGAACTCTAATCTCCGAGATCACACCTTTTGTAATCACGAGAGCCATGAGCATTGTGGCCGCCACCGGGACACTTTCCGGTGCGCTACTTAGCACTTATAGCTAAGGTTCAACAACCTTATCAAAGTTCTATTGTCCTCCCACTTAACTTTTCACGAAAAGTTCCTTCTCAAGAAACTTGACGTTCCAAGCGACAAACTCTTTTGTCCTCGGTGTTATGGAGAAATTCCCAACAAATTCTTTGGGATAACCTACAAAGATGTGCTTATCCGACTTTGGTTGTAAACATTTTACTTATGCATAGCATACCAAAATTTAAGAAAAGACAATTCGGGTTTTATCCCAAACCATAACTCATATGGTGTCATTTCAACGGATCACGATGGTGCTCTTTTCAGTGTAAAAGCGGTAGTCTCTAAAGCTTCAATCTTTAAAACATAATGGCAGTTTTATAAATGACACCTTTGATCTTACCATGTCAAACATGGTTTGATTTCATCTCTCGAATATGCCATACTCCTATGGTTTATCGGGAAACACAAATCATGGAACAATTCCTCAAGTCTTAGGTGTTTTTGCTAAACATGTAACTCAAATATCTTCCTTTATGATCGAATCATAAACTCTTTATTTTCTTGTTACAATGATTTTCCACTTCATCTTGAAAGTCTTTGAACAATTTTCAAATGTTTCATACTTCTTCCTTATTAAGTAAATATACAGATATATTCACTCAAATTTTGGAGAAAGCATATGAAGCAAAAGATCCATCGCATATGGCTACACATAATGGACTATGCACATCAGCATGCACAATTTCCAATAAGCTAGTCGTGGTTCCTCTACGGCCTATGGACGGAGTTTCAATTATCTCGAGGAAAGTCTCACATGCGTCAATTGATCAAAATCAAAGACTCCAAAAATCCATCAACATGGAGTTTCTTCATGTTTTCTTTCAAATATAATTTAAACAGCGATGTCACTTCATAAGTGATCTTTCAATCATTTGTCCTGTGACATTTTAGCAATAGTGTTTATGGGTGTGATTTCTCCAACTAGACTTGTAAAAGTTCATCCATCCTTTATGGAATACGGTAATTATTTGAACAACCATTGTTCTCATGATACCAGAACAAAATAACAATTATTTAAACAAATCTTGAATGCTTGGTTTGATGACAATGAAAAATACAATAACACTTTATATGTTTTCGATGAACATCATCACTCATTCTCTTGCTGGTTACTTAGGCCATTGTAGTTCATGAATTGCGTTGTCCTGTATGACACTTCATACCAACCAATTCGGTATCCAATACCTAAGAACCACATTGTTTAACAAGCAAGGAATATAGCCATAACATGTATATCTTCTATATACCTAAGTTGGACATCTCCAACCTTTTATTTTCTGCCAAATATTTTATAGATTCTCTTTCAGCAATTCCTTTTCTTTTAAAATAATCTATCAACATCAATAGTGGTGTCATCAACATGACACATGGTACAAAGCGTATATAGTCAAATACTAATACCTTTGGACTTGCACTTTGAAGTGGATCACCATCATCAAATGTTTGGTGTTCTTTCAAAAATCCATTCTTTAGTAATCTATTAGTCTAGTAAACATTTTACTTACAGTTTCTATTCATCCTTATCATGACAACTTTCATGATCAAGCTACTATAGCCTATAAGGAAGAATCGCGAGTATAATATCAGTTCCCAAAACCCTTTTGGTATATTCGGATGCCTAGCATCTCCATCCTTCACAAATTCTCATACAATATGAGAACATGTATTTTGCTAAATTATACTCTATCATAATGCAACCAAAAACATTGTTTCAGATATCACAATATCTTTCACACATGATGGTTTCTGAAACAATTTTCAGCTCCAATATAATCTTGATATTAAAACAACTTTTTGAATATCAATAATCATGGAGGCAAACATGATACTTTAGATACTAACATTGGAATTCTTACTCTTGATTTAATACTACTTATTAAACTTCATGGAGTAAATAGAGTTTGCTGAAAGTTTGCAATAGGACTTATAAACTTTAAATTGACATTCAAAACAATACGATACCGGTTAAGTAAAGTAAATATCCAGAATTCTATAGTTCTATTATCTCAATTAAAACTAAGCATAAGGTAGTGAACAGATGCCAATGACTACAACAAATTATGCAAATTCACTTTGATTTAGTTTATGACAAATTGAGTTCGACTAATCCAAATTAGAAATGAACTCCCACTCAAAAACGACATCCCTCGTGCCTTTTTGGTGATTACATGAACCAAATCCACTACACCAAGTCCGATCATCACGTGAGTCGGTGTAGCTTCAAAGGCGGGCATCAATATGGTCATCACATCAACTATGTGACTCATGCTTAACCTTTCGGTCCGTGTTCCGAGGCCATGTCTGTACATGCTAGGCTCGGCAAGTAAGAACCTTAGTATTCGCGTGTGTAAAACTGTCTTACACCCGTTGCATGAAAGCGTAGAGTTGAGAACACCCGATCATCACGTGATGTCTCGAAACACGATCCATAGAACGGTGCATACTTAAGGAAGAACACATTTTATCTTGATATTTAAATGAGGGATCATCTTACAATGCTACAGAAAGCGCCAAACTAGCAATATAAGATGCTAATAACTAATGTGTAAAGTGAGATGATATGGTCCATGCATTTGATCTCTATCATTTGCATCGTGGTATGATCTCTATCATTCCTTTGTGTGTAAGGCCAAGGTCTATGGAACTTAAACTTTGAGTGTGTTGTAAGAGTATCTATCATACATCTACTTACAATAACACCATATCAATACACTAGCCCAACAACGATCTAAACTAGACGCCTCTAATTTATCAATTGCAAGTTTTACGTGGCTTAGGGCTTTCGGAGATAGAACCGTTCTTACCTACGAACATGAACCACAACGAGGATAACCAAATTATTAGCAACTCGTTGTAAATCAGATATTGACTATAGTAGGAGAGACGGACACCCGCCAGCCACTTATGCAAAAAAAGTTGCATGTCAGTCGTGGAACCGGTCTCATGTACGATGACATGTAAGGTTGGTCCGGGCCGCTTCATCCCACTATGCCACCAATATCCAAAATACATAGAAGATGCAATAACATGATCATCATCGCCCACATATCAACATATGTGTACTACCCGTGCTAAGCACCTACGCATAGATCAGGCTCGATACCCTTTGTTGGGTCATGACATAGAAAACAAAAAATTTCCTACGGTGTGAACTACACGCCAAGATCTATCTACTAGGTACAAAGCAATGGGTGGACATACATCCAACGAGAACTTACCCTCATAGACAACGAGCTTTGTTAACGAGTAGGAACTCGTGGTTGATGTAGTCGTACACTTGCCGATCTCAAGATCGTGATGAAGTCCAGCAGGTCCGGCTCCAGCACGTCCATCAGATCCAGCTCCAGCACCACCAAGTCCAGCACCGCAAAGCAGCGGTGCATCCGTGATCACACACACGTCCGGTACCCCGACAACCTCCGTCCCTCGCTCCAGCAAAGCAGCGGAAGCAATAACTCCTTTCTAGATAAAGCCACCAGGAACATGTATCTCGCTAATCCGAGACCATGGGGGAATAATACTAGAGGGGGAGAGAGATCCTTCACAAGGAGGTGTGTGTGAGAAGTGAGGAGGGGGTGGCCTTTTATAGGAGGAGGGGGGATGCCCCTCCTTCATGGCCGGCGCATGGAGGAGGTGTCTCTTCACCTCCTCCATTCATGTGGTGGTAACTCCCTCCACATAAATTTGCCCCTTCACATTCTCTTTTAAAGTCTCCACTTTAAATGCATTAAATTTCTCCAAATTTAATGCTCTCTTATTTAATAAAACTCTTTTATTAATTTTATTCAAAATTTTGTTAATTATTTTAATTAAAAAACATTCACATAAAACCCCCTGCAACATTTCAATATTACATGCAGAACCAATTTCAGCAATTTCACCCGAAACAGTTTTGGTGTCTATTGAAATAATTCCAGCGCTTTCTTAAATCTTTATCTGAAACATATTTGCTCCAAATGGTGTCGGTATCCCTTAAGTGTGTCACCCTACGGTTCGCGAATAATGCAGACATGATCGAGACCCCTCTCCGATCAATAATCAGCAGCGGGACCTGGAGATCCATACTGACTCCTTCACATTCAACGATGAATTCTGTGATCGTGAGAACCTTTAATGCTAGTAACTAAATCCCTTTGTCCCGCGATATATTACATGTCCGAGATTCGATCATCGGTATCTCCATACCTAGTTTGATCTCGTTGCCGACATGCACTCTTTTCTCGTTCCCGTGATATAACATTCTAGTGATCACATCACTTGCTTGCAAGCTATTTCAATGTGATATCACCGAGAGGGCCCAGAGTATATCTATCCGTCATCGGGATGGACAGATCCCACTCTTGATCCATGAGCCTCAACATAACACCTTCGTGTACGAACCCACCTTTATAGTCACCACATTACGGTGTGACGTTTGATGTTATCAAGATACTCTTCCGATGTTAGCAATTAACATGATTTCATGGTCTAAGGACTAAGATTACTTCATATGATGTTATAGCAATATAAACATAATGACTTTGATCGTAATGCTATACTTCGGATGAATGTTCATCACATCATTCCACCAATGGTGTGACCTTGTTATTAACAACATCCAATGTCCATGATCAGGAAACCTTGATCATCTTGTTAATCAACAAGCTAGTCTATAAGAGAGGCATAACTAGGAACCCTTTTTGTTTATTAAACACACATGTATTGATGCTTCCGATCAATACAATTCTAGCATGTAAAATAAAAAATTATCATAAACATGGAATAAGATAATAACCACTTTATTATTGCCTCTCGGGCATATTCCTTGATCTCCCGGTTGCACTAGAGTCAATAATCTAGTTTGAAAAACTTTGCATATTGAACACCTATGGCTTTACGGTGTTGCATATACGCTATTGCTAGTGGTTAACATAATCTCCGGATCACAGCGGTTTCAGGTCCGTGTGTATTTGCATGTCTGCGTCTCTACGCATCACTCATTCTCAAATGAGATGGCATTGTATAAATTTGGTCCTTTGGTGAGACCTTTAGTTCGTTCGGCTCAAAATATGTTGATATTATTGTCACACAATATATCTTCATAGTATTAGCCTACTTTGAACCACACCTAGTTTGATAACAAACTACTTAACACAAATGCCCTCCTATGCTGCTACTATAACAGTCATATACTTAGCCTTTTTGTTGTAGTATCCGTCACAATGTCTCAACTTTGGAACTCATCCAAATCCATCATGGAACTTCCTTTCCATTATATTGTGCCACCCATAGTCTAAATTGAGATAAATTTAATTTGTATCTTGTGACAAAACTAGTATCAATGTAACACTTTACAATGAACTACCTTTAACTATTTGTCACTTATACATTATATATTCTTAGTTCTTCAAAAGCTCATAAGAATATCTTTACTATTGTCCAATGATCATATTATGAATCATTCTGGTATATGCTCATAACATTTAGAGCATAGGACATTCTGGATATATACATATCATGGTATAATAAATCAAAATCTTCATGTGATTTTACTCACCAAGTGTTGAAACACTTGAATCTTCATACAATCCTTTCCATGAAGCAAGAACCTTTCTTGTTGTTTCCATATTGAACCCTTTCAATATCTCATATTGAACCCTTTCAGTATCTTATATATGTATGTCTGGCACAACCATATTAGCGCCTTAATCTATCCATATAGATATTGATGCCTAATATTCTGGGTTTGCCCAAGTCTTTCATCGAAATCTTATTTTAATGAAATCCTTAACTTGTGTCAATTCAAGATACATCATTTCCAATCAACAATATGTCCTCTACATAATGTATTAGAAATATGTCTCAGCGCTCCCACTTAATTTTTTGCAAATGCAAGCATCTTCATCATCTCCGATGAATTTAAACTCTTTTAACAGTTTTATCATGGTGAATATTCCAACTCCGCTATGCTTACTTCAACTATTGAAGTTTACATGCCCTTTTAGCACCCTTTGAATTAACAAAACCCTTCGGACCATGTCATGTACATGTCCTAGGTTACCGTTCTATTAGAAGAACCTTGTTTTGTTTATTCAACTACCATATACCAAATTATATGTAGTGGTTGCTACATTAATCCGTCAAGACTATATATCGCTATGAAAGATCAAATCTTGTCATAGTCAACTCCTTGAACATTGTCGTAAACTTCTTTCCGACATGTCGACTATTTCATAGATGTTAAACATCCATGTCTTATTTCTTTATAGATCCAAACACGACCGATAGGCTTCACGCCTTTCTGGAGGGTCTTCCAAGTTCAGAAACTTGTTTTCTCGTGTATGGATACTATCACGGATTATATGACTTCTAGTCATTTTATGGAGTCAGGGCCCATCGTCGCTTATTTGCATCTAGTCGGTTCATCATTGTCAAAACAATAACGACTTGCTTATCAAATCTTACTATTTGATTCTTACCGACCCACACAGTTCTATAGGAACTCTAATCTCCGAGATCACACCTTTTGTAATCACGAGAGCCATGAGCATTGTGGCCGCCACCGGGACACTTTCCGGTGCTGCGCTACTTAGCACTTATAGCTAAGGTTCAACAACCTTATCAAAGTTCTATTGTCCTCCCACTTAACTTTTCACGAAAAGTTCCTTCTCAAGAAACTTGACGTTCCAAGCGACAAACTCTTTTGTCCTCGGTGTTATGGAGAAATTCCCAACAAATTCTTTGGGATAACCTACAAAGATGTGCTTATCCGACTTTGGTTGTAAACATTTTACTTATGCATAGCATACCAAAATTTAAGAAAAGACAATTCGGGTTTTATCCCAAACCATAACTCATATGGTGTCATTTCAACGGATCACGATGGTGCTCTTTTCAGTGTAAAAGCGGTAGTCTATAAAGCTTCAATCTTTAAAACATAATGGCAGTTTTATAAATGACACCTTTGATCTTACCATGTCAAACATGGTTTGATTTCATCTCTCGAATATGCCATACTCCTATGGTTTATCGGGAAACACAAATCATGGAACAATTCCTCAAGTCTTAGGTGTTTTTGCTAAACATGTAACTCAAATATCTTCCTTTATGATCGAATCATAAACTCTTTATTTTCTTGTTACAATGATTTTCCACTTCATCTTGAAAGTCTTTGAACAATTTTCAAATGTTTCATACTTCTTCCTTACTAAGTAAATATACAGATATATTCACTCAAATTTTCGGAGAAAGCATATGAAGCAAAAAGATCCATCGCATATGGCTACACATAATGGACTATGGACATCAGCATGCACAATTTCCAATAAGCTAGTCGTCCGTTCCCCTCTGGCCTATGGACGAAGTTTCAATTATCTCGAGGAAAGTCTCACATGCGTCAATTGATCAAAATCAAAGACTCCAAAAATCCATCAACATGGAGTTTCTTCATGTTTTCTTTCAAATATAATTTAAACAACGATGTCACTTCATAAGTGATCTTTCAATCATTTGTCCTGTGACATTTTAGCAATAGTGTTTATGGGTGTGATTTCTCCAACTAGACTTGTAAAAGTTCATCCATCCTTTATGGAATACGGTAATTATTTGAACAACCATTGTTCTCATGATACCGGAACAAAATAACAATTATTTAAACAAATCTTGAAGGCTTGGTTTGATGACAACGAAAAATACAATAACACTTTATATGTTTTCGATGAACATCATCACTCATTCTCTTGCTGGTTACTTAGGCCATTGTAGTTCATGAATTGCGTTGTCCTGTATGACACTTCATACCAACCAATTCGGTATCCAATACCTAAGAACCACATTATTTAACAAGCAAGGAATATAGCCATAACATGTATATCTTCTATATACCTAAGTTGGACATCTCCAACCTTTTATTTTCTGCCAAATATTTTATAGATTCTCTTTCAGCAATTCCTTTTCTTTTAAAAGAATCTATCAACATCAATAGTGGTGTCATCAACATGACACATGGTACAAAGCGTATATAGTCAAATACTAATACCTTTGGACTTGCACTTTGAAGTGGATCACCATCATCAAATGTTTGGTGTTCTTTCAAAAATCCATTCTTTAGTAATCTATTAGTCTAGTAAACATTTTACTTACAGTTTCTATTCATCCTTATCATGACAACTTTCATGATCAAGCTACTATAGCCTATAAGGAAGAATCGCGAGTATAATATCAGTTCCCAAAACCCTTTTGGTATATTCGGATGCCTAGCATCTCCATCCTTCACAAATTCTCATACAATATGAGAACATGTATTTTGCTAAATTATACTCTATCATAATGCAACCAAAAACATTGTTTCAGATATCACAATATCTTTCACACATGATGGTTTCTGAAACAATTTTCAGCTCCAATATAATCTTGATATTAAAACAACTTTTTGAATATCAATAATCATGGAGGCAAACATGATACTTTAGATACTAACATTGGAATTCTTACTCTTGATTTAATACTACTTATTAAACTTCATGGAGTAAATAGAGTTTGCTGAAAGTTTGCAATAGGACTTATAAACTTTAAATTGACATTCAAAACAATACGATACCAGTTCGTAAAGTAAATATCCAGAATTCTATAGTTCTATTATCTCAATTAAAACTAAGCATAAGGTAGTGAACAGATGCCAATGACTACAACAAATTATGCAAATTCACTTCGATTTAGTTTATGACAAATTGAGTTCGACTAATCCAAATTAGAAATGAACTCCCACTCAAAAACGACATCCCTCGTGCCTTTTTCGTGATTACATGAACCAAATCCACTACACCAAGTCCGATCATCACGTGAGTCGGTGTAGCTTCAAAGGCGGGCATCAATATGGTCATCACATCAACTATGTGACTCATGCTTAACCTTTCGGTCCGTGTTCCGAGGCCATGTCTGTACATGCGAGGCTCGCCAAGTAAGAACCTTAGTATTCGCGTGTGTAAAACTGTCTTACACCCGTTGCATGAAAGCGTAGAGTTGAGAACACCCGATCATCACGTGATGTCTCGAAACATGATCCATAGAACGGTGCATCTTAAGGAAGAACACATTTTATCTTGATATTTAAATGAGGGATCATCTTACAATGCTACAGAAAGCGCCAAACTAGCAGTATAAGATGCTAATAACTAATGTGTAAAGTGAGATGATATGGTCCATGCATTTGATCTCTATCATTTGCATCGTGGTATGATCTCTATCATTCCTTTGTGTGTAAGGCCAAGGTCTATGGAACTTAAACGTTGAGTGTGTTGTAAGAGTATCTATCATACATCTACTTACAATAACACCATATCAATACACTAGCCCAGCAACGATCTAAACTAGACGCCTCTAATTTATCAATTGCAAGTTTTACGTGGCTTAGGGCTTTCGGTGATAGAACCGTTCTTACCTACGAACATGAACCACAACGAGGATAACCAAATTATTAGCAACTCGTTGTAAATCAGATATTGACTATAGTAGGAGAGACGGACACCCGCCAGCCACTTATGCAAAAAAAGTTGCATGTCAGTCGTGGAACCGGTCTCATGTACGATGACATGTAAGGTTGGTCCGCTTCATCCCACTATGCCACCAATATCCAAAATACATAGAAGATGCAATAACATGATCATCATCGCCCACATATCAACATATGTGTACTACCCGTGCTAAGCACCTACGCATAGATCAGGCTCTGATACCACTGTTGGGTCCGCAGCATAGAAAACAAAAAATTTCCTACGGTGTGAACTACACGCCAAGATCTATCTACTAGGTACAAAGCAACGGGTGGACATACATCCAACGAGAACTTACCCTCATAGACAACGAGCTTTGTTAACGAGTAGGAACTCGTGGTTGATGTAGTCGTACACTTGCCGATCTCAAGATCGTGATGAAGTCCAGCAGGTCCGGCTCCAGCACGTCCATCAGATCCAGCTCCAGCACCACCAAGTCCAGCACCGCAAAGCAGCGGTGCATCCATGATCACACACACGTCCGGTACCCCGACAACCTCCGTCCCTCGCTCCAGCAAAGCAGCGGAAGCAGCAACTCCTTTCTAGATAAAGCCACCGGGAACATGTATCTCGCTAATCTGAGACCATGGGGGAATAATACTAGAGGGGGAGAGAGATCCTTCCCAAGGAGGTGTGTGTGAGAAGTGAGGAGGGGGTGGCCTTTTATAGGAGGAGGGGGGTGCCCCTCCTTCATGGCCGGCGCATGGAGGAGGTGTCTCTTCACCTCCTCCATTCATGTGGTGGTAACTCCCTCCACATAAATTTGCGCCTTCACATTCTCCTACATCATTGTTTGGCATCCCAGGATGCACATGCATGCACAATATGGGTACATTATCACATATTATGCCGCGATTCTGACCATAATATTGGTCTTTTGACCCGAAAGCCATGAAACCTCGAACATGATAGGTCATTTTTGTGAAGGTTTTTTCAAGATGTTCGCAATATACCAAGTTTTGTATTTTTCCTTGCAAATATGTCACATAATATGACACCACGCGAAGGAGTTACCTCATTTGGACAATTTTTGATTTTTTTATGTCTGTTTCAAACTATGGTCAAATCGACGGGCTTTAAGGTTCATAGATAGGGGATGCTCCCCGCTAAACTCTTACTGGATCTCTGAAGAAACATCATAATGAGTCTAAAAATGATTTTTCCTAAAAATCATGAGCATCAGATCATCTACCTGTAGTTCAAATCAGACCCACTTCCTACCGATTCGGCAGGAATTTGTCTTTTTTGCTAGAGGTGGACAAAACGGTTTGAGATACCCTACTCATGACATTGTCCATGTAAGGTTGTATAGTATTTTTGAAAAATATGGTTTTAGCATTTTGAATTAACCATTTGGTGGTTGCTTCACAAAACGCCCCATTTTTGGCACTCGAAAAATGGAAAATGGTTTTTCCGTGGGACGAAAAGGAAAACTTCCTCCCACAACATTGTTTTGCATCCCAAGATGCACATGCAGCACAATATGGGCACATTATCAAAAACTATGCCGCGATTCTGACCATAATATTGGTCTTTTGACCCGAAACCGTGAAACCTCGAACATGATAGGTCATTTCTGTGAAGGTTTTTTCAAGATGTTCGCAATATACCAAGTTTTTTATTTTTTCTTGCAAATATGTCACATAATATGACAACACACGAAGGATTTACCTCATTTGGACTGTTTTTGAATTTTTTATGTCCGTTTCAAACTATGGTCAAAACGACGGGCTTTAAGGTTCATAGATAGGGGATGCTCCTCGCTAAACTCTTAATAGATCTCTGAAGAAACATCATATTATGAGTCTAAAAATGATTTTTTCAAAAAATCATGAGCATCAGATCATTTACCTCTAGTTCAAATCGGACCCACTTCCTACCGATTCGGCAGGAATTTGTCTTTTTCGCCAGGGGTGGACAAAATGGTGTGAGATACCCTACTCATGACATTGTCCATGTAAGGTTGTATTGTATTTTTGAAAAATATGGTTTTAGCATTTTGAATTAACCATTTGGTGGTTGCTTCACAAAACGCCTCATTTTTGGCACTCAAAAAAATGGAAAATGGTTTTTCCGTGGGACAAAAAGGAAAAATTCCTCCTACAACATTGTTTGGTATCCCAAGATGCACATGTGTGCACAATATGGGCACATTATCACAAACTATGCCGCGATTCTGACCATAATATTGGTTTTTTGACCCGAAAGCCATGAAACCTCGAACATGATAGGTCATTTCTATGAAGGTTTTTTCAAGATGTTCGCAATATACCAAGTTTTGTATTTTTTCTTGCAAATATGTCACATAATATGACACCACACGAAGGAGTTACCTCATTTGGACTGTTTTTGAATTTTTTATGTCCGTTTCAAACTATGGTCAAAACGACGGGCTTTAAGGTTCATAGATAGGGGATGCTCCTCGCTAAACTCTTAATGGGTCTCTGAAGAAACATCATATTGTGAGTCTAAAAATGATTTTTTTCAAAAAGTCATGAGCATCAGATCATGTACCTATAGTTCAAATCGGACCCACTTCCTACCGATTCGGTAGGAATTTGTCTTTTTGCCAGGGGTGGACAAAATGGTTTGAGATACCCTACTCATGACATTGTCCATGTAAGGTTGTATAGTATTTTTGAAAAATATTGTTTTAGTATTTTGAATTAACCACTTGGTGGTTGCTTCACAAAACGCCCATTTTTGGCACTCAGAAAATGGAAAATGGTTTTTCCGTGGGATGAAAAGGAAAACTTCCTCCTACAACATTGTTAGGCATCCCAAGATGCACATGCATGCACAATATGGGCATATTATCACAAACTATGCCGCGATTCTGACCATAATATTGGTCTTTTGACCCGAAAGCCATGAAACGTCGAACATGATAGGTCATTTTTGTGAAGGTTTTTTCAATATGTTTGCAATATACCAAGTTTTGTATTTTTCCTTGTAAATATGTCACAGAATATGACAACACGCGAAGGAGTTACCTCATTTGGACTGTTTTTGAATTTTTTATGTCCGTTTCAAACTATGGTCAAAACGACGAGCTTTAAGGTTCATAGATAGGGGATGCTCCTCGCTAAAATCTTAATGTATCTCTGAAGAAACATCATATTGTGAGTCTAAAAATGATTTTTTGAAAAAAGCATGAGCATCAGATCATGTACCTGTAGTTCAAATCGGACCCACTTCCTACCGATTCGGTAGGAATTTGTCTTTTTCGCCAGGGGTGGACAAAATGGTTTGAGATACCCTACTCATGACATTGTCCATGTAAGGTTGTATAGTATTTTTGAAAAATATGGTTTTAGCATTTTGAATTAACCATTTGGTGGTGGCTTCATAAAACGCCCCATTTTTGGCACTCGGAAAATAGAAAATGGTTTTTCCGTGGGACTAAAAGGAAAACTTCCTCCTACAACATTGGTAGGCATCCCAAGATGCACATGCATGCACAATATGGGCACATTATCACAAACTATGCCGCGATTCTGACCATAATATTGGTCTTTTGACCCGAAAGCCATGAAACCTCGAATATGATAGGTCATTTCTGTGAAGGTTTTTTTCAAGATGTTCGCAATATACCAAGTTTTGTATTTTTCCTTGCAAATATGTCACATAATATGACACCACGCGAAAGAGTTACCTCATTTGGACTGTTTTTGAATTTTTTATGTCCGTTTCAAACTATGGTCAAAACGACAGGCTTTAAGGTTCATAGATAGGGATGCTCCTCGCTAAAATCTTAATGGATCTCTGAAGAAACATCATATTGTGAGTCTAAAAATGATTTGTTCAAAAAATCATGAGCATCAGATCATGTACCTGTAGTTCAAATCGGACCCACTTCCCTCGATTCGCAGAATTTGTCTTTTTCGCCAGGGGTGGAAAAAATGGTTTGAGATACCCTACTCATGACATTGTCCATGTAAGGTTGTATAGTATTTTTGAAAAATATGGTTTTAGCATTTTGAATTAACCACTTGGTGGTTGCTTCACAAAACGTCCCATTTTTGGCACTCGGAAAATGGAAAACGGTTTTTCCGTGGGACGAAAAGGAAAACTTTCTCCTACAACACTCTTAGGCATCCCAAGATGCACATGCATGCACAATATGGGCACATTATCACAAACTATGCCATGATTCTGACCATAATATTGGTCTTTTGACCCGAAAGCCATGAAACCTCGAACATGATAGGTCATTTTTGTGAAGGTTTTTTCAAGATGTTTGCAATATACCAAGTTTTGTGTTTTTCCTTGCAGATATGTCACATAATGTGACACCACGCGAAGGAGTTACCTCATTTGGACTATTTTTGAATTTTTATGTCCGTTTCAAACTATGGTCAAAACGACGGGCTTTAAGGTTCATAGATAGGGGATTCTCCTCGCTAAACTCTTAATGGATCTCTGAAGAAACATCATATTGTGAGTCTAAAAATGATTTTCTCAAAAAATCATGAGCATCATATCATGTACCTGTAGTTCAAATCGGACCCACTTCCTACCGATTCGGCAAGAATTTGTCTTTTTCGCCAGGGGTGGACAAAATGGTTTGAGATACCCTACTCATGACATTGTCCATGTAAGGTTATATAGTATTTTTGAAAAATATGGTTTTAGCATTTTGAATTAACCATTTGGTGGTTGCTTCACAAAAGGCCCCATTTTTGGCACTCGAAAAATGGAAAATGGTTTTTCTGTGGGGCGAAAAGGAAAACTTCCTCGTACAACATTGTTAGGCATCCCAAGATGCACATGCATGCATAATATGGGCACATTGTCACAAACTATGCCGCGATTCTGACCATAATATTGGTCTTTTGACCCGAAAGCCATGAAACCTCGAACATGATAGGTCATTTCTATGAAGGTTTTTTCAAGATGTTCGCAATATACCAAGTTTTGTATTTTTCCTTGCAAATATGTCACATAATATGACACAACGCTAAGGAGTTACCTCATTTGGAGTATTTTTGAATTTTTTATGTCCGTTTCAAACTATGGTCAAAACGACGGACTTTAAGGTTCATAGATAGGAGATGCTCCTCACTAAACTCTTAATGGATCTCTGAAGAAACATCATATTGTGAGTATAAAAATGATTTTTTTCGAAAAATCATGAGTATTAAATCATGTACGTGTAGTTCAAATCGGACCCACTTCCTACCGATTCGGCAGGAATTTGTCGTTTTCGCCAGGGATGGACAAAATGGTTTGAGATACCCTACTCATGACATTGTCCATGTAAGGTTGTATAGTATTTTTTAAAAATATGGTTTTAGCATTTTGAATTAACCATTTGGTGGTTGCTTCACAAAACGCCCCATTTTTGGTACTCGAAAAATGGAAAATGGTTTTTCCGTGGGACGAAAAGGGAAACTTCCTCCTACAACATTGTTAGTCATCCCAAGATGCACATGCGTGCACAATATGGGCACATTATCACAAACTATGCCATGATTCTGACCATAATATTGGTCTTTTGACCCGAAAGCCATGAAACCTCGAACATGATAGCTCATTTTTGTGAATGTTTTTTAAGATGTTCGCAATATACCAAGTTTTGTATTTGTTCTTGCAAATATGTCACATAATATGACACCACACGAAGGAGTTACCTCATTTGGACTGTTTTTGAATTTTTTATGTCTGTTTCAAACTATGGTCAAAATGACGGGCTTTAAGGTTCATAGATAGGGGATGCTCCTCGCTAAACTCTTAATGGATCTCTGAAGAAACATCATATTGTGAGTCTAAAAATGATTTTTCCGAAAAATCATGAGCATTAGATCATGTACCTGTAGTTCAAATCGGACCCACCTCCTACAGATTCGGCAGGAATTTGTCTTTTTCGCCAGGGGTGGATAAAATGGTTTGAGATACCCTACTCATGACATTGTCCATGTAAGGTTGTATAGTATTTTTGAAAAATATGGTTTTAGCATTTTGAATTAACCATTTGGTAGTTGCTTCACAAAACGCCCCATTTTTAGCACTCGAAAAATGGAAAATTGTTTTTCCGTGGAATGAAAAGGAAAACTTCCTCCTACAACATTGTTAGGCATCCAAAGATGCACATGAATGCACAATATGGGCACATTATCACAAACTATGCCGTGATTCTGACCATAATATTGGTCTTTTGACCCGAAAGCCATGAAACATCGAACATGATAGGTCATTTTTGTGAAGGTTTTTTCAAGATGTTCGCAATATACCAAGTTTTGTATTTTTCCTTGCAAATATGACACCATACGAAGGAGTTACCTCATTTGGATTGTTTTTGAATTTTTATGTCCGTTTCAAACTATGGTCAAAACGATGGGCTTTAAGGTTCATAGATAGGAGATGCTCCTCGCTAAACCCTTAATGGATCTCTGAAGAAACATCATATTGTGAGTCTAAAAATGATTTTTTCAAAAAATCATGAGCATCAGATCATGTACCTGTAGTTCAAATCGGACCCACTTCCTACCGATTCGGCAGGAATTTGTCTTTTTGGCAGGGGTGGAAAAAATGGTTTGTGATACCCTACTCATGACATTGTCCATGTAAGGTTGTATAGTATTTTTGAAAAATATGGTTTTAGCATTTTGAATTAACCATTTGGTGGTTGCTTCACAAAACGCCCTATTTTTGGCACTCGGAAAATGGAAAATGGTTTTTCCGTAAGGAAAACTTCCTCCTACAACATTGTTAGGCATCCCAAGATGCACATGCATGCACAATATGGGCATATTATCACAAACTATGCCGCGATTCTGACCATAATATTCGTCTTTTCACCCGAAAGCCATGAAACCTCGAACATGATAGGTCATTTCTGTGAAGGTTTTTTCAAGATGTTCGCAATATACCAAGTTTTGTATTTTTCCTTGCAAATATGTCACATAATATGACACAACGCAAAGGAGTTACCTCATTTGGACGGTTTTGAATTTTTTATGTTCGTTTCAAACTATGGTCAAAACGACGGGCTTTAAGGTTCATAGATAGGAGATGCTCCTCGCTAAACTCTTAATGGATCTCTGAAGAAACATAATATTGTGAGTCTAAAAATGGGTTTTTAAAAAAATCATGAGCATCAGATCATGTACCGGTAGTTCAAATCGGACCCACTTCCTACCGATTCGGCAGGGATTTGTCTTTTTTGCCCGGGGTGTACAAAATGGTTTGAGATACCCTACTCATAACATTGTCCATGTAAGGTTGTATAGTATTTAAAAAAAATATGGTTTTAGCATTTTGAATTAACCATTTTGTGGTTGCTTCACAAAACTCCCCATTTTTGGCACTTGAAAAATGGAAAATGGTTTTTCCGTGGAACGAAAAGGAAAACTTCCTCCTACAACATTGTTAGGCATCCCAATATGCACATGCATGCACAATATGGGCGCATTATCACAAACTGTGCCGCGATTCTGACCATAATATTGGTCTTTTGACCCGAAAGCCATGAAACCTCGAACATGATAGGTCATTTTTGTGAAGGTTTTTTTCAAGATATTCGCAATATACCAAGTTTTGTATTTTTCCTTGCAAATATGTCACATAATATGACACCATGCGAAGGAATTACCTCATTTGGACTATTTTTGAATTTTTTATGTCCGTTTCAAACTATGGTCAAAACGACGGGCTTTAAGCTTCATATATAGGGATGCTCCTCGCTCAACTCTTAATGGATCTCTCAAGAAACATCATATTGTGAGTCCAAAAATGATTTTTTTCATAAAATCATGAGCATCAGATCATGTACTTATAGTTCAAATCGGACCCACCTCCTACCGATTCGGCAGGAATTTGTCTTTTTCGCCAGGGGTGGACAAAATGGTTTGAGATACCCTACTCATGACATTGTCCATGTAAGGTTGTATAGTATTTTTGAAAAATATGGTTTTAGCATTTTGAATTAACCATTTGGTGGTTGCTTCACAAAACGCCCCATTTTTGGCACTCGAAAAATGGAAAATGGTTTTTCCGTAGGACGAAAAGGAAAACTTCCCCCTACAACATTGTTAGGCATCACAAGATGCATATGCATGCACAATATGGGCACATTATCACAAACTATGTCGCGATTCTGACCATAATATTGGTCTTTTGACCCGAAAGCCATGAAACCTCGAAGATGATAGGTCATTTCTGTGAAGGTTTTTTCAAGATGTTCGCAATATACCAAGTTTTGTATTTTCCTTGGAAATATGTCACATAATATGACACCCCGCGAAGGAGTTACCTCATTTGGATTGTTTTTGAATTTTTTATGTCCGTTTCAAACTATGGTCAAAACGACGGGCTTTAAGGTTCATAGATAGGGGATGCTCCTCGCTAAACTCTTAATGGATCTCTGAAGAATCATCATATTGTGAGTCTAAAAATGATTTTTTCAAAAAATCATGAGCATCAGATCATGTACCTGTAGTTCAAATCGGACCCACTTCCTACCGATTCGGCAGGAATTTGTCTTTTTCGCCAGGGGTGGACAAAATGGTTTGAAATACCCTACTCATGACATTGTACATGTAAGGTTGTATAGTAGTTTTGAAAAATATGATTTTAGCATTTTGAATTAACCATTTAGTGGTTGCTTCACAAAACACCCCATTTTTGGCACTCAGAAAATGGAAAATGGTTTTTCCGTGGGACGAAAAGGAAAACTTCCTCCTACAAGATAGTTAGGCATCCCAAGATGCACATGCATGCACAATATGGGCACATTATCACAAACTATGCCACGATTCTGACCATAATAATGGTCTTTTGACCCGAAAGCCATGAAACCTCGAACATGATAGGTCATTTTTGTGAAGGTTTTTTCAAGATGTTCGCAATATAGCAAGTTTTGTATTTGTTCTTGCAAATATGTCACATAATATTACACCACGCGAAGGAGTTACCTCATTTGGACTGTTTTTGAATTTTTTATGTCCGTTTCAAACTATGGTCAAAACGACGGGCTTTATGGTTCATAGATAGGGGATGCTCCTCGCTAAACTCTTAATGGATCTGTGAAGAAACATCATATTGTGAGTCTAAAAATGATTTTTTTTGAAAAATCATGAGCATTAGATCATGTACCTGTAGTTCAAAATGGACCCACTTCCTACCGATTCGGCAGGAATTTGTCTTTTTCGCCAGGGATGGACAAAATGGTTTGAGATACCCTGCTCTTGTCCATGTAAGGTTGTATAGTATTTTTGAAAAATATGGTTTTAGCATTTTGAATTAACCATTTGGTGGTTGCGTCACAAAACGCCCCATTTTTGGCACTCGAAGAATGGAAAATGGTTTTTCCGTGGGACGAAGCGAAAAACTTCCTCCTACAACATTGTTAGGCATCCCAAGATGCACATGCATGCACAATATGGGTACATTATCACAAACTATGCCGTGATTCTGACCATAATATTGGTCTTTTGACCCGAAAGTCATGAAACCTCGAACATGATAGGTCATTTTTGTGAAGGTTTTTTCAAGATGTTCGCAATATACCAAGTTTTGTATTTTTCCTTGCAAATATATCATATAGTATGACACCACGCGAAGGAGTTACCTCATTTGGACTGTTTTTGAATTTTTTATGTCCGTTTCAAACTATGGTCAAAACGACGGGCTTTAAGGTTCATAGATAGGAGATGCTCCTCGCTAAACTCTTAATGGATATCTGAAGAAACATCATATTGTGAGTCTAAAAATGATTTTTTTCAAAAAATCATGAGCATCAGATCATGTACCTGTAGTTCAAATCGGACCCACTTCCTAACGATTCGGCAGGAATTTGTCTTTTTCGCCACGGGTGGAAAAAATGGTTTGAGATACCCTACTCATGACATTGTCCATGTAAGGTTGTATAGTGTTTTTGAAAAATATGGTATTAGCATTTTGAAATAACCATTTGGTGGTTGCTTCACAAAACGCCCCATTTTTGGCTCTCGAAAAATGGAAAATGGTTTTTCCGTGAGACGAAAAGGAAAACTTCCTCCTACAACATTGTTAGGCATCCCAAGATGGACATTCATGCACAATATGGGCACATTATCACAAACTATGCCGTGATTCTGACCATAATATTGGTCTTTTGACCCGAAAGCCATGAAACCTCGAACATGATAGGTCATTTTTGTGAAGGTTTTATCAAGAAGTTCGCAATATACGAAGTTTTGTATTTTTCCTTGCAAATATGTCACATAATATGACACCACGCGAAGGAGTTACCTCATTTGGACTGTTTTTGAATTTTTTATGTCCGTTTCAAACTATGGTCAAAACGACGGGCTTTAAGGTTCATAGATAGGAGATGCTCCTCGCTAAAATCTTAATGGATCTCTAAAGAAACATCATATTGTGAGTCTAAAAATGATTTTTTCAAAAAATCATGAGCATCAGATCATGTACCTGTAGTTCAAATCGGACCCACTTCCTACCGATTCGGCAGGAATTTGTCTTTTTCGCCAGGGGTGGACAAAATGGTTTGAGATACCCTACTCATGACATTGTCCATGTAAGGTTGTATAGTATTTTTGAAAAATATGGTTTTAGCATTTTGAATTAACCATTTGGTGGTTGCTTCACAAAACGCCCCATTTTTGGCACTCGAAAAATGGAAAATTGTTTTTCCGTGGGATGAAAAGGAAAAATTCCTCCTACAACATTGTTAGGCATCCCAAGATGCACATGCATGCAAAATATGGGCACATTATCACAAAATTTGCCGAGATTCTGACCATAATATTGGTCTTTTGACCCGAAAGCCATGAAACCTCGGACATGATAGGTCATTTTTGTGAAGTTTTTTTAAGATGTTCGCAATATACCAAGTTTTGTATTTGTTCTTGAAAATATGTCACATAATATGTTGCCACGCGAAGGAGTTACCTCATTTGGACTGTTTTTGAATTTTTTATGTCCGTTTCAAACTATGGTCAAAACGACGGGCTTTAAGGTTCATAGATAGGGGATGCTCCTCGCTAAAACCTTAATGGATCCCTGAAGAAACATCATATTGTGAGTCTAAAAATGATTTTTTTCGAAAAATCATGAGCATCAGATCATGTACCTATCGTTCAAATCGGACCCACTTCCTACCGATTCGGCAGGAATTTGTCTTTTTCGCCAGGGGTGGACAAAATGGTTTGAGATACCCTACTCATGACATTGTACATATAAGGTTGTATAGTATTTTTGAAAAATATGGTTTTAGCATTTTGAATTAACCATTTAGTGGTTGCTTCACAAAACGCCCTATTTTTGGCACTCGAAAAATGGAAAATGGTTTTTCCGTGGGACGAAAAGGAAAACTTCCTCTTACAACATTGTTAGGCATCCCAAGATGCACATGCATGCACAATATGGGCACATTATCACAAACTATGCCGCGATTCTGACCATAATATTGGTCTTTTGACCCGAAAGCCATGAAACCTCGAACATGATAGGTCATTTTTGTGAAGGTTTTTTCAAGATGTTCGCAATATAGCAAGTTTTGTATTTGTTCTTGCAAATATGTCACATAATATGACACCACGCGAAGGAGTTACTTCATTTGGACTGTTTTTGAATTTTTTATGTCCGTTTCAAACTATTGTCAAAACGACGGGCTTTATGGTTCATAGATAGGGGATGCTCCTCGCTAAACTCTTAATGGATATGTGAAGAAACATCAGATTGTGAGTCTAAAAATGATTTTTTTTGAAAAATCATGAGTATGAGATCATGTACCTGTAGTTCAAATCGGACCCACTTCCTACCGATTCGGCAGGAATTTGTCTTTTTCGCCAAGGATGGACAAAATGGTTTGAGATACCCTACTCTTGTCCATGTAAGGTTGTATAGTATTTTTGAAAAATATGGTTTTAGCATTTTGAATTAACCATTTGGTGGTTGCGTCACAAAACGCCCCATTTTTGGCACTCGAAAAATGGAAAATGGTTTTCCGTGGGACGAAGCGAAAAACTTCCTCCTACAACATTGTTAGGCATCCCAAGATGCACATGCATGCACAATATGGGTACATTATCACAAACTATGCCGTGATTCTGACCATAATATTGGTCTTTTGACCCGAACGTCATGAAACCTCGAACATGATAGGTCATTTTTGTGAAGGTTTTTTCAAGATGTTCGCAATATACCAAGTTTTGTATTTTTCCTTGCAAATATATCACATAGTATGACACCACGCGAAGGAGTTACCTCATTTGGACTGTTTTTGAATTTTTTATGTCCGTTTAAAACTATGGTCAAAACGACGGGCTTTAAGGTTCATAGATAGGAGATGCTCCTCGCTAAACTCTTAATGGATATCTGAAGAAACATCATATTGTGAGTCTAAAATGATTTTTTTCAAAAAATCATGAGCATCAGATCATGTACCTGTAGTTCAAATCGGACCCACTTCCTACCGATTCGGCAGCATTTGTCTTTCTCGCCAGGGGTGGAAAAAATGGTTTGAGATACCCTACTCATGACATTGTCCATGTAAGGTTGTATAGTGTTTTTGAAAAATATGGTTTTAGCATTTTGAAATAACCATTTGGTGGTTGCTTAACAAAACGCCCCATTTTTGGCACTCAAAAAATGGAAAATGGTTTTTCCGTGGGACGAAAAGGAAAACTTCCTCCTACAACATCGTTAGGCATCCCAAGATGGACATTCATGCATAATATGGGCACATTATCACAAACTATGCCATGATTCTGACCATAATATTGGTCTTTTGACCCGAAAGCCACGAAACCTCGAACATGATAGGTCATTTTTGTGAAGGTTTTATCAAGATGTTCGCAATATACCAAGTTTTGTATTTTTCCTTGCAAATATGTCACATAATATGACACCACGCGAAGGAGTTACCTCATTTGGACTGTTTTTGAATTTTTTATGTCCGTTTCAAACTATGGTCAAAACGACGGGCTTTAAGGTTCATAGATAGGAGATGCTCCTCGCTAAACTCTTAATGGATCTCTGAAGAAACATCATATTGTGAGTCTAAAAATGATTTTTTTCAAAAAATCATGAGCATCAGATCATGTACCTGTAGTTCAAATCAGACCCACTTCCTACCGATTCGATAGGAATTTGTCTTTTTTGCCAGGGGTGGACAAAATGGTTTGAGATACCCTAATCATGACATTGTACATGTAAGGTTGTATAGTATTTTTGAAAAATATGGTTTTAGCATTTTGAATTAACCATTTTGTGGTTGCTTCACAAAACGCCCCATTTTTGGCACTCGGAAAATGGAAAATGGTTTTTTCGTGGGACTAAAAGGAAAACTTCCTCCTACAACATTGTTAGGCATCCCAAGATGCACATGCATGCACAATATGGGCACATTATCACAAATTATGCCGCGATTCTGACCATAATATTGGTCTTTTGACACGAAAGCAATGAAACCTCGAACATGATAGGTCATTTCTGTGAAGGTTTTTTCAAGATGTTCGCAATATACCAAGTTTTGTATTTTTCCTTGCAAATATGTCACATAATATGACACCACGCGAAGGAGTTACCTCATTTGGACTGTTTTTGAATTTTTTATGTCCGTTTCAAACTATGGTCAAAACGACGGGCTTTAAGGTTCATAGATAGGAGATGCTCCCCGCTAAACTCTTAATGGATCTCTGAAGAAACATCATATTGTGAGTCTAAAAATGATTTTTTTCAAAAAATCATGAGCATCAGATCATGTACCTGTAGTTCAAATCAGACCCACTTCCTACCGATTCAACACGAATTTGTCTTTTTCGCCAGGGGTGGACAAAATGGTTTGAGATACCCTACTCATGACATTGTACATGTAAGGTTGTATAGTATTTTTGAAAAATATGGTTTTAGCATTTTGAATTAACCATTTGGTGGTTGCTTCACAAAACGCCCCATTTTTGGCACTCGGAAAAAGGAAAATGGTTTTTTTGTGGGACTAAAAGGAAAACTTCCTCCTACAACATTGTTAGGCATCCCAAGATGCACATGCATGCACAATATTGGCACATTATCACAAACTATGCCGCGATTCTGACCATAATATTGGTCTTTTGACCCGAAAGCCACGAAACCTCGAACATGATAGGTCATTTTTGTGAAGGTTTTATCAAGATGTTCGCAATATACCAAGTTTTGTATTTTTCCTTGCAAATATGTCACATAATATGACACCACGCGAAGGAGTTACCTCATTTGGACTATTTTTGAATTTTTTATGTCCGTTTCAAACTATGGTCAAAACGACGGGCTTTAAGGTTCATAGATAGGAGATGCTCCTCGCTAAACTCTTAATGGATCTCTGAAGAAACATCATATTGTGAGTCTAAAAATGATTTTTTTCAAAAAATCATGAGCATCAGATCATGTACCTGTAGTTCAAATCAGACCCACTTCCTACTGATTCGACAGGAATTTGTCTTTTTCGCCAGGGGTGGACAAAATGGTTTGAGATACCCTACTCATGACATTGTACATGTAAGGTTGTATAGTATTTTTGAAAAATATGGTTTTAGCATTTTGAATTAACCATTTGGTGGTTGCTTCACAAGACGCCCCATTTTTGGCACTCGGAAAATGGAAAATGTTTTTTCGTGGGACTAAAAGGAAAACTTCCTCCTACAACATTGTTAGGCATCCCAAGATGCACATGCATGCACAATATGGGCACATTATCACAAACTATGCCGCGATTCTGACCATAATATTGGTCTTTTGACCCGAAAGCCATGAAACCTCGAACATGATAGGTCATTTCTGTGAAGGTTTTTTTCAAGATGTTCACAATATACCAAGTTTTGTATTTTTACTTGCAAATATATCACATAATATGACACCACACGAAGGAGCTACCTCATTTGGACTGTTTTTGAATTTTTTATGTCTGTTTCAAACTATGGTCAAAACGACGGGCTTTAAGGTTCATAGATAGGGGATGCTCCTCGCTAAACTCTTAATGGATCTCTGAAGAAACATCATATTGTGAGTCTAAAAATGATTTTTTCAAAAAATCATGAGCATCAGATCATGTACCTGTAGTTCAAATCGGACCCACTTCCTACCGATTCGGCAGCATTTGTCTTTTTCACCAGGGGTGGAAAAAATGGTTTGAGATACCCTACTCATGACATTGTCCATGTAAGGTTGTATAGTGTTTTTGAATAATATGGTTTTAGCATTTTGAAATAACCATTTGGTGGTTGCTTCACAAAACGCCCTATTTTTGGCTTTTCGAAAAATGGAAAATGGTTTTTTCGTGGGACGAAAAGGAAAACTTCCTCCTACAACATTGTTAGGCATCCCAAGATGGAAATTCATGCATAATATGGGCACATTATCACAAACTATGCCGCAATTCTGACCATAATATTGGTCTTTTGACCCGAAAGCCATGAAACCTCGAACATGATAGGTCATTTCTGTGAAGGTTTTTTCAAGATGTTCGCAATATACCAAGTTTTGTATTTTTCCTTGCAAATATGTCACATAATATGACACCACGCGAAGGAGTTACCTCATTTGGACTGTTTTTGAATTTTTTATGTCCGTTTCAAACTATGGTCAAAACGACGGGCTTTAAGGTTCATAGATAGGAGATGCTCCTCGCTAAACTCTTAATGGATCTCTGAAGAAACATCATATTGTGAGTCTAAAAATGATTTTTTTCAAAAAATCATGAGCATCAGATCATGTACCTGTAGTTCAAATCAGACCCACTTCCTACCGATTCGACACGAATTTGTCTTTTTCGCCAGGGGTGGACAAAATGGTTTGAGATACCCTACTCATGACATTGTACATGTAAGGTTGTATAGTATTTTTGAAAAAATATGGTTTTAGCATTTTGAATTAACCATTTGGTGGTTGCTTCACAAAACGCCCCATTTTTGGCACTCGGAAAATGGAAAATGGTTTTTTCGTGGGACTAAAAGGAAAACTTCCTCCTACAATATTGTTAGGCATCCCAAGATGCATATGCATGCACAATATGGGCACATTATCACAAACTATGCCGCGATTCTGACCATAATATTGGTCTTTTGACCCGAAAGCCATGAAACCTCGAACATGATAGGTCATTTCTGTGAAGGTTTTTTTCAAGATGTTCGCAATATACCAAGTTTTGTATTTTTCCTTGCAAATATATCACATAATATGACACTACACGAAGGAGCTACCTCATTTGGACTGTTTTTGAATTTTTTATGTCCGTTTCAAACTATGGTCAAAACGACAGGCTTTAAGGTTCATAGATAGGGGATGCTCCTCGCTAAACTCTTAATGGATCTCTGAAGAAACATCATATTGTGAGTCTAAAAATGATTTTTTCAAAAAATCATGAGCATCAGATCATGTACCTGTAGTTCAAATCGGACCCACTTCCTACCGATTCGGCAACATTTGTCTTTTTCGCCAGGGGTGGAAAAAATGGTTTGAGATACCCTACTCATGACATTGTCCATGTAAGGTTGTATAGTGTTTTTGAATAATATGGTTTTAGCATTTTGAAATAACCATTTGGTGGTTGCTTCACAAAACGCCCTATTTTTGGCACTCGAAAAATGGAAAATGGTTTTTTCGTGGGACGAAAAGGAAAACTTCCTCCTACAACATTGTTAGGCATCCCAAGATGGAAATTCATGCATAATATGGGCACATTATCACAAACTATGCGATGATTCTGAACATAATATTGGTCTTTTGACCCGAAAGCCACGAAACCTCGAACATGATAGGTCATTTTTGTGAAGGTTTTATCAAGATGTTCGCAATATACCAAGTTTTGTATTTTTCCTTGCAAATATGTCACATAATATGACACCACGCGAAGGAGTTACCTCATTTGGACTATTTTTGAATTTTTTATGTCCGTTTCAAACTATGGTCAAAACGACGGGCTTTAAGGTTCATAGATAGGAGATGCTCCTCGCTAAACTCTTAATGGATCTCTGAAGAAACATCATATTGTGAGTCTAAAAATGATTTTTTTCAAAAATCATGAGCATCGAATCATGTACAGTAGTTCAAATCGGACCCACTTCCCTCTTGATTGACAGAATTTGTCTTTTTCGCCAGGGGTGGACAAAATGGTTTGAGATACCCTACTCATGACATTGTACATGTAAGGTTGTATAGTATTTTTGAAAAATATGGTTTTAGCATTTTGAATTAACCATTTGGTGGTTGCTTCACAAAACGCCCCATTTTTGGCACTCGGAAAATGGAAAATGGTTTTTTCGTGGGACTAAAAGGAAAACTTCCTCCTACAACATTGTTAGGCATCCCAAGATGCACATGCATGCACAATATGGGCACATTATCACAAACTATGCCGCGATTCTGACCATAATATTGGTCTTTTGACCCGAAAGCCATGAAACCTCGAACATGATAGGTCATTTCTGTGAAGGTTTTTTTCAAGATGTTCGCAATATACCAAGTTTCTTATTTTTACTTGCAAATATATCACATAATATGACACCACACGAAGGAGCTACCTCATTTGGACTGTTTTTGAATTTTTTATGTCCGTTTCAAACTATGGTCAAAACGACGGGCTTTAAGGTTCATAGATAGGGGATGCTCCTCGCTAAACTCTTAATGGATCTCTGAAGAAACATCATATTGTGAGTCTAAAAATGATTTTTCAAAAATCATGAGCATCGATCATGTACACGTAGTTCAAATCGGACCCACTTCCTACCGATTCTAAGAAGATTTGTCTTTTTCACCAGGGGTGGAAAAAATGGTTTGAGATACCCTACTCATGACATTGTCCATGTAAGGTTGTATAGTGTTTTTGAATAATATGGTTTTAGCATTTTGAAATAACCATTTGGTGGTTGCTTCACAAAACGCCCTATTTTTGGCACTCGAAAAATGGAAAATGGTTTTTTCGTGGGACGAAAAGGAAAACTTCCTCCTACAACATTGTTAGGCATCCCAAGATGGAAATTCATGCATAATATGGGCACATTATCACAAACTATGCCATGATTCTGAACATAATATTGGTCTTTTGACCCGAAAGCCACGAAACCTCGAACATGATAGGTCAATTTTGTGAAGGTTTTATCAAGATGTTCGCAATATACCAAGTTTTGTATTTTTCCTTGCAAATATGTCACATAATATGACACCACGCGAAGGAGTTACCTCATTTGGACTATTTTTGAATTTTTTATGTCCGTTTCAAACTATGGTCAAAACGACGGGCTTTAAGGTTCATAGATAGGAGATGCTCCTCGCTAAACTCTTAATGGATCTCTGAAGAAACATCATATTGTGAGTCTAAAAATGATTTTTTTCAAAAAATCATGAGCATCAGATCATGTACCTGTAGTTCAAATCAGACCCACTTCCTACTGATTCGACAGGAATTTGTCTTTTTCGCCAGGGGTGGACAAAATGGTTTGAGATACCCTACTCATGACATTGTACATGTAAGGTTGTATAGTATTTTTGAAAAATATGGTTTTAGCATTTTGAATTAACCATTTGGTGGTTGCTTCACAAAACGCCCCATTTTTGGCACTCGGAAAATGGAAAATGGTTTTTTCGTGGGACTAAAAGGAAAACTTCCTCCTACAACATTGTTAGGCATCCCAAGATGCACATGCATGCACAATATGGGCACATTATCACAAACTATGCCGCGATTCTGACCATAATATTGGTCTTTTGACCCGAAAGCCATGAAACCTCGAACATGATAGGTCATTTCTGTGAAGGTTTTTTTCAAGATGTTCGCAATATACCAAGTTTTGTATTTTTACTTGCAAATATATCACATAATATGACACCACACGAAGGAGCTACCTCATTTGGACTGTTTTTGAATTTTTTATGTCCGTTTCAAACTATGGTCAAAACGACGGGCTTTAAGGTTCATAGATAGGGGATGCTCCTCGCTAAACTCTTAATGGATCTCTGAAGAAACATCATATTGTGAGTCTAAAAATGATTTTTTCAAAAAATCATGAGCATCAGATCATGTACCTGTAGTTCAAATCGGACCCACTTCCTACCGATTGGCGAAGATTTGTCTTTTCACTGAGGGTGGAAAAAATGGTTTGAGATACCCTACTCATGACATTGTCCATGTAAGGTTGTATAGTGTTTTTGAATAATATGGTTTTAGCATTTTGAAATAACCATTTGGTGGTTGCTTCACAAAACGCCCTATTTTTGGCACTCGAAAAATGGAAAATGGTTTTTTCGTGGGACGAAAAGGAAAACTTCCTCCTACAACATTGTTAGGCATCCCAAGATGGAAATTCATGCATAATATGGGCACATTATCACAAACTATGCCATGATTCTGAACATAATATTGGTCTTTTGACCCGAAAGCCACGAAACCTCGAACATGATAGGTCAATTTTGTGAAGGTTTTATCAAGATGTTCGCAATATACCAAGTTTTGTATTTTTCCTTGCAAATATGTCACATAATATGACACCACATGAAGGAGTTACCTCATTTGGACTGTTTTTGAATTTTTTATGTCCGTTTCAAACTATGGTCAAAACGACGGGCTTTAAGGTTCATAGATAGGGGATGCTCCTCGCTAAACTCTTAATGGATCTCTGAAGAAACATCATATTGTGAGTCTAAAAATGATTTTTTCAAAAAATCATGAGCATCAGATCATGTACCTGTAGTTCAAATCGGACCCACTTCCAACCGATTCGGCAGGAATTTTCTTTTTCGCCAGGGGTGGACAAAATGGTTTGAGATACCCTACTCATGACATTGTCCATGTAAGGTTGTATAGTATTTCTGAAAAATATGGTTTTAGCATTTTGAATTAACCATTTGGTGGTTGCTTCACAAAATGCCCCATTTTTGGCACTCGAAAAATGGAAAATTGTTTTTCCGTGGGATGAAAAGGAAAAATTCCTCCTACAACATTGTTAGGCATCCCAAGATGCACATGAATGCACAATATGGGCACATTATCACAAAATTTGCCGCGATTCTGACCATAATATTGGTCTTTTGACCCGAAAGCCATGAAACCTCGGACATGATAGGTCATTTTTGTGAAGGTTTTTTCAAGATGTTCGCAATATACCAAGTTTTGTATTTGTTCTTGAAAATATGTCACATAATATGTTGCCACGCGAATGAGTTACCTCATTTGGACTATTTTTGAATTTTTTATGTCCGTTTCAAACTATGGTCAAAACGACGGGCTTTAAGGTTCATAGATAGGGGATGCTCCTCGCTAAACTCTTAATGGATCTGTGAAGAAACATCATATTGTGAGTCTAAAAATGATTTTTTTCAAAAAATCATGAGCATCAGATCATGTACCTGTCGTTCAAATCGGACCCACTTCCTACCGATTCGGCAGGAATTTGTCTTTTTCGCCAGGGGTGGAAAAAATGGTTTGAGATACCCTACTCATGACATTGTACATATAAGGTTGTATAGTATTTTTGAAAAATATGGTTTTAGCATTTTGAATTAACCATTTGGTGGTTGCTTCACAAAACGCCCCATTTTTGGCACTCGGAAAATAGAAAATGGTTTTTCCGTGGGACTAAAAGGAAAACTTCCTCCTGCAACATTGTTCGCCATCCCATGATACACATCGTGCTCAATATGAGCACATTATCACAAACTATACTACGATTCTGGCCGTAACATTGGTCTTTTGACCCGAAAGCCATGAAACCTCAAACATGATAGGTCATTTCTGTGAAGGTTTTTTTGAGATATTTACAATATACAAAATTTGGTATTTTTCCTTGCAACTATATCACATAATAAGACACCACGCGAAAGATTTACTTTGTTTGGACCGTTCTTGAATTAATTATGCCCGTTTCAAACTTTATTTTTGTGCGACCAATTAGAAGAGAAAGCCAATCTACCCACGGATCACCCACCGAATCAGATATCGGCCATTGATAGGGCCTCCATCCAATGCTCCAAATTCCCAGCACCAGTTTCTCCTGCCTCCCACACTTCGGTGTGAATGGACCGAAACGCCCTAGTTACTAGTATTGCAGCACATAAATGATAAGGGGTACTTCCGTAAAATCCTCCCACACCCATGACTCATCCGCCCAAACCCGACCCTGATCCCCACACGCACCCGTCCCCGCCTCCACTTCTTCCTCCTTCGCGAGCCTTCAAACCCTAATCCCGTTGTCGCCTCCCTCTCTCCGCTTCGCCTACGCCACCTCCATGCACCATTGCGCCGCCCACCACCTCTCCCTCCACCCCCGTATCCCGCCATCTGCTAGAGCACTCACCACCTCCCCTTTCGCCCCCGTATCCTGCCATGTCGGTGTCACCAGATCTGGCCACACGGTCGTTGGCCGACCGGAGCAACAGCGGACGCGCACTACACCGTGGATGCGCACTACACCGTGATCGTTGCTAGCAGGAGGACGCCGTCCTGGCAAGGGCGCAGCAGCGCTACAAATCTCCCACTCCGTCGTCGCACCACCGTCTCCCCACCCGGTCTCCACCCGCCGCTGCGTGCAAGTACCTGAGCCTCCTCTCTCTCCAAACCCTAACATCTCCCTCCGCCGCCACACATCATCTCCCTCCCTCTTCCCTTGCCCCTAGTTCTCCATAGACCCGAGCTGCCGTGAGCTCACGTATGCGCCGCCCCTACCCCAAATTTTCCATCGACCCGAACCACCCCAAGATGAGGTATGGTTCCATATCCTCCACCACTTCCCCGTTTTCTCAATTCTATTAATTTGTTTAGGATTTGCTAGTTGTGAAAGTTCATTAGATTAGCCTGAAGTCGATTAGATTAGGTTAGATTTAGGTCGGGGTGCGGGGAGTTGTGTTAAGGTTTGATCCTATCTAAGGTAGGATGTATCTTCATGCTGTCGATCCTCAATTCGTGATGCTCATGTAATCGCTCACATTTCCTTCATGTTCTTCCTTTTGCTGTATATGAATGGCTGCAAGTCCTAATCAATTAGCATAGGCTGTTTCGCATGGGAAGACTTGATATTCTTCTTGTGAACCTTACTATAGCTAGTGAGTTCTTTTTTGTCAGTACATGGTTGTTCTATAACTTGATATATTTTCTGGAATAATTTTCGTAGCTGACTATGTATGGTAGAAGATCTACTTTATGCTAATTGCTTCTTGTAGTATTGTGCTACTATCTATGTGATGCTGAACAATATGTGGTGCTTCTGCAAGCACATGAGTAGCTGTGTTCTATTTAGAATTCATGAGACTAAACTCTGTCTTTATGCACTTTTGTTTGAGGTGATCGTGTACCAACTAAAAGATGGTTGTCAACATCTCGATGAGTAGGCGTCTACACTACCTGCTGCTGGCTTCCACACGGTGTAGATGAGGCCGAGTGCTACGACATCAGGCTAGCGGGGTGCCGAGTGTTAGTTTCCTTGTGTAACTTCTTTTCTGCAGGTAGCATGTGAGCTAGTTGTTTGTGTTAATAAGCATGCTTAAGATCTGGGGCAGTATTGCTTAGCTTATAACACATGAATGCCTTTGTGTTCTGTCCTGTTTACATTAGCAGTGCTTTGTTCTTACCTTTGGTGTGTTTACACTGTCTAGTATTCGTTGTAACAGGATACCATCTGTTACTGCTACTCATGGTGGCTCAGTCCATTCCTTTGCTACAACTCTGTATAAATTACTGCTATGGATATGGAGGTGGGGCAGTCCATGCATTTGATGAATAATGGTATTTCCAAGTTCCACGGAATGGTAATCATTGCCATCTTTGTATTCTGTAGCTGAAACTCGAAACAAATGCATAATAAGTGGTGCTAAATCATAGTTATTTTTGAAATACTTAGTATTTTGGGATCTGATTGTAGTCCAATTTGCAATACTTACTAGTATTTTGGAATGTGCTCTACATGGTACCAAGTAAACAATGCCATGATCTGATTTTATTAGCACTAGGTGCCTCAGTAATTTGTGTGTGGTTCATCTATATGATTCTGTATGCAATAGTCACATATTCTTATTTAGTTTGCTTTAGTTTGGTTTTCTATCATTTAGCTATATGTTCAGAGATGCTAATTTTGGTCATCCAACATGTTGCATATACCATCTGTATGTAAATCTATATATATGTATGCAACGGTCAACGGATATGTTCCATCCTAGGTCACTGCTTATCTTCTGATAATAGAAAGGCATGTCTCATTTAACTAGCTATTTTCTGTGTGTATAATATATTTGTGGAAGTGTAGCCATGAATAAGTAATTAACTCTAGATATACAGCTCTTGATTTCTGTAATTAGTAGTACTCAGTACATAGCTGCTATCTATTTCTTTCTGATTCAGGCTGTAACGCTGGCTTTATTTGTACAATTGCGAGTGGCTCACCATCGCACATGGATGGCGCCACGAAGGAACGGGCTTGTGGTTGCTTACCCTGGTTGCTGTTGCCGGTAGTCCAGCCAGAGTTGCTGCCTAGGACACCATGTGTCTGAGCTGCTACTGCCGGCCACTTCCCCGAGCTTCTTGTGCTGCTTCCTGTCACCACTCCAAGCAAGCTAATGAGCTGCTCTAACATCAGCAGGACTTTTTTGTAAATTTTAATTGTATAGGACATGAGACATACTTTCTAGGATGGATCGAGTATTTTGATTGCTGAGTACCTAATGACATGGTTGTAATCTATCTTGTATTGCTGCTATATGAAATATTATAATTTTATTGGCTCTGTTTGAATCAAATTGCTAGTTATTGGACAAATGAAAATTGATGAGTGTGACCTGTGTGGATTTTATACATATTCTATGGGACCAGAAGGAAATTAGTACTGATAGGTGGGACCCATCTGAATTGTGGGACCTGCTGTGAAATAAAATTTTAAAATTTAAAGAACAAAATTGTTAGGCCAAGGAAAACGCCAGAAGTTAAAAACTATATGGGCTTAAGTTTTGGGCTTGGCCCATGAAATAAAAGGGCTGTAAAAGCTATGTTTAGAAACAAAGGCTAGAATTGTTGGGCTTGGCCCATGTAAATCACTAAACTGGACTGGGCTGAAACTGCTGCCACGTCATATTCCACGTCAGATTGGCTTACGTGGACAGGCTAGAATGCCATGACCAAAATTTTAGTGATGGACACTATGACCATCTATTTTGGTCATAGTAGTCCATGACCAATTCAAAAAAAGGTCATTAGCTGTCTATAGTGACCCTCGCTATGTGACCTACTATTTTTGGTCATAGAAAGGTCATAGATCAATTACTATGACCTTTCTATGACCAATATTTGGGGTCACAAGTTAGCAGATTCCTTGTAGTGACATGCACCATCACAATCTTGATCAAGGTATTCGTAAAGCATGATAGCTAGGATCAAAGTACTCTAAACATAATCATGAAAGATAGAGTTCTAACAATAAGACATAGCAACTATGTTGTAACATGAAAATGTACAAACAAAAGATCATGAATAACAATGCATTGAAAGACCTTTGTTTGTTTCACATATAGAAAACATAATAAGAGTGGTATTCAGCTTGTCCCTCATGGTATAGCAAAACATAAATGCATAGGACACCTTCAAAGTTCATAAGGGTGACAAGATACAAATAATTTAAGAACAAGCAATATCAAAGTTATGAATCAATCAACAAGTTTTGGGACAATGCATATTAAACTAAGAATGACTACTATGCTCTCTCAGTTGGTGCATAAAGATAGAAGATGGAGACTCAACATAAAAGTAAAAAGAAAGGCCCTTCAAAGAGGGAAGCAGGGATTTCAAGTTTCATAAAGAGCTTCCAAAAATTATGGTAGTTATTAGCTTTCAATTCTCATTGCCCCTATCATAAGCATCTTGATGTGATTAAGGTTAAAGTGACATAAATATGAGGATATGCTTGACAAGTTATAAGTTGAAAATCTCATGCCCCTTGCTTACGAGTACCGAACCTCATGCTACTCAACTTTAGTCACAAGTAAGTTCTTGTCATTGGAGTACATGTGTATCATTGAGAACCGCCAACGGGGTACCCCTTGCCCATGACACCGGAGCTTTCCCATATCAAAATGACAAGGCAACAGACAATGAGCATCTCAGCGATCTTTTTATTTGCTATTTGCATAGGTTTTTATTGAGGATGCTTCACATAATGCTCACTATGGTTATGCTGCAAGTTTCCACCATGATTAGGCATGGCTTAGGCTAGCCGACCAGGCGTTTCTCTAACACATATACAAACTCCATGAGCTTACAAGATCCCCTTTTATTTCACATCCCCGGGATCCATAAACAAAAAAACATGATATCAACTGAATAATAAGTGCAATGTTGAAAGCGTTCCCCATGGTATCATGGTTCTGCTAATTCACAACTTATAAAGTGCAAGCATATAAGCAACATAGATGGACACAATGGTTCAAGTTTATTAAGTGCAAGAAAATAAAGTGTGCCATCAAGTTTGTGAGAGCTTTAATCACTAATTTTCACATAACAAGTTTAATTTGGAAGGTAGATAAAAGCATGAATATACTTGGAATGGTGTAACACACCATGCATAGGAATTTATAGTGGACTCTTCGAAATAACTTGGTTTTCTTGGAGGTTGGATGCATGAGTGGAACTCATACTTGGTACAGGTGAAGGCTAGCAAAAGACTGGGAGCGACCAACTAAGAGAGCAATAATGGCCATAATCATTCAGAGCGACAAAATATTATTAATTAAAGCATAAAGTGATATTACAAGTCAAAAACTAAATAATCATAGAGGCTAAGGTGACTGGTTCATAGTCTTAACATGGTGTAAGCATGTGCCAAGTCAACCCAAATAAAGCATCAAAGGAGAATACCACAATATTATGCTTTTGTATGCTAAAACAACGCATGATCCTTTGAAGGCACATTAAGCAATCTCAATTGTTTGGAACAAGTCATGCTACAACAATAATCACTAAGCATAAGGCCAAAGCAACATAAAAAAATGACATGATAAAGTCTAGGCCACTGTCAAAACAACCTCCTTTTGTACCACTTATAAGCATGAAACTTCCTACTCTTTTCCAACACCAATCAACTTATTTGAAACCACATATGAATGCGGGGGTCCAACCAATTTATTTAAGCAAACCAAACAAAAGAAAACTAAAAACAAAAACAAAGACGCTCCAAGAACAACACAATTATGCATGAAACAATAAAAATGAAGTGTTTTGGAAGAAAACCTAAGATTTTTATTGATGAAGAAGGGGATGCCTTGGGCATCCCCAAGATTTGACGCTTGTACTTCTTGAATATTTCTTGGAGTGACACGGGTGGCATCCCCAAGCTTGAGCTTTTTTCCATACTACATCTCATCACATTATTCTTCCCTACACTTGAAAATTTCCTTCATACAAAACTTCACACAATCTTCATTAGCAACATTAGTGTATTCAAGATAATAAGTTTTTGGGTTCAGTTTCAACACAAGTAAAACTTCCATTAAAACACAAGATACTGTAGAAATTCCTTCTAAAAGCTCAAGTGATCAAAGAGAACTCAAAGAGAAAGAGATTAAGAGGCAAATGCAAATAATGGCAGAAATCTGTCAAAACAGACTAGCAGGTAACAAACGATTTTTTCGAAGACCTTATATTGTTCCAATTGAAAAGTGCTAAACTAAAGAAAGTTAGATAATAACCTGGGGCATAAGCACAGAAAATTACAGCTCAATCCGACGTACAGGGATATTTCACGATTTTTTACAGTGAAGTACATAAATCTGTTTTGGGACAGCGACTTTCCCAAGTCTTACTTCTCTCTGAGTAGAGGTTATTCTTGGCACAAAAACCACACAAAAAGGATAAGGAGAGGTTATTATTGAGGCAATAACTTCCAAGACTCAATAAAAGAAAAACTTACTGAAAATAATAATAATTTGGGTTATCTCCCAATAGTGCTTTTCTTTAGCGCCTTTCAGCTAGGCATAAGAGCAAGATTCAAGTATTTTCAAATGAAGAAGCATTATGATCAAATTTCTTGCCCCTACCTTTCTTACCTTTATTCTTATCTTTAGGGAACGTATGATTGTTTGGTGGAGAAGAAAAATTCATGGTGCCTTTTCCCACATCTATTATTGCTCCAAGGAGTTTCAGTAGCGATCTTCCAAGTGTAATTTGTCCTTTTACTACACATTCAATAACAAGATAATCAGTAGACACCACTTTCCCTAGGATCTTTGTAAACACTCCTTCAGCTATTCCAATGGGTAATATTGTGGCATTATTGGTAAGATATATTTCTTCTCCTCCCTCAGAAAGTCCCCAAAGATTCAATGATTCATAGATATCTTTAGGCATAAGACAGAATTCAGACATGATATCACAACGAGCATAAAAAGTATCATTATTTATAGAAACTTTTACTGTAGGAAGACATTTTGAAGATTCAAAATTTATTGGAACATATTCATGATGCTCTCTAAGCATGTTATAACATTCTTTTAAACTAGCTATGTCGGTCTCAAGAGTGTTAAGCTAGTAATAATGTTTGTAAAGGAGGAATTAGATTTGCTAAGCAAGTTATATGTTGCAACCAATGTTTTTATGGCATTAAAGCTTCACCCCCATTGCACTGGAGGAAATCTCCTCCTACTACAGCATCCAAAGCATATCTATAACAAAGAGCAAGACCAAAGTAGAAACTGCTAACAAACAAGCCTGGAGTCATTTTAGGTTCAGTTTTTTCATGTAAATCAGAAATTCTAGACCAAGCTTCTTTGAAACTCTCTTTAATTCCTTGTTTGAAAATAAGAATCATTTCCTTAGGTGACATAGTGATTGGAGCAATGCTAGCTAGACATAAAAGAATCGTGAAGTAGGATTTTTTGTGTGTTTTTGATAAAAGGAGCAAACCAGTACAACTATTTTTTTGTGTTTTTGATAAAAATAAACAAGCAAACAAAGCAAAAATAAACTAAGCAAAACAAAAAAAAAGTAAAGAGATTGGTTGTGAGAGACTCCTCTTGCAAGAATCTTCTTTCTCCTCGAAAAGTGATTGACGAGGAGGAAGAGATTGAAGCTGTCCTTAACTCACCGGCAATGGCGCTAGAAAAGTGCTTGATGGATCAAGATGTAGAGCTCGTTGGGAACCCCAAGAGGAAGGTATGATGCGCACAACAGCAAGTTTCCCTTAGTTATGAAACCAAGGTTATCGAACCAGTAGGAGTAAGGAAACAACTCCAAGGTGTTGCTAAAAACTTGTAATCCTGCACAACACAACAGAACTTTGCCCCAACTTACAGTGAGGTTGTCAATCTCACTTGTTTTGCTGAAAACAAAGGATTAAACGTATAGTCTAGAAGATAGTAATTGCTTGCAGAAACTAAATAGTAAACGGTAAACAGTACATGGTCTATCAATGGTAAAGGAATGGACTGGGGTCCATAGTTCATTAGAGGTGTTTCTCCTTAAGATAAATAGCATGTTGGGTGAACAAATTACAGTGGGGCAATTGACAGATTGAGATAGCATAACAATGCATATACTAGACATCTTGACTCCTACGAGATTTGATTGGGCATTACAACATAATACATATACCGTAATATGACTGCATCTATGACTAATAATCCACCTTCAGGTTATCATCCAAACCTGTTCCAGTATTAAGTTGCAAGCAACCAATAATTGCATTAAGCAAAGTGTGTAAAGTAAACAATACAATTGCCCCTTGGACAAAGGATTGTTGTTTTCTCCCTAGTAGCAACATCACATATACAACCTTAGAGCTTTCTGTCACTTCCCCAGATTACTAGAGGCATGAACCCACTATCGAGCATAAATACTCCCTCTTGGAGTTGCAAGCATCTACTTGGCCAAGATAGCTACTAACAACGGAGAGCATGCAAGATCACAAATAACATAGACATGATAGAATCAATATTCAATCTGACATAGTATCTCAATATCCATCAGATCCCCGCAAACACAACATATAGGATTACAAATAGATGATCTTGATAATGAACGGAGCTCACAAGATCTAAACATGATAGCACAAAGGAGGAGAACCAACCATCTAGCTACTATATGGACCCATAGTCCAAGGGTGAACTACTCACGCATCACTCCGGAGGCTGGCATGGTGATGAAGAAGGCCTCCAGGATGATCTCTCCCCTCCGGCATGGTGCCAGGAAGAGCTTCGGATCCCCTCGATCTAGGGATGGAGATGGCGGCGGCTACAGACTCTTCGGTGGATTTTTGATCAGGTCCTTAGGGTTTCTACATCGGGGTACTTTTATAGGCGAAGGGGCAAGGTCGGTGGCTGCCTGAGGGGCCCACACCAGGGCCTGGCGCGCCCAGGGGGGCCACGCCACCCTAGGGTGTGGCCGCCTCGTGGCTCCACTTTGGCTGCCCTTTAGACTCTGTGTTCTTTCTGGTAAACTATTGACTTTGACTTTTGTCCTGTCCAATTCCGAGAATATTTCCTTGCTAGATTTTCTGAAACCAAAAATAGCAGAAATCAGGAACTGACACTGTGGCATCTTGTTAATAGGTTAGTTCTAGAAAATGTATAAAAATACTTCAAAGTGTAAACAAAACATAAGAAAGTTCATATAAAACAAGCATGGAGCATCAAAAAATTATAGATACGTTTACGATGTATCAACGGCCGAGCCCGCCAGCGAGGAGGAGCGGATGCGGCGTGACCAGGGGAGCTCGGGCGGAGGACGGGGCGGCGCGCGGCTGGGCATGGAGGCGCCGACAGGGACAAGTCACGACCGCGGGCACGCGGGAGTGGCGTCGGCCCCACCGGACGCGCGGCTAAAAGCGGAGGAGGCTGGCTGCGAGGGGAGCTGGCGGAGTGGGCGGATAATGGAGGAGAAGCGGCAAGGCGCATGCGTGGCTTCCCTCCCGGAGCATCCCCACAATATGTCCGTCTGCTGCCCCGGCCTCCTCCGTGCCCACCGATGACTTCAGTCTCGAGCTCGACATCGCCCTAACCTCTCCATCCTCTCCTCCTCCTCCTCCTCCTTCTCCCTCGAGCCCACGGCCACCTCTTCTTCCCTATCCTCCGCCGGTAATTTTAGCTGCGGTGGTAGCGCCAAATCAGTTTCATTTGCGAATTCCAACCAAGGCAAGGAGCCGAGAATAAGAGGATCAGAGGAATATGGTGTCAGCTTCTCCCCGCAACACCAATCTGTCTCCGCGGCAACCTCACCGAATCCAAGGTCTTCATCTTCTTGGTCTCCTATCCATCATCTTTGTACAAACTACACGAAATTGCTTCTTCTCCCGAAGGTATTTTCATGATCTACCCTCTAGAAGTTCTTTTTCCCATCTGCCATCTCTAATTTTAATGTAATTTTTACAGATTATTTATACTAATAGCATCATAATGTCCAGGGAGAATACTGATACTCCGTGTTAGTTTTCTGTATTTTATTGCCTACTGGTGGACATCTGAATAGACTGAAGTCAAAACAATTGGTTTACTGATGGACATGTCGTTTAGTTTTTCGATTGCCTATTTTCAGATTTTTATTCTCAATCCTCCAAGGTGAGTTATGATATGAGATTGATGTCTCATGGACATGACAATGGCATTTTTATGGAAGATTTGTTGATTTTTCCCTCAATCCTAGAGTGTGGGTTCTCAATGATACTTGTTATATTGGCTGAGCAAAGAAGATTAAGGTGGAAGATTAAAAGGATAAGGATTCCTGGTGTTTACAACTATTGGTATAAAATTGTGCTTGAAAAGGCTTATATCCTCCAGAACTTATAACACTTAAAGACAGGATGACCGAAAAAAGTGTGGTATGCATGTCTTCAAATTACTAGCTTCGTATTTAGTATCTTACTATTATCTCTTTGTATTCTTGTTCCGCCTTCCGCATTGTACCGGAAGAAAATATCAGTCTTGTTTATGCAGGCAGAAGAAATTGCAGGAATGCTTTGTGAATAAGTAGTAGCTAGCCTTGAGTGCAAAAGAATAGGATCCGTCACAAGAACATATCTTCTAGGGATTTCTATTTTCGTGTCCCTGGTTCGTTAGTTGTACATAGTTTTCCCCAGCCGCTTAGTTTTTCCTCACTTTTCCCTCCCTCCATCCCGAAACTCTCACATGCGCTCGGATGGGGGATGCCATCAGGTCAAAGGCTTGACCGTTAGATGCTGACCGATGGGACCATGTTGGGGCGGGTCGTGAGTTGAGCGTTATGTTAAGTCGCCTCGACCGTTACATACTGACAGGGAGGGACAGGATACATAGTGGACCAGCCATCCATCTCTCGCTGATTATGGGGGGCGTGGTCTAGGACCATATGGGGCGCGTTTGGTGGTTACGTGCGCCCTGTCGCCCTAAATTAGAAGTTTTCTTTTTTGTTTTTTTATGATTGGCCTTTTTAAGAGCTCCTTTTCCCCCTATCTCTCGCTAATAGTTGTGTTTCTTTTTGTCCAAAAAGGTAGCGAATCTAGAGCAACTTCTCTCTTTATTTATTGTTCCTTTTTGCCTTTGTTTTCCCCAATCTGGTAGCAAATCTAGAGCAGCAAAACTAACCAGCACCATAAATAAATTCAGTAAACAGAGCAGATGTAGATAAAGCAGCTAATATAGGTTATATAGTATGGTACTTAACGAGGTTCGACAATTAGGCTGCTCAGCAGTAGCAGCGGACAAGGCAACACAGACACGACAAAGGAAGCTGCTTTACAGCAGCAGTAGCAGATCAGTGGCCCCTCATGGCCTCTGCCAGGAGGGCCTTCGCCTCCTCCCTCCGACGCCTCCTCCACTTCTTGCTGCCCAGTCCCTTGACCTTGGGCGCCTTGGACTTGATCGGGGGCATGCGACCCTCCTTGATAGCCACCTTCCGGAGGTTGCGGAGGTGAAGACCGAGCGCCTGGTGCTTGGCTATGAATCCATGGATGTTCACGGACTCACCGCAGATCCTCACATCCTCGGCATGCTTCACGAGGTAGTTGAAGTCCATGTGGCGGAGCCTCCTGGTGGGGCAGAAGGGGCACCTGTACATGTCGCAGGCGAAGAAGTTGTTGTACTGGCCGAACTTCAGCCTCCTCAGCACATGACGAGTCTTGGTGTCCTTGGACTCGTCGTCACTGTGGACATTGTTGCTATCCTCCTCTTGGAAAAAAATAGTAGAGTGCAATAAGGACATGATTGAGATACTTTGATTATCGGCATTGATTATTTGCATAAATTAACCGATTGAGATCTCCTGATTATTCCCCAAATCTCAAACCAAATCGAATACTGATCCCAACTACGAACAGTGGGGTTCAAATACGAAAAGGGGGATTCATCGAAATACGAGATCTAACAGAAGATGATTAGCTACTGTAAAAATACGAACATCTAGTCCCTAATAACATACGATCTAGCATCCAATGATGGGAACAGGGGAAGAACAAGGGAAGGGGAGAAAATCGTGGTTACCTCTGACCATGGGTCGGTGATGCTGGTGTCATAGGGGGTCTCTGGCCTTATGTAAACAACCTCCTCGTAGGGGTCCTAGCCGAGCGGGATCTACCCGAGACCGGCGGGGGCCTCCTCGCCGGCGGCTACGACGGATGCGGGTACAGGGATGGAGGCCTGTATGGGGACAAGGGCCTCCTCGGCGGCGGCCTTGGAGGCGCCGATGGCCACCGCGCCGTTCTTCTCAATCGCCGGCATGGTTGGGGTTTTCTTCGGGGTTTGTAGAAGGTGATCGGACAGTGGAGACGGTTGAGTGAGCGAGTGAGTGATGAGTGAGAGTGGGGAGGCCTCTATTAAAGGAGAAGGGAAGCGATGTTTTGTTGCACTACCGTGCACTGCGTAACCGCGTACGCTACTACACCGTGCACGGCCACACGTGTCCACTACCGCCCTGTGCACCGCACACGCGTACCGTGAGTCACGTTTTTTTTCCCTCGTGTCTAACCCTGGTGACTCAGTTGTACTCAGTTTTTCCCTCGAGTGTAACACTGATAGTTTGGTTCTACTCAGTTTTGCCCTCTACTACTAACACTGCCGTGTGTAATATACTCAGTTTTACCCTTCGGTGGCTGATCAACAGAGAGTCAACGAATAGGTTTTAGCTAGCTAATTGAGTCATTTTATGCACAACAAATTCAAAAATAGGAAAACATAGTGGCATCTATCTAGGGAGTCTTATTATATGACCTGCCACCATAAGAAATGTATATAAACCAAGTTTTAACCTAAATCACCATTTCTCAAATCACCTACTATCTATGAAGGTTCATGGCTTTCTACTCAAGTCTCTTCCCAAAACATCCCTCCCCAAAACATAGTTTGTCTGAATGAGGCAATAATTGTCAAACTGGTGTATATTTGAATTGCAAATAGTTTGATGTATTCCAAGATGTATTTTATTGTATAAAAGATACATTTTCCATTTTTTAAATCTTTTTCTATTTTCTATTTGAATCCCTTTGTCAGTCTTGCCCTTGGTTTTTAAGTTCTACTCAGTTTTGCCCTTGGTTCTTAAGTGCTACTCAGTTTTCCTCTCTCTTTGTATCCATCTCTCGCACATGTGCTCATCTTTGCTACTATGCTCTGATTCATCGAGACAGTTGTCACACAGATCGTGTCCACCAACCATTTATCCTCTATGATCTAGCGGACAGGATAACCCCTATATCTGTTAGGGGGCACCCCTCTATCCGTGCAAAATAACGAGTATGCCACCGGTACTTTAACTCCATAAACAAAATAAACTTCAATATAATTTGAAGGGAACATGTTCAAAGGTGTATAATTTATGCATTATATTTCACTCCATGGAAATCGTAATGTCTCAAGATTTTATTAGCATAACATTATCACGTATTAAGTGCGATTTCAAAGAGTTCAAAGGTGTATAATTTTTTATACGCAAGTTTATGCATTATATTTCACTCCATGGAAATGGTAATGTCTCAAGATTTTCTTAGCACAACATTATCACATATTAAGTGCGATTTCAAAGAGTTCAAAGGTGTATAATTTTTGTATACGTAAGTTTATGCATTATATTTCACTCCATGAAAATGGTAATGTCTCAAGATTTTCTTAGCACAATATTATCACGTATTAAGTGCGATTTCAAAGAGTTCAAAGGTGTATAATTTTTGTATACGCAAGTTTATGCATTATATTTCACTCCATGGAAATGATAAATGATCAGGATTTTCTTAGCACAACATTATCACGACCTAAGTGCGATTTCGAAGAGTTCAAAGGTGTATAATTTTTGTATACACAAGTTTATGCATTATATTTCACTCCATGGAAATGGTAATCTCTCAAAATTTTATTAGCACAACATTATCATGACCTAAGTGCGATTTCAAAGAATTCAAAGGTGTATAACTTTTGTATACGCAAGTTTATGCATTATATTTCACTCCATGGAAATGGTAATCTCTCAAGATTTTTTAGCACAATATTATCACGTATTACATGCGATTTCAAAGAGTTCAAAGGTGTATAAACTTTGTATATGCAAGTTTATGCATTATATTTCACTCCATGGAAATGGTAATCTCTCAAGATTTTCTTAGCACAATATTATCACGTATTAAGTGCAATTTAAAAGAGTTCAGAGGTGTATAAACTTCGTATATGCAAGTTATGCATTACATTCCACTCTACGAAAATGGGGGAGAAAATAATAATCTCTCAAGATTTTCTTTGCACGACATTATCAAGTATTAAGTGAGATTTCAAGGAGTTCAAAGGTGTATAATTTTTGTATATGCAAGTTTATCCATTATATTTTCACTCCATGAAAATGATAAATGATCAGGATTTTATTAGCACAACATTTTCATGTCCTAGGTGCGATTTAAAAGAGTTCAAAGGTGTATAACTTTCGTATAATTTCCGTATATGCATTATATTTCACTATATGAAAATGAAGCAATGGCACGGGCGCGGGCGCGGGGCTGGCTCGGGGTCCCATCTTGCAACGCCAACCTGGGTAAGCTGTGGGTCCGACGCTCACATGGATAAGCTGTGGGTCCGATGCTGATCTAGATAAGTTGAGAGAGGTGTGCACTACGGGAATCGACTGAACGTGGCCCCACTTGTCAGCATGTAACGACAAGGGTACACTACGGGACCCGACAGAACATGGTCCTACTCGTCAGCACGTAACGGCGAGGGTCCACTATGGTACCCGACTGAACAAGGCCCACTTGTGAGCACGTAAAGGCAAGGCTGACGGACGGCGAGTTTTAGACCATGTGAGAGTTTTGAACAAGGAGATGGGCAAAAGTGAGGAAAAACTAAACGGCTGGGAAAAACTAAGTACAACTAACAAACTGAGGGCACGAAAATAGAAATCCCTATCTTCTAATATTCAGGTTTTGCAGCACGCCCTTCCCCAAATCTCCGTACATTGTGCATTCACACACACAATTTATATAGCTTCTAGAGGTACTCTCCCCTCCATTTGATGTTACTATTAAAAGCACCTATGGAGGAGGATCTTCTGCACATTTTAATCAAGACGATGCATTGATCACATTATCAACTACATGTGTGATCTGGCTGAGAAGTTTCTTCTGCTTATTGGAATTGCACCTACTGGTACTGATGTATGGTCTTGAAAATTCTTATTGATATTGTTTTTCTATCAGAGCATGATAAATAACATCGCTTATTGGTATCATCCCTTTGATGGTCTCGATCACTCCTGCTCTATGACACTATAAAGTATTTTTTAGCTAAATCGAATCAATAGCACTGATCTACATGTGTAGTTGTTAGAACTGACCCATATTTAATGATACATTGTTATATGTGCTTCTCATACTTGTGCATTTTTTATTTTCAACTGTCTATATCTATACCTAATAATAAAAGGACTAAGGTTTTTTTCTTCGTCCGTCGAAGTGCACTTTGGTCCATCCGCACAGGTGCTATCGTACGGTGCATCAATAATAAAGTATAGTTTCTATCCACCGTCCATCCGAAAATTGACCGTTTTACCCCTACAGTTCAGAGAAACTACAACGTGTGCCACCGCTTAGTAAAACAGAACCGGTGTGGATAAAAAAACCCCAACTCGCCCATCCTTTCCTGGATGCAGCCACCGCACATCCTGGTCATCCCTCCTCGCCCAAGTTTCCCCCTCCGACCCCAGAGCACTCCCCTGCAGAAGCTCCTCTGCTGCTGCCATCAAGCCATTCAATCCCTTCCCCGAGCCCGTGCGCCACCGCCTCCCGTCGTCCTCCAGTTCCCACACCGGCCGTGGCCCTACCCTTCCCGACACTCGAGCGCTCGGCCTTAACTACTACCATCCTTGACTGAGCGATGTGGTTTCCGCCGGCACTGTCCCCTAACAAGCTGCAGGCAAGTTGACTCAGGACTTTTCAATATCTTGGTCTGGACACTGATGGCGAGAGTATCACTCTGTCTGTGTCATCGGGGCTTCGAATCAAAGCAGCCAAAATCACAAGCGGCGGACTCCGCGATTCATCCATGCTCGCCTCAGTCAGAGAGATGGACGCGGGGCCTTGGACGTAGGTTGGAGAGGAGAGAGACATAATGATGAGATCGAGCGATGGAGAGAGCTTGCTCGGCAGGCGGCAGTCAAGGGAGAGACTAGCAACGGTGGGGCCTGGGGCTTATCTCCTAGCGTGCGTGTGGCTATGGTGGGCTTGCTGGACTTGGGGTTCATTTCGTTTTACTTTGATCTGGATGTAGCTGATATATCTAGCTTTGGTGTAACTTCCCAGCATTAGAGCTTAGAAATAAGCTGAGATGAGGTGTGTGCATTGCATTCATGCATAGAAAATCTGGACAATTTTCGCGCTTTTAAATAAAACTTGTCAAAGTGATTGAAGCTTCTCTTAACTTGGTGGAACTGAATTAGATCATCAAGTTGACTGCGATAAGTTTCAAAATGACCTTTGCTAAAACCTTACTTTTGGGTAATATAATTTGATCTAAGGGTAGATCAAATGTAATAAAACTAAGTCACAACACACTACTTAATAAGGAGTACTAGATTTTCTAGAGATCATTACATGGTATTCCATACAACAACTCAAGGATAAATACTTAATATTCCAGAAATGATATCAAGGTATTACCTACAACAAACCCTGAATACCCAGTCAAGTATATAATTTAAGTAAAAGAAACTCATAACTAAATCTTGAAACACTTGTTTGTCATAGTTACTCCTACCATGGGTATCATGGTAGTTCTTAAACATTAACTCTTATCGCAAATATAGTAGAAAGGAAAGTCAAGCTAAGACCATCCATCACATACCCTTAGTGTCATGTTAATAGATGACAATCCTATTTAACCAAGTTCTAGTGTCCATTAATCTTCAGTGTAGAGGGATCAATCCTTGACCTAGAACTAGTGACCTGTTATATTAACCTTCCAAAGACCTTAAGTAAGTTAATAAGAAGAAGGAACTAGTTATGGTAGAGTGTGCCATCATCAATGAAATGTGATCCTTAGTGGTGATCAAACCATTTGATAGTAGTGGAGTTAACTCACTCATGAGTTAACTAGAAGAAGTATTTAAACCCAAGAGTTTAGATAGTAATTATGAAGCTATGAGAAAGCTAGTAGTATTAGTACATCAAATAATAATCTTGTTAAGACAAGTGGATATAAACTTAGAGTAAGCTTGCTTAGCAAGATAAGCCTATAGAGAGACCAGTACAAATCTACTGCTTAGTTGAGTATAGATCTTGACTAGAAAATTAGAATCCTAAGCTTTGCTTGATCAAAGGTTGGTGGTCATTATTCTTATGTCACTTGAGAATAGATGACCAGCTGATGAAGAAGAGTTGTGAGTATACCAAATTAGGAAAAACCTTAGTAAGCTGAATCATCTAGCTTGATCCTGAGAAGTCAAGCTAGAGTATGATGAGGTATGTTATATGAGTTGTATGGAGTAGTTGGAGGCATAGTAGTTTAACCAAGCTAATACAAGAACAAACTTGTATTGTGGAGAGTAGTACCATACCTATACCAGAGGATTGTTATCACATGTGTTATAGATAGAACTATAATCTTGCAAGCCTTAGAAGAAGATGCAAGGTAAACATGAAGGAGTTTATGAGATGGAAGTTATATGTAGAAGAATGAAGAATGAGTATTGTTGAAGTGGCATGACCATGTCATCATATGATGATGGATATGGTGGAGTCAGATGATTGTATTATTTAGGAAGATGAGATCTTTGAGAATTAGATAAGATAGATATACATAGAATTCTTAGGAAAGGAATTCCTTAACTAAAAACAAGCTTAGTGAAGCATTGAGGATAGGAGTGTTTGAGAAACCCTTAACCAGCAGTATATCAAGCCATGACGAAACCCATGGCTACCTCTTTGTTTAAAACCCTTGAATAAAGAGGGTAGTTAAACCAATTCCTATTTTTAGGCAACCAATGGATAGTACGTCTTAGTCAAATGAAATGTCTAAGAGATAATTAGGATACTAGTTGAGAGTGTATTGATGGAAGCTTTGTCCACTTGATTGTCTTAAACCCTAATAAAGATCTAGTCCCATATACCAGCAAGATCACTTTAGTGAAGCAATCTCAATAGCTCACTCTAAGTAAGTTATTATCCATGGCCACAAAACATGAAGGCAAATTATCCTAGCTCTTAATCTCCATCCTTATCCATAATATGATGTGAGTCTGTCGAATAATTCCAGAACTCAGGATATCTTCATTGATTCCGTATTGGTTGTTATTTATGCATCAGGACTCAACCAAGAATGTTCTATGGTAGTTCTAAACCCCACAAACTAAGTAGAGTTTGAATAGGATATATCACCAAGTTTGGAGATTCATGAAATTGTAATCACCATATGTGGAACCACAAGGTTTAATACCTTATAATGCATGTATATGTAGTTCCTTGATGAGGTTAAGTATAAATAAGACTACATATACATTATTAACCATTTTAAACCATTGCCATGAAAAATATCAAGTGAAAACAAAATGGTCTTAAAGGAATCTTTAGATTAGAACTGACTCCTAAAACCCCAATTCCTATTAATATTTTCTAAAAAAATAATCTATCAATAATCATGATTAGTATAAATGTGACTAAGAGAATGCCAAATAAATTAGTACATTGGTCCATGCAAAACCATGTTGACTCACTGAGTTTTGAATATTTGATTCATGGAGGAAATTCAAAATTGAAAAGGTTTTTACAAAAACAGCAAATAGAAAATAGAATTGGAAAAAAAAGAAGTCGGCCAGACGCCCAACCCACAGCCCAGTTCTTCTGCCCTATCTGTCACTCGCGAGAAGCAGAGAAAATAACCTGCTCGCTTGACCACAGCCCAACACTGGCCTAGGCCCAGGTACCCCTTCGTCGTCGTCTTCCTCCGTGGGCTAAGCAGCTGCGTGGGTGCACCGATGCCGTTCATCATTGCCGCCGTGATTCCCGCCACCACCTAGGTCACCCTGCGAGGATAAGACCATCACAACATCGCCCTTATCCTCCTCTATCTCCCCATCCCCATTTCTCTCGCTCTCTCGCTCTGTGCCATTTGCGTGTAGCGCTCGTCGAAACCCTAGCTAGCGGGTGTCGATGCCCACGTCGTCTCCGACCTCACCTTAGTCTCGGTGATGCCTAGGAGATGCGCCACCTCACGCTCATCATCCTCGTGAAGCTACGCAGGTTGGGGAGGCCATTCCTGCCCAGAATCGAGCCTCGCATCTCGCTGGCCGTCGCAGCCCTCACCAACGATTACCACCGCTGAAGTGCTTCTCTAGAATCACCATCACGCCCTCCAGACTCCCGGTCAGCTACTAGTGCTTGTGCACCTCTCCTTCATCTCCCATTCCCTCTCGGTCATTCCCGCCACGGGCACCCGACACCGCCGCCGCTGTCCGCCGTCAATGACTATTTTCCGGTGATCGTTTCTAAGGGGCACCACCACGACCTGATTCACCCTCGTCCCCTCATTCCATCGCACCCAACCAAGTTTGCTGAGACACTCTAGATCGCTAGCGGCGACCACGATCCGGTGGTGGAGGCCGGGCTGACGTCATGCTGTCGTCAGACCCGCATCACCCCCCGCCACGTCACCGGGTGGACTAGTCCTTGCTCGCGTGGCATCCAACATGGCCACTAGCCCACGGGTCAGTGAATTAGGGTAGGTATAGCCTTGGTGTAAAAAGTATTACCGGTTTAGTAAATAGTTAAAATAATATAAATTCAAATATAAATAATTTCCAGAAATTTAATAAAATGATTAGATCTTAGAAATGCAATATCTTTTGTTTTATAATTCAGCAAAATGTATATAATATATCAAAATGCTCAGAAAAATAAAATCTACAATTTAACTTTATTATCAAACATTATTATGTTAACTATTTAAATAATTATTATTTAATAAAGATTTTATAAGTAATAATACTTTGAAAATTCATATTTTAATATTGGTAAATAAGAAAAATATAAATAATATACTAAAATTCTTGTAAAAATAAGAACTAAAATGGAAAACTATAAATAAAAAATATTATATCACTTAATTAAATGTTTATTATTTATTAAGTGTTTATAAAGTAATAAATCTTTTTAAAATCATATCTTATTAATTATAAATTATAAAAGTACTTATAATATACCAAAATGATCACAATAATAAAAATACACATTAAAAATATCCTCTTGCACATTTGAAGTCAAATAAAGGTAAAAGTTTAATAAGTCTTGATTAAAACTACTTTCTAATATCTTAATGAATTAAAAATACAAAAATCTCTACTTTACCTTTCTTATTAATTGTTCAAAGCCGAAAAAATAGTATTAGTCTTAAAATTATTAATAGTATGAAGTCTAAATAGTCCAAAACATCCGAGTTACAATTTTTGATAAATTATCATTCCTAAATAATATATCCTAATTTTACCATTATAAGATCATCAAGACATTAACTACGAATTCTTTTACAAGTTCAGGAATCTACCTAAAGCTATAAACCAAGTTTTTAAGTAATTAAAGTAAGGCCTTTTCCATGTTTAGAAAATATAAGCATTACTGCTATGTTGCTAACGTATCTATAATTGTTGATGTTCCATGCTTGTTTTATATCTACTTTCTTATGTTTTGTCCACACTTTGGAGTATTTTTATACACTTTCTTGGACTAACCTATTAACAAGATGCCACAATGCTAGCTACCTTTTTTCTGCTGTTTTTGGTTCCAGGAAAGTCAGAAAATAAATATTCTCGGAATTGGATGGGACAAAAGCCAAAGTCAATATTTTAGCGAGGGGGACACGGAGCCAGAATACGAGAGGGAGAGGGGCCAGGGGCTGGCCACACCACCTGGCCATGCGGCCAGGCTTGGCCCGCGCCAGGGGGTGGTGCGGCTGCCCAGGGCACCCCCTTGGCCTCCCCTTTCGCCTATAAGATGCCTCCGATATAGAAACCCTAAGTAACCGATCAAAATTCCACGAGAGTTTGTAGCCATCGTCATCTCCATCCCTAGATTGGGACGGATCTGAAGCTCTTCTCGGCACCCTGCCTGAGGGGAGAATTCACCCTGGAAGCCTTCTTCATCACCATGCAATCCTCCGGTGTGATGTATGAGTAGTTCATCCCTAGACTACGGATCCATGTAGTAGCTAGATGGTTGGTTCTTCTCCTTTGTGCTACCATGTTTAGATCTTGTGAGCTCCGTTCATAATCAAGATCATCTATTTGTAATCCTACATGTTGTGTTTGCGGGGATACGATGGATATTGAGATGCTATTTCAGATTGATTATTGATTCTATCATGTCTTTGTTATTTTTGATCTTGCATGATCACTGTTGTTAGTAGCTATCTTGGCCGAGTAGATACTAGCAACTCCAAGAGGGAGTATTTATGCTCGATAGTGGGTTCATGCCTCTAGGAATGTGGGAAGTGACAGAAATCTCTAAGGTACTAGATGTGCTATTGCTACTAGGGAGAAAACAGCAATCATTTGTTCATAGAACAATCATATTGTTTACTTTACACGCAATGCTTAATGCAATTATCCGTTGCTTGCAACTTAATAGTGGAGGATTATTAGTCATAGATGCAGTTGGATTACGGTCTATGTATAATGTTGTAATGCCCAATCAAATCTCATAGGAGTCAAGATGATTAGTATATGCATGTATGCTTTCTCGATGTTTGTCAATTGCCCCGCTGTAATTTGTTCACCCAACATGTCATCTATCTTAAGGAGAATCACCACTAGTGAACTATGGACCCCGGTCCTTTCTTTTACTATCAATCTACAATCTACTATTTACTGTTTTCTGTTTACTTTATGCAAGCTATTACTATCTTCCGCACAATACGTTTAATCCTTTGTTTTCAGCAAAACCGGTGAGATTGACAACCTCATTGTAAGTTGGGGGCAAAGTTCCGTGGTTGTGTTGTGCAGGATTCCAAGTTGGAAACAACACCTTGGGGGTGTTTCCTTGCTCCTACTGGTTTGATAACCTTGGTTTCAAAACTGAGGGAAAACTTGCTGTTGTGCTCATCATACCTTCCTCTTGGGGTTCCCCAATGAGCTCGATATATTTTGGGCCATCAATTACTTCTAAAATAGGTAAGTGATCCTATTCACTTAAAAAATTATGAAGACACCACTTTTATAAAGGAAATAATACTTTTGCTCCACCTTACTATAAAGAATTAAGAAATGCGTCACATATAATATAATACATATTCAAAATATCTAAATACCCACTCCAAGTGGAATAGCTATTCAAATATGGTAATTATGTTCTTCTTTAATATACATAACTAATTAGAAAATCTTAAAATGTTAGTTTTAAGTTTAACTATTTGTACGTAGTAAATAAATCCTTTCCTCAAAGGTTATTCTTTTAATAAACATTAAAAGTAAGCCTTAAGCAGTTTTATAAAGGCTCTAATTTATTAATAATCTTGGTTAAGTAATCTTTTAGTTTCCATGCCCATTTGAGTGCTTTAATATTGCATGCTACTTGTTGTATTTACATATTGTTTGACACTCTCACAAGCCTTAATAAGAAGCACAAGTGTGAAGCTGATATAAAAGTGAAACACATTCTAAAGAAACCATTTCCAGTTTCCAAACCGTACATCAGATATGATTAGTCTGGGGTTCGCGTTTATCAAACTGCATTACATTACTTATTCATAATTGTATCTTGCTTCTTTAAACATTAGTCCTTACCAGACCAATGATGCTGTTTCTAGATTTTGGATCTTCTAGTATCTTGAAGACCGTGAGTGCATAATCTTGCAATCAGAAAAGGAAAGTTCACACTTTCTCATGTCCTTTGGTTATTTTCAATCAAATGCTTGTAACTCAAATTTTATCATCACCTGCATTTCAAAAAATTCCGAAAACACTATTTTCATAATAATATGACTACGGATCATTTACCAAATGGTAATAATCTACTGATACAGTTCTAGTGGTAAAGGAACATAATTTCAAGGACTTAATCAACCAATGTCGCCAGTGATTCTAGCACAGTATATTACAAGTTAACCATGACATCTGGAATGGGACAGATAAGTCAGCTAGATCTTCTTCCTTTCGCATGGACGGATGTGAAGGAAATATGCCCTGAGAGGCAATAATAAAGTTGTTATTATATATTCCTTATACATGATAGATGTTTATTTTACATACTAGAATTGTATTGATTCGGAAACATCAATACATGTCTGTTTAATAAACAAAAAGGGTTCCTAGTCATGCCTCTCTTATAGACTAGCTTGTTGAATAACAAGATGATCAAGGTTTCCTGATCATGGACATTGGATGTTGTTAATAACAAGGTCACACCATTGGTGGAATGATGTGATGAACATTCATCCGAAGTATAGCATTACGATCAAGTCATTATGTTTATATTGCTATAACATCATACGAAGTAATATTTATCCTTAGACCATGAGATCATGTTAATTGCAGACACCGGAAGAGTATCTTGATAACATCAAACGTCACACCGTAACAGGGTGACTATAAATATGGCTTCAATACTACAAAGGTGTTATGTTGAGGCTCATGGATCAAGAGTGGAATTTGTCAATCCAGATGACGGATAGATATACTCTGGGCCCTCTCGGTGATATCACATTAGGATAGCTTGCAAGCAAGTGATGTGATCACTAGAATGTTATATCACGGGAACAAGAAAAGAGTGCATGTCGGTAACGAGATCAAACTAGGTATGGAGATACCGATGATCGAATCTCGGACATGTAATATATCGAGAGACAAAGGGATTTAGTTACAAGCGTTAAAGGTTCTCACGATCATAAAAGTCATCGTTGAATGTGTAGGAGTCAGTACGGATCTCCAGGTCCCGCTGCTGATTATTGATCGGAGAAGGGTCTCGATCATGTATGCATTATTCGCAAACCGTAGGGTGGCACACTTAAGAGTTACCGGACACCATTTTGGAGCACATATGTTTCAGACGAAAGAATTGCAAAGCGCAGGAATTGTTTCAATAGAAACCGGAAATTGTTTCGGGTGAAATTGCAGAAGGTGGTTCTACATGTGATATTGAAATATTGCAAGGGGCTATATGTGAATGTTTGTTAATTAAAGTAATTAACAAAATTCTGAATAAATTTAATAAAAAGAGTTTTATTAAATGAGAGAGCATTAAATTTGGAGAAATTTAATGCATTTAAAGTGGAGACTTTAAAAGGGAATGTGAAGAGGCATTTTAATGTGGAGGGGTTACCGCTACATGAATGGGGGAGGTGAGGGGTCACCCTCCCCATGCGCCGGCCATGGAGAGAGGGGGCATCCCCCTCCTCCTATAAAAGGCCACCCATTCCCTCGTTCATCCTCACACCTCCTTGTGAAGGATCTCTCTCCCCCTCTAGAATTATTGCCCCATGGTCTCGGATTAGCGAGATACATGTTCCCGGTGGCATTTTGTCTGGAAGGAGTTGCTGCTTCTGCTGGATCGCTGGAGCAAGGAGGTGGAGGTTGTCCGGTGGCTTGAACGTGTGTGCGAGTGCGGATGCGCTGCTGAGTTGCGGCGCTCGGACTTCCTCACGATCTTGAGATCGGCATGTGTACGACTACATCAACCACGAGTTCCTACTCGTTAACAAAGCTCGTTGTCTACGAGGGTAAGTTCTCGTTGGATGTATGTCCACCCGTTGCTTTGTACCTAGTAGATAGATCTTGGCGTGTAGTTCACACCGTAGGAAATTTTTTGTTTTCTATGCTTCGGACCCAACAGGATGACCTTATCGTGAGGCTATAGTTTCCTTGCGGGGACTCAACAGATGGGTGGGACTCCTAGTTCCCTGCGAAATTGGTGTCTAGACTTTCTGTGAGGGGCTGTCGGAGGTATATCTACCTATATGAGGTTTGCCAGGGACATGATCTGCTCACTAGAGTCTCCAAGGGGTTGCCAGGGTTATATCTGCCTATATGGGGGTTAACGGAGGTATATCTGCTTGGGGAGGTCGTGTCTTCATGCGGGTTCACGGAGAGGGGCAGTGATTGGCTTGGATCATCTACTGGGCCCCAGATCACGGAATTGTGGACGGGAATAAGCTGCCCGGTTGTGCAACAAGGATTTGATCTCTCATGGGTAAAGCGACACACCTCTACAGAGTGAAAGAACTGTGACATGTTACTCCCTGTTCCAGGAAGGAGCTACGAACACGGCAGGAAAGGAACTCCATGAAAGTTTTGGTCAACCTATGAAGGCCGTCAGACATAGTTTTCAGAATAAAAGCAACCTTTGAAGAAATATTTATGAAAACCTGCATTGCCTACGACCTTTGGTCTGTGGCTGTAGAGATAGTGCATCATACACTCCTTTTTAGTGAACTTGCTGAGTATGCTCGTACTCAACCGTACCTTCTTAACCCTTGCTACGTTATAAGCCGTTGAAGACGGTGTCAACATCAGTTTCTTCTCAAGAAACCATCATCGGTATCTCAAGTTCTTCAATAAAGTTAATGAAGTCATCATATACATCAACCAAAGTGAAAACAAAGTTCTTAAGTAGATAGGAGTAGATTCTCTAGCCATAAAACCTACTTCTATAGAGCATTGCAATAGCAGCAATGGCAATCCAAATAGTTTAGATACTAGTCCTAGTTACTAGATAGTTCTAAGTTATTATTTCTGGTTCTTCTTTGTAAGAAGTTTCTTTCTCTCTCTTTAACCTAGAGTGTTCTTTGGATCTTATGTAAAGAGTCGAGTTGTAATCTATAGTCATGTCTAGGACCTGCTGTGTTTCTATTGTACCACTCTGAGGGATGTAATACTAGTGAACGGTGTTTCATTGGTGTTATGTCAACGACTATCGTGTACTACATCATGTAGTGGTATACTGGGTCACCACAGCTGGTATCGGAGCATATGCTTTGACCTTAGGATTAAAACTCTTTTAGGAAGATCTGTAGGTTGGATAGTGACTATAGGAGCCATCTTATCTAAACCAAGACTTGTGATGGGTATCCACTTGAGGATAATCTTGTCACACATAAGTTCAATTCTTTAGACACCTTCCTTAGGAGTAGTTATTCATTATTTATTGGTGTAGTTTTCTAAATAGGTATAACACCACTAAGATATCTTATGTAAGTTAAAATATCAAACAAGATTAGGACTAAGTTTAGGATATCATGTGGAGTAATACTAGTGATGGAGTCTGTATTAGAATTCCTGTAAATTCGAAGAAACTTATCACTAGTTGATACCACTATACCATACAGGGTAGACCATTAGAGTATGTATAGATACAACTGGAAGTAAATCATGTGGCATTCACTTGAGATTATGTTAAGAATCATTAATAGTAAGCTAAGAAGAAGAGTCGTCATGGTGAGATTAGCTCTTTAATCATGATGACTGGGTAAATCTTAATGAGTTCATGGTGGGATTAGCTCCGAGACCATGATAAGTTTATAATAAGGACAAGTACTCAGTAACAATTCTTGTAATAACAGTAAGTAAAGAATAGTGTAGGTCTATGATAGAAGCCATAGGTATTATAATATTACGATAATTTTTGGATTAAGGTAGTAACTACAATTTTGTTAGTATCTTTGAGAGATCATGTGAGGATAGGTTATGATAGAATGAAAAATTGGTAGTCTTTAGCAGTCCCGAAAGAAAGGCAAGAGGTTAGTCAAAAATCAAAGTGAGACCACTTTGCTTCAAATTATCCTATTGCAATTGAGAAATTTGGGTAAATACCGAGACAAAGCAAACCTATACTAGGAGGTGTCATATACTACACAGCTAAACCTGAATTCTAGAGGTATTATACTTAACTACTATATTTTGGGCTTAGAATGATATGTGTTATATGTACCACATTTGGATTTATGGTTTTTCTTGGATCTTCTTGATTGACTAGATCTGCACAGGAAGTTTGACTTGAGGTGCAAATGCATGTTGCATCATCAAGTTATTACTTGATGTTGTAGACCTAGATAGAAAAGGGAATTCGTGTAAGGGAGTAACGACTTCCGAAGATCAAGATGAAGACTTGCACGAAGAAGGAAGCCAAATATAAGGTGTATCAACACTATTTTGAAGGATGGATCAATTCCAACTTATTATTAGCTGGCAATAAGAAGAAATATTAGTGTTGAAAAGGGTGTGGAGCAACATAAAGGAATGAATTTAAGTTCACTCAAGATAGGTGATGTTGCTAGGAAGCTAATGAAGTAGTTATACCAAGTTCATGGAAGTAACATGAAAGGGTGCCACGAAGAAGTCTTGGAACAAAAGTGGTATTCAAGCTCTGATAACTCAGAGAGAATGCCAGTAAGAAGTAGAAAATCCATAGGGTAATCCATACACCTAGGAGGATCTGCAGCTAGTATCCTAGCATTTTAGCTAATTAGGTCATCTTTGTATGATTTAAAGAGCATAAAACTTGGCCTAAGTTAAGAAAGACATAAAGAAGTATAAAGTTAAAAGCAAACGACCTTCGAGACATTTCATGAAATCAAGTTTATCAGTGAGAAATAACATCTAAGAAGATAAAAGTAAGACAAGTAATGTTGGAAGATTCATTTCAGAGATCCACAATCATGTGGGTGTATCATAGATTCTTTCGTGAGACCTTATATAGGTAAAGTATAATCTAGATGGAGACCGATATCCTTACTATTGAGTTAGTGGGTATTATACATGCGGATTAGAGACCATTAGGAAAACCCAAGGGGGAGAGTAAATAATAAACACTGAAGTGTTGTTGTCTAACTTTGTGACTAAAGGTTGGGGAAGAAGTACTAAACGATGATAAGATTAAGCCTTATTCTCATAAGGTTAGAAGAAGTCATCATTATAAAGTATTTCTGAGAGTAGGTCTAGATGAATGATCAAAGTAGACATAGTCGCTTATACCCTAGTGGACTAGTTATAAAGGGGGAACAGCTGGTAAGTTTGCCTTAAGAAGGAGGAGAGCCTACTAAAATAGACTAGTGTATAGTAGTAGGAAAACCTTATTGGAAGGGACACAATGTATCCACAACCAATTCTAAATAGGACTATAAGGGCATAAACCCAAAGAGATATAGTAAAAGGAACTATATGGTAAATTAGAATCAATAGTGGATATTGTCGGAATGAAGAGGATTCAAGGAAAAAGATTTGGATACAGGGTACTGCAATAATCCCCATTTGTGATCACAAGGGAATTTGAGTAATGTCGTGATCAACACAAGTCAACACCTTATTCCGAAACGTAAGAGAGTATGAACTTCGGGGACAAAGTTTATTTTAAGGGGGGAGAGTCTGTAACCTCCTAGCATTAGAGCTTAGAAATAAGCTGAGATGAGGTGTGTGCATTGCATTCATGCATAGAAAATCTGGACAATTTTCGCGCTTTTAAATAAAACTTGTCAAAGTGATTGAAGCTTCTCTTAACTTGGTGGAACTGAAGTAGATCATCAAGTTGACTGCGATAAGTTTCAAAATGACCTTTGCTAAAACCTTACTTTTGGGTAATATAATTTGATCTAAGGGTAGATCAAATGTAATGAAACTAAGTCACAACACACTACTTAATAAGGACTACTAGATCTTCTAGAGATCATTACATGGTATTCCATACAACAACTCAAGGATAAATAATTAATATTACAGAAATGATATCAAGATATTACCTACAACAAACCTTGAATACCAAGTCAAGTATATAACTTAATTAAAAGAAACTCATAACTAAATCTTGAAACACTTGTTTGTCATAGTTACTCCTACCATGGGTATCATGGCAGTTCTTAAACATTAACTCTTATCACAAATAGAGTAGAAAGGGAAGTCAAGCTAATACCATCCATCACATACCCTTAGTGTCATATTAATAGATGACAATCCTATTTAACCAAGTCCTAGTGTCCACTGATATTCGGTGTAGAGGGATCAATCCTTGACCTAGAACTAGTGACCTGTTATATTAAACTTCCAAAGACCTTAAGTAAGTTAATAAGAAAATGTAACTAGTTATGGTAGAGTGTGCCATCATCAACGGAATGTGATCCTTAGTGGTGATCAAACCATTTGATAGTAGATGAGTTAACGCACTCATGAGTTAACTAGAAGAAGTATTTAAACCCAAGAGTTTAGATAGTAATTATGAAGCTATGAGAAAGCTAGTAGAATTAGTACATCAAATATAATCTTGTTAAGACAAGTGGATATAAACTTAGAGTAAGCTTGCTTAACAAGATAAGCCTATAGAGAGACCAATACAAGTCTACTGCTTAGTTGAGTATAGATCTTGATTAGACAATTAGAAGCCTAAGCTTTGCTTCATCAAAGGTTAGTGGTCATTATTCTTAAGTCACTTGAGAATAGACGACCAACTGATGAAGAAGAGTTGTGAGTATACCAAATTAGGCAAAACCTTAGTAAGCTGAATCATCTAGCTTGATCCTGAGAAGTCAAGCTAGAGTATGATGAGGTATGTAATATGAGTTGTATGGAGTAGTTGGAGGCATAGTAGTTTAACCAAGTTAATACAAGAACAAACTTGTATTGTGGAGAGTAGTACCATACCTATACCAGAGGATTGTTATCACATGTGTTATAGACAGAACTATAATCTTGCAAGCCTTAGAAGTAGATGCAAGGTAAACATGAAGGAGTTTATGAGATGGAAGTTATATGTAGAAGAATGAAGAATGAGTATTGTTGAAGTGGCATGACCATGTCATCATATGATGATGGATATGGTGGAGTGAGATGATTGTCTTATTTAGGAAGATGAGATCTTTGAGAATAAGATAATATAGATATACATAGAATTCTTAGGAAAGGAATTCCTTAACTAAAAACAAGCTTAGTGAAGCATTGAGGATAGGAGTGTTTGAGAAACCCTTAACCAAAAGTATATCAAGCCATGATGAAACCCATGGCTACCTCTTTGTTTAAAACCCTTGAATAAAGAGGGTAGTTAAACCAATTCCTATTTTTAGGCAGCCAATGGATAGTATCTCTTAGTCAAATGAAATGTCTAAGAGATAAGTAGGATACTAGTTGAGAGTGTATTGATGGAAGCCTTGTCCACTTGATTGTCTTAAACCCTAATAAAGATCTAGTCTCATATACCAGCAAGATCACTTTAGTGAAGAAATATCAATAGCTCACTCTAAGTAAGTTGTTATCCATGGCCACAAAACATGAAGGAAAATTATCCTAGCTCTTAATCTTCATCCTTATCCATAACATAATGTGAGTCTGTTCAATAACCCCAGAACTCAGGATAAACACTTGTAAATGAATATCTTCATTGTTTCAATATTGATTGTTATTTATGCATAAGGACTCAACCAAGAATGTTCTATGGTAGTTCTAAACCCCACAAACTAAGTAGAGTTTGAATAGGAGATATCACCAAGTTTGGAGGATCATGAAATTCTAATCATCATATGTGGAACCATAGGGTTTAATACCTTATAATGCATGTATATGTAGTTCCTTGATGAGGTTAAGTATAAGTCAGATTCTATATACATTATTAACCATTTTAAACCATTGCCATAAAAAATATCAAGTGAAAACAAAATGGTCTTAAAGGAATCTTTAGATTAGAATTGACTCCTAAAACCCTAATTCCTATTAATATATTCTAACAAAATAATCTATCAATAATCATGATTAGTATAAATGCGACTAAGAGAATGCCAAATCAATTAGTACATTGGTCCATGCAAAACCATGTTGACTCACTGAGTTTTAAATATTTGATTCATGGAGGAAATTCAAAATTGAAAAGGTTTTTACAAAAACAGCAAACATAAAATAGAATTGGAAAAAAAGTCGGCCAGATGCCCAGCCCATAGCCCAGTTCTTCTGCCCCTATCTGTCGCTCACGAGTAGCAGCGAAAATAACCCGCTCCCTTGACCACGACCCAACACTGGCCCTGACCTAGGTTCCCCTTTGTCGTCGTCTTCCTCCATGCGCCAAGCAGCTGCATGGGTGCGCCGATGCCATTTGTCATCGCCACCGCGATTCCCGCCACCACCTAGGTCACCCCACGAGGATAAGACAACCACGACGTCGCCCTTATCCGCCTCTATCTCTCCATCCCCATTTTCTCGCTCTCTCGCTCAATGCCATTCGCGCGCAGCGCTCGTCGAAACCCTAGCTAGCGGGTGTCGATGCCCCCGTCGTCTCGATGGTCGCCTCGCTCTGCGGTGATGCCTGGGAGATGCGCCACCTCACACTCCTCATCCTCGGGAAGCTACGCAGGCCAGGGAGGCCATTCCTGCCCTGAATCGAGCCTCGCATCTCGCCGGCCGACGCATCCCTTACCAACGATTGCCGCCGCTGCAGTGCTTCTTTGGCCTCACCATCATGCCCTTCAGACTCCCGGTGAGCTACCAGTGCTCGCGCACCTCTCCTTCATCTCCCATTCCCTCTCGGTCGTTTTCACCACGGGCACCCGACACCGCCGCCGTTGTCCGCCGTCAATGACCGTTTTCCAGCGATCGTTTCTGAGCGATACCGCCACAATCTGGTTCACCCTCATCCCCTCATTCCATCGCACCCAACCACATTTGCTGATGGCTAAATTAAAATATAAATAGTTAAAATAGTATAAATTCATATATAAATAATTTCCAGAAATTTCATAAAATGATTAGATCTTAGAAATGCAATATCTTTTGTTTTATAATTCAGAAAAATGTATATAATATATCAAAATGCTCAGAAAAATAAAATCTACAATTTATATTATTATCAAACATTATTATGTTAGCTATTTAAATAGTTATTATTTAATAAAGATTTTATAAGTAATAATTTCATATTTTAATATTGGTAAATAAGAAAAATATAAATAATATACTAAAATTCTTGGAAAAATAAGAACTAAAATGGAAAACTATAAACAAAAAATATTATATGACCTAATTAAATGTTTATTATTTATTAAGTGTTTATAAAGTAATAAATCTTTTAAAAATCATATCTTATTAATTATAAATCATAAAAATACTTATAGTATACCAAAATGATCACAATAATAAAAACTAAACATTAAAAATATCCTCTAGCACATTTGAAGTCAAATAAAGGTAAAAGTTTAATAAGTCTTGATTAAAACTACTTTCTAATATCTTAATGAATTAAAAATACAAAAATCTCTACTTTACCTTTCTTATTAATTGTTTAAAGTCTAAAAAATAATATTAGTTTTAAAAATATTAATAGTATGAAGTCTAAATAGTCCAAAACATCTTATTTATTTTTGTTGATAAATTATCATTCCTAAATAAGTGTATCCTAATTTTACCATTATAAGATCATCAAGATATTAACTACGAATTCTTTTACAAGTTCAGGAATCTACCTAAAGCTCTAAACCAAGTTTTTAAGTGATTAAAGTAAGGCCTTTTCCATGTTTATAAAATATAAGCATTACTTCTAAAATAGGTAAGTGATCCTATTCACTTAAAAAATTATGAAGACACCACTTTTATGAAGGCAATAATACTTTTACTCCACCTTACTATAAAGCATTAAGAAATGAGTCACATATAATATAATACATACTCAAAATATCTAAATACCCACTCCAAGTGGAATAGCTATTCAAATATGGTAATTATTTTCTTCTTTAATATACATAACTAATCAGAAAATCTTAAAATGTTAGTTTTAAGTTTAACTGTTTGTACTTTGTAAAGAAATTTTTTCCTCAAAGGTTATTCTTTTAAGAAACATTAAAAGTAAGCCTTAAGCATTTTTATAAAGGCTCTAATTGATTAATAATCTTGCTTAAGGAATCTTTTAGTTACCGTGCCCATTTGAGTGCTTTAATATTGCATGCTACTTTTTTTATTTACATATTGTTTCACACTCTCACAAGCCTTAATAAGAAGCACAAATGTGAAGCTGATATAAAAGTGAAACAAATTCTAAAGAAACCATTCCAGTTTCCGAACCCTAGATCAGATATGATTAGTCCGAGGGTTCGCATTTATCAAACTGCATTACATTACTTATGCATAATTGCATCTTGCTTATTTAAACATTAGTCCTTACCGGACCAATGACGCTGTTTCCAGATTTTGGATCTTATAGTATCTTGAAGACCGTGAGTGCATAATCTTGCAATCACAAAAGGCAAGTTCACTCTTGCTCATGTCCTTTTCTTATTTTCAATCAAATGCTTGTAACTCAAATGTTATCATCACCTACATTTCAAAAAATTCCGAAAACACTATTTTCATAATAATATGACTATGGATTATATACCAAATGGTAATAATCTACTGATACAGTTCCAGTAGTAAAGGAACATCATATCTAGGACTTAATCAACCACTGTCGCTAGTGATTCTAGCGCCGTATATTATGCGTTCCATGAGATCTGAAATAGGACGGAGAAGTCAGTTGGATCTTGTTCCTTTCGCATGGACGGATGACCTTATCGTGAGGCTGTAGCTTCCTTGCAGGCACTCAACAGATGGGTGGGACTCCTAGTTCCCCGTGATATTCGTGTCTAGACTTTTCGTGAGGGCCTGTCGGAGGTATATCTGCCTATATGGGGGTTGCTAGGGACATGATCTGCTCACTAGAGTCTCCAAGGGGTTGCCAGGGTTATATATGCCTATATGGGGGTTAACGGAGGTATATCTGCTTGGGGAAGTCGTGTCTTCATGCGGGGTCGCGGAGAGAGGCAGTGATTGGCTTGGATCATCTACTAGGCCCAACATTATGGAATTGTGGATGGGAATAAGCTGCCCGGTTGTGCAACAAGGATTTGATCTCTAATGGGTAAAGCAACGCACCTCTTCAGAGTGTAAGAACTGTGACATGTTACTCCCTATTCCGAGAAGGAGCTACGAACGCGGCAGGAAAGGAACTCCATGAAAGTTCTGGTCAACCTATGAAGGCTGTCGGACATAGTTTTCAGAATAAAAGCAACCTTTGAAGAAATGATTACGAAAACCTGCATTACCTACGACCTTTGGTCTGTGGCTGTAGATATAGTGCATCATACCCTCCTTTTTAGTGAACTTGCTGAGTACGCTCGTACTCAACCGTACCTTCTTAACCCTTGCTAGGTTCTAAGCCGTTGAAGACAACGTCAACATAAGTTTCTTCTCAAGAAACCATCATTGGCAGCTCAAGTTCTTCAATAAAGTCAATGAACTCAACATATACATCAACCGAAGTGAAAATAAAGTTCTTAAGTAGATAGGAGTAGATTCTCTAGCCATAAAACCTACTTCTGTAGAGCATTGCAATAGCAGCAATGGAAAGACAAATAGTTTAGATACTAGTCCTAGTTACTAGATAGTTCTAAGTTATTATTTTTGGTTCTTCTTTGTAAGAAGTTTCTTTCTCTCTCTTTAACCTAGAATGTTCTCTAGATCTTATGTAAAGAGTCGAGTTGTAATCTATAGTCATGTCTTGGACCTGCTGTGTTTCTGTACTACCACTCTGAGGGATGTAATACTAGTGAATGGTGTTTCATTGGTGTTATGTCAACGACTATAGTGTACTACATCATGAAGTGGTATGCTGGGTCACCGCATTTGGGTTCTTTCTCAATCTCAAATAGGAAAAACTAGCATTGGATGATATATAAAGAGATGTACTAGCACATCCATTTGCATCACCATTGCTCAATCCATACACACTTAATTTTCTATCATGCAGTAAAATAATAACAAACTCTATAATAGAAGATTAAATAAAAACAATATTATAACATAGTCTAAAAGAGTAGATCCTATAGAATTTATAACTTAACATGAAAATGATAAAATGAGGCTAGGCTTGCACGGGTGGATCTACTTTGGCACAAAATATGGATCTCGCGACAAACCGTAGCAACACACGGGCATGTTTTCTAGTAAAGGACTAGAGTTGGTGAAGGGAAATAGGCAACTTCTTCTGTAGAACAATAGCGTGGCAAGGCACTAGATGTCGATTCAGCATTTTTGCGAATTTAAGGTGTAGTGCATTAGTTTTTTGCTGACCCATCAATATACTTTTCAAAAATCCCGAAAAATCACACAACTTTCATTTATTTAATACCTTTCAAATGCAATTGATTGTTGGATTATTTCATTATGCATTTATTTGAATTTTATAAATGGTGTGCTATGGTATTTTAGGTCACCTATCATACGACCATGTCATACACTTCTCCACCTTTGCGTCCTCCTCCCCCATCTTGTCTCCGCCATCGCTCCATCGCCCTCCGCTGCCAAGCGCAAGGCTGAGGCCACCTCCAAGGTACGAATATATCCCTCTTGCAGCATGTCGCCTAGCCTATTCTCATTGGGACAGAGTCTGATCATTGTTTCGTTCTGGGTGCCTGGCTACTGCTGCAGGGGAGGGCGGCGAAGAAGGGGAAGGCGACGGCCGATAGCGAGGCCAAGGACGCGAGCGGCGAGGATGGGAAGCCGGTGTACCATTCAGTATGAACTGGTCATGCTTTCAACTTCAGCAATTAACCACTAATTACCATTGCATTAGCTATTATCAAACGTAATCTAATAATCGTAGATCTTCTGAAACATTTGTTTCCTTTGCACCAGTATTGCAGACAGCATTCAAAAGCTATTTGAGTGGCATGTTGGGTCTGGTAAGTGTATTTACTTGTGCTCTCTCTCCCCGTTGTAGAAATCCTACTATGTATGCTCAGTTGCGGTCTCTACGTCTTTACCAGTTTTTATTTATGCCTGGTCATACCTCACATGTGTTGTTTCTCAAAATTTAGATTTTGGTACCTGGGACATATTCTTCAGTGTGTCCATAATTCCAATGGTTTCAATCATAAGTTAATACTTACATCGCCTGTTGACTTGGCATTTTGAGGAGATATCATTCATTCTTATTCTGTACAATTTGCAGATAGAAAATGTCTACGTGACACCTCAATTATAAACGAGCTTTGTCAAACTAGAAGTGTTAAAAACATCAAAGAGATAAGGAGGGTCAAATATGGACCTTGATACATTGCAAATGTATCTATAATTATTGATGTTCCATGCTTGGTTTTATCCACTTTCTTGTGTTTTGTTCCAACTTTGGAGTAATTTTATTATGATTTCTTGGACTAACCTATTAACAAGAGCCACAGTGCCAGCTGCCTGTTTTCTGTTGTTTTTGGTTCTAGAAAAGTCAGAAAATGAATATTCTCGGAATTGGATGGGACAAAAGCCAAAGTGCCTATTTTTCCGGAAGGGATCAAGTGCCCGAATACGAGACGGAGAAGGCTGGGGGGCGGCCACACCACCTGGCCGCACGGCCAGGCCTTGCCCGCGCCAGGGGGTGGTCTGGCCGACCCCAGCACCCCCTCGGCCTCTCCTTCCGCCTATAAGTTGCCCTCGGGACGACAACCCTAGGTACCCGATCAAAAATCCACGAAAGAGTCTGAGTCGTCTCTCATCCCTAGATCGGGGGGATCTGAAGCTGTTCCCGGCACCCTGTCGGAGAGGGGAATTCACCCTGGAGGCCTTCTTCATCATCATGCAAGCCTCCGGTGTGATGCGTGAGTAGTTCATCCTTAGACTATGGATCCATGTAGTAGCTAGATGGCTGGTTTCTCCTCCTTTGTGATTTCATGTTTATATCTTGTGAGCTCCGTTCATGATCAAGATCATCTATTTGTAATTCATACATGTTGTGTTTGCGGGGATCCGATGGATATTGAGATGCTATTTCAGATTGATTATTGATTCTATCATGTCTTTGTTATTTGTGATCTTGCATGCTTTTCGTTGTTAGTAGCTATCTTGGCCAAGTAGATGCTAGCAACTCCAAGAGTTAGTATTTATGCTCGATATTGGGTTCATGCCTCTGGTAATCTGGGGAAGTGACATAAATCTCTAAGGTACTAGATGTGTTGTTGCTACTAGGGAGAAAACAACAATCCTTTGTTCATAGAACAATCGTATTGTTTACCTTACACGCAGTTCGTAAAGCAATAATCTGTTGCTTACAACTTAATACTGGAGGGGGTTCGGATGATAACCTGAAGGTGGATTATTAGTCATATATGCAGTTGGATGGCGGTCTATGTATTATGTTGTATTGCCCAATCAAGTCTCAAAGGAGTCAAGATGATTAGTATATGCATGTATTGCTTTCTCGGTGTTTGTCAATTGCCCCGCTGTAAATTGTTCACCCAGCATGTTATCTATCTTAAGGAGAGCCACCTCTAGTGAACTATGGATTCCGGTCGTTTACTTTACATACAATCTACAATCTTTTACTGCTTTGTGTTTACTTTCTGCAAACTTTTACTTCTTTCCATTCGATACGTTTAATCCTTTGTTTTCTGCAAAACACGGTGAGATTGACAACCTCATTGCAAGTTGGGGACAATGTTCTGTGGTTGTGTTGTGCAGGTCTCCACGTTTCTACTAGCACCGGTAGTGCGCCCTGCCAAAGCTCAGCTAGTAACACCTTTGAGGTGTTTCCTTGCTCCTACTAGTTCGATTAAACCTTGGTTTCATAACTGAGGGAAACTTGCTGCTATGCTCATCATACCTTCCTCTTGGGGTTCCCAACAAGCTCTACATCAACACCACGCACCAAGCACTTTTCTGGGCGCCGTGTATTGAGCCATCAAGCGATTTTCTGGCGCCGTTGCCGGGGAGTCAAGGACATCTTCACAATGGGATTCCCTCATAACCAATCTCTTTACTTTGTTGTTTTTGTTTTGCTTAGTTTATTTTTGCTTTGTTTGCTTGTTTTGTTCTTCAAAAACACAAAAAAAATTAGTTTTGCTTGTTTTGCTTTCTTATTTGAAAACAAAAAAATTAGTTCCTATCTTGAGTTGCCACTATGTCTAGCCTTGCTCCAATCACTATGTCACCCGAGGGAATGATTATCACTTTTAAACAAGGAATTGAGGAAAGTTTTAAGGAAGCATGGTCTAGAATCTCTGATCTACATGAAAAGACCGAGCCTAAAATGATTCAAGGCTTGTTCCTTAGCAGTTTTTACCTTGGGATTAATCTTTGCTATAGATATGCTTTAGATGCTATTGCGGGAGGAGATTTCCTCCAAAGTAATGAGGATGATGCCATTAATGCTATAAAGAAATTGATCCTCACTTACAATTTGCCTAGCCAAACTGATACTTCTTTCGCAAAAATATTTGCTAGATTGAACACTCTTGAGGCTAGCACTACTAGATTAGAAGGGTGCTATAATACGCTTAGGGAGCATCACAATTATGTTCCAATAAATTCTGAACCATCAAAGTGGCTCCCTACAGTAAAGATTGAGATAAACACTGAAACTTTTCAAGCCTGCTGTGATATCATGTCTGAATTTTGCCTTATGCCCAAGGATATTTATGAATCTTTGAATCTTTGGGGGCTTACGGAAGGAGGAAAAGAAATATCTAATAATACTACCATATTACCTCTTGGAATAGCTGAAGGGGTGTTTACAAAGATCCTTGGGAAAATGATTTCTATTGATTATCTTGTTATTGAATGTGCAGGAAAAGGACAAATTACACTTGGAAGGTCCCTATTAGAACTCCTTGGAGCAATAATAGATGTGGGAGAGGGGACCATGCACCTTTCTTCTCCACCAAACAATCACATTTTCCCAAAGGATAAGAATAAAAATAAGATAGGTAAGGGCAAGAAAGTTGGTCTTAATGCTTCTTCATTTGAGAACACTTGATTCTTTCTTTGCTTCTTATGCCTAACTTAAAGGCGTTAAAGAAAAGTACTTGTTGGGAGATAACCCAAGAGTTTTAATTGAGTCTTGGAAGTTATTACCTCTGTAATAACCGCTCCTTATCCTTTTTATTTGCTTTTTGTGCCAAGAGTAACCTCTAATGAGAGTGAAGTAATGATTGGGAAAGTTGCTCTCCCGAAACTGATTTCTGTGTTTCACCGTAAAAATTCCTGAGAGATTTCTGTATGTCGGATTGATCTGTAATGTTTTGTGCTTCTGCCCCAGGCTGTTATCTAACTTTCGTTAGTTCAACACTTTTTGATTTGAGCAACAGAAGGTCTTCGAAAAAATTCGTATTTACCTGCTGGTTTGTTTTGACATATTTCTGCCATTTTCTGCATTTGCTTCTTGTTAGTTCCTTCTCGAGTTCCTTTGGGGAATTGAGCTTTTTGAGAGAAGTGCTACAGTATCTAGTGTTCTAATGGAAGTTTATTTGGTGTTAGAACTGAACCTTGAGACTTATTTATCTTAAGTGCACTAATGTTGCTAATGAGATTATGTGAAGTTTTGTATGAAGGAAAATTTTCAGGTGTATGGAGGGAATGAGTAATGAGATGAAGGTTGGACTAAAGCTCAATCTTGGGGATGCCACGCGTGTCACCCCAAGAAATATCCAAGAAGTACAAGCGTCAAAGCTTGGGGATGCCCAAGGCATCCCCTTCTTCATCAATAAAAATCCCGGGTTTCTTCCAAACGCTTCATTTTTATTGTTTCATGCACAGTTGTGTTTTTCTTGGAGCGTCTTCTTTTTTGTTTTCGTTTTGGTTTTTTGTTTGCCTTGGTTTTCTTAGTTTTCTGAATAATTTGGTTGGACGCCCTCTTTCATACATTGGTTTGCAAATAGTTTGGTTTGGTTTGGAAAAGAGTAGGAAAGTTCATGCTTATGTGGTAAAAAGAGCTCGTTTTTGACTGTGGCTATGCTTTGTCATGCCATGCTTGATATTGTTTTGGCTTTATGCTTAGTATTCTTTGCTGTAGCATGACTTGTTATAAACAATTGAGATTTCTTAATGTGCCTTGGATGAATCATGCGTTGTTTTAGCATATTAAAGCATAGTATAGTGGTATTCTCCTTTGATGCTTTAGTTGGGTTGACTTGGCACATGCTCACACCATGTTATGACTGTCACAAGTCACCATAGCCTTTATGATCCTTTAGTTTTCAACTTGTAGTATCACTTTATGCTTTTATCAATGATGTTTTGTCGCTCTGCATGATTATGGCCATTATTGCTCTCTTAGTTTGTCGCTCCCAGTCTTTTGCTAGCCTCCACAACCAAGTATGAGTTCCACTCATGCATCCAACTCCCTAAACCAAGTTTTTCCAGAGAGTCCACCATACCTACCTACTAGCTTATGCTATTCCAAGTATATTCATGATTTTGTCTACCTTTCACTTGTTACGAGAAAACTAGTGATTAAAGCTCTCACGAACTTGATGGCACACTTTACTTTATTGCCTCTAATAAACTTGAACCATGGGGTCCTTCTTTGTTGCGTATATGCTTGCGCTTTATAAGTTGAAATTAGCAGAACCATGTACCATGGGGAACGCTTTCAACATTGCACTTGTACTTTGTACCCCGTTGATATCATGTTCTTTTGCTTACAGATCCCGGCGGTGTGAAATAAATGTGGAACTTGTATGATCATGGAGTTTGTATGTGTGTTAGAGAAACGCTTGGGCCGCTAGCCTAAGCCATGCCTAATCATGGTGGAAACTTGCAGCATCACCATAGTGAGCACTCTATGAAGCATCCTCAATAAAAACCTATGCAAATAGCAAATAAAAAGATCGCTGAGATGCTCATTGTCTGCCTGCCTTGTCATTTTGATTATGGGAAAGCTCCCGTATCATGTGCAAGGGGTACCCTGTTGGCGGTTCTTAATGATACACATGTACTTACAATGACAAGAGCTTACTCGTGACTGAAGTTGAGTAGCATGAGGTTCGGTCTTCGTAAGTAAGGGGCATGAGATTTCGGTTTATAACTTGTCAAGCATATCCTCTTAGTTGTGTCACTTTAACCTTAATCACCTAAAGATGCCTATGATAGGGGCAATGAGAGCTGAAAGCTATAAGTACCATAATTTTTGGAAGCTCTTTATGAGACTTGAATCCCTACTTCCTTTTAGAAAAGGCCTTTCTTCCACCATTATATTGAGTCTCCACCTTCTATTTTTATGCACTACTTTGAGAGCGTAGTGGCCATTATTAGTTCTATGTGCATTGTCCCAAGACTAGTTGGTTGATGCATAACTTGTTATTGCTTGTTTGGAACTATTGTATCTAGTCACTCTTATGAACTTTGAAGGTGTCCTATGCATTTATATTTGCTACTCTATTGAGGGACAAGCTGAATACTATTATGCTATGTTTTCTTTATGTGAAACAAACAAACGTCTTGCAAATCATGTTATTCATGAATCTTTTGTTTGTGCCTTTTCATGTTGCATCTTAGTTTCTTTGCTTATTGCTAGAACTTTGTCTTTCATGTTATGATTGAAGTACTTTGATCCCAGCTGTGATGTTTTGCAAATACTTTGATCAAGTCTTTGATGGTGTATGTCACCTCAAAAATTATTCTTTTTATCACTTACCTACTCGAGGACGAGCAGGAGTTAAGCTTGGCGATGTTGATACATTGCAAATGTATCTATAATTTTTGATGTTCCATGCTTGGTTTTATCCACTTTCTTGAGTTTTGTTCAAACTTTGGAGTACTTTTATTATGATTTCTTGGACTAACCTATTAACAAGAGCCACAGTGCCAGCTGCCTGTTTTCTGTTGTTTTTGGTTCTAGAAAAGTCAGAAAATGAATATTCTCGGAATTGGACGGGACAAAAGCCAAAGTGCCTATTTTTCCGGAAGGGATCAAGTGACAGAATACGAGATGGAGAAGGTAAGGGTGCAGAACACACCACCTGGCCGCACGGCCAGGCCTGGCCCGCGCCAGGGGGTGGTCTGGCCGACCCCAGCACTCCCTCGGCCTCTTTTTCCGCCTATAAGTTGCCCTCGGAACGAAAACCATAGGTACCCGATCAAAAATCCACGAAAGAGTCTGTAGCCGCCGTCGTCTCTGTCCCTATATCGAGGGATCTGAAGCTCTTCCCGGCACTTTGCCGGAGAGGGGAATTCACCCTGGAGGCCTTCTTCATCACCATGCAAGCCTCCAATGTGATGCGTGAGTAGTTCATCATTGGACTACAAATCCATGTAGTAGCTAGATGGCTGGTTTCTCCTCCTTTGTGCTTTCATGTTTAGATCTTGTGAGCTCCATTCATGATCAAGATCATCTATTTGTAATCCTACATGTTGTGTTTGCGGGGATACGATGGATATTGAGATGCTATTTCAGATTGATTATTGATTCTATCATGTCTTTGTTATTTGTGATCTTGCATGCTTTCCGTTGTTAGTAGCTATCTTGGACAAGTAGATGCTAGGAACTCCAAGAGTTAGTATTTATGCTCGATAGTGGGTTCATGCCTCTGGTAATCTGGGGAAGTGACAGAAATCTCTAAGGTACTAGATTTGTTGTTGCTACTAGGGAGAAAACAACAATCTTTTGTTCATAGAACAATCGTATTGTTTACCTTACACGCAGTTCGTAAAGCAATAATCTGTTGCTTGCAACTTAATACTGGAGGGGGTTCGGATGATAACCTGTAGGTGGATTATTAGTCATAGATGTAGTTGGATGGCGGTCTATGTATTATGTTGTATTGCCCAATCAAGTCTCAAAGGAGTCAAGATGATTAGTATATGCATGTATTGCTTTCTCGGTGTTTGTCAATTGCCCCGCTGTAATTTGTTCACCCAACATGTTATCTATCTTAAGGAGAGCCACCTCTAGTGAACTATGGATCCCGGTCCTTTACTTTATATACAATCTACAATCTTTTACTGCTTTGTGTTTACTTTCTGCAAACTTTTACTTCTTTCCATTCAATACGTTTAATCCTTTGATTTCCACAAAACACGGTGAGATTGACAACCTCATCGCAAGTTGGGGACAAAGTTCCGTGGTTGTGTTGTGCAGGTCTCCACATTGCTACTAGCACCGGTAGTGCGCCCTGCCAAAGCTCAGCTAGTAACACCTTTGAGGTGTTTCCTTGCTCCTACTGGTTTGATTAAACCTTGGTTTCATAACTGAGGGAAACTTGCTGCTGTGCTCATGATACCTTCCTCTTGGGGTTCCCAACGAGCTCTACATCAACACCACACACCAAGCACTTTTTTGGGTGCCGTGTATTGAGCCATCAGACCTAAAACCAGGAAGTCTTTATAGACATCAACAAAACATAAAAGCTACTGAGGAGCTTTGGATTACTCCTTCCATGAAGATTGAATATTCTCCTCAGATATTACCTTGTCATAGTATATCTAACAGACAGTTTGCATTGTTGTTAGGCTGTATCCACATGTATTAGAACACAAGGTCTTATTTCAGTGAGGTTTCATGGTAGATATTTTGTGTTGGTATTACCAAATCATTATTCATTTGATTAGTTACAATTTTGTTGCTAATCCAAAAGGTTGAATACTTGAAGTTCATAATCAGATTTGTTGTTTACTTCGGCTATACATACTTCGGTGCATGGATTATGCATGCCCACTGGGGCAAAGATATATGGCCTATATTTATTGTATCACCATGAGATCATTATCCATTCATGGCTGATGTGGTTTTCTAACATCGTCCTTAGTTCTATTGAAAATCGATACAAGGTATGTATTCATTAGAAATTGTTCTTATGCTTATGTGTTTATAATTTGGGTTATAAATATTTCAAATCTATGAAAGATCAAATTGTATTTAATTTTATTATTGGGCATAGATGATGATCATGATATTGATATTAATCTTGTCTCTATAGTACCATGAAGATTACATTTTGACCGTTCAGTTTTAAAAGCAAAAACCAATGGATTGGTATTGTTTATTTATCTTCTTATGATAGTGTTATATGAAGTCTCATGCCGCCTAGAATATCTTGCACAAACCATATAGCCGAATGTGAAGCTTTGCTATTCGTTCTAGAAGTTTTTAATTGCTATAGATGCTACACATATTGAGGCTTCTAGTGATTCATTGTGAGTAGTGCAACAATGTCCATGGTGTACAAAAGTTTCGACGAATCACTTGTTATTTATCTTGATAAAGATATAAATTTCATCTTGGATTAATTTATCATTACTCATATATCTAGACATGAAAACTGAAGTGCAAATTAGTTGGCTCAACAAACATCATGCTACCGTGTTATTCATGATATATTTCATATTCCACAAGAATTGATGCTTTGTTTCACAACATAGGTAAGGCCGGATTAGAGACCACCGCTTCAGCCACTAATGAAAGTTCTAGTGCAGGTGAGGATGAATAATAGAGGAAGCCAAAATGGATTGCATGTGCACCTAGATGGGGGGGGGGTGAATAGGTGCTACTCCAAATTTTAATATTTTTTCAATTTTTGGTTCGACACAAAGGTAAATTCTCTAGATATGCAACTACGGAGAAATTACCTATATGTAAACCTAACTACTCAGCGAGTAAAGGCAAGTAAAAGTGAGAAGCGAGGAAACCGTAGTGGGGGACGCGGAGTCACATGATTTGTTTTACCACAGTTCCTTCCTTGTTAAGGGAAGTACGTCTGTGTTGGAGGGGTGGGTGGTACTAAGACCACCATGCCACAATAGGCCTCACGTTGTTCTCCGATGGATCTCGTCACAAAAGGCCTGATCCGTCTTTCCACTATAGGTACCCTTCGAGGCGGGAACCGGTGCCTTTACACAACTAGCGGGGCACACATCTACAACTGAATTGGAGGCTCCCGTGATGACAACAATCTGCCACAAGAACAAATAATATCAATAACCAAAACACAAGATCTAGACATTCGCAAGAAATACTAGATCGAAGATCCTCCAAGTGAATGGAGGGGAAGTGAAGCGCTTGATTGATGTTGTTGAGATCGAAGCCTCCTCCTTCGATTCCCCAAAGATCGGAGTATTCGAGTGGTTGAAGGGAGATATTTCTATTGAGAGCTTCAAGAATAGAACAACACTTTTCGAATGAAGGAGATCTGGTAGGAGGATCAATTGGGGTATTTATACCCCTACCAAAACTCAGCCATTGGAGATTTTTGGGGCCGGATTATCCGGCCCAAGTGGGGGCCGGATTCCGGCCGGGGCAAAGATCTTCCTAGAGTCGGATTTCCGGGGGAAAATTCACCCCCATACCGCATGACGCTCCTTGGTTGCCTTTGTAAAATTCCTGGGAGGGGGGGGGCGGATTATCCGGCTCGGGCAAAAACTCTAGCCTTGGCCGGACAATCCGAAGGATAGTCCACCCCATACCGCATGACGCGCTTTGTCTAACTTTGTCAATTGAGCTAGGGCGGATAATCCGTCCCTTGACAGGGACGGATAATCCGCCCCCCAAAACCTGTTTTGGCTTCTTTTTTATGCGCACTTATCTACATCACTCAAAACATATCAAATCTTCCTTGGTATTGTTATCTCACACACAAAACTATAGGGATTAAGAAATGTTCTTTCAGTCTCCCCCTTTTTGGTGTTAGATGACAATACTAGGATTTGCATAAAGGACCTACTAACATCATCATTTCAAGGTTGGAAAAGACTCCCCCTAAATGTGTGCATACTAGAAGTTTTCATTTGAATACAAATGCTCATAAGTAGGTACGAGGCTTTTCATTTACTTGAAAACTACAAACAAATGATGAGTTACAAAAATAAATCATACCACCGAGATAATGAAGTTCTCAATAGTATATAGATATCCAATGTAATCATCACTCTTCAGGACTTCGAAGCATAATACCATTTAGATGCATCCATAGAGATAAAACCATAATTCCATAGCATCTAGATGAATCCATACTCCTCAATAGATAAATCCATAATAATAATTCAAGTGATGACCGGGATAAATCCAAACTACCACACAAATCACATAGTCTCATACAACCAAATAGAAAATTTGAACTTCAACACTAAAATGGGCACAAGCGAGAATAAAAAGAAATGATAAAGTGCAAATGCTTACGCCTAACCCATGCAAATCCACGATATCATAATAGAACTAGTTCTCCCCCTTTGGCATCAAAACGTCAAAAAGGAAGAAGAGCGATGCTAACAAAACCCTCACAAGAGAAACAAGAGACTTGTGTGCAAAAGATAGATTGTTTGGGTAGGGAGAGGCTTGGGTTTAGACAACCAAACTGAGATGGTACTAGACACCCAAGATTGGAAGAGCCAAATCAAATAAAGGAGTAAATTGAGTGTGTTTTCCATAAGAACACAAGATATGCAAGAAAATCCAAAGAAAACCAAAGGGAAACAACTCTTCTCAAGGAAGAGGGCGGTGGCCGAAGCCACCATGTTGGAGTGGATGGTATGACACCGCGAAGATGTATCTTCGGTTCATGACCAATACATCAATAAGCTCACATATCACAAAAGGGTTGTGTGCATCTCTGAATGTAGAGGCCGGGGTTATCCCCCATTTCGAAAAAAGCACAAAATGATATTAAGAGAAATGAATTTTCTTGCTTTCGGCGTTATGGGGGGAGGGTTAGCCCAATCAATTAGGACCACACTCCCCCTATGTCTATGCCCACACCTAAACCAAATAAAGGAAGAGATGTAAGTGGGTATGTGATACGTCCATTTTGCATCACTATTCTACTCCCTCTGTCCCAAATTACTCTGCGTTTTGGATTTAGTTAAAGTCAAACTTCATAAACTTTGACTACAAATATAAGAAAAAATATCAATATCTAAAATATGTAATAAATATAGTTAGACTTGCCATAAACATACTTTTATATTATATACAATTGATATTATAAATATTATTATTCTATTGAAGATGTTTAGTTAAGTTTTAGCATGTTTGACTTTGACCAAACCTAAAACACAGAGTAATTTGGGACAGAGGGAGTATATCATAATTTACTGTTATTCATTGATATATTTCATATTAAGAGATGATACTTATGTTATTTTATCTATTTTTGCATGGTTGATGACTTTTGCAGGATGGACCGCTGCAGTCAGGATTCTGATGGAAAAGGGGCTGTTTAGAGGCAAAATTCGCGAATATCAGAAAATCCGGGAAAATATATAGAAAATCCTAATTTTCCAGAAGACGAAGGATGCCAGAAGGGGGAGTGGAGATGGGCCATAGGGGGCCCACACCACCCCCTGGCGCGGGCAGCCCTAGGCCACGCCGCTAGGTGGTGTGGCCACCCTAGCCCACTCCTGGCTCTCTCCTTTGGCGTATATTATCCCCTCGAAACCCTAATACCTGGGAGCAACCACAGAAAGATTCCGCCGCCTCTGCGGGGCGGAAAACTACAGAGAGAGAAAGATCTCTCTGGCAGACAGAATTCTGCTGGGGGAATTCTACCTGGAGAGGGGAGATCGTCGCCATCAACACCACCATCAAGCTGGACTTCATCGGGATCACCATCATCATCATCATCATCACCACCAGCATCATCTCCATCAGCACCATCATCACCACTTCATACCACTGTAACAATTGGGTTGAATCTTGCATAGTTCTTAGGGGAAACTTTCCCGGTGTTGATTATTTGTTGTAGTTAATGCTATTGAGTGGAACCATTGAATTATTGTTATGTTCAGATTGTTGCTTATCATTATATCATCTCTGAGCTTGATCCATATGATGTCTTGTGAGTAGTTCGTTTAGTTCTTGAGGACATGGGAGAAGTCATGATGTTAGTAGTGGAATTGTGTTGAGAGAGATTCAATAGTTTGTTATTTAAGTTGTGGTGTTATTCTTCTAGTGGTGTCATGTTAATGTCGACTGCATGACACTTCACCTTTATGGGCCTAGGGGAATGCATTGTGTATTTGGCTACTAATCGTAGGGGTTGCCAGAGTGACAGAAACCTGAACCCCCGTTAGGAAACCTTTGCACAAGGGATGTCAGGGTCTTAGAGTTTAAAGCTATGGTTAGCTTTCTATCTTAATTACTTTCTTGTACTTGCGGATGCTTGCAAGGGGTATAATCACAAGTATGTATTAGTCCTAGGAAGGTCGGTACATTAGCACAGGTTCACCCACACAACACTTATCAAACTAAAGAAGATTAATCAACTATATGAAGCGAAAGCACTTGACGATATTCCCGTGTGTCCTCGAGAACGTTTGGTCATCTTAAGTAATACAACCGGCTTGTCCTTTGCTAAAGAAAGGATTGGGCCACTTGTTGCATTTATTATTATTGTCTTTTATTTAGTCGCACTTTATTTATCTGCATTATCAAAAACCCCTAAAAATCCGTTTGCTAAGTATTTACAGAGAATTCCTACTCCAAGCCACTCATCAACACCTTCTTCTCCTTGTTGGGTTCGACACTCTTACTTATCAAAAATACTGCGATACACCCCCTATACTTGTGGGTCATCAGTATGCATGAGTAATCAAGACAAGCTCCTTGAATCCATGATATTTAGCTCATTCCTCAAATAACAAAACCCTGCTTCATGAAGTGGCTTCGTGAAAATATCAGCAAGTTGGTTCTTTGTGCTCACAAAGGATAGGTCAATATCACCACGAGCAACATGATCCCGACTGAAGTGACTGCGAATCTCAATATGCTTTGTCCTTGTATGCTAGACCGAATTATAAGCAATTTCGATAGCACTCTCATTATCATACAAAAGAGGCACTTTGTCACAATTGACACCGTATTTATTTAAATCTTGCCTCATCCATAAGAGTTGAGTGCATGCACTAGTAGCAGCCACATACTCGGCTTTGGCGGTTGATAGAGATATACAATTTTGTTTTTTCGAAGACCAACATACCAAATATCTTCCCAAGAATTGACAAGCTCCATAAGTTGACTTCCTATCATCCTTGTTACCAGCCCACTCAGAATACGGATAACCACATAGAGATAAGTTGGAGCCCTTGGGGTACCATAAACCAAAATTGGAGGAATGAACCAAATATCAAAAGATTCTCTTGACCACCACCAAGTGGATTTCTTTAGGAGCTTCTTGATACCTTGCACACACACCTACACTCAATACATATCGGGTCTAGATGCGTAGAGGTAAAGGAGAGACCCGATCATGGACTGGTATACATTTTGGTCCACATCTTTACCATTGGGATTGAGTTCAAGATGGCATTTAGTTTGCATTGGTGTAGCAACACCACTAACATCCATTATCTTGAACCTCTTGAGCATGTCTTGGATGTTTGCTTGATTGATGAAGGTTCCCTCTCTAAGTTGTTTGATCTCAAATACATGAAAGAACCGTAATTCCCCCATCATAGACATCTCAAACATGTCAGTCATAAGGTTTGAAAATTCATCATTAAAAGCTTTATTAGTAGAGCCAAATATAACACCGTCTACATATAGTTGGAATACGAAGAGCTCCCCCTTAACCTTCTTAGTAACAAGAGTGGGATCGATCTGTCCAACCTCGAAGCTATGGTCTAACAAAAGCTCTTTAAGATGCTCATACCACACACGTGGGGCTTGTTTAAGGCCATAGAGCGCCTTATCGAGTTTGTAGACATGGTTCGGGAAGTTGGGGTCCTCGAAACCCGGGGGTTGCTTTACATATACCAACTCATCTAGAGTACCATGAAGAAAAGCACTGTTAACATCCATTTGCTGTAATTTAAAGTTATGATGAGCTGCATAAGCAAGAAGGATACGGATAGACTCAATGCAAGCCACAGGAGCATACGTTTTACCAAAGTTGATGCCTTCCACTTGAGAGAACCCTTGTGCTACCAATCTTGCCTTGTTTCTTACGACAATTCCATTCTCATCTTGCTTGTTCTTAAAAATCCACTTGGTGCCGATAACATTGTAGCAATCTTTGGACTTCCCTACTAATTTCCAAACCTTGTTGCGCTCAAAATTATTTAGTTCTTCATGCATAGCAACAACCCAATCTGGATCTTCAAGGGCATCAAAGACCTTTTTAGGTTCCACCATAGAAATATGAGCTTGATGATCACTGAAGCTTGCAAGCTCCCTTCTTGTGGACACCCTCCTTCTTAGGTCACCTACAACATTATCGAGTGTATGCCATCGAAGTTCGAGATTCCTATCAGCTCAAGCTTTGCGACGAATTTCAATCTCCTTGTTGTTTCTTGGAGGAATTTCTTCATCATTAGAACCTTCGTCTTGACATTTTTTGCTGCTCCCTTTGTTTCCTGGACATTTCTGAGAGTCGAAGGCGTTGGGCCAGATAATCTATCTAGCCTAGAACTCCTAGTTTATTCAGATGCTTGATGAACTTCAGGAGGTTGTTGTGTTGGTGCTGTAGTTTCTCCAGCAGGTGGAACTTGTTGATCTTGTGAAGATGAGGGCTCTACTTGGGTAGTGCTTTGTCCTTCGTGATCCACCACAAGGGGTTCCTCAATGGGGCGGAAAAATTCCACGCCCATTCTTCTTATGGTATCTTGGGGTATTTAAACATCTGCATCACAAACATCAACTTGCCCCACATGGGAGCCATCATTTTCCTCGAACACCACACTACAAGATTCTACAACAGTTCCAGAGAGCTTATTGTAGACTCTATAAGTGTGGGATTCGGCACCATAACCAACAAAGATACCTTCTAAGGCCTTGGACTCAAATTTAGATAAACGAACTCCTTTAATGAGAAAGAAACACTTGCAAGGAACACCCGGAAGTATGAAATGTTGCGCTTGTTACCGGTAAGTATCTCATAAGGGGTCTTGTCCAAGATTTTGTGGAGGTAAAGCCGGTTTGCTGATGACATGCGGTGGATATAGCTTCATCCCAAAAGTTGTATGGAGAATTTAATTCAGCCAACATAGACCTTGTCATGTCCATTAATATCCGGTTTTTTCCTCTTGGCTACACCATTTTGTTGAGGGGTGTACGCAGCGGAATATTGGTGTCTTATCCCCTCTTCACTTAGGAATTCATTCAGAGTGTAGTTCTTGAACTCGGAGCCGTTGACGCTTCTAATTGCCAATATTGAGACATTGTGTTGACGCTGAACCTCGTTTGCAAAGTCAATGACCGTTTGTTGAGTCTCACTTTTTAGCTTGAAGAAGTAGACCCATGTATATCTAGAGTAATCATCGACAATAACGAGGCAATATTTATTCCCACCGAGACTTGCATGTGATGGTGGACCAAAGATATCCACATGTAGGATCTCCAAGATCCTTTTGATGAAATAATCGTCTTCCTTCGATGGGAAGAGTCATGCATCTTTCCTTCAACGCAAGCCCTGCAAACACGATCTTTGGCAAAGGAAATATTTTCTTTTAGTCCAAGAATGTGGCCACCCTTGTGAAGGCTTTGAAAAGTTATCATATTGACATGGGCTAGGCGGCGATGCCATAACCAACTCGCGTCGTCCTTCCCGAATATACACATCAGACCCGCAATGGTTTTCCCCAAAAAGTCCACCACATACAAGTCATTTTCGACGTATCCAACGAAAGCGACCTTTAGAGACTTGCTCCACAAGAGTACCACTAAATCATCATCAATGAAAACTGCAAAGCCCATCTTACCAAGGGCACGAATAGAAAGTAAATTGTAACTGAGGGTCTCCACAAGCATGATGTCCATGAGTGAGATATCGTGAGCAACCATAACCTTGCCAAGATCCAATACCTTTGACTTTGATTTATCACCATAGGAGACGGTTATTTGATCATGATTATGCCTCATCTCCTTGCTTTCGGTCATATGACTTGTGCATCCACTATTGACCCCCCATTTAGATGAGAATATCATTTTGCGGCCCGAAAGTTGGGGTGTCCAGGCAACGCGGTACCCAAGTTCGCTGAAATCATCCGCGATGACTACAGTTGGTGTGCCAAATACTCAGAGGGTCTTTTTCGGAGCGAATTCACCTTTACATTTCAATACAAAAAATTAGGCTAACGGCCGTCAAGTTGGGCCCCTCTTGTCAGTTCTCGCTGTTATGTCACTCCTTTCGCTCCTGTCGCTTAGGTGTCAATTAGGCTTGCAGCGTTGGCGCCTGCATCCATTACGCGTCTTCTTCTTCCCCAAAGTGGCAATCTGTGGGGCGTCGCAGCCATGGCGCAGAGCTGGGACATGGAGGAACCTGCTCGGCCCATCTCTCCTCCCTATAGGCTTGCAGCGTTGGCGCCTGCATCCATTACGCGTCTTCTTCCCCGGAGCGGCAATCTGTTGTCGCGGCCATGGCACAGAGCTAGGAAGTGACGAAGCTGCTCGGCCCCGCTCTCCTCCCCATCCCGAGTCGGATCTTGCCCTCACCATGGACGCACCCATGGCACGGTTGGGGACGAGAATTGGTTCCCGGTGAGATCTATCACCTTGTCAACCATGCTCGGTTCTGTTTTCCTCCTCTAGAATCTGAGCTCGCCGTCGCCGTGGTTGCACCCGCACCAATTCTGCCACCTCTGCCGAGGTCTCTGTGGTAGCTCAAGTTCTGGGGCTCCTCCAAGTTCTGCCATGTTGGGCCTGTAAGTGTTGTTGTATGTTAAACTAGCAAATCTCTTTTGTTCAAATCTCTTGGGCTGTACCAACTTCATTGTGTTTAATTATGAAACACAAAATATAAATGACTTCTCTCGATTTCTCGCATAGAAAAATGCATAGCTAATTTCATATTCTCACAGGAACTGGTCCCACTTGTTGAACCGGCGGCACTGCCACGATCTCCACGTAACCACGGTGAGTTCTCGAACCGAAAGTTGCAGTTACCACATTTCTTCTGCAGTCATTCCTCTTCCTCAGTCATTCCTCTGTAGTTTTTCCTGGGCGCTTCTTCTTCCTCTATTCTGGAACCATCAGTTCATCTTCTTCTTCCTCTCGCAGGCAGTTCCTTGCAGGCATTTCCTTTCACCCATTTCCTTGCAGGCATGGACGATGGGAAACACACAACAGAGACCCACTTGGTCCCTTCCCATGGCACCACGACTTTGACAGTGGTGTACACAAATGATGAAGCGACTGTGGAGACAACTCTCGCCAGGTTTGAGCAATTGCTTGAGAAAGAGAAGCACAAGTTTGTGGGGCTAGACTTGGAGTACACCCATGCAAATAAGCGAAAACATCCTCCACAAGAGATCGCTGTCGTGCAAATCGCCATACATGAGGAGGTCCTCGTTTACCACTTCTGCAGGTATGTGAAATTTAAATTTGAGATCACCACTTCTGCACCCCTTGTTCCCTTATATCCCTAGAACCATCTAAGTGCAGGAGTAAACCAACTGAGATGCGTTGTCCGGCTCTGGTCGAGTTCTTGTGTAGGAAAGGGATAACTTTCACTAGCGTGGATATCACAAATGACACAATTATGCTTTCTCGTGCGTTGATAAAAATCCTAGAGGGGCACCACATCGACATCCAAAATCTGTACATGATCAAATCATACCCAGCGAAGGATGGCATGGGTGATCTGGCAGCGGAAATCATCGATAAATCCTATGAAAAACTGAAGAAATTCAAGCGACTCGATCACGACTAGTGGGAGTGGAAGCCGATGAGCCAGGTGCGTGTCGAGTATGCAGCCAGAGACGCCTACATGGCGTACGAGTTGTACAATAATCTCATTACCATGAAAGATGGGATGGTTAAGGCGGGGTTTTTCGCGAGAGTGTTATGCCCTGGTTGCAAGCTAGCCCAGGAGAAGAAGCGCGAGGAGGACAGAAAGCGGTTTCAGGACGAGCAGGGATCTTGGGACGGTGGCAACATCAAGCGGCTGAAGGGGAAGCAAGTCAGGGACGACAACAAGTGGTGGTGATACATTATGTGTTTGAACTAGATTTTAGTTTCTAGTTTATTATGTGTGTGGTACATTTAGTTACTTCAATACAAAATTTCTACCAATTTAACTTGTTGATATATTTCTTGACAATTATAATATAATCGAGCATTAGAAATATTTTGTAGTATGCATGAGCATGATCAGTAAATATAATTGAACACTAGAAACTTTAAGGCACTCCATATAAAGGAGTAGATTAATATAGAAGGTTCACAAGAGACACCACGGATATATTGTCTTACATGCCACACACACGTAATAATTAACTAGAACAAAATAAAAGCAGGGGCTGCAGCAGGAGGCCGGGACACGGAGACGCCTAGCAGGGCAGGGGTTTATCAGCAGGAGGCAGCAACAGCCTAGTCGATGGGATACAGGCCAGTCCTGACATACTCCCGGAGGAATTTTCCGTAGGTTGTGTGCTGCGCCAAGGTAATCGGCCTATGGCTTTTGCCTCCGCCTCTGCCAATACCCTCCGCGTGCTGGATCATGATGTTGAGGTCCATGTTGATTGCTCTGCCACAGAATGGGCAAAATAGTCTCCCCCTACAGTGGAAGCGGATTAGCCCACACCGTAACCGCCTCAGCACGTAGCGGCTCTTGTTGTCCCTGGATACCTTGCTATCGTCCACTTTATCATCATCCTCCTGTTGATTTTTAAGAACATAACTTAGAACTCATACATATGATTTAATTGTATTACAACTTAAGAATTGACAACATGTATATGTAAGATAATATATTCGTGGATATCAAAGATAAAGCATCTCAGCAATAGTTTGATCGGTTCATATATCATTTCATCTCAACACAATGACAAATAATTGCATCAGAGTGAATGTAGGATAAAGATTGCGGCCTCATAAGTTTCTTCAGGGATGGAGTCAGCGAACCAAGTAACAATTGCACAACCTGTAATGTTGTTGTACATCGCCCCAGGTTCACTAACTCATCCCTGAAAAAATCTGACAACAATGCGTCTGCCTCTCTTTTGGGACAAATTTGAATCATTGGCCACAATAAGAAATTGAAATGTAATCGTACAAAACATTATTCAGGGATATACATAGTCAGGTACAAAAACAAGCCTAAATATTACAATTATAAATAAAAAAGTGAACAATTAATCTTCAGGTGCATGTTAAAAATACTTATGATCAAAACCATTCATATACATATGCATCATACCAATCATTAAAAGATCAGAAACAATTCAAGGATCATATATGTAGTTCCATATGAGAATAAATCTAGGGCCTCATAATTTGTTTCAGAGATGGAGTAGGCAAACCAAAGTACCAACAGCATAACCTATATTGTTTGTGTGCATTGCTGCCTCAGGTTCACCAACCCATACCTAAAACATGACACCGTCATATGTGTCTCTCCTTGAACACTTTTGGGGCAAATTTCAATCATCGGCCTCGGTGACAAACTAAAATGTAATTCTTATACACTAAATGCATGGAATAGGTAATTCTAATATCATAGTTATATGAATGTAGAATAAAGATTAAAGCCTCATAAGTTTCTACAGGGACGGCGTAAGTGAACCAAGTAACAATTGCACAACCTATATTGTTCTTGTACGTCGCCCCAGGTTCACTAACTCGTCCCTGAAATATCTGACACCAATGTGTCTGCCTCTCTTTTGGAGCAAACTTGAATCATTGGCCACAATAAGAAATTGAAATGTAATCGTACAAAACATTATTCAGGGATATACATAGTCAGGTACAAAAACAAGCCTAAATATTGTAATTATAAATAAAAAACCAAACAATTAATCTTCAGGTACATGTTAAAACTACTTATGATCAAAACCATTCATATACATATGCATCATACCAATCATTAATAGATCAGAAACAATTCAATGATCATATATGTAGTTCCATATGAGAATAACTCAAGGGCCTCATAATTTGTTTCAGAGATGGAGTTGGAGAACCAAAGTACCAACATCACAACCTATATTGTTTGTGTGCATTGCTGCCTCAGGTTCACCAACCCATCCCTAAAACACGACACCATCATACGTGTCTCCCCTTGAACTCTTTTGGTGCAAATTTCAATCATCGGTCTCGGTGACAAACTAAAATGTAATTCTTATACACTATGAATGCATGGAATAGATAATTCGAATATCATAGTTCTATGAATGTAGAATAAAGATTGTGGCCTCATAAGTTTATTTAGGGATGGCATGAGCGAACCAAGTAACAATTGCACAGCTTATATTGTTCTTCTACATGGTCCCAGGTTCGCTCACTCATCCCTGAAAAAATCTGACACCAATGTGTCTGCCTCTCTTTGGGGCAAATTTGAATCATTGGCCACAATAAGAAATTCAAATGTAATCGTACAAAACTATATTCAGGGATATAGATAGTCAGGTACAAAAACAAGCCTAAATATTGTAATTATAAATAAAAAACCAAACAATTAATCTTCAGGTACATGTTAAAAATACTTATGATCAAAACCATTCATATACATATGCATCATACCAATCATTAAAAGATCAGAAACAATTCAAGGATTATATATGTAGTTCCATATGAGAATAACTCAAGGGCCTCATAATTTGTTTCAGAGATGGAGTTGGAGCACCAAAGTACCAACAGCACAACCTATATTGTTTGTGTGCATTGCTGCCTCAGGTTCACCAACCCATCCTTAAAACACGACACCATCATACGTGTCTCCCCTTGAACTCTTTTGGGGAAAATTTAAATCATCGGCCTCGGTGACAAACTAAAATGTAATTCTTATACACTATGAATGCATGGAATAGATAATTCAAATATCATAGTTCTATGAATGTAGAATAAAGATAGTAGCCTCATAAGTTTCTAGTAAGCGAACCAAGTAACAATTGCACATCTTATATTGATCTTGTACATGGCCTCAGGTTCTCTCACTCATCCCTGAAAAAATTTGACACCAATGTGTCTGCCTCTCTTTGGGGAAAATTTGAATCATTGGCCACAATAAGAAATTGAAATGTAATTGTACAAAACAATATTCAGGGATATACAAATGCATCATACAATGCGTTCATAGATCAGAAAAAATACAAAGATTATATATTTAGGTTCCATATGAGAGAAAAATAGGGCCTCATTTTTTCAGTGATGGAGTCGGAGAACCAAAATACCAACATCACAACCTATATTGTTTATGTGCATTGCTGCCTCAGGTTCACTAACCATCCCTAAGAAAACTACACCATCAGATGCCCTTGCACTATTTTGGGGCAAAATTGAATCATTGGGATCAGTAAGGAATAGAAATGTAATGTTATAGGCCTGCTGTGTATCGAAATCAACACTCAACTAGAAAACTCAACTAGATGGTAGATGAGCAGATTGGGGTTTTGTGACTAGACGGATTGGGGTTTTATGACTAGATGGCAGATGCATCAATCAACCGATCGAATCATATATATACTACCCTACTTCAAGAGCAAAAGAATCTGTTCATGATTGAGCAAATCCTATGTATGAATAGTGAAAACTGCGGCTGCGACTAGAGAAGCTAGCAATGTAGTACCTCAGACTCCTCATCAGGGACCTCCTCCTCGAACTCATCATTCTCCATGATTGTGTTGAAGATTTCTTGAACGGCGATAGGGTCGTCGATGTAGATCACTGGATTGCCTCCACCTGCCACGTATCTGGCACCATGACGTTGTCGGCCACCTGCTGCTCGGCGGCGACGGCTACTACCTGCTTCTCGGCAGCAACGACTACCACCTACTGCTCGGCGGCGACGGCTACCACCTGCTGCTCGGCAGCGACGGCTACTGGCTGGACGGATGAGCTCGCACCCTCGACGGCACGGCGACGAGCGGCGTTCGTGCCCGGAGAAGACGCCTCTGCCTGCTTGGCGATGACCGAGCCATCTGCTACTGCGCCTTCAACTGGCTTCACCTCCGGATCGTCTCCATGTGTACGCTTCATGGCGCACCAAGGGAAGGAGGTAGTGCAAACGAGCGAGCTTCGGCACCAAGTGTAGATTGGGGTCTTGGGACTAGACAAACTGGGGGGAAATAACACGAGCTCATGGAAGAAGAAGGTCGAGGGGGGTTATAAACACCGGACCGTTTGTAGTCCTCGAGTGGACACGTGTGGTGGGCGGGGGCAGGGGCTACCACGATCTCCACCCTTTTTTCGGTTCCCTTTTTTTGAAACAGCCACGATCTCCACTTTAGAGCTGCATTGAAAACACGCTCATGGCAGACCTCGATTCCACTGCATGCAAGTGGCGTGGAACTAATTTCTAGCAACGTTAGATCTAGTCGAGGGGGGCCCTTGACTCATGGAATTTACTATTGGTAGGGCCCAGTTGGAAGTGAGATTGAGAGCGCTGCGTAAAAATGGGATATGTCTTATTAAAATCAAGTGGCAATAAATTGCAGCGTCCCGTCGACAACCGTGCACTCGATGACCCCGTTGCCCTGTGCATGAGTTCTAGTACCAGTAGTAGGCTTTTAAGACTTGATTAAACTTGACATGACCGCTCGACGGCTTTTTCCATGGACGGCATCGTGTTCCTTCCTATAGAAGTCTCGCGGAAGGAGACGTCCGTGCTGTCTCACGCTGTACTGTGAAGGACACGACGTGTGCAACGATCATCGTTGGATCGCACAGAAACAATGGTTGGTGCACACGATCCGCATGACAACTGTGACAACCAATCAGGGAGTAGCAGACAAGGTGATCACAAGTTTGGGCTTCTACGAAAGATAGAGAGGGGGGGCCAAAACTAAGTAGTACCACATAAAACCAAGGGAAAAACTGAGTAGTATAAAAATGGAAAGTGTCTTGTACAATGAAATACATCATGGAATACATCAAATTATGCCAAGATAGATCCACTAGAGTTCATTGGATGTGTGTTCTTCTCATAAACCACACATGGATCCACCTGTGTCATTGCATGTGTGTTCTTCTAAACAAACCACATAAGGTTCCACCAGTGTTATTGCCTGTCTGTTCTTTTCATGAACCACACCCAGTTTCACTGCATGTGTGTTCTTCTAAACAAACCACATAAGTCATTGCATGTCTGTTCTTTTCATGAACCACACCGGGTGTCATTGCATGTGTGTTCCTCTAGACAGACCTCATAAGGATCCACCGGTGTCATTGCATGTCTGTTCCTCTAAACAAACCACATAAGGATCCACCAGTGTCATTGGATGTGTGTTCTTCTCATGAACCACACATGGATCCACCAGTGTCATTCCATATCTGTTCCTCTAAACAAACCACATAAGGATCCACCAGTGTCATTGCATGTCTGTTCTTTTCATGAACCACACCCAGTGTCATTGCATGTGTGTTCTTCTAAATAAACCACATAAGGATCCACCAGTGTCATTGCATGTCTGTTCTTTTCATGAACCTCACAAGGATCTACCAGTGTCGTTGGATGTGTGTTCTTCTCATGAACCACATAAGGATCTACCAGTTTCATTGGATGTGTGTTCTTCTCATGAACCACACGTGGATCCACCGGTGTCATTGCATGTTTGTTCCTCTAAACAAACCACGTAAGGATCCACCAGTGTCATTACATGTCTGTTCTTTTCATGAACACACCCAGTGTCATTACATGTGTGTTCTTCTAAACAAACCACATAAGGATCCACCAGTGTCATCGCATGTCTGTTCTTTTCATGAACCACATAAGGAGCCACCAGTGTCATTGCATGTCTGTTCTTTTCATGGAGCAGACCCAGTGTCACTGCATGTCTGTTCTTTTCATGAACCACAGAAGGATCCACCAGTGTCATTGGATGTGTGTTCTTCTCATGAACCACACGTGGATCCACCGGTGTCATTGCATGTATGTTCCTCTAAACAAACTACATAAGGGTCCACCAGTGTCATTGCGTGTCAGTTCTTTCCATGAACCACACCCTGTGTCATTGCATGTGTGTTCTTCTAAACAAACCACAGCTGGATCCACCAGTGTCATTGCCTGTCTATTCTTTTCATGAACCACACATAAGGATCCACCAGTGTCATTGCATGTCTGTTCTTCTCATGAACCACATAAGGATCTACCAGTGTCATTGCATGTGTGTACTTTTCATGAACCACATAAGGATCTACCAGTGTCATTGCATGTGTGTTCTTTTCATGAACCACACCTAGAGTCATTGCATGCCTGCTCTTTTCATGAACCACACCCAGTGTCATTGGAAGTCTGTTCTTTTCATGAACCACACCCGATGTCACAGCATGTCTGTTCTTTTCTTGAACCACATAAGGATCCAACAGTGTCATTGGATGTGTGGTCTTCTCATGAACCACATGTGGATCCACCGGTGTCATTGCATGTCTGTTCTTTTCATGAACCACACATAAGGATCGACCAGTGTCATTGCATGTCTGTTCTTTTCATGAACCACACCCGGTGTCACTGCATGTCTGTTCTTTTCATGAACCACATAAGGATCCACCAGTGTCATTGGATGTGTGTTCTTCTCATGAACCACACGTGGATCCACTGATGTCATCGCATGTCTGTTCTTTTCATGAACCACACATAAGGATCCACCAGTGTCATTGCATGTCTGTTCTTTTCATGAACCACACCCAGTGTCATTGCATGTGTGTTCTTTTCATGAACCACAGCTAGAGTCATTGCATGTCTGTTCTTTTCATGAACCACATCCAGTGTCAGTGCATGTCTGTTCTTTTCATGAACCACACCAGTGTCATTGCATGTCAGTTCTTTTCATGAACCACACCCAGTGTCATTGCATGTGTGTTCTTCTAAACAAACCATATAAGGATCCACCAGTGTCATTGCATGTCTGTTCTTTTCATGAATCACACAAGGATCTACCAGTGTCATTGGATGTGTGTTCTTCTCATGAACCACATAAGGATCTACCAGTGTCATTGGATGTGTGTTCTTCTCATGAACCACACGTGGATCCACCGGTGTCATTGCATGTCTGTTCCTCTAAACAAACCACATAAGGATCCACCAGTGTCATTGCATGTCTGTTCTTTTCATGAACCACACCCAGTGTCATTGCATGTCTGTTCTTTTCATGAAACCTCATAAGGATCCACCAGTGTGATTGCATGTATGTTCTTTTCATGAACCACATAAGGATCCACCAGTGTTATTGCATGTCTGTTCTTTTCATGAACCACATCCAGTGTCACTGCATGTCTGTTCTTTTCATGAACCACATAAGGATCCACCAGTGTCACTGCATGTGTGTTCTTCTCATGAACCACACGTGGATCCACCGGTGTCACTGCATGTCTGTTCCTCAAAACGAACCACTTAAGGATCCACCAGTGTCATTGCATGTCTGTTCTTTTCATGAACCACACCCAGTGTCACTGCATGTGTGTTCTTCTAAACAAACCACAGCTGGATCCACCAGTGTCATTGCATGTCTGTTCTTTTCATGAACTACTGATGACCCACAAGTATCGGGGGTGTATCGCAGTATTTTCGAGGGAAGTGAAACCCAATTTATTGATTCGACACAAGGGGAGCCAAATAATATTTATCAGCCTTAACAACTGAGTTGTCAATTCAGCTACACCTAGAAACAATCTTGCTCACAGCAGTTTATCAGTAGCAACAGTTTTGTAGTATTAATAACAAAGTAACAATAGTAGTAAAATAAAGACAGCAGTGACAATAGCAGTAAACAGTGGGATTCGAGTGCGGTAGGCATAGGGATGGATGGACGGGCGTTGTATGGACAAGACAATTCACATAGCAATCAGAACATAGGGCAATTGCAGATAAATAAGATAAAGCATCCAAGTACTAGACAATCCTAGGCATGTGTTCCATATATAGTCATACGTGCTCGCAATGAGAACTTGCACAACATCTTTTGTCCTGCCAGCCCGTTTGCAGTGGGGCCTCTAGGGAACTACTGGAAATTAAGGTGCTCCTTTTAATAGAGCACCGGAGCAAAGCATTAACACTCCGTGAACACATGTGATCCTCACATCAAAGCCTTTCCCTTCCGGTTATCCTGATTTCTGTCACTTCGGGGCCATAGGTTCCGGACAACGACGTGTGTATACAACTTGTAGATAAGACCAAGAACAATACTATCATAATGAATCAATAATAAGTTCAGATCTGAAATCATGGCACTCGGGCCCTAGTGACAAGCATTAAGCACAACAAGTCGCAACAAAGTCATAAAGCACTAATAAAAGATACTAGGCACCATGCCCTAACAATCTGATGCCATTACATGAACGATCTCATCCAATCCCTACCATCCCCATAGCCTACAACGGGGGATTACTCACTCATAGAAGGGGGAAACATGGATGGTCGATGGAGAAGCGATGGTGATGATGATGGCGATGATCTCCTCCAATTCCCCGTCCCGGCAGGGTGCCAGAACGGAGTTTCTGGTGCTGTTTCATGGAATCTGGTGGTGGCGGTGGAGCGGAACTCCTTCTGGAAAAACGTCGAACCCCCCAAGTTTTTAGGTCAGAAGGCTCCTTATAGGCAAAGAGAGGGCCGAGGGGCCCACACCACCGGGCGTGGCTGGCTCGGCCGCGCCACTGTGGTGGTGGCCACCCTGTGGCTCTTCTCCGTCTCGTATTCTGGCTCCTGGAGTCTTCGGGTGAAATAGGATTTTTGGCATATTTTCCGAGATTTTTCCTGATAGTTGGATTTCTGCACAAAAAGTAGACACCAAGGCAATTCTGCTGAAAACAGCGTCAGTCCGCATTAGTTGCATCCAAATCACACAAGTTTAGAGGAGAAACAATAGCAAAAGTGTTCAGGAAAGTAGATACGTTTTGGACGTATCAACTCCCCCCAAGCTTATCTTATTGCTTATCCTCAAGCAATTCAGTTGAAAACTGAGTGCGATAAAAAGAACTTTCACGAACACATTTGCTTCATATGATGTAAATATTCTCAGCAATGTGATCAACTACCTAGTCAATTCATAATAAAGAGTATGCAACCAAGTCTACTTAATAGTCTTTGCAAGCTATGAAGAGATTCCAACTCAAGAATAATAACTAGCATGAAGCACGAACATAGGCAACATTACAATGCTCATAAAAAGGTACGATAGAGTGGTATCTCGCTTGCCTTTGATTATGAATGCCAAGGCACCTCTGAAGTTCAAGTGATGACTAGAAGTAAAGATATCAAGGATACAAGCATCAAAGTCATAACACAAATAATCAAGTAATGGAACAAACACAAAGAATGACAACTATGCTCTCAAGAAGGTGCTCAAAGAATATGTGGAGACTCAACAAGTAAAGGAAAAGGTTTTGAATAATTTTGAAAGGCTTCCAAATGCTGAAAGTACGGTACTCATTAGCTTTGAGCTCTCATTGCCCCTATCATAAGAATCTTGAATGTGGTTAAGGTGAAAGTGACACAACTAAGAGGATATGCTTGACAAGTTATAAATCGAAGTCTCATGCCCCTTACTTACGAAGACCGATCCTCATGCTACTCAACTTCAGTCACAAGTAAGCTCTTGTCATTGTAAGTACATACGTATCATAGAGAACCGCCAACGGGGTACCCCTTGCACATTACACGGGAGTTATCCCATAATCAAAATACAAGGCAAGCAGAAAATGAGCATCTCGGCGATCTTTTTATTTACTATGTGCATAGATTTTTATTGAGGATGCTTCATAGAATGCTCATTATGGTTATGCTGCAAGTTTCCACCATGATTAGGCATGGCTTAGGCTAGCGCCCAGTGCTTTCTAACATACATACAAACTCCATGATCTTACAAGTTCCATTTTTATTTCACACCGCTGGGATCCATAAGCAAAAGAACATGATATCAACTAGGTACAAAGTACCTATGAAGTGTTGAAAGCGATCCCCATGATACATGGTTCTGCTAACTTCAACTCATAAAGCGCAAGCATATGCACAACAAAGAAGGACGCAATGGTTCAGGTTTATTAAGTGCAGGAAATAAAGTGTGCCATCAAGTTCGTGAGAGCTTTACTAACTAATTTTCCCATAACAAGCAAACATTTTATTCGGAAGAAAACAAGGCATATTGAATATGCACGGAAGTAGCAAATGATGCTAATGGGTAGGTATGGTGGACACTTTGGAAATATTTGGTTTAGGGAGTTGGAAACATGAGTAAAACATACTCAGTGAAGGTGAAGGCTAGCAATAGTGAGGGAGCGACAAACGAGGGAGCAATAGCTGTCATTATCATGCTTGCAACAAAACAAGACTACTCACGGCATGAAAGGGATTCAAGATCCTCAAGGCAAAATAATTCATCGAGGCTTAACTGATTATTACAGTCATGTGCATGCGTGGGTATGTGCCAAGTCAATCCAAATGAAACATTCAGAGGAGGATACCACGATGTCATACCAATTTATGAATAGAGTAATGCAAGCAAACATTCATGAGACATGCTACAAACTATTAGCGGATTGTATCTAGTCACAAGAAAGCAAGAACTACTAAGCATCCACAGAAAACATACACTCTACATGAACGGACTAAGAAAGCTCATAATGATGAGTATATGTACAAAAATGAAGACAAATAGAGTTCGTTACCAGCCTCTTACCATGCCTCAAGTTGTCATTGATCCTCATTATTGCTCTTCACTTATGTGGCTTGAATAATAATATGAAACGAATATCCACTGAGGACTGCCGATCCCTGAAGCAAACTTGCAAAAACCAAAGAAGAACGACACATATTTTTGGTGTTTTTGATTTTTAAACAAGAACCAAAAGAGAAAAACAAGCCAAGCAAAATCTTTTTGGGTTTTTCAAATAGTTCAAACAAAGCAAAAAGGGAAAAGCAAACCAAGGCAGAAAGAAGAAACAAACCAAAGAGAAACAATAGAAATATTTTTGGTCTTTTGTGTTTTTAGAAAGCAAAAACAAAGAAGAACGAAAACTAAAAAGAGAACGAAAACATGAATATACAAAGTACCAACGCAACATGATATGGAGATGAGTGCGGTATCGGCGTATCTCCCCCCAAGCTTAGGCTTTTGGCCTAAGTGGGGTATCAATCCCAAGCTAGCCAGGATGAAGTGTCACCATGGTACGACGAGGAAGTCCCCTCATCTTGGTGCGAGCTCGAGTACGCCCCTCCGTAATGTGCGGAGTAATCATAGGAGGGCGCATCCTCCTGGTGCTGCTCGTGGAAACCCAACAAGCGAAGCTGCTCGTCCACCTCCTCCTTGGAGCGCGACAATGGTCTCCTGTCAACACTAAACAAAGCAGGCTGTGGCAGAAGGATCTCCCTTTCATCACCGTCAGTGAAAAGCATCCTATATACTAGATTGTTCAAATCAGAGGTAGCAATGACAAAGTGATGAGTTTTGATGGCAACAAGGTCGAGCCTCTATGGTGCTAGCATAGCATCATCGGGATCCACTGAAAGACCTAATGCACTAACTACACGCGAGGCAATGATGACCCCATAGATAGGCCCCCTAGCAGCTAGGCGGCGAGCAATAAGCGAGCCAAGATTGTACCGAGTATCATTGTTGAGCGCAACAGCAAGGAAAGCTAAGTGATAGTTAGAGATATTACTAGTGTTCTCCCTACCCAAGACACTAGTAGCAAGATAGTATGCAAAATATCTAAGAGCAGGGAGTTGGATAATTCTTATCTTTCCGTGTTGCGCCACGCGGTCATCATCATTGGTCACCCCTCGGTAAAGCTCCAGCAAATTAGCGGGTCGCCCTTGAATTTTCTTCACAGTCCCTGTCATACGCACACCTACAATACTGCAAAATCTCTCCAAAGGCATGGTGATGGGCATATCATAGATTTTAAAAGAGACAGTAGATTGATAGATGTGTTAGTAAATGAGAAGCTCTCAACAAAAGTTTTGGTGAGCATAGCATATTGTGCACTCTCATCTTGCATATAAGAGGTCAAGCCAACCCTCTCAATCAGTAGCAAGAAATCATCAAGAATACCTGCAGCTTGTAAGAAAGTAAAACAAGGAAAAGAGGATGGGTGAGCGTCTCCATCATCCCTTTCACTGCCAATGTGTGTTGCAATGAGGTCTTCATTGTATGATGGCCTAGCTTGAGAGGCTGTTCTTGAGGGCCTCGACCTCCTAGGTGCATCACTCTCAAATATCTCTCCAAAAGTATGGTTGTGCATGCTTGGTATTCTGAAATTTAAACACCTATTACACAAGTGATTGCAAAGTAAATATAATGAAGGATTCTACTCATAGGGACTTGCAAGAGGCCTAAACATGCATCAAAACTATATCTCTAAGCATCAAACAAGCTTACAAGCTCTCATAACCAGTCACCTACAGCAGCAAAATACTCAACATATAATCCACTAAACACAAATCTACTTGGACAAGGGGAGGAGTCACATACCAAGGAACAGTTGCTCCAAATTTCAGCAAGAAAGATGGGCTGAGCAAGGAGATCGAAGAAATCGAGAGCAAGCACAGAAAGAACGCGATTTTGAGCTATGAACTGGAGCTTACTCGGGAGAGAGAAGAAAGTGGTGAGAGAGAAGTGGGGGCTGGGGTGGCCCACACTGTGGCATGGCGCCACCTGTATGGCCGTCGCCACCACATGGTGTGCCTGCCTGGTGGCCCCCCTGGTACCTACCAGGTACTCCTCTGCCCCTTTTTTCACGTAAAAATTTAATATGAATTTTCTGGAATTTTTCGAGACACTTTATTTTTGGGCAATTTTCAGAAATAGAAGAATGATTTTTCTGACAGACAGATTTTTTTTCTTTTGGAAGCATGATGCAAAGACAAAACAAGGCTAGAACTACAGAATTTCTAGCATGCAAGCAACTAACAACACAAAGAGGACTAAACGAAAACAAAAACTACAATGCAAAAGATAGAAATAAATGGAGATAATAATAATGAAAACATTGTTTTGTTCAATGGAATCCTTTTGTTAGCAAGGTTGATCAAGTCTTGCTACCAAAACAATTGCATATGAGACAAAACTTTGTACTCCACTAATGATTATGTTACCTCAACCTTGATAGCAATGGTCCCAATCATAATAGTTTCAAATTTTTCTTTTGGTATGGGACAATATATTTCTCCAACTTGAATGCCTTCAACATGTTCAATTAAATTCAAGCCATAAGTCCTTTCAATCTTCTTGGGGAAATAGACAGTATGTTCCTTGTCATTAACATTGAAGGTCACCTTTCCTTGATTACAATTAATAACAGCTCCTGCAGTATTAAGAAAAGGTCTCCCAAGGATAATAGACATATTATCATCTTCAGGCATTTCAAGCACAACAAAATCAGTTAATATCAAGCAATTGTGAGCCACCTGAACAGGTACATCCTCACATATACCCATAGGAATAGTGGTAGATTTATCAGCCATTTGCAAAGATATATCAGTTGGTATCAATTTTTCAAGCTGAAGCCTCTTATAGAGAGAGAAAGGCATAACACTAACTCTAGCTCCCAAATCACACAAAGCAGTTCTAACATAACTGTTCTTAATAGAGCAAGGGATAGTTGGAATCCCTGGGTCTCCAAGTTTCTTAGGAACCTTACCATTGAAGGAATAATTAGCAAGCAAAGTAGAAATTTCTTCATTAGGGATCTTCCTTTTATTCGAGGCAATGTCCTTCATATACTTTGAGTAAGGAGGCAATTTAATAGCATCAGTCAAAGGAATTTGCAAGAATAAAGGCTTCATCCACTCACAAAACTTATTATAGTGTTCATATTCCCTTGACTTGTGTTTCTTATCAGGGAAAGGCATAGGTTTTTGGACCCAAGGTTCTCTTTCACTACCATGTTTCTTAGTAATAAAATCTTCTTTGGTGTATTTAGTAGTCTTAGTGTGGTTTTTAGGTTCTTCTTCAACTTTTTCTTCATTAGGTACTCCATTTTCTTCATTACCACTTTCAGTTTCAGCATCAGAGATAGATATACCATTAGGATCTATAACAGGTTCAAAGGGTTCTACAATAGTTTTATGTTTCTTTTTCCTTTTCTTACGAGTAGAACCACTATTTTCAGCTTGTTGAGAATCCTGCTCAATTCTTTTGGGATGCCCCTCAGGATATAGAGGATCCTGGGTAACAGCACCACTTCTAGTTCTAATTTCATAAGCATGTTTTTCTTTAGCAGCATTAACTAGCAAGTCATTTTGCACTTTAACAAGTTGATCTATTTGAGTTTGAACCATTTGAAAGTGTTTAACAATCATTTTAACATCATTAGAGGTTCTTTCCACAATATCTTTCAACTCAACAATAGCTCTAGTGTTTTCCATTAGATGATTTTTCACCCTTTTATTAAAGTTATCTTGCTTAACAATAAAGATATCAAATTCTTCTAAGCATTGATCAGGAGGTTTAGAGTAAGGGATATCACCTTCATCAAAGTGTTGGAGAGAATGTACCTCAATAGTGGATGAGTAGGGAATAGTCTTACATAATTCTTCTATAGGAGGTAAATTCTTGACATATGCAGCTTTAATTCCCTTCTCCTTAAGACATTTCTTAGCTTCCTTCATCACTTCATCATTTAATTCAATAACTCCCCTCTTCTTTGATGTTGGAATAGGCATAGGAATAGATGGTTCAGGTACAATTACTTCAGGTATAGCTTGTTTAGGAGGAGTCCAATCTTCATAATTCTTGCTTATTTTAGCCATTAATTCCTCAGTTTCCTTTGGAGTCCTATTCCTGAAAACACAATTAGCACAACTATCTAGGTACTAATCAAGCACTCAGGGCTATCAATAGATCCAGGAGGTAAATTACTAAACCAAGTTTTAGCTTCTCCTTGCAGTGAAAAAGGAAAAAACTTAGGAACAAAGTAAGTATGCATCTTAATATCATCAGAAAACAAGCCACTCATGGTAGAAAGTTCATTCATATGTGCTACCGCACTTTCATCCTTAGTCCCACAAAAAGGTGCTTTCTCGACAATAGCTATGTAAGATAGATCGAGAGAGAAATCATAATCTTCATCTATAATGTTTATGGGAGAAGTAGCAAACTTAGCAGCAGTAGATAATTTGGGTCTAATAGTACGCCTCTCAAGGAGACTCTTAGCAGCGCTCCTATCATGGGTGTTCTTACATTCTTTAATAAACTCATCGGTCATCTCAACATAATCTTCTTCAATATCATAACTCTCACTAGTCTCAGGTGAGCTAACAGGTGTGGTAGTGTCTTCATTAGGAGTTTCGGTATTTCCAGCTATAGTTCTAGCAATCGTAGCATCTAAGAAAGGACCTAATGAACGACTCTTATCAAGCACAGTAGAAGCAGCATCATAAGCATCAGAAGTTTCAGATTTAGCAGTAGGAGCAGTATGTGTAGCATGTGTATGTGGTGGTGTAACGAGCTTACTTATAACAGATGGTGAATCAAGAGCAGCAGAGGTGTTCAGAACCGTACCTATTCTTGTAGTGGATGGTAAAATAGGAACCTTGCCATCACGAGACTTACCCATGATGGATGGATAGCGGCGAACAATAGAGAATCCAAGTGAACTTTATAAATAAAGCTATGGTCCCCGGCAACGGCGCCAGAAAATAGTCTTGATGACCCACAAGTATAGGGGGTGTATCGCAGTATTTTTGAGGGAAGTGAAACCCAATTTATTGATTCGACACAAGGGGAGCCAAAGAATATTTATCAGCCCTAACAATTGAGTTGTCAATTCAGCTACACCTAGAAACAATCTTGCTCACAGCAGTTTATCAGTACCAACAATTTTGTAGTAAGAATAGTAAAGTAACAACAGTAGTAAAGCAAAGACAGTAGTAACAAAAGCAAGAATGGGATTCGAAAAGTGAGGCATAGGGATGGATGGACGGGCGTTGCATGGACAAGACAATTCACATAGCAATCAGAACATAGGGCAATTGCAGATAAATAAGATAAAGCATCCAAGTACTAGACAATCCTAGGCATGTGTTCCATATATAGTCATACGTGCTCGCAATGAGAACTTGCACAACATCTTTTGTCTTGCCAGCCCGTTTTTAGCGGGGCCTCTAGGGAACTACTGGCAATTAAGGTGCTCCTTTTAATAGAGCACCGGAGCAAAGCATTAACACTCTGTGAACACATGTGATCCTCACATCAAAGCATTTCCCTTCCGGTTATCCCGATTTTTGTCACGTCGGGGCCATAGGTTCCGGACAACGACGTGTGTATACAACTTGTAGATAAGACCAAGAACAATACTATCATAATGAATCAATAATAATTTCAGATCTAAAATCATGGCACTCGGGCCCTAGTGACAAGCATTAAGCACAACGAGTCGCAACAAAGTCATAAAGCACTAATAAAAGATACTAGGCACCATGCCCTAACAATCTGATGCCATTACATGAACGATCTCATCCAATCCCTACCATCCCCATAGCCTACAGCGGGGGATTACTCACTCATAGATGGGGGAACACATGGATGGTCAATGGAGAAGCGATGGTGATGATGATGGCGATGATCTCCTCCAATTCCCCGTCCTGGAAGGGTGCCAGAACGGAGGTTCTGGTGCTGTTTCGTGGAATCTGGTGGTGGTGGCGGAGTGGAACTCCTTCTAGAAAGACGTCGAACCCCCCGGAGTGTTTAGGTCAGAAGGCTCCTTATAGGCGAAGAGAGAGGACGAGGGGGTGCCTGGGGGGCCACACCACCCCCTGGCGCGGCCTGGCCTGGCCCGCGCCACTAGGTGGTGTGGCCACCCCAGGGCTCTTCTCCGTCTCGTATTCTGGCTCCTGGAGTCTTCGGGTGAAATAGGATTTTTGGCATATTTTCCGGGATATTTCCTGATAGTTGGATTTGTGCACAAAAAGTAAACACCAAGGCAATTCTGCCAAAAACAGCGTCAGTCCGCATTAGTTGCATCCAAATCACACAAGTTTAGAGGAGAAACAATAGCAAAAGTGTTCGGGAAAGTAGATACGTTTTGGACGTATCAACCACACATAAGGATCCACCAGTGTCATTGCATGTCTGTTCTTTTCATGAACCACACCCAGTGTCATTGCATGTGTGTTCTTTTGATGAACCACAGCTAGAGTCATTGCATGTCTGTTCTTTTCATGAACCACACCCAGTGTCATTGCATGTTTGTTCTTTTCATGAACCACACCAGGTGTCACTGCATGTATGTTCTTTTCATGAACCACATAAGGATCCACCAGTGTCTTTGGATGTGTGTTCTTTTCATGAACCACACGTGGCTCCACCGATGTCATTGCATGTCTGTTCTTTTCATGAACCACACATAAGGATCCACCAGTGTCATCGCATGTCTGTTCTTTTCATGAACCACACCCAGTGTCATTGCATGTGTGTTCTTTCCATGAACCACAGCTAGAGTCATTGCATGTCTGTTCTTTTCATGAACCACACCCAGTGTTAGTGCATGTCTGTTCTTTTCATAAACCACACCCAGTGTCACTACATGTTAGTTCTTTTCATGAACCACATAAGGATCCACAAGTGTCATTGGATGTGTGTTCTTCTCATGAACCACACGTGGATCCACCTGTGTCATTGCATGTCTGTTCCTCCAAACAAACCACATAAGGATCCACCAGTGTCATTGCGTGTCTGTTCTTTTCATGAACCACACCCAGTGTCATTGCATGTGTGTTCTTCTAAACAAACCACATAAGGATCCACCAGTGTCATTGTCTGTCTATTCTTTTCATGAATCACACCCAGTGTCGTTGCATGTGTGTTCTTCTAAACAAACCACATAAGTCATTGCATGTCTGTTCTTTTCATGAACCACACTCGGTGTCATTGCATGAGTGTTCCTCTAGATGCATTCACAAGGATCCACCGGTGTCATTGCATATCTGTTCCTCTAAAGAAACCACATAAGGATCCACCAGTGTCATTGGATGTGTGTTCTTCTCATGAACCACACATGGATCCACCGGTGTCATTGCATGTCTGTTCCTCTAAACAAACCACATAAGGATCCACCAGTGTCATTGCGTGTCTGTTCTTTTCATGAACCACACCTAGTGTCACTGCATGTGTGTTCTTCTAAACAAACCACAAAAGGATCCACCAGTGTCATTGCATGTCTGTTCTTTTCCTGAACCACACAAGGATCTACCAATGTCATTGGATGTGTGTTCTTCTCATGAACCACATAAGGATCTACCAGTGTCATTGCATGTGTGTTCTTCTCATGAACCACACGTCGATCGACCGGTGTCATTGCATGTTTGTTCCTCTAAACAAACCACATAAGGATCCACCAGTGTCATTGTAGGTCTGTTCTTTTCATGAACCACACCAAGTGTCATTGCATGTGTGTTCTTTTCATGAACCACACTCGGTGTCGCTGCATGTCTGTTCTTTTCATGAACCAAATAAGGATCCACCAGTGTCATTGGATGTGTGTTCTTCTCATGAACCACACGTGGATCCACCGGTATCATTGCATGTCTGTTCTTTTCATGAACCAAACATAAGGATCCACCAGTGTCATTGCATGTTTGTTCTTTTCATGAACCACACCCAGTGTCACTGCATGTCTGTTCTTTTCATGAACCACATAAGGATTCACCAGTGTCATTGGATGTGTGTTCTTCTCATGAACCACACGTGGATCCACCGGTGTCATTGCATGTCTGTTCTTTTCATGACCCACACCCGGTGTCACTGCATGTCTGTTCTTTTCATGAACCACATAAGGATCCACCAGTGTCATTGGATGTATGTTCTTCTCATGAACCACACGTGGATCCACCAATGTCATTGCATGTCTGTTCTTTTCATGAACCACACATAAGGATCCGCCAGTGTCATTGCATGTATGTTCTTTTCATGAACCACACCTAGTGTCATTGCATGTGTGTTCTTTTCATGAACCACAGCTAGAGTCATTGCATGTCTGTTCTTTTCATGAACCACACCCAGTGTCAGTGCATGTCTGTTCTTTTCATGAACCACACCTAGTGTCACTGCATGTAAGTTGTTTTCATGAACCACTTTAGGATCCACCAGTGTCATTGGATGTGTGTTCTTCTCATGAACCACACGTGGATCCACCGGTGTCATTGCATGTCTGTTCCTCTAAACAAACCACATAAGGATCCACCAGTGTCATTGCGTGTTTGTTCTTTTCATGAACCACACATTGTGTCATTGCATGTGTGTTCTTCTAAACAAACCGCATAAGGATCGACTAGTGTCATTGCATGTCTATTCTTTTCATGAACCACACCCAGTGTCATTGCATGTGTGTTCTTCTAAACAAACCACAAAAGGATCCACCAGTGTCATTGCATGTCTGTTCTTTTCCCAAACCACACAAGGATCTACCAGTGTCAATGGATGTGTGATCTTCTCAAGAACCACATAAGGATCTACCGGTGTCATTGGATGTGTGTTCTTCTCATGAACCACACGTGGATCCACCGGTGTCATTGCATGTCTGTTATTTTCATGAACCACACCTAGTGTCATTGCATGTCTATTCTTTTCATGAACCACACCCAGTGTCATTGCATGTATGTTCTTTTCATGAACCACACCCGGTGTCACTACATGTCTGTTCTTTTCATGAACCACATAAGGATCCACCAGTGTCATTGGATGTGTGTTCTTCTCATGAACCACACGTGGATCCACCGGTATCATTGCATGTCTGTTCTTTTCATGAACCACACATAAGGATCCACCGGTGTCATTACATGTCTGTTCTTTTCATGAACCACACCCGGTGTCACTGCATGTCTGTTCTTTTCATGAACCACATAAGGATCCACCAGTGTCATTGAATGTGTGTTCTTCTCATGAACCACACGTGGATCTGATACATTGCAAATGTATCTATAATTTTTGATGTTCCATGCTTGGTTTTATCCACTTTCTTGTGTTTTGTCTACACTTTGGAGTACTTTTCATATGATTTCTTGGACTAACCTATTAACAAGAGCCATAGTCTAGCTGCCTGTTTTCTGCTGTTTTTGGTTCCAGGAAAGTCAGAAAATGAATATTCTCGGAATTGGACGGGACAAAAGCCAGAGTGCCTATTTTTTCGAAAGACGTCAGATGCCAGAATACGAGACGGAGAGGGGCCAGAGGCCGGCCACACCACCTGGCCGTGTGGCAAGGCTTGGCCCGCACCAGGGGGTGGTGTGGTGGCCCCTGGCACCCCCTCGGCCGCCCCTTCCGCCTATATATTGCCCTCGGGACGAAAACCCTAAGTGCCCGATCAAAAATCCACGAAAGAGTCTGTAGCCGCCGTCATCTCCATCCCTAGATCAGGAGGGATCTGATGCTCTTCCCGGCACCCTGCCGAAGAGGGGAATTCACCCTGGAGGTCTTGTTCATCACCATGCAAGCCTCCAGTGTGATGCGTGAGTAGTTCATCCTTGGACTATGGATCCATGTAGTAGCTAGATGGCTGGTTCTCCTCCTTTGTGATTTCATGTCTAGATCTTGTGAGCTCCGTTCATGATCAAGATCATCTATTTGTAATTCTGCATGTTGTGTTTGCGGGGATCCGATGAATATGGAGATGCTATTTCAGATTGATTATTGATTCTATCATGTCTTTGTTATTTGTGATCTTGCATGCTTTCCATTGTTAGTAGCTATCTTGGCCAAGTAGATGCTAGCAACTCCAAGAGTTAGTATTTATGCTCGATAGTGGGTTCATGCCTCTGGTAATCTAGGGAAGTGACAGAAATCTCTAAGGTACTAGATGTGATGTTGCTACTAGGGAGAAAACAACAATCCTTTGTTCATAGAACAATCGTATTGTTTACTTTACACGCAGTTCGTAAAGCAATAATCTGTTGCTTGCAACTTAATACTGGAGGGGGTTCGGATGATAACCTAAAGGTGGATTATTAGTCATAGATGCAGTTGGATACGTTTAATCCTTTGTTTTTTGCAAAACACGGTGAGATTGACAACCTCATCGCAAGTTGGGGACAAAGTTATGTGGTTGAGTTGTGCAGGTCTCCACGTTGCTACTAGCACCGGTAGTGCGCCCTACCAAAGCTCATCTAGTAACACCTTTGGGGTGTTTCCTTGCTCCTATTGGTTCGATTAAACCTTGGTTTCATACTGAGGGAAACTTGCTGCTGTGCTCATCATACCTTCCTCTTGGGGTTCCCAACAAGCTCTACATGAACACCGCTCCAGCATTTTTCTGGCGCCATACACAGAGCCGTCAAGCATTTTTCTGGCGCTGTTGCTAGGGAGTCAAGGACATCTTCACAAGGGGAGTCTCTCATAACCTATCTCTTTACTTTGTTATTTTTGTTTTGCTTAGTTTCTTTTTGCTTTGTTTGCTTGTTTCTTTATCAAAAACACACAAAAATTAGTTCTACTAGTTTGCTTTCTTATTTGAAAACCCAAAAAATGACTACTCTTGAAAACACTAAGTTGTGTGACTTCACTACCACCACCAACAATGATTTTATGAGCACACCTATTGCTCCACCTGTGCCTGAAGATACTTTCTTTGAGATAAAACCTTCTTTGCTCAATCTTGTTATGAGAGAACAATTTTCCGGTATTGGTAATGAAGATGCTGCTGCCCATCTAAATAACTTTGTTGAACTTTGTGAGATGCAAAAGCATAAGGATGTAGATGGTGATATTATTAAGCTGAAATTGTTTCCTTTCTCTTTGAGAGGAAAAGCTAAAGAATTGTTGAATTCCTTAACTAGGAATAGTATTGATTCTTGGACTAAGTGCAAAGATGCTTTTATTGGAAAATACTATCCTCCTTCTAAGATTATATCGATGAGAAGTGAAATAATGAAGTTTAAACAACTTGATAATGAACATGTTGCTCAAGCTTGGGAAAGAATGAAATCTTTGGTAAAAAATTGTCCCACTCATGGACTGACTGCTTGGATGATCATCCAAACTTTTTATGCAGGATTGAACTATTCTTCAAGGAACCTATTGGATTCTGCTGCTGGAGGTACCTTTATGACCATCACTTTGGATGCTGCAACAAAACTTCTGGATAATATGATGGTTAACTATTCTAAATGGCATATTGAGAGAGCTCCACAAGGTAAGAAGGTAAATTATGTTGAGGAAACCTCCTCCTTGAGTGATCAGATTGATATTATTATGTCTATGCTTGTTAATGGGAAAGCCCATATTGATCCAAATAATGTTCCTTTAGCCTCTTTGGTTGCTCAAGAAGAGCAAGTTGATGTGAACTTCATAAGAAATAATAATTTTGGCAATAATTCTTATAGGAGTAATTTTGGTAACAACAATTATAAGCCATATCCTCCCAACAATGGTAATGCTTATGGAAATTCTTACAACAATAATAGGAGTGCTCCCTCTGAACTCGAAGTTATGCTTAAGGACTTTATTAGTAAACAAATTGCTTTCATTAAAACTATTGAGGAAAAACTCTCTAATGCTGAAAGAAATATAGCTTATTTGGTTGAAGCTCAATCTTCTTTGAATAAAATAGCTGCTAAACCTGAAACTAATGATAATCCCTTTGCAGCTACTAATGCTATACAAGTGAGAATTGATGAAAATGTTAGACTATTAGCTGAATTACATGCTAAGTGGCAAAGAGAAGATGAAATTGCTAGAAATATTAGTGTTTCTACTATCACTACCACTAGTGTTGAGGCTAGTAATCTTTCTACTACTCTAGATGATAAATTTGATTTTGATCTTGATGGTTGCAATATCTCTGAAGTTATTAAGTTCCTACAAAAGCTTGCTAAAAGTCCTAATGCTAGTGCTATGAACATGGCTTTTACAAAACACATTAGTGATGCTCCCATAAAGATTAAAGAAGAAAAGGTGAAACATAAAGCTTCTATTCCTATAAAACAAGAAGATGGTTGGGAACCCATCATTAATATGAAAGTGAATGACTTTGATTTCAAAGCTTTATGTGATCTTGATAGTAGTGTTTCTATTATGCCTAGAAGGATTTATGATATGCTTGATTTGCCTCCACTTGAAGATTGTTATTTGAATGTCCCACTTGATGATAATGCTAAAAAGAAACTCATGGGGAGTCTTAATGATGTTCTTATTATGGTTAACAATGCCTATGTCCCCGTTGATTTCTATGTTTTGGATGTTGAATACAATGCTTCTTGTCCTATTACTTTGGGAAGACCTTTTCATATAACTGTTGGTGCCATCATTGATATGAAAGAAGGCACCATTAAATATCAACTCCCACTCAAGAAATGTATAGAACACTTCCCTAAGAAGAGAGAGAAGATTTCTTTTGCTTCTCCTATGAAAACAAAATTTGGTCTTAATGCTTCTTCATTTGAGAACACGTGATTCTTGCTTGCTTCTTATGCCTAACTTAAAGGCGTTAAAGAAAAGTACTTATTGGGAGATAACCCAAAAGTTTTAGATGAGTCTTGGAAGTTATTACTTTAGTAATAACCTCTCCTTATCCTTTTTATTTGCTTTTTGTGCCAAGAGTAACCTCTAATGAGAGAGAAGTAATGATTGGGAAAGTTGCTGTCCCGAAACAGATTTCTATGCTTCACCGTAAAAATTCGTGTAAAATATTGAAACGTCTTTTTGAGGCGTGAATTCTTGTGCTTATGACCCAGGTTGTTATCTAACGTCCGTTAATACAACACCTTTTGATTTGAGCAACAGAAGGTCTTCGAAAAAACTCGTCTTTACCTACCGGTCTGTTTTGACAGATTTCTGCCATTTTCTGCATTTGCTTCTTGTTGGTTCCTTTTTGAGTTCTTTTGGGGAACTGAGCTTTTTGAGGGAAGTGCTATAGTAGCTAGTGTTCTAATGGAAGTTTATTTGGTGTTAGAACTGAACCTTAAGACTTATTTATCTTGAGTGCACTAATGTTGCTAATAAAGATTGTGTGAAGTTTTGTATGAAGGAAAAATTTCAGGTGTATGGAAGGAATGAGTAATGAGATGAAGGATGGACTAAAGCTCAAGCTTGGGGATGCCATGCGTGTCACCCCAATAAATATCCAAGAAGTACAAGTGTCAAAGCTTGGGGATGCCCAAGGCATCCCCTTCTTCATCAATAAAAATCCCAGGTTTCTTCCAAACGCTTCATTTTTATTGTTTCATGCACAGTTGTGTTGTTCTTGGAGCGTCTTCTTTTTTGTTTTTGTTTTGGTTTTTCGTTTGCCTTGGTTTTCTTAGTTTTATGAATAAATTGGTTGTACCCCCTCTTTCATACATTGGTTTGCAAATAGTTTGGTTTGGTTTGGAAAAGAGTAGGAAAGTTCATGATTATGTGGTAAAAAGAGATCGTTTTTGACTATGGCCTATGCTCTATCATGCCATGCTTGATATTGTTTTGGATTTATGCTTAGTATTCTTTGCTGTAGCATGACTTGTTATAAACAATTGAGATTGCTTAATGTTCCTTGGATGAATCATGCGTGTTTTAGCATATTAAAGCATAGTATAGTGGTATTCTCCTTTGATGCTTTATTTGGGTTGACTTGGCGCATGCCCACACCATGTTATGACTATCTCAAGTCACCATAAGCCTTTATGATACTTTAGTTTTCAACTTGTAGTATCACTTTATGCTTTGATCAATGATGTTTTGTCGCTCTGCATGATTATGGCCATTATTGCTCTCTTAGTTTGTTGCTCCCAGTCTTTTGCTAGTCTCCACCACCAAGTATGAGTTCCACTCATGCATCCAACTCCCTAAATCAAGTTATTCCAAAGAGTCCACCATACCTACCTACTAGCTTATGCTATTCCAAGTATATTCATGCTTTTGTTTACCTTCCGAATTAAACTTGTTATGAGAAAACTAGTGATTAAAGCTCTCACGAACTTGATGGCACAGTTTACTTTTCTTGCCCTTAATAAACTTGAACCATTGTGTCGTCTATGTTGTATATGCTTGCACTTATTTGTTGGGAATTAGCAGAACCATGCTTTCATGGGGAACGCTTTCAACATTGCACTTGGTACTTGTACCTAGTTGATATCATGCTCTTTTGTATATGGATGTCATCGGTGTGAAATGAAAGGGGAGCTTGTAAGTCCATGGAGTTATGTATATGTGTTAGAGAAACGCCTGGGCCGCTGGTCTAATCCATGCTGACATGATGGAAACTTGCAGCGTAACCATAATGAGTTGTCTATGAAGCATTCTTCTTATAAAAAAAGAGTCCTATATTGAGAAAAAAGAGAAAAATAAAAAAAGATATATTATGAAAAGAGGAAAGAGAGAAAAAAGCACCATATTTCCATGGTAAATAAGAAGATTGCTGAGATGCTCGTTGTCTGCTTGCCTTGTCATTTTGATATGGGGATTCTTCCGTATCATCGGGCAAGGGGTACCCCGTTGGTGGTTCTCTATGATACACATGTACTTACGATGACAAGAACTTACCGGTGACTAAACTTGAGTAGCATGAGGAGCGGCCCTCGTATACAAGGGACATGAGATTTCTAACTTATACTTCGTCAAGCATGTACACCATAGTTTGTTCACTTTAACCTTAATCACTTCAAGATGCTTATGATAGGGGCAATGAGAGCTAAAAGCTATAAGTACCATAATTTTGGGAAGCTCTTTATGAGACTTGAATCCCTACTTCCTTTTATAAAAAGGCCTTTCTTCCACCATTATATTGAGTCTCCACCTTCTATCTTTATGCACCTACTTTGAGAGCATAGTGGTCATTCTTATTTCTATGTGCATTGTCCCAAGACTAGTTGATTGATGAATAACTTGATATTGCTTGTTTTAAACTATTTGTATCTAGTCACTCTTATGCACTTTGAAGGTGTCCTATGCATTTATATTTGCTCCTCTATGAGGGACAAGCTGAATACTATTATGCTATGTATTCTTTATGTGAAACAAACAAACGTCTTGCAAAGCATTATTATTCATGAATCTTTTGTCTGTGCCTTTTCATGTTGCATCATAGTTTGTTTGCTTATTGCTAGAACTTTGTCTTTCATGTTATGATTGAAGTACTATGATCCCAGCTTGAATGTTTTACAAATACTTTGATCAAGTCTTTGATGGTGCATGTCACCTCAAAAATTATTCTTTCTTTTTATCACTTACCTACTCGAGGACGAGCAGGAGTTAAGCTTGGGGATGTTGATACATTGCAAATGTATCTATAATTTTTGATGTTCCATGCTTGGTTTTATCCACTTTCTTGTGTTTTGTCCACACTTTGGAGTACTTTTCATATGATTTATTGGACTAACCTATTAACAAGAGCCACAGTGCCAGCTGCCTGTTTTCTGCTATTTTTGGTTCCAGGAAAGTCAGAAAATGAATATTCTCGGAATTGGACGGGACCAAAGCCAAAGTGCCTATTTTTCCGAAAGTCATCAGATGCTAGAATACGAGACAGAGAGGGGCCAGAGGCCGGCCACACCACCTGGCCGTGTGGCCAGGCTTGGCCCGCGCCAGGGGGTGGTGTGGTGGCCCCTGGCACCACGTTGGCCTCCCCTTCCGCCTATATATTGCCCTCGGGACGAAAACCCTAAGTGCCCAATCAAAAATCCATGAAAGAGACTGTAGCTATCGTCATCTCCATCCCTAGATCGGGAGGGATCTGAAGCTCTTCCCGGCACCCCTGGAGAGAATTCACCACAGGCCTTCTTCATCACCATGCAAGCCTCCGGTGTGATGCGTGAGTAGTTCATCCTTGGACTACGGATCCATGTAGTAGCTAGATGGCTGGTTCTCCTCCTTTGTGCTTTCATGTCTAGATCTTGTGAGCTCCATTCATGATCAAGATCATCTATTTGTAATTTTGCATGTTGTGTTTGCGGGAATCCGATGGATATTGAGATGCTATTTCAGATTGATTATTGATTCTATCATGTCTTTGTTATTTGTGATCTTGCATGCTTTCTGTTATTAGTAGCTATCTTGGCCATGTAGATGCTAGCAACTCCAAGAGTTAGTATTTATGCTCGATAGTGGGTTCATGCCTCTGGTAATCTGGGGAAGTGACAGAAATCTTTAAGGTACTAGATGTTCTGTTGCTACTAGGGAGAAAACAACAATCCTTTGTTCATAGAACAATCGTATTGTTTACTTTACACGCAGTCCGTAAAGCAATAATCTGTTGCAACTCAATCTTGGAGGGTTCGGATGATAACCTGAAGGTGGATTATTAGTCATAGATGCAGTTGGATGGCGGTCTATGTATAATGTTGTAATGCCCAATCAAGTCTCAAAGGAGTCAAGATGATTAGTATATGCATGTATTGCTTTCTCGATGTTTGTCAATTGCCCCGCTGTAATTTGTTCACCCAGCATGTTTTCTATCTTAAGGAGAGCCACCTCTAGTGAACTATGGATCCCGGTCCTTTTCTTTACAAACAATCTATAATCTGTTACTGCTTTGTGTTTACTTTCTACAAACTATTACTTCCTTCCATTCAATACGTTTAATCCTTTGTTTTCCGCAAAACACGGTGAGATTGACAACCTCATCGCAAGTTGGGGACAAATTTCTGTGGTTGAGTTGTGCAGGTCTCCATGTTGCTACTAGCACCGGTAGCATACCCAAAGCTCAGCTAGTAACACCTTTGGGGTGTTTCCTTGCTCCTACTGGTTCGATTAAACCTTGGTTTCATACTGAGGGAGGCTTGCTGTTGTGCTCATCATACCTTCCTCTTGGGGTTCCCAAGGAGCTCTACATCAACACCGCTCTAGCATTTTTCTAGCGCCATACACAGAGCCATCAGGATCCACCGGTGTCATTGCATGTCTGTTCTTTTCATGAACCACACATAAGGATCCACCAGTGGCATTGCATGTCTGTTCTTTTCATGAACCACACCCAGTGTCATTGCATGTGTCTTCTTTTCATGAACCACAGCTAGAGTCATTGCATGTCAGTTCTTTCCATGAACCACACCCAGTGTCATTGCATGTGTGTTCTTCTAAACAAACCACATAAGGATCCACCAATGTCATTGCATGTTTGTTCTTTTCATGAACCACACAAGGATCTACCTGTGTCATTGGATGTGTGTTCTTCTCATGAACCACATAAGGATCTACCAGTGTCATTGGATGTGTGTTCTTCTCATGAACCACACGTGGATCCACCGGTGTCATTGCATGTATGTTCCTCTAAACAAACCACATAAGGATCCACCAGTGTCATTGCTGAAGGAAATATGCCCTGAGAAGCAATAATAAAGTTGTTATTATATATTCCTTATACATGATAGATGTTTATTTTACATGCTAGAATTGTATTGATTCGGAAACATCAATACATGTGTGTTTAATAAACAAAAAGGGTTCCTAGTCATGCCTCTCTTATAGACTAGCTTGTTGATTAACAAGATGATCAAGGTTTCCTGATCATGGACATTGGATGTTGTTAATAACAAGGCCACACCATTGGTGGAATGATGTGATGAACATTCATCCAAAGTATAGCATTACGATCAATTCATTATGTTTATATTGCTATAACATCATACGAAGTAATCTTTATCCTTAGACCATGAGATCATGTTAATTGCTGACACCGGAAGAGTATCTTGATAACATCAAACGTCACACCGTAACAGGGTGACTATAAAGATGGGTTTAGTACTATGAAGGTGTTATGTTGAGGCTCATGGATCAAGAGTGGAATTTGTCAATCCAGATGATGGATAGATATACTCTGGCCCCTCTCGGTGATATCACATTATGATAGCTTGCAAGCAAGTGATGTGATCACTAGAATGTTATATCACGGGAACGAGAAAAGAGTGCATGTCGGTAACGAGATCAAACTAGGTATGGAGATACCGATGATCAAATATCGAACATGTAATATATCGAGAGACAAAGGGATTTAGTTACAGGCGTTAAAGGTTCTCACGATCACAGAAGTCATCGTTGAATGTGTAGGAGTCAGTACGGATCTCCAGGTCCCGCTGCTGATTATTGATCGGAGAAGGGTCTCGATCATGTCTGCATTATTCGCGAACCGTAGGGTGGCACACTTAAGAGTTACCGGACACCATTTTGGAGCACATATGTTTCAGACAAAAGAATTGCAAAGCGCAGGAATTGTTTCAATAGAAACCAGAAATTGTTTCGGGTGAAATTGCAGAAGGTGGTTCTGCATGTGATATTGAAATATTGCAAGGGGCTATATGTGAATGTTTGTTAATTAAAGTAATTAACAAAATTCTGAATAAATTTAATAAAAAGAGTTTTATTAAATGAGAGAGCATTAAATTTGGAGAAATTTAATGCATTTAAAGTGGAGACTTTAAAAGGGAATGTGAAGAGGCATTTTAATGTGGAGGGGTTACCACCACATGAATGGGGGAGGTGAGGTCACCCCCATGCGCCGCCATGGAGAGAGGGCACCCCTCCTCCTATAAAAGGCCACCCATTCCCTCCTTCATCCTCACACCTCCTTGTGAAGGATCTCTCTCCCTCTAGAATTATTCCCCATGGTCTCGGATTAGCGAGATACATGTTCCAGTGGCATTTAAATGCTGGAAGGAGTTGCTTGCTTCACTGGATCGCTGGAGCGAGGAGGTGGAGGTTGTTGTGGCTTGGGCGTGTGTGCGAGTGCGGATCTTGCTGCTTCGGACTTCCTCACGATCTTGAGATCGGCAAGTGTACGACTACATCAACCACGAGTTCCTACTCGTTAACAAAGCTCGTTGTCTACGAGGGTAAGTTCTCGTTGGATGTATGTCCACCCGTTGCTTTGTACCTAGTAGATAGATCTTGACGTGTAGTTCACACCGTAGGAAAATTTTTGTTTTCTATGCTGCGGGACCCAACAGTGGTATCAGAGCCTGATCTATGCGTAGGTGCTTAGCACGGGTAGTACACATATGTTGATATGTGGGCGATGATGATCATGTTATTGCATCTTCTATGTATTTTGGATATTGGTGGCATAGTGGGATGAAGCGGCTCGGACCAACCTTACATGTCTTCGTACATGTGACCGGTTCCACGACTGACATGCAACTTGTTTTGCATAAGTGGCTGGCGGGTGTCTGTCTCTCCTACTATATTCAATATCTGATTTACAACGAGTTGCTAATAACTTAGTTATCCTTGTTGTGGTTCATGTTCGTAGGTGAGAACGGTTCTATCTCCGAAAGCCCTAAGCCACATAAAACTTGCAATTGATAAATTAGAGGCATC